>CM032467.1:74989-1274989 GCA_019059595.1 Marasmia exigua
GACGTGCTAGCCAAAGGCCGGGGCAGAGGGAGCCCACTACTCGGACCGGAACCAATAAGTGGCGTTCCAGCATGCATGGTCAGGTTCGAGTTAAAAGAGTAGGGAGAAAAAACAAAGCACTGAATCTGGAAAAGACTACCTCGACTAGAACAGTCTAAGGCGTTGATACAGGCGTTCGATCAGAAACGAGCTGTAGAAATAACAAAACTGAGTAGAGGACATGTTAGGGCACTCACTCGGACCCTCACAGGGCACTGCAATTAAATAAGCACCTGCACAACATGGGCCTTACAGATACCAAAATCTGCAGGTTCTGTCGCGAGGACGAGGAAACGATTATCCACGTCCTCGGCGAGTGCATAGCGCTGCACCGCTGCAGAAGCCGGCACCTGGGGGCACACATGATCTCAGCTGACGAGATCAAGAGCTCCCCCATCAGCTCCATTCTCGGGTTTATCCTGGAACTGGAGCTACATGAGGTGCTGTAATAGGTTACGGGGCTGCCACAATAGATCATCTACTGGTCGCAGTGGCTATGAGACGCAGGGCTCACCCCATTTCTATCAAATAATAATATTATGTTAATATATTTTAATATTATTACAGAGATGGTCATACATTTGAAAACACAAAACATACCTACTGAATCAATCGGCTGCCAATCAGGTAAATCACCAAATTAATTCAAGTAAAAGGCTAGCTTGTTTAGTGCCGACTCAAAATTGAAATAAATACAAAAATAAGAAGATACTTTTTTGTTTTCTTAGGTTTTTTGTTAGTTTTTAATTAACTAACAGTTCTGGTAATTTTTTTTATATTATGGCTTTGCCAGAAGATATTTTGCCAATGTCAAGTAACTTATTGAGAATAAGTGGGTAGTCAACATTCGAAGTCGTCAAAGTCGCCACTCAATAAAACGCCGCCGTTTTATCTACCTAAGGATTCTGCCGATACCACTACAAACCCAATCGCGGGTTTTAAGACTCTATTAGGTCCAAGCAAGTGTCACGTGACAACTCACACGACACACAATACCAGTATTAAAACTATACAATATGGTGAGGTTGATTGTAAAAATAAATAATCGAGATTCTGTGGAGGGAAGTAGAACGAGTCGTATCGGTTGATGCAATTCAAAGTTTTGAAATTAGTATTTAGAGGTTTTTCTTGTACAAATTTGGTGTTGTTTTGTGCAGTGAAGTGCTGTAAAGTGATATTAATATAAGAATCGTTGAATTGTATACATAGTTTTTAAAAATGCTATTGTGTGTCGAGTGAGTTGTCACGTGAACAACTTGCTTGGACCTAATAGGGTCTTAAAATCTGCGATTTCGTTAAGAGTAGTCACGGCAGACTGGATAGGTCGACAAAACGCTAAACACTTCATTTTTATTGAATGACTGAGTCTTTGACTGTTGACTACGCACTTTGTCAAAATATCACTTTAATTTTTTCCTGACGAGTTGTCCCGCTTAAAAATTCTCAGTCGAGAAATAGATTGCCACAAATAAAATAAGTAGAAGAAGAAATGAATGGTCAAGGTTAGTGAAAATCCATTATAATAATGCATTTGCCACCTTTAGATGACTCATGAAATAACAAGCTTGTACATATTTTTAACAAGCTCTCTTAAAAATTGCTCATATATTTTCACATGCGCTAGTTTAACAAAAAAGCCGGCAACAGCGGTTGAGTTTCTAAAATTAAAACCGAAAAAGCGTTCCGAGTTGAGCGGAAAGTTGTACTAGCAAATTGTGTCATTTTTTTTGTTGTGTTTGTGTTCTCTTAATTTGCTGTGTCGCCTCTCAGGTGGAGTCAGGTTAGTGATGGGACTTGGTTGACGTTGAGTGAGGCCCGGAATAAATGAGTTCATATGAAACTCAACTTAAATAGGTTTTGACGTAAAATGACAACGGAAAAAATAAGAAGTAGCTTTTGATTTAAAATTGACAAATATATTTTTAACCACAGTATATACGTTTGCTTTAGTGTCCCTGATTTACATAATTATACATACAAGCTACTTGTTAAGTCACGCGTGTCTTGACTATTAAGATCATCTTTGGGGTGGTTGTACGCAAAAATTACATCCATTTTTTTCGTCCAAGTGCCGGCCAGATTTTTTTTTGCTGTATTCTGTAGCATTTGTCCCCCTCAGTTTTTGTTACTATGACACCAAAGCTAGTAGGACAGAATCAATATCCTTGATTTTATTGCAGTTCAAAAATGAACATTTTACTACATTTTCAGTGAGTTAAACTAATTAAGTGAACTTGATTGACTTGAAGATCAGGGGAACAATTCATAACAGAATACAGCAAATTTTCTTTTTGGCCGGCACTGTCATGTTTGGACCAAAAATATATGAAAGTCCAAGGATCTAATCTTTCTTCACTTTTTTTTTTTATAGTTCTCACAACATCTCAAACGTTGACCTGACTCCGCACTAAGTAGCTTAAGCACTAGTGTTACAGATATTAGACAACAGAGGAACACAAATATATACTTAAATACATATATTACACCCAGACACTGAACAAACACAAGTGGTCATCGCACGAATGTTTGTCCAGGGTGGGGATCGAACCCACGACCTTTGGCGTCAGAGGCAGGGTCACTACCAATTGCGCCATCCGGTCAGTCACTCTAGTATAATATAGTTTAGTTTATGTATAGTAACTCAACTATACTCAAGCTAGACGAATGGTAGTTGAATGATAATGATGTATAATAATTTTAAAATGCCTTAATTCAGCTCAGCAGAACAGTATTCGAGTGAAGTTGTAAAATTACTCAAATGACTTCAATGACTGACTCGGATCCCACCACTAAGTCACATGAGCGGACAGACAGACCGCAGCCCGCACGTGCGGTAGTGGAAGTTTCGTGCAAACATGCACTGAGTCCGTCAAAGGTTGTGTGTTTGTGGCGGGGCTGAGGTGAGTTGCATAGACGACATCATTCTCGACAGTCGACAAATTTCAGTCATCGTAGAGACTTCTCTGTCACTCGAGTGCACAGGGGTCGAGTTCGGAAATAATTTGAAACACTGTTTCGATTCACTGTACAAGTAACTGTTTGCCGACACCGATTGTGCCTGTTAGCAGCGACAAGTATTTTTTTGAAAAATAATGTAATATCTTTTTGAGATTTTGTGTCCGGGTTTTAAAACATCTCTCATCTGTGGAGGGTTCGACGAGAACAAGTAATAATCTTGTCGGAAAGTACGCATATTTTATTATAAATTATCTTTGAAGTAGATAGATATATACTATATATAGAAAAGGTTAGAGTCAATACTGTAATATGACAATTCATATGTTAGGAGTTTTATTCCAACGTTTCAATTGCAGTGGCTATCCCTCTGACTGTGGTTGGTCAAGATCCAAAGTTAATAAATGTTTTTTTTTTTATGCTAGAGGCGTCAAACGAACAAGCGATATGTTTACACACGTCTGCCTCTATGTTTTAACTCTGTGATTAAGTCGATGTACCTGTCTTTATAGTTGATATTTTTATAGAATAGGTTTGTAATTTATTTTTAAGTGAATAACGCACTTAAAATTTCATTTTGTGTTCAGGCGGGAATGCGAAACCACCGTAAACATTCCGGTGAACACGAGAGGAGATTTACGTGTGTTATTTACTTCGGCATATACATACAGGGTGTATCTGTGGACATTTACATCCCTTTAACCACGTGTTCTACCAACCATTCTGAACATTTGTTGTACGACTTTTCGCAATTAGTCGAAATTTTTTTCGACTCCCCATACAATATGACCAAGTCAGGTGACCGACTTTGTATGAGAAATTGAAATTTTTTCATGCAAATTTCCAAACGGCATAGAACAAATGTTGTTCAGAATGGTTGAACACGTGGTTAAAGGGATGTAAATGTTCACAGATACACCCTGTAGGTGTTTGTCTGATAGGAAATTTATTCATTCAGATTTTTCAGTAACAAAGCACAACAATAACACAAAACATCGAAGGGAGAAGTAATCAGCAAACATGGCCTGCCTTAATAACGTGTTGCCAAAAAGCATTACAAACAAACAGAACTAAGGCGCGCCATTCACACAGCGACCGCGTATTAATACCGCTCATAACACGCTTTGTGCCGAAGGGTTTGGATTTATGGCTCTTGTTGTTCGACGGACAACTATGTGCAGAGTTAGGGGTTGCATCCCATCGTAAGATATACGATAAGGCAACCCTTTTAGTTAAGTCCTTGCGTTGATAGATCATGTGAGGCAATCAGTCAAATTTCGCTTATTTTTTTATGCTAGAGGCGGACAAATGAGCACGCGAGTCACCTGATGGAAAGTAATCAACGCCGCCGATAAACATCCACTAAAATCAGTGAGATCGCTAATGTGTTGCCGGCCTTTTTAAAAAAGAGAACGCTCTTTTCTTGAAGGTCCCTAACTTTAGATTATAAAAATGGCAATTTGTGTATAACTATGTATCGGCTTAGAGTAGTATAAGTAGTAAGATATGCGGGAAGAACTCTACCGTGGGAGAGCCACGCTTCGGCACGAATGGGCTGGCTCGACCGGAGTGATACCATGGCCTCACAGGAAACCGGCGTGAAGCAGCACTGTGTTGTATTTCTCTCCGTGAGTGAGGGTACTGGAGGCCTAATCCGGGGGACCAGGAACACAGGTACGCAGCCAACCGTCAAACCCCCCTTGGGTTTGACGGTTGGCAGCGTACCTGCGAAATTTTACTTTTTATTATGTGATAGGTGGCAAACGAGCAGACGGATCACCTGATGGTAAGCAATTACCGCCGCCGATGGACACCCGCGACATCAGTGGAGTCACAAGTGCGCTGCCAACCTTTTGACTCCCCTTTCAGCTGGTTTAGCCTTCTGGTCCCCTCACTCACGCAGCGAAACACAGCATAGTGCTGCTTCACGCTGGCCTTACCGAGGCCGTGGCTTTTCAAGGCATATTCACGGGGCGACAGAGCTTAGTATACATATTCTCATAATTTTAATCACTCGTAGCTCCTACACGAATTCTAGAGATACAAATTCACCATTTATAATTATATCATTTAAACAGTTTTTAAGGTTTGGGCACTTCAAACTTGGTAGTTAATAGGGGTCAATAGCTCGGGAAGCGCTAGATATTGCTGGATAGATCAGGTCGAGAAAGATCTCGGTCACCTACAAAGGCCGAATTGGAGACTGGTGGCTGACATCAAAACAGAATGGCGAATTCTCGTGGCCAGGATCCACTTCGGGTCGCTGAGCCAGCGTAGTAAGTAATAGCCTCGCTTAGCATTAGACGTAGACGACTAACTTTATAGAGCGTGAAATAATACGCCTTAGGGAAGGAAACGAGAAAAAATGTCGTCACTAAGTTCATCAAATATTTATGGACACCTAATGATCTAAGGAGGGGAGGATCTCTCTAGGATCTAAGTATTTATAACATCTGTGCTTAGACGGATGGTCTTGTAGATATAGTTAATGCATGACAGTTTTTTCTGACCATCTGTCTGTGTAAGTCCATCCACAGCTATAAATATCCGTACAGTCAGCCAAGAAAGTGGTCTACCACTTTTGATAAAAGTTTCTGCGAAATGTAACGATAGGTTGACTTTTCAAGACGGACACATGTCCAAGTATGTTATGACGTTTTGTCTGTTATCTGAGATGCCTGACATTTGACGTCATTGGGTGATTTAGTTTAACCCTATGACTAAGATAGTCATTGGTTTAACCTCATTAAATGCGATAATCTGTTTTACATCAACTAAAACAATATTTTTGAAGAGAAACTTATTCCTACTGAAGAAGATAGTCTTACTGACAATCTTTCTGTCAAGTATTTAAAGGCTAAGCCAGCACAAGAAGGTTATAACCGTGGGAGAGCCAAGCTTCGGCATGAATGGGCCGGCTCGACCGGAGTGATACTACGGCCTCACAGAAAACCAGCGTGAAGCAGCACTGTGCTGTGTTTCGCTGCGTGAGTGAGGGTACCGGAGGCCCAATCCAAAAAACAAATAAATGACGTTTATTAACGCACAAATACATGAATTACAATTAATAGTTGTACAAATTTTAATTTGGAATTTCTTACCAAAAAGGCAAAAATCGTGATTAAAGTGGCGAGTCCGACTCCCACTTGAGGGGTTTTTAGTCGTTACCCAATCATGTGAAAAAGTTATGAGTAAGTCAGTACAAAGCACATAAGAATTGGCTGTTTTAAAGTTACATGATAACGTCATTGGATAATATTGAAGAAGCATTAAATACTCGCACTTTTGTGATAAGCTGAACGCTCCAAACTTAAGCTCGGCACAGACGAAACGTGACAAATTTCGTGCGAGCAGCCGGTAACTTTATAACGTCAAAATGAATTGTCAGATCAGTCCTTTGTCCTACCAAATACGCGTGCCTTATCCCATAACCACCTGAGAAGCCGAGCTAATCTCCGGTAAGAATTAGAAGGCTTAAATGGAAACAAAGAGGCTGAAACAACAGGCTGAATTTCGCTTCAGTCGCTGAAGTATGCAGGACTTACCGGGTACGAGCACAATGCCAATGGAACTGGGGTCGCAACTCGCAACTTGAGACGGAACGGAGATAATTACGACAAGTGATGCATTTGCCTCCATTTCTATACTTAGTATTTATAAAGAGGTATAATCTAAAGGCAACGTCTTGCTTTTATGTAAATCGAAGAAACAAAACACTGCACGTGGATTCGGCGGGTAGGGCTGAAACAAGCCGCATGGGCTTTTTTTATGATATAGGTGGCAGACGAGCAGACGGATCACCTGATGGTAAGTAATTGCCGCCGCCCATGGACACCCGCGACACCAGTGGAGTCACAGGACAAACACAGCACAGTGCTGCTTCACGCTGGTTTTCTGTGAGGCCGTGGTCCGTGGTATCACTCCGGTCGAGCCGGCCCATTCATGCCGAAGCGTGGCTCTCCCACGGTCATCATCATCTCTTACTTTTTTTATGTGATGACGTGACGGATCAGCTGATGGTTAGCTATTGCCGCCGCTCATATACACCCGCAACACCAGTGGACTCTTAAGTGCGCTGTAAATCTTTCCCTCTCGAATTGGGCTTAAGGTAAGCTCACTCACTAGGCCGATTTTCTGTGAGCCCGGGATAGTAGTGATGACACTTCACTCGAGCCGGTCCATTTATGACGAGATTATACTACGACATCAAGCCCTTTTAGGTCTCCTTCTGCCCTCTATTCAACAATCATCATCATCAGTCTATCGCAGTCCACTGCTGAACGTAGGCCTCTCCGATTGTTCGCCACCGTGATCTTTCCATGGCTTCTCGCATCCAGCTCTTGCCAGCCATCCAGCGCAGATCGTCCCTCCATCTAGCCAGAGGGCGCCCTACATTAATTTTGCCAAGACGCGGTCTCCACTCTAAAACTCGTTTACCCCATCGGTTGTCGGTTCTGCGGTTAATATGGCCAGCCCACTGCAACTTAAGCTTGCTAATCCGGTGAGCAATGTCGATGACTTTGGTTTTCTGCCGGATCACCTCATTTCGGATTCCGATCTCGGAGAGAGACGCCGAGCATTGCTCGTTCCATAGCCCGCTGAGCCACCTTTAATATATTTAACAATAGTTATTTTTAATATCGCGATCCTATCGTATTTTCTGCAAGGGAATGCATCTTAGATTTGATTTTCTATGTTCATTTCACTCTGAAAGGGAGGGATATGAAGTAACATTACCATCCCAATCCCATCAGTCTTAATAAGATACATTAACCATCATACACTCTCAGTTAATCTTAACCAAACACAATTAGACTATCCTGAATAATTTATCTCATAACACGTGATTGAAGTACACTCGGAAACAACATCTAGTTGCAAATAATTACGGAGCCAAACGTACTCTCGGCGACACGAGCTACCAATTTACTGACATAAGTTTGACATCCCTGGATATCCGCCGTACATCAGCACGCCGTTAGCCACGCCATTTTCGACTTTACGTATTCGGCATAAGACACTTGACACCCCGTGTCAGACTAATTACTAGTGATGGGAAAAGATTCCCTGAAATCAGGAGATCTGTGGAAAGGGAGCATTTGATTTTGATTTTGGTTCTGAACAAAGTAAACTGAAGGTAGATAAATATTCAGTTAATAAAACTCATTAATAACCTAACATGTCAAATCAATCCTTATGTATTTTACTGTAGATACATTATTATCACCAAAATACTTATATTTAGCTGGTAAAATTGTACTTTTTTTATAATATGTTGATAACACAGTTTATTTTCAAAATATTGTGTATTTGATATTATACAGATATGGGAACACAATCTATAAATCAGCTACCATATCTATCTGTCTTCTACTACACCTATAAACTTATATCCTTTGTTTTTGTTAATAAAGTCATTGCTAGCGAGCAGTCCAATAAATAACGTGTAGATAACATACTCGTATTTAAACTTCCGAGCCTGAACAGCTTAAATATTCATTAGAAACTGTGATATAATTATTGTTTATGTAAGTATTATAGTGTTATTCCTTAGTGGTGTGCTTATTTAGTTAGAACATTTTTCTGTTCCGGAGATTGACCGGTATTCAATAAGATATCCGATAGACACGTCGCCTTCGCCCATCACTACTGATTACTTCGTCTCACCCACTCCAAATTAATTGCGTATAATGAAACACGCGTTTCTAGTCTGTACCTCCACATCGATAGTCCCTAGATACAAAGCAATAAAGTCGGAACTCTCCTGACAATCTAGGAACCAGACGTGTGTATAAGGATGAGTATACACGAGATGACAGCACGACATTGGGAATACAAATTGAAAACCTCTGTTGATGTTACCGAATACATAGGCGAAATTGGGAGGTGTGCTCAGTATTCACATCTTATTGTTTTGTGTGATAGGAGTAATGAGTTTTCATCAGCTGTTAGGGCTGTATTCGTCTTACACAGAAGTCAGCGGTGCGTAGGAAATCATGTGGAATTAGGAAATTTCGGAACATTGTACACCGTTATTTTTCTTATCGTTTACATTTAGAAAACCACATAATATGTATCGTGAATGAAGTCTATTTAGCGTGTTAGGTCAACAAAATAAACAAATAAAATCAGCTGTTCCATACATTACTACCGGGTGATATTATATATTTATTTATTTAAAACCTTATAGCACAAACTTTGATACAATAGGCGAACTTAATGCCAAGAGGCATTCGCTATCAGTCAACCTTTGAGTGATGAAGAAAGTGCAGTGGTACGGTAAAAAGAGAACTTGTATAGTAAGGCAAGGAAAAAAAATTAACATTATTATAAAATAACTACATTACAAACATACCTACTTACATATATCAATATATTTAAATAAATATATTATTAATAAGTACATTATAAATACAATATATAGCGGTGAACAAAAAAGTAAAATACATAAGAAAAAATAAATACTACACATAATATGATATGGCCGTGTGGTCCCCGGCAGAGTAGAATAGGCCACCCTCACTCTTACCGAGGTGTCATAAAAGGCGACTAAGGTAAAGCTGCTGGCATGATCATCAGCACCCAGAGAAGGAAAACTCTGCATTTATATCTAAACCCTCGCCAACCCGTCTGCCAAGCGTGGTGAGTATGGCAATTACCCCTCATGTGATTGAGGGAGGCCCGTGCCCCAGCAGTGGGGACTTAAATGGGATGACGACGACGACAGTCGCGAGCAAACAAATCAACTCAGGACCCAATTTTTATACAAACATACTAATTTCAGAGGCCTATAAATATTAAAGTATCTGTCTGTGCTTTAGTGATGAATTTATTGTAAACTGTCCAAATTTCAATCAATTATTTTAACAGATTACGTGCCGATTCCTTAAAATAAAAGGAAGAGAGAGAGACAGTTTATGGACTGATACATACAACCTTTAAACTCCCTTCTTCCAGATCCGGAAGAAGGGAGTTTAAAGGTTGTATCAGTCCTTAAACTGTCCCACTTGCAAGGCAAAGGCCTCCCCATCATAGAAAACAAGTTATCTCTACTAGGTTAGACTTAATCATCACGCTGGTCAAATGCGGATTAGTGATCACAAACTCGAGCTGTATTCGAAAAATTCGAACCACACTTTTCGCTGGACCTCCCGGGTCCCCGAGATCACGGCCCGGTACTTAAACCACTAAACCAACATGTCGTTTAAAGGTTGGCAGCGCGTTACTCCCCTGGTGGTACGGGTGGTCATGGTTGACAGCAATCGTCTACCACCTATAACAAAAAAAAAGAAACTTTTGACTAATTCCACCATTGATATCACTTAACATAGGCACTGTCATTAAAACCCAGTGGAGCAATCACGCAACCCATCTCAGTGGATGTAACTGGAGCGCGATAATTAACAAGTTAATTACTAAATATCTATATTTATATGCAGACCCTTATATAATAGGTTATTACACACAACTGTGTGTTCGCCCCTGTCTACTGAGACAGGGGCGAATAGTAGCTATTATGTGTTTGTTGACAGTGGCCATCAAGGCCTAAGCCGTAGCCCAGTCCAACGTAATATTAACTACGTGTATAGACGCAAATAGTGTGCGAGCGAGAAGTGAATAGATGCGCCGCCATTTCTGATCCCATTCTTTATCCTCACAGGTAGTATTTCTATTTTTTTTTTCAATGTCATACAATGTTTATTGCGGTCATTAAACGATTTACTTACATAAAGACGGCTTTGAGCGCAACCGGGAATACCATTACATCGTAGAAGATAAGTTTTGCCGGTTTTTACATTACACAAAGATTTGACTAACCGTATGGTGCAATTGGTAGTGACCCTGCCTCTTACGCCTGCCACCATTTAATGCCACCACTGCCACCATTAAGATTATGCGTTCATATATTTGCTTTTCTTGTACTGAGCGTGTCACTGCATCGTTTCTTTTCGTTACAATTAGTTGAGAATGCTGTGAGTTAAGTCCACCAATTGTATTTCTACTCGCACAAGTAAGGTTTTGTACCATTCTCGTTCAAGTTTAAAATACACCGTGCTCCCTTATCGAGAGCATTACACTGATGAAAACAAACATTTTCCCCCAAAGAACATAGGATTTTATCTCAGAAAGAAAATAATTTTGCCATACAAAAGTAATTAGCTGATTGGTGCAGATTGTATGAGGGGCATTTTTTTTTTTGAGATTAGAACATGTTTTTGGGGATAAATGTTTGTTTTCATTAATGCCCTCGATAAGGGAGTAAGACGGTTAAGAGAGCACTGTGTATAAGTCAATTTTGAGTGGGAATAATAATAATAATAAATAAATAAATATTTCACAACATCACATACATTGATCTGACTCCGAGATAGGTAGCTCAAGCACCTGTGTTACGAATATCAGAATCAACAGTGGGATTACAAATATATACATATAATACTTTTCTTTTGTAAATACATACTTATAATACATAGATAACACCTGGGTGGCTGGGTGTGTGCATGAACATATCTATTTGTAGGTATTGGTCTGGACCAATACAAACAGATATGTTCATGCACACAAATGTTTGCACTGTGCAGGGATCGAACCCGCAACCCTTGCACCAGAGGCAGCGTTCACTACCGCTGTTCCAAACGGGTCGTCAAACATATGATTTTCGTCATCGCTCGAGCTGAAGGTTTGGAAAACATCCTAATCGGGACGTATACCTCTGTCCACTAAGCTAACACAACTAAAATAAAAAAAATGTTGTAAATGTCAAATGCTATCGACAAATCATTGTACCAAAACGATCAAATGAAACGTTGCCACTGTATGTAAGAGTGAACGAGTGAACAGATTGTACATTACATCAATCATTCGTTCACATGACAAGCAGTTTGGCTCTGTCAGCACTCGTGTAGACGCGTTGAACGGGATATTAATTGCTGCATATTCATGCATAGGTAGGTACCTACTATGCGATGAATAGCTATTGCATAGGCATTTAGTGTTCTCGATCAATATTAAACTGTCGATATTTACCTCACAGAAAACCGGTGTGAAGCGGCACTGTGCTTTGTTTCGCGGCGCGAGTGAGGGTATCGGAGGTCCAATACGGGGGAAAGGGGGGTTTAAAGGTTAGCAGCGTACTTGTGACTCGAGAGGTGTCGCGGGTGTCCATGGGCGGAGGTAATCGCTTACCATCAGGTGATCCATCCGCTCATCTGCCTCCTATCACATAAATAAAAAACTGTCGATAATTCCGACACTATAACACGCATACACACATTACAAACATTTGTGTTCATGAACATGTTTGTTTGTATTAGTCTGGGTGTTTATTGTGTATTATAAGTATGTATTTACAAAAGAAAAGTATTATATGTATATACTTGTAAACCACTGTTGATTCTGATATCCGTAACACAGGTGCTTGAGCTACCTATCTCGGAGTCAGATCAATGTATGCAATGTTGTGAAATATTTATATTTACTATCAATCCATACTTTGTTATTCATAAACATTTGAATCATATAGATGTAAAGGCAGCAATACATTTGTGACTCCATTGTGATCATATTTCAGTAAATTTCCTGGAAGTTTTTTCGCTTTCCATCAAATGCAATTGAGGTCAAGCGTTAGCGTTTATCATATTACAATAAAAATCTTTTGGTGTATATATTGATACTCTTTCAATTGTCATTATCATTTCAGCCAATAGACGTCCACTGCTGGACATAGGCCTCCCCCAATGTTCTCCACACAGATCGGTCCTGTGCCTCCCAATCCAATGGATTTCCGCGATCTTCACCAGATCGTCGGTCCACCTTGGCGTGCTTTCAATTGTGTTGACACGTTTTAAGTTTTATTTAAGTTTAATTAGGGTTGCTATTGGTTCAGGTCTATCCAAAGTAGGTTTTTTTCCGATGAAATAATCGATAGAAATACTATCGACAGTTTAGCAACTTTGGTGATGAAGGCAGTTTAGTCTTTACTCGCGGAACTTTCTACTTTTTTTACATTATGGCGTATAAACGAGCAGACGGCTCACCTGATGTTAAGTGATTACCGCCGCCTATGGACATCTGGATCAAATGACCCTGTAGTTTTGTGGAATGGTTTGGTTGCAGTTGCATTGACTAAAGAACTTTTAAGAGGAGAGCGTACTTGTCCGCAACTGGTCATGTGCGCGAGGGAGGAGACGTGCGGAGGGGCCGTGACGTCACAGCGGTCACTACGCCGTGGTCCACCGCGTCGCCGTTCCCCGGGCCACTTTTGCTTTGCCTCCCACGCCCGGCCACACACGGACCACGCTGGGACGCCACCGACCGCGATATACAAATCCGTGAATTGACATTAAACCAGCTTCTATGTATCTACAGTCCGCTTTTTATTTATTTATTTAGATAGGACCCTATTAGTTCTCTTCTCCAAAAGGCCGGCAACGCATCAGCCTCTCTGATGCCGCAGTTCTTCATTGGCCGCGGTGATGACTAGCCATCAGGCTTTGCTCCTCTTGCATAAAAAAAGTTTATGTAGAGACCAATTAAATTTTACATAACCTTAAATAATAAATAAATTATTCACAACATCACATACATAATAATTTATCAAGACGGGAATTAACACGATATTTATTATGTGATACGACATTGTGTACTCACATATTTTGCTCGACGTTGTTAAAAATCGACAAGCGAATAAATCGGCAATAGCCGATTATCTACTGGAAATGGGAGTTAATCATTGGATGGAACTACATGACGCGAAAATCCTCTCCACCGATCATCGTTATCATACCAGGATAGTACGTGAAGCGATTGAGATCAAGAAGTATAAGACTTTCAATCAGGAGGATGGATTTAAAATATCATCGACATGGAATCCAGTAATCAACAAGTGCAAACCCCGTGCTAGGCCGTTACTAACGCAAACAAACACCGATACTGTTAGTGTAGTGTGTCGGAGTAGCTTCAATGACAATTCATCTAGTGGCGAATGAATATCAAAAAATCTGAGGTTGTCCGACGATTCACAGCCCGGCCCCAGCAGACGACGCCGTGCTCCGCCAGTCCGCTCGTGACCTCGGCTGCTGTAACGTAGCCGAAACGTCGAGCAAAATATGTGAGTACCTACACAATGTTGTATCACATAATAAATATCGTGTTAATTCCCGTCTTGATAAATTATAGTTATAATGCAACGCGAAAATCTAAAAAACTAATCACATGCATTGACCTGACTCCGTGATAGGTAGCTCAAGCACCAGTGTTACGGATATGATATCTAATATACTTGTTTTTTGTAAATATATACTTATAATATATATGAAACACCCAGACTAATACAAACAGACATGTTCATGCACCCCAATGTTTGTACTGTGCGGCGATCAGACCCGCAATCCTTGGACCAAAGGCATCTATTGTCGACGACCCGAATTTCAAATAAGAAAACATATTTTGTTGTTTATAAAATAACCAGTCTTGTTTTCAGCTGTAACTGCAGCAGGCGCCAAGTTTGTGGTGCCATCTGCTCTCTAGTAATTTTCAGCATTTTGTATATCTTGAGATTATTAAAAACAATTTGTTAGTTTCAAAATACACTCTTAAAAGTGCAGAAACTAAAATTTCAAGTATTTTAAGTAAAATAATTTCGCAAGTGCGAAAACTAGAGTAAGTACAAGTATAGGTATTATTAAATAGAAAAAAAAATCGTTCTCACTATTATACAGGAAGTATCTGTGGACATTTACATCCTTTTAACCACGTGGTTAGCAGCCGTGTGGTCCCCGGCAGAGTAGAATAGGCCACCCTCACTCTTACCGAGGTGTCGTAAAAGGTGACTAAGGTAAGGTTGCTGGCATGATCATCAGCACCCAGAGAAGGAAAACTCTGCGTTTATATCAAAACCCTCGCCAACCCGTCTGCCAAGCGTGGTGAGTATGACAATGACCCCTCATGGTGATTGAGGGAGGCCCGTGCCCCAGCAGTGGGGAGTTAAATGGGCTGACGATGACGATGAACCAAGTGGGTCATCATTTCTATTGCCTGAAATGATGAAACTAGTGTTCTTCCAACCATTCTGAACAACATTTGTTCTATAACTTTTCGAAATTAGTCGTAAATTTTTTGAATACTAGTACAAAATGACCAAGTCACATAACCGACTTTGTATGAGAAGTTGAAATTTTTTTGTTGTTGTTGAAAAACAAATGTTGTTCAGAATGGTTGATAGAACTCGTGGTTGAAGGGATGTAAATGTTCACAGATACACCCTGTATACCAACGCCCCGTAACGCCCCGTTGGCCTAATGGTTTAAGAACCGGGATCTGATCTCAGGGTCCTGGGTTCGATTCCCGGGTCAAGGTAAGGTATATTTCGAATTATTCGAACATAGCTCGAGTTTGTAATCACCGACCCGTTTTAGACAAGCGAGGTGATTAAGCCTAATCCCATCATAGTAGCGATGACTTGATGCCCTGCAGTGGAACAGTCCCTATATTAGCTGATACTACTACTACTAGTATACATAAAATATACTGAAAACTATATAAAAATAATGCGACTCTACCACTGGCGCGTAAAGTTGTTTCTGGTCGTGAAGATCCAGCAGGAAACTCGCCAGTTACTGGTTTTAATCGCCAAACTTTCACGCACTGTTCTATCATCCTCATACCAAGCCATACAGATTAATTGTCACACCGTGTGTGGGTAAAGCGCACTTTACACATCAGTTTTTGCCACGCATCTTCTCATTGCTGTATAACCGGTACGACATTGCGACCTTCAAGAAACGAGCCTAAACCTTCCTAAAAGACCGAAAACGCATTTCCACTCCCTCTGGTGTGGCTGATGTCCATGGGCGGTGGTGATCACTTACCATCACTCTCTCGGGGACTCTTGGGGACTCTCGGGGACTCTCGGGGACTCGCTAGCTCGTTTGCCTCCCTTTTTCATAAAAAGACACAAAAGAAAATGAAGGAAAAATTAATATTATGAGGTAAGCCGAAGCAGACCAGTCCCCAACTGGTCCCAACAAATAAAGCATTTTTGTCGTAAGTAGAAGCGGCCGTTTTGGCGTTGCTTAAAGTAACCTGCACTTATTCTGCATAATTTCTAGGCGATATTATTCTATGACTCATATTACAGGAAATCAGTATAATAGACTGCATAAATTAGAGTACAGTATCAGCCTATAAACTGCCCTACTGCAGGCCATCATAGAATTAAATTCGCCATGTTGGTATAATGGTTTTGACTGCCTCGGTGGCGCAGTGGTTAGAGGATCGCACTTTAAAGCGACTGCGCAAGAGGTCCCGGGTTCGATCCCCGGGTCGGGCCAAAAATTTGTACCTAAGTTTTCGGCAAGAAATTCTTAGTGGGAGCCCGGAGTCTGGAAGTTGGCGGTCTTGTACCCCCGTGCCTCGGAAAGCACGTTAAGCTGTTGGTCCTGCGCCCGATCTCTCTCCGGTCGTGTCACATTAGTGTCCCATCGGATTACGAGGGTAAGGGAATAGAGAGTGCACTTGTGTTTGCGCACACACTTGAGCACTATAATATATCCTGCGTACGTGGCTGATCGTTGAGATTGGCTGCCGTAGCCGTAATTGGTTGGAGGATATTATAATGGTTTAAGTACCGGGCAATGATCTCGGGGTCAACCATTCCCGGGTCGAGTAAAAAGTATGTTTCGAGTTTTTCGAACATCTCGGGTTTGTGATCACCAATCCGCATTAGGCAAGCGTGGTGATTAAGCCTAATCCCTAATAGTAGCGACATTAGAGTAATTTTATCAAAATTGAAAATAGTAGGCAGAATTTAATACCATTGCCGCGTTGTAGCAACTATATTAATTTAAGGTAATTCGCAGACAAAAATGATATATTAATGGGATTCTGTGATTTATCGCGGTGATTACGTTCGTACCTATTTTATTTGTTTCAAATTTATTTTATTGTAACAAATTATATCAAGAAGGTTTGTACTGATATACTCGTAAGTAGGAGTAAGTTAGAAGATCATTCGATTCAACTACTTAATAAAAAGTTTACTAGAACTTTCAAATGATCGAATCTACGAACTGAAGCGATTGTTATAAGACTAAAGCTAATCTATTGTATAAGACTTATTCCTTTCAACTAATAAGTACGATTTTTAACTATATATAATATCAAGGCAGATACATTTCCTGTTACTTTTATATTAGCTCAAAATTCAATTTAAGGTGACGGGTACACTATCGATTTTAATTTTTGTACGCGTTGGGTCCAACGCGTACGCGAAATTACGCCAATAGCGGCCTTTTTTGGCGTGAATCCATTTTTCGAATACAAAACGGACAAAACATTTTGTGAATCGTTATTAAATAAATAGTATAAGTGTTTGCCGAGACGTTGCAACCCCGAAATTGTTTAACATAGGCCCGGTTTAGTAGCTAAAAATTAAAATCGAATGGCGTCGCTAGTGTGCCCTACCCGTCACCTTAAGCCTTTGATTTCGGGCTATGATATTACTAGGACAATTTTAGCTCAGGAAAGTTGATAAACATTTGGTTGTTTACGGTTTGAACAAATGTTTCAAATAAAATTGAAATAATATACACCCAGATACTGAAACGTCCTTTCAAAACAAGCATTATTTTTAAAGAGCCATAGCGTTTGAGTACTTTCAGTTAAGTGTTAAAAAAAGTTCCATCTTTGAGAATCAGGACTATTTGTCCTATTTTGTCTGAAGCGGATCTTCAGTAAGTATTTTCACTTTAAATAACCTAAAAAAGGCACCCCTCTTATATTCGAAAAGCAGAACTGGACTTGTTTTGCATCTAATTTTGGCCATAAAAGCGGGACAGTCCCGCCAAAAACGGGACTAGCAACGCTGCTTGCAATCCATCACTTTCTTACATTCTTCGGCGCTACAACCCTTTATGGGTCTTGGCCTTTTCTACTATGGACCAAGCATGACGATCTCTAGCTGTCCGTCTCCAGTTTGTAAACTTTTTCATCGCTTTAAGATCTTCTTCGATGCAATCGCACCATCTTCTCTTAGGACTTCCCCTTGGTCTTGGTTGCTGCGGCTTCCAGTCGATTTATTTTTAGACCTCTGCTTTTGTCCATTCTCTCAACATGTCCTGCTCATCTGAAACGTTGCGGTTT
Source organism: Marasmia exigua (assembly GCA_019059595.1). Classification (NCBI taxonomy): domain Eukaryota; kingdom Metazoa; phylum Arthropoda; class Insecta; order Lepidoptera; family Crambidae; genus Marasmia; species Marasmia exigua. Next base: position 93,125 of record CM032467.1, read on the forward strand.
GATGAATCTGACGATCGTTTCATGATTCATAAGTGCCTCTAGCTCATGCTTCATCCGAATACGGTTTTCACCGTTTTCGTCTCTGAGAGGCCCAAACACTGCAATCCATCAAGAATAACTATTATAATTAATTTAAATTGATAGTGGTGTTTCGTGAATTCAGCAGCAAACTAAAATGTTTTACAATTTTATGAAAGTTTTAAATTAAATTACAATCGATAAATCTTAATTTAAAGTTCGGTCCTGATGATTGGCGGTTTAATTTAAATTGCATTACGCAACATTTAATTAATTCTATCGTAATTAGTTCAGCTTTCATGTTATCCAGTGTTATCTGTGTGTAAAACATATCAGAGGGGGTAAAATATGGAAATTGCAAATGGCAGCCGTCGGCACTTGTTTGAAGTGTAAAGTGCAGTGCACACGAGATGCATGCATTCGGGAGCCTGTTAGGTTAGGTACTTTCGGCGCACTTTGCTGAAGAGAAAAATTAAATGTGTTTCGACAATGAAGCCTTGCTACAGTACTTATTTTGCACGAATAATACTTTACTGAACATGCAGAGCGGTGGCAGCTTAATGGATTACAGCCTCATAAGCGGGAGGTCGTAGTGGGGGCACCACTGGATATTTCGGATCTAGGTACGCGCGTATTTCTACCACTAGTACCTAATGATGCCCTATTTGAACTTTGGATATTCCTTTATGTTGAGTTTTATGTGGGTCACACTTTAAAGCGAAGGCTGCGCAAGAGGTCCCGGGTTCAATCCCCGGGTTGGGCCAAAAATTTGTACCTAAGTTTCCGGTAAGAGATTCTTAGTGTCAGCCCTTAGACTGGAAGTGGGCGGTCCTGTATCCCTCTCCAGTCGTGTCACGCTAGTGTTCCATCGAAATGAGTGTAAGGGAATTGAGAGTGCACTTGTGTTTGCGCACACACTTAAGCACTTTAATATGCCCTGCGTACATGGCTGATCGTTGAGATTGGCCGCCGTAGCCGTAATCGGTTGGAGGATTTTATTATTATGTCTGAGAAACAAGAGCTTTTTTTAAATGCGGGTTAACTTGACGTGTCGCTGGCTGTACATGTAATTTCCTAGTTTAACAGAGTAGGTATACTGTGGCTGGTGTTTCGAAACCCGGTTTTCGCGCATTTTAGCTAAATATCCAGCTAAATAGCTTGCATTGTCTATTTTTATGTGATAGGTGGCAGACGAGCAGTCGGATCACCATATGGTAAACAATAACCGCGGCCCATGGACACCCGCAACACCAGTGCCTGCAGGTGCCACGCCACCAGGTACTTTTTTTTCTTTTTTCTGTATAATATTTTGTTTTGTGTGTTGTTTCTTCTTTTGTTTTCATTTCGCCGGTTTTTTTTATTTGTAATGTTCTGTGTCGTGTGTATTAAACAAATGAATGTTTTTATCTTATACTAACGGCCCGCCCCCGGCTTCGCACGGTTGTATGTGAAAAAGAAAAGGGCTGTTTTTAGGGTTTTCTCGACAATTATTCGATTTTTTCTCGTCGTAAGAACCATCCTTGGACTTCAACGAACATTTAAAAAAAAGAATTGGCCAAATTGGTCCAGGCGTTGTTGAGTTATGCGCTTACCAACACATTTTGCGATTCATTTTTATATTATATAAGATTATCAGTGGAGTCACAAGTGCGCTGCCAACCCTTCCACCCAGATCGGGTTTCCGGTACTTTCACTCACTAGGCGAAACAGGCGCTTTTTATTACTTTTTAGACATACTCGTAACAACCCTGAATACACGCATAATATTAATTAATTAATGTATCATGAATTATCGTCAGGTTTATTTATTTTTCGGTTTTCATTATTTTCATGGGCGTTAGATTATGTAAACTTTGATTTTATGTTAGTATAATTTAATGTTTATTTTTTAAATTGGTGTTTTTTTTTATTATAAGTGTGTACCTATTTACAAAAGAAAAGTATTATATGTATATATTTGTAATCCCACTGTTGATTCTGATATCCGCAACAAAGGTGCTTGAGCTACCTATCTCGGAGTCAGATCAATGTATGTGATGTTGTGAAATACTTATTTATTATTTATTTAAGTATGGCCTACTAAGACCTAATTGATAAGCTCATTTTGTCCGTTTTCTTTCTATCGTTTTAGCCTGAGATAAAGGATACTCTTAGTTCAGGCAACAAACTTAAAATTAGTTCCCTTAGTATGAATATAATATTGTTCACGTAGTTTTTTAAAAAAAAAAATTTTTTTATTTATTTCATATCAAAACAAATACCTATCTCATTGCCCCACATTGAAGCTTAAGTAACACCCTACATTTGATTACATAATACGAGTGTGTTACAGTAAGCGTGAGAGTGCTTAAAATGAATCCAAACATTTCCACAAAATGAGTTTTAATGGGACTTAGAATCCAACAGCTTTTACTTGTATCACTGCATCATGAGCGCGTTTTCATCTCTATGTACTCGTAAGGTAACCTTCGCACCAAGTTTTCGGAACGTCAAATGTAGCGCACCAATAAAAAATACACACACACGTACATGAACACTGAATATGTTATAACTCCTTTTTTGGAGTCGTATAAATAATTATAGGGTTTACGTCGTAAAAGTCGACTGTGCTGTGTTTTGTTGCGTGACTGAGGGAGCCGAAGGCCTAATCTGGGAAAAAGGGGTGGTCAAAACTAGCAGCCTACTTTTGACTCCATCGGTATCCATAGACAACCATGGACGACGGCAATCGCTTACCTTCAGGTGGTCCGTTTTCTCGACTACTTCCTATCACTTAAAAAAAAACCACCATTAAATACTATAAGTAGAAGTCTGTTTTACGAAATCATTGTAATCTGAAAATCTTTAAGGCAAGAGTGAACAGGCAACTTTTTTTTATCTTCCATAAAAAATGCAATTACGCATACCTCCAGGGGCGAAAGGGTTATGTCGGACTCCCCCCCTGGGTCGGCGGGGTCTACCGACCAAAGCTCCTGGGATGCTCCCGTCCGCGACAGAGTGGGGAGGAGACATTAGAATCTGACTAAGAAGTCTCCCTTCACGTCCCTCCCCAGATGAACAGGCAACTAAGCCAACACGTAACATCCTACACCTCATCGTCGCTTTCCATCAGGTGGGGTTATGATCAAGTGTTAGCAAAAAAAAATTGTATGGTAGAGGGGCCAAATGAGCAAGCGGGTCACTTGATAGTAAGTAATAACCGCTGCCGTTGAACATTTGCGAGATCAGAGATGTTACTGATGCGTAGCCAGCTTTTTAGAAAGGAGTACGCTTTTTTCTCTTGAAAGCCGCTAATTCGTGGCCGTTAGAGTCCGAAGTGCACAGTAAACTCTTAAAAAAAGATTACGCTCTTGAAAAATATTATTGAACATTTAAAGGTCAAATCGGCCCGGAAATATATCTGGTGGTGCTTCCACGGTTACATCGTGCGAGGCAGAACTACCTTGAGAAACGCACAGTGTATTTTGTGTTTCAGAGTTCAGGTGAGATTAGCTCAAGTACACAAACAAAAGTGTTACATTTATAATTATTGGTGCGCCAAAAACTGGTGCACTTCTCGGAATATCTCCTCATATGAACGCGGCTTTACCCCTCAATTCCATTCCGGCAGATTCAAATGAGCTCTGGATGCCGGGCGTGCAACCGCGCCCTTATACGACGCATTCGCTTAATTAAGACAGGGTACAGACGGATCACAGCCTGCACTCGATTGCACACAGCGGAATGGCGAACGAGGTTTTGACGTCGGCTGGTAAAGGCTTTTGGAGGTTCGGATAATGTCGGCAGCTTGAGGAATTGCGGCGCGAAGTGAGCGGATGAAATGGAACGCTGGTTTTCAAATGTTGCAATCTTCTTTTGTGTCAGAATTTCAACGGAACTTTATCACTATTTAACGACTATTTTCTGCTTTATATGCTTTAAGGAGTATGTATGTTTTCACGTAGAAATTAGTTTTCATAATAAATTTTGAAATTATCCTTACTCTATAGGGTACGTTTGGACTGTTTGACTTTCGCAACCTCAGGGGAAGACTCTAAGACTATCTGGTGGATGATATCCGTTTTATTTGTCCTAAACTGATTTTGAAATAAACACAAATGAGCATAAGATAATTAAGAAAGAAACACAACCGAATAAATTTATTATAATTGCAGTTAGTAAATTTGACACGAGACAAAACGCGATTATTTTTATAAAATATTTAATGCAACATTAAAATCACACTTTTTAAAACGAAGGAGCCAAGAAGGTCAAATTCAATTATTTTTGTCATGTTTTAATTTCTCAAAATGACGTATGATTACGTGTAAGGTTAAGATATAGGGTGTATCTGTGGACATTTACATCCCTTAATCACGTGTTTTACCAACCATTCTGAACAACATCTGTTCTACGACTTTTCGAAATTAGTCAAAAAGAATTTCCTCATACAAAATGACCAAGTCACGTGACCGACTATGTATGAGAAGTTGAAATTTTTATATGCGAATTTCCAAAAGTCATAGAACAAATGTTGTTCAGAATGGTTGACAGAACACGTGGTAAAAAGGGATGTAAATGTTCACAGATACACCCTGTTTAATTTTAGAGACTTACCTACATAATATAAAACGCCATATGATTTTGATTTAGCTATGGAGCAATCGTAGTGAGTAGCAATGGTTGCTAAGCAAAACTGTTGGACTGATGTCCAACTTCAACATCATTGGTTGTTTCGTTCACCAAATTGACATTTCGACATATCACATTCAAAAATAACAAATCATCTTGATCTTAGATGGAATTCAGTCCTAAAGGCCATCTAGCAGATTTTTCACTCCTAGTTCCCATTCCATCAAGTAAACCTTCGAAGGCAGCTTAAGCCCTAGCCACACATGTAAATCAAGTGTGTATCAAAGCGCATCTTGAATCCCCAACAGTACATTCAATTGAAACAGTTGTCTGATTAATTAAGCTAGGAATGTCCTAGCTAGTCTCATCTGTGTCATCGACAGACGCTACACAAGACAGTGATTGAACAATGCTTAGTTAGTTTCTCAATTAAGGAGTTGCGCTTGGTTGAAGATTATTTTATTTATTATTTATATATTTTATTTCCGTATTTTCAGTTTTGGGGAACTTACAGCTAGATATAATAATAATAATAATAATCTCACAACATCTCAGACGTTGACCTGATTCCGTACTAAGTAGCTTAGGCACTTGTGTTACAGATATCAGACAGCAGAGGAACACAAATATATACTTAAATACATATATTACACCCAGACACTGAACAAACACAAGTGTTCATCACACGAATGTTTGTCCAGGGTGGGGATCGAACCCACGACCTTTGGCGTAAGAGGCAGGGTCGCTACCAATTGCGCCATCCGGTCAGTCAAATATATTAATTAACAGATATATTAATTACTAGTAGCCCGCCCTCACTTCGATTCGAGACATTAGTTCTACTTTATACCAAAAGATGGCGCTAGGTATCAATTACATCACGCAAGCGTTTCGTGTTTTCGGATTACCTATAAGCGTTGCCGATGTCTGTAGGATTGACCTCCTTATACTTAGTATAGATTTCTTGAACTTTCAAACATGCAGATACATGTTACTGACGACTAATTAAAAGTGTCCGCAAATAACTAAGGAGTAGGTATGAAAACTAATAGCAAATAAATAAATAAATATTTCACAACATCACATACATTGATCTGACTCCGAGATAGGTAGCTCAAGCACCTGTGTTACGGATATCAGAATCAACAGTGGGATTACAAATATATACATATAATAGTTTTTTTTTGTAAATACATACTTATATTACATAAATAACGCCCAAATAACAGACGACAAACGCATAAATAGCAGACGACATGATAATATTTTAGATAAATATAATCCCATAAAATATAAAACTTGTCAAAAATCCAAGTCTCGTACTCAGTTGTTCTATTGTGAAAAGTTGTGAGATCTATGTTACCGGTTATTAACTTGGCAATCAGTTATTGAATATTTGACTCATTGCCATTGCATGAAAACACAACCGATTGCCAAGTCAATAACCGACTTGGTAACATAGATCTCATCACTTTTCACGGTAGAACAACTGAGTGCGAGACTTGGATTTTTTGACAAGTTTTGTTTTTTATGGGATCATTTCTTTTTAAAGTCCACCTACTGTTTTCTTTCCGGTACCTTCACCTTCAAATGCAAACGTAACTATGTAATCCTATAAATTTATATGATTACAAAGTTATTCATACAGTTGGTGTTTTTAGAAAACTGGAAATTCCAAAAAAAATAAGTTTTCCCATGATTAAGACACTAAATTATATTCTAAATTTGTCTTCTAGAAGCTTCTATGTCTGCTAGAAGTGCCTTGGACTTTTGATGATCGGTGAGTCAGTCAGTCCGTTAGTGACAAAATTCAGAAACTTTAACAAGTTGTCATTCTTAAACTACTGATTCTAATTGACTGACATTTTAAATATACCGTATTTATACAATGCCTGATTAGTTACTGAAATTTCAGGCTTCTAGTTTTATCCACAACGAAATTATAAGGGGGTCGAAAATAGCCAGTATTGCTTCGAGAAAAGCATGGTACGAACGTGCCACTTTTTTGCTCGGCTTGGCGGGGGCACTGCAGTACCCCCTGATAAAAAAGAAAAGGAATTTACGATTAAGATTGGGGCCAATTCTTTTCTCTAAGGCTTAAAAATATCCGGTGTAAGAAAATAAAGAACAGGTAGGATTTCAACGAAATAGATACCCAGTTTCCCTAAGATTTTATTTCTTACCGATATCCGGAACCCTACAAATTACACAATAAACCTGTGTCAGCTAAAATGAAGTTATAGTGCAGTTATGACGATTGAAACAAAAAAAATCTTACAAAACTTTCTAAAAAATAATGAAAACTGCTTTACGAGTATACACCGTTTTAGCTAATATTGAAGTTTGGAAATTTAAAACAAAAAAAACATCTTATACACTTTCTGCTTTATAGCACCGTTTTAGCTAGCAAAAGTTTAAGAAACATTTTTGAATAAGACCCAAAAGTGTTTAACTAAAGGGCCGCAAAACCATAAAGTATGTCTGGGGCGGGATTCGACCTATCTTTATCCGTGGAATAATCAATGGTATAATGTCAGATTTGTATAGAATGACAGCGCTATTCTATTCGGTTTAAGGTTGGTCGAATCGGCCCTTACTTAATAGACAATTATGTACCTATGCGATGAAAATGATCCTTTGTAAAAATATACGTAGTTGAATAAGGGGTAAGTATCCCTACCTAGTTTGAACTCCTTCGATTTGAAAGTGCAAAATATTTTTAACATTAAAGCGAGTACAGTAAACGCTAATCCTAGCGGTAATATTTACCAATGATTGATAACTAGTGGCCCCCATCCTCACCGCTTCGCGAAATAGATCCGCTTTGTACCAATAGATGCCGCTGGGGGTTGATTACATCGCGAAAGCGTTTCGCCTTTTGGTTAGCTACAAGCCTTGTTGTTGTCTATAGAAATTACCGTATATAATAGAGATTTAGAGTATAAATAGAAGACATAGATAAAGATGATGATAAGATAATCAGAAAATTATTCAGTTAAAAATAAGGTATGTTCGAAATAAAGAGAAAGTAACTCAACGTCGCAAGCGCATAGATGAATCATAATGATCGCTGATGGAAATATACTGAGAGTCTTTGTAGAACTTCCTGGGGTAGGGTTACCATGAAAATTTAGAACACTCTAATATTAACAATACTGACAGTAAAATTGTAAGTGTCTGTCTATATAAAACAAGGTTTTACCTACATACTTGATTAACAATTTCGACAGTGGACGCCACACTTCGGCATAAATAGGTCGGCTCGACCGGATTGATAGATTTTCGCGTTGCATTATAACTATAATTAATTAAGCAAAATATATGAGTACATAATGTTGTATCACATAATAAATGTTGTGTTAATCCCCGTCTTAATTAATTATAGTGATACCACGGCCTCAGTAAGAACCGGTATGAAGCAACGAAACACTGGCAGGGCTGTTTCGCTGAGGGTGTGAGAAAGGGAAATAGAGTTGTAGGTCGACAGCGCGCTATTGATGTTGTAGAGGGCGGCATTCAATTAGGTACAATCTGACTAACAAAAACTACATAATAAAAAAAATCCCTCATTTCCTCCTTAAGCGGTTGGTCACACCATACAACGGGAAAACAACTGCCGTACCTACACCTAATGTCATTGTGGAAGTTTTTGATTTATGTCGCAAGAACCGCGAGTCATATCTAACTTTCCTAATGCTATACCCTAATTCCGAACTGAGTTAAATTTTCCCGAGGTTCTTTTATTCTTTACACACAATCATCTGAGAGTCAGATGATTGTATGTAAAGTCAACTCAGACTTACAAAGGGCAATACGACAAAAAAAAAACATTTTTTATACGCTTTTCGGGTATTGTGATGTCGGTGCTAATGCACAATAAAAAAGATTTAGGTCATGTCATTTTTGACGTTTAGATTTTTGTATTACCTTTTTCTTAAAATCAACGTGAGCAAAAGCATTATTAATTTGTCATGCCGAGTGATGACGTCACAGGAGGGTTTTAAATTTTTTTTTTCTCCATGAATATCTGGTAAAAGTTTTGAAATATTTTTTCTCGAGTTTCTATGAGTCTAATCTAGAAATAGTGTTTTTCATTGAATGTCGTGCTGTCCATAATGGGCAAAGATGACGGGAATAGGCGTTCTGGGTGAGAGGAAAAATCATGGTTATGAAACATACAGGAGTGGACCAAAATCAATAGAATGGAACCACTTTTTCACCTCGCATAAGATATTAGAGAGAATTAAGAAACTGACCGGATGGCGCATTTGGTAGTGACCCTGCCTCATACGCCAAAGGTTGTGGGTTCGATCCCCACCCTGGACAAACATTCGTGTGATGAATACTTGTGTTTGTTTAGTGTGTGACAGTAATATATGTATTTAAGTATAATTTGTAATTCCTCTGTTGTCAGATATCCGTAATGCTGCGTTTTCACAGAAGTGGAGTTGCGCGGAGTTGAGCGCAGACTTATAAAATAATTACCAATCACATTGCTCAAAATACACATCTCATTTATTTTGAGCAATGTGATTGGTAAAATTTAATAGGTCTCCGCTCAACTCCGCGCAGCTCCACTTCTGTGGAAACGCAGCCTAACACAAGTGTTGTATAATTGCGTTATTTTTTCATTTGAAACTGAAGATGAAGATCTGAGAGTAATGTGGAATTTTGAATTCAGTCTTAAAACATAGGCGGGTAGACGGACGGACAACTACGTTCGGAACCCTAAAATATGCTCGTGTAACCTTGCCCTATTTGATAGAAATGGAGTGAGCTTTGCAGTCTCATAGCCACTGCGACCAGTAGATGATCTATTGTAGGCAGAAGCCCTAGCAACTTAACGCAATTTCTTGCGTCATAGGAAACGGCCATATCGGAAATGCTTCCGGCTGTTACTTTAGAGTTTGCGCCACGAAAACAGTCCCGTGAAAAGCGAGCTTGAGTCGCCATCAACATTCAAATTTGGGCTTTATAATCATATACACAAGGAATCTCAACTTCTAGTTCCGTGTTTTTCCGCGGGACTACTTTCGTGGCGAGGACTGTAGGCCGCCCCGCCGATTCGATTCCGCCGCTATATGGCCGAAAAATAGACGCAGGAATATATCGAGGTGGAAATATGTCAGGGGAGCTGACTGATGCGGGAATGCGGGCCTTTGGGGCAAATAGAGCGTTTCCAGAATTGTGAATATGTTTGATGGAACGTCCAATGTAATATCGTATTGTATGTTTTGTAAACGAGATTGCCGAAGCTTTGCTTGGTTAGTAATAGGGAAAGAATTGAGTTAAGTGGGGCTGTTTATATTTTTGCAACCAGTTTGTATTTTAACATGAATAAATAAATATTTTCAGAACATCACTTACACTGATCTGACTCCGAGATAGGTAGCTCAAATACCTGTGCTACGGATATCAGAACCAACAGAGGAATCACAAATATATACATTATAATAATTTTCTTTTGTAAATACATACTTATAAAACATAGGAAACACCATGACAAATACAAACAGACATGTTCATGCTCACAAAATGATTGTATTGTGCGGGGATAGAACCCGAATCCCTTGGACCAAAGGCAGCGTTCACTACCACTGCACACTGTTCTAAACGGCCAATAGACGTCCACTGCTGGACATAGGCCTCCTCCAATGTTCTCCACACAGATCGGTCCTGTGCCGCCCGCATAAAATAGGATTCCCGCGATCTTCACCAGATCCACCTTGTGGGGGGCCTGCCACGGCTGCGACTTCCTGTACGTGGCCTCCATTTGAGGACCTTTGCGCCCCAACAGCCGTCTGTTCTCCTCAGCTATGTGCCCTGCCTATTGCCACTTGAGGCATGCAATCGTTTGGGCTATGTCTGTGACCTTAGTTCTCCTGTGGATCTCATCATTTCTGATACGATCACGCAGGGTGACTCCGAGCATAGCCCTCTCCATTGCTCTCTGGGTGACTTTGAGCTTCCTTAATCGGCACATTGTAAACGGCCACGTTTCGTTTCCGTATGTCATCTCTGGCAACACACACGCATTGAAGACTTATGTCTTGAGACATTACTTTGTTGCAACAATATAAAGGGTTATTTATAAAGTAAGATAATATATGATAATGATTCTGAACGTGTAACTGTCATCCAGTTGGGCTGGTTCCCCTGTCTAAGGGTTACGAGGGTCAGACGGCAGTCGCTTCATTGGAATTATCACACTTCCCGAGTCCTGGATCATGGTCCCAGCGTACCCTGGGCTTTGAAGCATCATCTTTAGACGCTATAGGGAATTTCGCGCTAAGATGATTAGTAGGATTCTTGAAACATCAAAAACCTCGCAGGACTAGATAGTTTCCCCTTAGGTCCCAATATGTCTTATCCACCTTTTTTTATGATTCTCCACTCCGGTGGGGCCCAAGCATCACGCGCGACACCAGACACGGCCCCGGGCCCAGAACAAAAAAGGCCACAAGAGAGGAGTTTCGTTCTGGATCATGGTCCCAGCGTACCCAGGGCTTCGAACCATCATCTTTAGACGCTAGAGGGAATTTCACGCTAAGATGAGTAGTAGGATTCTTAAAACATCAAAAACCTCGCAGGACTAGATAGTTTCCCCTTAGGGCCCAATATGTCTTATCCACCTTTTTTTATGACTCTCCACTCCGGTGGGGCCCAAGTATCACGTGCGACACCAGTCAGGGCCCCGGGCCCAGAACAAAAAAGGCCACAGGAGAGGAGTTTTCGGACAGAACAGATTCAATATAATTATTCTTGTTTCGTACTTATTTTTTTCGGTTGTCGGGTTTTATTAGTTTTTAAGCTTTATTCTATAATAATGTGTTAAAGACATCCTAATTTATCGATACAATCTCGTGATACTATAATCTAGCAGTCTTCGCAATCTGGCAAATTTACGGTAGCATTTACGCCACGGTGACGCCCACGTAAGATACGTCCACCCATCTCATTTATAAGGCGTTTGGTGGTAATTTTCAAGGGTTTGAACTGCTAAGTGGTCGTTATACAGATTTATAAGCGGCCCGCGCGAAATGAATTAATGTTACGCTTTTAGCTAGGTAATTCTATTAACTGGTGCCCTCCCCCCGCCTCTATCACTTCCCGGCCATTTTCTTTGGCAAATGTATCAAGATTATGAAAAGCGGTTTTTATTTGAATTTTTGAGAAGCTAAAAAGGTAACGATTTTAGCAACCAGTTTCAGCAGTGGATAAATAGATAGATACTTTTTTCACAATAAACACAGTTGTGTTTCATCATCATCATCAGCCCATTTAAGTCCCCACTGCTGGGGCACGGGCCTCCCTCAATCACATGAGGGGTAATTGCCATACTCACCACGCTTGGCAGACGGGTTGGCGAGGGTTTTGATATAAATGCAGAGTTTTCCTTCTCTGGGTGCTGATGATCATGCCAGCAGCTTTACCTTAGTCGCCTATTACGATACCTCGGTAAGAGTGACGGTGGCCTATTCTACTCTGCCGGGGACCACACGGCTGTGTTTAAGTACGTATTATAGAAACGTGAATGTTCAATTTCCATGGTACATAATAAACAAACAGAATCATTTCCTCTTTATGACACAGACAATTGTATTGTATTTGTGGTAAATAGCTAATTTAAGGTGGCAGAAGAGTAAACTTGAGCAGGAATTAAAAAAAAAAATTTTTGGATGATGGCGTTTGCTTTTGGCTTCACACTTTAGTGTGCGCTAGAATTAAGGAGAAACCTGAAATGGAGCGAGCTATTTTTTTTATTGACGTTGGGCTTGCTCATGGCTTTACACTGAACTCTTAGAGCCTATGATGGATCGAGCTTATCCAAAAGTAGCCTATTCACTCTAGCGTCGAAAAATTTGAGGTTGTAGTCATTCGGGAAAACAGAGGCAAGAAGGGCGTTCCACTCCTTGGCATTTTACATTAGGAAGGAGGATCTAACCCAAAAGTTTTGACCAAGGGAGAGTTACGCTTCGGCATGAATAAGCCGGCTCGACTGGAGTGATACCACGGCCTCACAGAAAACCGGAGTGAAGCAGCACTGTGCTGTGCTTCGCTGCGTGAGTGAGGGTACCGGAGGCCGAATCCGGGAGAAAAAGGGTTGACAGCGCACTTGTGACTCCACTGGTGTCGCGGGTGTCCATGGGTGGCAGCAATTGTTTACCATGCCTGCCACCTATGAAAAAAAAAAACAAAAAAGTAGCCTATTTACTTTAGTTTCATATATTCAAAAAACCCACTCTTACCAAGGTGTCGTAAAAGGCGACTAAGGTAAAGCTGCTGGCATGATCATCAGCACCCAGAGAAGGAAAACTCTGCATTTATATCAAAACCCTCGCCAACCCGTCTGCCAAGCGTGGTGAGTATGGCAATTACCCCTCATGTGATTGAGGGAGGCCTGTGCCCCAGCAGTGGGGACATAAATGGGCTGACGATGATGATGACGATGACGATGATTTAAAAAAAAACTATAACTGCTTTTCAAGACTAACAAACCTTACATCTAAGACATCCCCTCCAAACACGTCCAAAGAGTCGAATATGTACTTGAGACAGAATGAGCGTAAACATTTGCTCAACGTCTGCCGATAAAGGGCGAACTCAGGGCACGCAATACTGCGTCGTGTCAAGACTCTCATCTCAGCGATTAATTCCCGGTTGCATCCAAAGCTGTTACTTTGGAGTATGCTTACGTATGCGGGGTATGCTTAGTCTATTATTCAGGATTTGAAAAGTCTGGTAGTTACAATAAAACCACTGGCGTATGACCTTCGCAACGCTAACAGGGGAACCGAATCCAACTAAAATCCATGGTTATACGTTATAGAAACTATTCGTGCCTCATACACCAAAGGTTATGGGTTCGAAGCTCAACCTGGCCAAACATAAATGTAATATATGTATATAAGTATATATTTTTAATATATACTTGGCCGTGTGGTCCCCGGCAGAGTAGAATAGGCCACCCTCACTCTTACCGAGGTGTCGTAAAAGGCGACTAAGGTAAAGCTGCTGGCATGATCATCAGCACCCAGAGAAGGAAAACTCTGCATTTATATCAAAACCCTCGCCAACCCGTCTGCCAAGCGTGGTGAGTATGGCAATTACCCCTCATCTGATTGAGGGAGGCCCGTGCCCCAGCAGTGGGGACTTAAATGGGCTGATGATGATGATATATTTTTAATTTCTCTGTTGTCTGATATCCGTATCACAAATGCTTAAGTACTTAGTACGGAATCAGGTCAATGTATGAGATATTGTTTTAAGGGGGCAAGTCGTCATAGACTCTTTTTAAGCTCATTCGACATCGATTCTCGTCATTTCATTATAGTCTTTCTGCGCTGTACCTAGGATATCTGTAGTCAGCGCCGTATATTCCTACATCCATCAAATTACGAGCGTATTTCAATTCAAATTCTATACCGGAAAAGATTACCAATACTTTCCAGGCAACCTTCAATATCCAGGTCCTAATCCAATAACTCGTGGTCGGTATGAGTCCCAAATAATGTATGTGCCTGTTCAGCTCGCGATGTAAGCAGTAAGCGCTCTGAGGGGCAATTCTCGAACACTCGCCATTGAAGTCGACTTAGAACTTTGTATGGACGTATGTGTGAAAGTCCCGTTGGTCTAGTGGTTTAAGTACCGGGCCGTGATCTCAGGGTCCTGGGTTCGATTCCCGGGTCAAGCGAAAAGTATCTTTAGATTTTTTCGGACATAGCTCGGGTTTGTATCACCAATCCGCATTTGGCAAGCGTGGTGATTAAGCCTTATCCCATCATGACGTGACGACCCATTTGGAACAGTGGTAGTGAACGCTGCCTCTGGTGCAAGGGTTGCGGGTTCGATCCCCGCACAGTGCAAACATTTATGTGCATGAACATGTCTGTTTGTATTGGTCTGGGTGTTATCTATGTATTATAAGTATGTATTTACAAAAGAAAAGTATTATATGTATATATTTGTAATCCCACTGTTGATTCTGATATCCGTAACACAGGTGCTTGAGCTACCTATCTCGGAGTCAGATCAATGTATGTGATGTTGTGAAATATTTATTTATTTATTTATTTATCATAGTAACAATAACTTGTTTTCATGATGGAGGTCTTTACCCTGCAGTGGGATAGCTTATAGGCTGATTTAAAAAAAAATGCATGAAATCTCTAAATTCCACTTCAATGTCGAGTACACGATTAACTTGACCTGACTTGAGAGTGCACTTGTGACCCCACTGGAGCAATCGCTTACCATCAGATGATACGTCTGCTCGTCTGCCACCTATCACATAAAAAAATGCCCCTTCGGTTCTCATTATTCTGTATGAGCCCGTCCGCTGCACCGCGCAAATGACGCGGGAACCTATTATTACATCGCTCAGATAAACGGCCGGCGTGTGCCCGGAATGGTGAAAGAGCTTCGATTCCTACCGGTTTCCTATATGAAACTGTAAGAGCATGATCACAATATATATGGCTGCCTACACCTGGAGAGGCAGGCTACGCACATGCATGTATGTAACATGCATGTGTACATTGATCTCGGCGTAGGTCGGCGTAAATAGAAACAGTACGAGGTTCACACGACACGATATTCTAGCGCGTAGGTGAACCAACTCTTTGCTATACAGGCGAACAAGAAGGTGTCGGTAATCACTTACCATCAGGTGAGCCCTCTACTCGTTTGTCTGCCATAATGTAAAAAGGTTTGACATTGACGGGAGCGTTGTACAATAAAATAAAACAGCATCAGTTCCGATTTTTGCCACGTAACAAATACTCGTGATCGGATTATAGTCGGATGATTAATTAGACGAAGTAGAAACGAGATGCAAATGTCATGTCCCCATACATTTTGAAATTTCACATTTGAAAATATATGGGAATGACACATTGACATCTGTCACTTTATTACGTCTAATTAATGTACGCCATGTACTGTAACAATTTCTAATGGACTACAAAACTTTTAAAAGGGTGTTACAAGAGTTCCGCTTTATCGTTTCGAGATCCGGAAAGATCACGAACTCCATTAAACTTTATACCTTCCAATATTAGAAGTCAAAAATCTTCACCAGATTTACAATGTAAACCGTTCTTTGACGCCCTAAATCATATATATTAACGTAGTCATAAATTAATCTGATAACTGTGACATTCATAGTGTAACGTCGTGTATATCAAACATTTTCTCTTTGTTCTATCTCGCTAGTAAAAAATGTTTTCTAAGAAAACTTTGTAACAAAGGTTTATGGTCTATAACCACGTTTTTGGAAATTACTTTCTGTTCTCGTCGTTTATTTTTCTTTGTCTTCCTTTTAATCAGACACATATTGGTATTCTTGTATTATAATTATTAACTTTCTGGCAAGTTTTATGAAATACTGGAGATAAGAATCTTAATACATCAAATTACACTTCGATGTTCTAATTAGCTTCTAAATTATGTTGTTATATTATTTAGAGTTGTAGGGGACACCCTTATAACTCCTGATTTTCTGACAGATAAGTCAAATGATCATGATAGTAGAATACATTTAAAAATACATATAAAACGTTTTAGAAGAACTTCTACTTCTTGAGCAACTAATCATGCTCACTAAATCTCTCTGAGGTGCCGCTATATGGCGACCATTACATTCCCTCTGCCAACATACAGGAATTCGCAGCCGTGGCAGGCCCCCCGCAAGGTGGACCGCGTTCTGGTGAATGTCGCGGGAATCCATTGTATGCTGGCGGCAGATGACCGATCTGTGTGGAGAACATTGGGGGAGGCCTATGTTCAGCAGTGGACGTCTACTGGCTGAAATGATGACGATGATGACATTCCCTCTGGTATGGCTGAGTGAAATGATGGCTGACACATACTACGTCATACCACTACTTGTAAAGTGCCATCTTAAGGAACTGATCTGCTTCGATTTACTTTTTATTTGCTTCATTTTATGTATTAGACTGTATGCTTTAGTACGAGGACTATAAAACCTTATAAAAAACGTTTGGCGATGAAAAAGCATAACAGCCATTAAACAAGCCCACCGTGTCCTTCGGTAGGCTTCTTGCCTACTATCCTTTTTATCGTACCTATTTTAAATATTATGACAAAATTTCCATCGAGGCAATCTTTTGCTACATACCTACAGATTCCAAAAAGTTAATATCAAAATGTATGTGAACTAACTAATAAGTTCTCAAATTCTACCAAAGTTACTAACATGACCAGATTTAATTAAGGGGTCGTTTTCTTTGGAGGTACTTCTAACCAAGTGGTGCTCGAGTCACGTTATATCGGGAGTTGATATAATTTGTAAATTCGCAATCTGAAGGAAAGATTCATTTAATCAAAGTAATCAAATCCCCTAAACTCCTAATATGGAAACGGTTTTTAAATCTCGGAGGTGCTCAAACAAACATCTTACTTTACTTAAGCTTATGACAAAGACATGTCTGAGCGAACAATAATCTGCTAGTATCAAAGCTACTTGTATTCAAACTAAAAAAAAATCAATATTGCTATGCACAAAGCTCACATAAAAAATAATCTTTAAGGGAACATCTTTATTTGAACGAATCAAAGAGATAATTTGACTCAAATAGCACTACCAAACTACGCTCGCTCCGTTTTTGCACAGAACCTTAAAAACCCAACCTCGCATATTTATCTTATGGATTCCATAGTTGAACATGAAGCGACCAGGTGGTTTTTTTGTCGTTCCTTCACAAATCAAAATAAAAGCTTTACAACGCCAGAACACAGCAAATCAATGCCATGGCACAAAAAGTCTAGACAACCAAAGCCCAACTGGATCAGAACGTTCAAAATGCGAGTGCAGAGGGGCAATTCTCGTGCAATCGACATTCAAGTCAAATTTAGAGATTTCATACATTCGTCCATACAAATCTCCAACTCAGCTTCAATGTCCAGTGCTCCAGAATAGGCCCTCTGGTCTGATTCCGTGTGATTCGCCACAAAGGATAATGCGGCCTATATATGATGACCGAGCATTGCCCAGCGATGACCAACGCTAATGTGTGGACAGCTCATGGACATGGCTCATGGACATGGCTTTGCCATCGTTCAGTGTCACTCGCTTAGTTGACCGAGTGAAGACGAGCGCCAACTTTCAAAGCGCCCATTTGGTGCAATTTGTTTTGAACGGTGTACGTCGCTCGCCTGTGCCTTATTTCAGATCTCTGTTGAGTTTTGTACACAAATCAAAGGCACACTAGCGAACTGGTCTGTATAAGGCAATATAAGTGGTCAATGTGAAAAAGTGTTTGTAAAGCCGAGATGTCAGGCGAGCGCTGGCGAGCCTTTGAATCCTTTCATTTGTGCAGCAAAACCGACACCGATCCAAAGCTAAGCTAACACGAGCGAAGACAAATTTCCCCTCATTAGCTATTCTTTTTATGATGGTAAGCAATTGCCACCGCTCATACTCGCAATACCAAAGGAGTCACAAGTGCGCGGTCACCCCTCACAATTTTACCCCCTTATTCGCCCTAATCTAGTATATTCACGCACTAGGAAACACATCGCAGTCTCTGTTTCACGCCTGTTTTCTGTGAAGCAATGGTATCACCTTGGTCGAGCCGGCCAATACATATAGAAAAATGGGTACCTCATGAAAGATACATTTCATTATATTGGCGTTTGGGTTCAATCAGCCTACGACAACTACGCGACATTGAGCGTTGCCCAGCAATGGCCCATGTATTGGCCATGGCTCGGTAACACTCCGCCATAGTGTAGAGCGGGCTTAAAATCACATCACTCCCAGCCTTTGTTACTCCGACTGGCGAAATATTTGAGAGCGGTGAAAATTTTCGCGTAAATCTCTGTCTATCTTTGTCAGTGCTGGGATGTTGCTGTCAGTCTATCTCAAACGGCTTGTCGATAGGTTTGCTGCATGTTATTGAATGCCGTCAATCAACAGCTTAAATCGGTGCATTGCTGAACGTGGCGTCCGTTCTTCATGCTGCGCATTACATCAATAAAAAATGTGCTTGTTTCGCTACCTTAGGTATCTTGTAAAACCCTCCTCCTCAATATGCCGCTCATTGTTAAGAATCCTGATTTTCATGAAGTATGCGTACAACTTCCCTCTACTTGTTGCTATATATTGAAAGATATAGTGGTACTTTTTCAAAATTACTTCATCACGACTCGGACAGAAGACAAAATAGAAAATCAATTGTGTTGGCATTAAAAAGGATTATCGGTCTTATGACTTTAAATCTATTTCAAGATTCATTAAATGCTAAAGTAGCGGAATTCATTACAAGCCAAAATACTACTAATACTCCACTTGCTCCGCGACCCCAACAGAGTCTTGGATTTTGAAACAAGAGATCGATAGTTTGGACGTTGCTGCACTATTTCTTGCCAGTTCCATAGAAAGAACATTGATTTGACAACGAACCTGGCTGTCAGCCCTGACTTGATGACGTCACTGACCTGATCAAGAAATCTTTTTTGAGTTATGCTGACTGATATGCGCTGAGCTGAGCAATTCTACAAAAACAGGTACTCATTCGTTGCGCGCTGACGCGACGGTCAGAGTGACTTCTTAAGGTGAAGGGTAGGGCACACTAGAGACGCCATTTGATTTAAATTGTTGGCATATAAGTCGGATGTCTTTTCAACAATTTCGAAAATCGAGCATCTCGAAAAGAACTTATACTACTTATTCAACACTTATAGTTAACTTTTTTGTCTGCTTCCTACTCGAAATATGAATTACCGCCAAAAACGGCCACTTATGGCGTTAATCCAAATTTCGAGTGCAAAAACAGATCAAAAAGTTAATCATAAGTATTAAATAAATGGTACATATTCTTCCCGAGAGGCTTGAAATTGTTAAAAAGATATTAGGTTTACTTGCTATCAATTTAAATCTATTGGTGTCGCTAGTTAGGGCCACCCGTCGCCTTAAATATCCATTATATCGATATGAAAGTATTATCGTACGGAATTGCATCTCTATCTCCAGTGGAGATGTCCAACCCTGTTCATCGGACCGCGGCGGCTATTCCAGTGAATAATAAATGATGGCACCACTACTGCCAATTTATTTTCATTTCCCTTCACTTGTTCAGTTGTGGTATAACTTTCGGTGACTCGCAGAATTGGGTTCGCAAATGGTCGGATCCATTTCTTTTATGGTTCAATAGTTTCTCTTTATCCGTGCGTGAGACGGAGTAATGGTTTCTTTACATTTGTACTAAATCTTGTTTTCTTCGAGTTACGTTTGTATAAGGTGTCTGTATAGATTTAGCTCCTTTGTATCAAGAATCGACCAATGTGTTGGTAAAGTAGACAAATACGGGCGTCTTTTCGGTAGTCTTTTTGGGCGCAAACAAAGTGCATCGCACATTTTGTAAGCGCGGTATAGAATAGATAGCCACAACGTGTGCCTACATCGCATGCCAAACAGGTTATGTTCAAATACACATCAATACGCGCGTACAGAGACCTCGGCGTGGTTCGGCATGAGACAAAGACAGACTATACAGGTTGCGAGCGAGGGAGATACGACACGATAATATTGCCTAGCGCGTAGGTCCACAAATTCTTGAACTTTCCTATCAATGTCCCAAATGCCCAATGGAGGCCCAATGAGAGGAAGGGGAAAAAGTTGGCAGCGCACTTGTGACTCCACTGGTGTTGCGGGTGTCCATGGGCGGCAATCGCTTACCATCAGGAGATCCGTCTGCCACCTATCACATAAAATTAAAAAAAAACAGTCGCGTTCTAATCGCATAGTCCTAAGCTCTTGTAAGTAGGTGAATGGTTATCATGCTTGACTCCACTGGTGTTGTATGTGCATGGTGCGGTCTGCTCGTTTGCCACATCATCATCATCTAAGCGTTTTGTCCCGGTTGCGTTCCAAGCTGTTGCTTCAGAGCCCAGGGTCCGCTTTCCTACTTCGACTTTTTCACTTCGCACGTATTCGTTTACAACATGAAAAAAAGGATAACCGTGGGGTAACTGAACGGACGTGGTACCATATTCATATAAGAGGGCAGGGAGTGACCATACAAAACGCAGTACTCATTGTTTTTGAACTGACGACCCGTTTGGAACAGTGGTAGTGAACGCTGCCTTTGGTTCAAGGGTTGCGGGTTCGATCCCCGCACAGTACAAACATTTGTGTGCATGAGTTTGTCTGTTTGTATTGGTCTGGGTGTTTCTATGTATTATAAGTATGTATTTACAAAAGAAAAGTATTACATGTATTTATTTGTAATCCCACTGTTGATTCTGATATCCGTAACACAGGTGCTTGAGCTACCTATCTCGGAGTCAGATCAATGTATGTGATGTTGTGATATATTTATATTTATTTATTATTATTTATTTTTCTATGACTAGAGTAAGGCCAAAAAGCAGATCATCTTAGCTTCCTCCGCCTTGTTTTCTACTTTACCATTGACCAAAGATAATAATTTGGAGTTACTCGCTAGATTATCACTATCGATAATAACATCGTCACACGACCACTTCCTTTCCGTATTAAGTAAATTCGTTTTCCAATACTCTTACATAGCGAGAAATCGGGAAATTCCACTTAAGACTCCGCGGGGTGTCTTAATCGTTAGCTAAGCGTGAGGTCGCATCGACCTCTTCGGCCGTTAGGGACACGGGGGGCCATAACGACCTCTTTGTCGTGTGGTAGATATGAAGGGTTGTTATAGTGTTGACTGCCTCGGTAACGCAGTGGTTAGTGGGTCACAATTTTATAACGACGGCTGAGCGAGAGGTCCCGGGTACGATCCCCGGGTCGGGACAGTATTTGTACCTAAGTTTGCGGTAAGAAATTCTTAGTGTCCGCCCGGCGTCTGGAAGTTAGCGATCTTGTACCCTCTGCCTCGGAAAGCACGTGAAGCCGTTAGTCCTGCGATCCCTCTCTGATTATATCACACTGGTGTCCCATCGGGAAATGAAAGTAAGGGAATAGAGAGTGCACTTGTGTTAGCACACACAATTGAGTACTATAATATATCTTGCGTACGTGGCTGATTGTTGAGACAGGCCGTTGTAGCCGTAATCGATTGGAAGATATTATAGTGTTACGATTTCCTAGCTACACAATGGCACTTAAAAATTTTCAGTGTCAGCCTGTAGTCCGGAAGTTCACGATCTTGTATACACCTTGTATTAGAGCCTCTCTTGCGCTCGGGATTATGAGGCTTAGAGCAACCCTAACCTACAGGGGACACACAAGTGCAACGGCCATATAAACTCACTAGACGACTCCGCGGGGGACAATGTTACCGGGTGTTCTGGTGTAGCGTACCGAGATGAAGGGCTGCCTTGCGCCAGGTAACCGCTTCCTGAAGCAGCGAGCGCGATTAATAGTACGGTCTAGTCCCGGCAGTGGGGTTTCCGACCGCAATTGCGCAAAAATGGACGCCCCAGGGGTTTTCTTTAGGGTTAGAGTACCACACACTACCTTGTTCCCTACATGTAGCAAGGTGACAGCCATGATGGCTTCCCCTAAGAAAAAAAAAGGACTTTGGCAGTGGGGAAATGCTTCGCATACCCGGTCCCCTCCTGCGTTGGTATAAGATATGAGGAATCCGAAATATTTTTACAGCCTAATCTAAAATGGGTAAATTTGTCTCATGCCTACATACTTTTATAGTTTTTATAGGTCAATGGCTTATTGAGTAATCATGGAAAAAATACTAACATAGAATGAAGAAACTATATTTTCCAACACCATCGTTTTCCACAAATCATCGAATTACCCAATTACACAATTGCATCAATCTCTTTGTTAATGGATACGCGAACTGATGCCGAAGTCTTTATAGCTCGCTCTTTGATGTCGGCCGCAGATGGCGCTGCCGGCGTACGATTAAGAGGTGACTGATGCGTTTGAGCTGAGTCGTTTATTGGCAATAGCCCCAAGATTGCTCGGATGGGAATTATTGGGCAATCTCAAAGTACGAGATGGTGGCTCAAAGAGCTATTGTAGCTCAGTGGATAAGTACGTACGCCCTCCTAACTGGAGATCGCAGTTTCGAGCACGCGCCTTTGATTTATCAAATTCACACGACGTCACTTCGAGATACCCTTCTTGGAGTCTCGACCGCCCTTTTGTCTGAAATACAATTGCTATTTTTGCACTGCGGGGGTAACTTGACCTTTCCCAAACTGTACATATCGTATTTACGCAGGATGATCAATTTCTACCATTGGGAGGGAAAACATCGTGAAAAACCTGCTCGTCTCGGATAGTTTCTAGATCAAGTTCAAACTAATTTTCGTTGTTGGTTTTCATGGTACCAAGTTTCAATAGTATAGTTCTTATAGTTTTGGAAAAAAGTGGCTGTGACATACGGACGGACGGACCGACGGACAGACAAACAGACATGACGAATCTATAAGAATTTCGTTTTTTGCCATTTGGCTACGGAAACCTAAAAAGAGTACGCTCTTCTCTTGAAGGTCCTTAAGTCGTAGCAATCGGGAAATACTCCCGCAGCCAAACTGTTCCACAGAACTGAGGTATGTGGTAGAAAGTTCCGCGAGAAACGCCCAGTATTAGACCGCCATCCATCGAGCTGATGGCGGCGAGAGATATGGTATGGCTTTTGATATTTCACTTCGAATCTAGTCTAACCAAAAAGTTTCTAAGTCAAAAATGAAAGTCAAAAAAGAACTAAACGTAATTCAAACGAATAAAATTGTAGTAATAAGAGATTTTATGTACAATCTGTGATGCCTCATGTGTTGCAGATGTCCATGGGCGGCGGTCATCACTCAATCACTTACCATCAGGTGAGTCGTCTGCTCATTTGTCCGCCATAATGTACAAAAAATTCAACAAGATTTATTGTTGACACTTTTTTTTCCCTCACTTTGTGTCACTTTTTACCCGACTACAGTAAAGCAATAAGGAGGGTTATGATTTTGACCTGTACATATGTATGTTTGTATGTATGTTATAACTTCTAAACTAGTTATCATAATTAGACAAATGAGGAGTTGTTGGAAGCGTTTTTGGTTTTGATCCTCTGCCAGTAGACGCACAGTACACCACCTAGCGGATTTTTCACACGCGACATTATCCCCCATTGCATAAATTATTTTGTTATTTGGTTTGTTTATTTACACAAACAACTGCGATGCCGTTCACAGATGGCGCTACTCACGTATGATTAAGCGGTGACTGGTACTTCTGAAATGAGGCATTAATTGGTTATTATGGGATTGGTCGGGTCCGAATTATTGGGCAATCTCAAGAAATGGGATTGAGGATTAGGATAGATTTAGTTCCAGTTGGAATTACGATGGAAAAGGTTATAGCTGAAGTTGTCGAACAATTTTAACTGAGAGACTCAGAGAGAGTCACACTTCAGCGTGGGTGCTCGATCGGAGTGATAACATGGCTTCACAGAAAACCCGCGTGAAGCAGCGTCTGTGCTGTGCTTTGTCGAGTGAGTGAGGGTATCGGAGGCTCAATCCGGGAGGGAAGGGGGTTTAACTGTTATAAACACCTGCGCGTAGACACTCGCGACACCAGTGGAGTCACAAGTGCGCTGCCAACCTTTAGACCCCCCATCCCCCCGGATTGGGCCTCCGGTACCCTCACTCACGAAGCGAGTGCAACTGAGCAACTGCTTCACGCCGGTTTTCTGGGAGGCCGTGGGGTATCACTCCGGTCGAGGCCGTTTCATGCCGAAGTGTGGTTCTCCCACGGCCAAAAACGACTTACCATCAGGGGGTCCGTCTGTTTGTCTGCCGTGTATAACATAAAACATATTTGAAAAAACCAAAAGTGCCTGCTCGGATTAGAAGCACGACTCCCTATATAGATGGCGCGTTCTTTGGTATCCACTGAGCCACCATAGTTCTAAGAGGGTACCTTAGGAATAAGCATACTTTATATTATACAGGTATTAAGTTTAAGTATCACTGCTCTACAAAGAACAAAATCATATTTCTTTGAATACCCTCTCGTATTTATGTTAGAGTGTAGGTATTTAGTTAAAATATTATATTTACACTTCCTCTTTTTCCTACCATTATTACTATTGTGGTATCCTCATGAAAAGCTTATTGTGTTTGAATTTTATGTGTATTTTAATTATAATAAAATAGTAACAAATGTCCAAGTGATTTTTATCGATATCTTTCATTTAAGGAGACGGGTAGCCTAACTAGCGACACCATTCGTATTTAATTGTTTTGGGGTTACAACCTCTCGGCAAACACTTATACTATTTATTAAATAACCATGCACAAATGTTGGGTTCGTTTTTGTACGCGAAAAATTGATTACCGCCAAAAGCGACCACTTTTAGCGTAAATCATTTTTTTGCGTACAAGTGTTGGCTCCGCTTTGTGCATGGTTATTTATTAAATAGTGTAAGTGTTTGCCGCGAGGTTGTAACCCAGAAATTGTTTAAAATAGATCCAGTTTAGTAGCTAAAAATTAAAATCGATTGGCGTCGCTAGTGTGCCCTACCCGTCACCTTAATATCGTCTTGTCTAGCAGTCAGCACTAGGCTGCTGTAGTTAGGTGCTGAAAGTGGACATAAATATTAAAATTATTTGTATCCACATTTAGCACCTGCCAAAAATATCAATAGGTGCTGAAAAACTGGGTGCTGTATGTGGACTACCTCAAAATTACACAATCTATTTTGGGGCGTAATACGTAAGAGATTTGTATTATTGTGTCACGTTATGTTTCATATAATGTAAACCCTGGTACACACACAGTCCCGGAAGCAAATATATATTATCTGTTTTGAACCCGTTTCGGATTGCGAATAGTTAATGCCCTGGGAGAGCCACGCTTCGAAATGGGCCGGCTCGACCTGAGTGATAACCACGGCCTCACAGAAAACCGGCGTGAAGCAACAGTGCTGTGCTGCTTCACGTGCTGTGTTTCGCTGCGTGTGTGAGGGTACCGGAGGCCTAATCCGTGGGAGAGGGGGGTTTAAAGGTTTGCAACGTACTTGTGACTCCACTGGTGTCGAAAAACTGGGTGCTGTATTTGGCTACCTCAAAATTACACAATCTATTTTGGGACGTATTACGTAAGAGATTTATGTCGTAATAATATTATTATGTTACGTTATGTTTCATACAATGTAAACCCTGGTACACACACCGTTCCGGAAGAAAATATATATTATCTGTTTTGATCCCGTTTCGGATTGCGAATAGTTAATGCCGTGGGAGAGCCACGCTTCGAAATGGGCCGGCTCGACCTGAGTGATACCACGGCCTCACAGAAAACCGGCGTGAAGCAACAGTGCTGTGCTGCTTCACGTGATGTGTTTCGCTGCGTGTGTGAGGGTACCGGAGGCCTAATCCGGGGGAGAGGGGGTTTAAGGGTTTGCAACGTACTTGTGACTCCACTGATGTCGAAAAACTGGGTGCTGTATGTGGCTACCTCAAAATTACACAATGTAAACCCTGGTATACACACCATCCCGGAAGAAAATAAATATTATCTATTTTTAACCCGTTTAGGATTGCGAATAGTTTATGCCGTGGGAGCCACGTTTCAGCATAAATGCTTGTAGCTCCACCGGAGTGATACCACGGCCTCACAGAAAACCGGCGTGAAGCAACACTGCTGTTCTGCTTCACGTGCTGTTTCGCTGCGTGTGTGAGGGTACCGGAGGCCTAATCCGGTGGAGAGGGGGGTTTGAAGATTTGCAACGCACGCGGCGGAAATCGCTTACCATCAGATAATCCGTCTAATCGTCTGCCACCTATCACATAAAAAAAAGTTAAGTATATATGTAAAGTAGGGCGTCCTCAGGCCAGATGGAGTCACGATGTACGCAGGATAGCTGGGTGGACTACAACAGGTTCATGATGCTGTACTGTATATAATAATAATAATAATATCCTCCAACCGATTACGGCTACGGCGGCGGCTCAACGATCAGCCACTTACGCAGGATATATAGTGCTCAAGTGTGTGCGAAAACACAAGTGCACTCTCTATTCCCTTAACCTCATAATCCGATGGGACACTACTGTGACACGACCAGAGAGGGATTGGGCGCAGGACCAACGGCTTAACGTGCTTTCCGCGGCACGGGGGTATTGGAGATATACAGTGTTTGTTTGTATACAATAGAATTTTATGTGTATTACACATTTTCTATAACTTTTAATACTTTTTTATGCTTTTCAGTGTCTAATTTTTTCGAAAGCATCTCTTTGTCGTGAAGTAACTGAAAGCCTAATATGTGTGTACAGTATTTAAAGAATTATCCTTTAACTTCTAACAGTTGGCGAGTTAACCTTCTATCATCAGAAAATAATACCATCAGGCTTAAATAGTACATGTGTCTATAAAATTTGAGGGTTGCCCTCGATTTCTCTGGGATCCGATCATCAGATCCTGACATGGTGAAAATGGGACCAATTGGTAAATGTGCGCAGCTTGGAAGGAGCCACCTGTCGAAGGTGACCAAAACAATCGGAGAAGTCGTCACTTCAAAGCCTGAGATTCTTTCGGAAGTTTCCTTCTATCATCAGAAAATAATACCATCAGGCTTAAATAGTACATGTGTCTATAAAATTTGAGGGTTGCCCTCGATTTCTCTGGGATCCGATGATCAGATCCTGACATGGTGAAAATGGGACCAATTGGTAAATGTGCGCAGCTTGGAAGGAGCCACCTGTCGAAGGTGACCAAAACAATCGGAGAAGTCGTCACTTCAAAGCCTGAGATTCTTTCGGAAGTTTACACCTTCTACAGCCAGTTATACGCGTCGCACTCACCTCACCTACGCCGGATGAGAAGGATTTCAGAGCCACATTAACCCGCCATGCGACGGAGGATCTTCCCGACATCAGCCTGGAGGAGATCGAAGCAGCTCTTGGGCAACTTAAAAATGGAAAAGCCCCCGGAGAAGACGGAGTTACAACCGAGCTTCTGAAAGCAGCCGGCAAGCCGGTGCTGAAGGAACTTCGGCGTATATTTAACTCAGTTCTTTTCTCCGGGAGAACTCCTAGGGCGTGGCAGCGGAGCTTGGTCGTATAGTTCTTCAAGAAAGGCGACAAAACTTTACTGAAGAACTATCGACCAATTTCTCTCCTGAGTCACGTCTATAAGCTGTTCTCAAGAGTCATTTCGAATCGCCTTACACGAAGACTTGACGAAGCTCAACCTGCAGAGCAGGCCGGATTCCGACGGAGTTATAGCACCATAGACCATATTCACACAGTGAGGCAGGTTATACAGAAGACCAAAGAGTATAACCAGCCCCTGTGCATGGCGTTTGTGGACTATGAAAAAGCTTTTGACTCCGTCGAGACCTGGGCTGTTCTAGAGGCCTTGCAAAGGTGCCAAGTCGATTGGCGATATATCGAGGTGTTGAGGTGTCTGTATGACGCTGCTAATATGTCCGTAGTAATCCAAAATGGCCAAACTGAGCCTGTCCTGCTGCGACGTGGTGTGAGACAAGGAGATGTTATATCTCCGAAACTTTTCTCCGCTGCGCTGCAGGACATGTTTGGAACACTAAACTGGAAGGAGCGCGGAATCAATATTAATGGCGAGTACATGTCACACCTACGATTCGCAGACGACATCGTCATCTTGGCGGAAACCCTACAAGACCTACAGGAGATGGTGAGCAGCCTGGCTGAATCTTCCAAACACATCGGTCTTCGGATGAACTTGGATAAAACCAAGGTCATGTTCAACGAGCTCGTTGATCCGGGACCGGTTGCTGTTAATGGAGTACCTCTCGAAGTTGTTCAGGAATATGTCTATCTAGGACAAGCGCTCCAATTAGGCAGAAACAACTTCGAGAGAGAAGCCAATAGAAGAATTCAGCTAGGCTGGGCAGCATTTGGTAAACTTCGTCAAGTCTTCTCGTCACCCATCCCTCAAAGTCTTAAGTCGAAAGTCTTCGACCAGTGCGTCCTTCCGGTCATGACTTACGGTGCCGAGACGTGGACACTCACGGCTGGACTAGTCCACCGGTTCAAAGTCGCTCAAAGAGCTATGGAAAGGGCTATGCTCGGAGTATCTCTGAAGGACCGCATCAGAAATGATGTAATCCGACAGAGAACCAGAGTCACCGACATAGCCCACCGAATTAGCAAACTGAAGTGGCAGTGGGCTCATATTAGCCGCAGAACTGACAGCCGTTGGGGCCGTAAAGTCCTTGAGTGGAGACCGCGACTCGGTAAGCGTAGTGTAGGACGCCCTGCGACAAGATGGGATGATGACATTCGAAGGCTGGCTGGTGTGGGCTGGATGAGAGTGGCGGAAAATCGGGAGAAGTGGCGTGCATTAGGGGAGACCTATGTCCAGCAGTGGACGAGTGTGGGTTGCTGATGATGGTAAATGTCTTCTTCAAAAAAAAAAGTGCAAATCGGTGAATAATTAGCGGAGAAATCGGTGAGCATACATAAAAACTAACAATAAAAAAAACTATACAGTTGAACATAGAACCTCCTCCTTTTTTAAAGTCGGTAAAAATATTACACCTGGTCTCATCTCATCCTAGCGTGTAATTCCCGGTTGCGTCCAAAGCTGTGGCTCCGGAGCCCAAGGTACGCCTCGACCAAGATACAGGATTTGAGGCGTTTGATCGAACCTATATGACAAAGATCTTTTTTTTGTCTATCCTAAAATATATTTTTTTCAACTATGTACAGGATGTATCTGAGAACATTTACATCCCTTTAACCACGTGTTCTACTAACCATTACGAAATACATTTGTTCTAGCACTTTTGGAAATTTGCATGAAATAATTTAAACTTTTCATACAAAGTCGGTCACGTGACTTGGTAATTTTGCATGGGGAGTTGAAAAAATGTTTGATGAATTTTGAAAATTCGTTGAACAAATGTTTTTCAGAGTGGTTGGTAGAACACGTGGTTAAAGGGATGGAAAATGTTCACAGATACACCCTGTATAAAGGATGTAGGTAGCTAAAACTTGGTACAGTCAGCTTCATAAATAATATTGTAGTGGTCGTGGTCGTAGATGACTTTTATTTTGCATGTCACATGGAATCATGGAGACTTTACATAAAAAGATAAAATACAACCTTAGTTTCGTCTGGCGGATAACTGGTAGAAGGTGGCGCAGGACCGACCTAAACGGAGACTTATTATCGGAGGCCAAGACTCATTTTGGGTCGCTGCGCTAACCTAGTTAGATTTGGTTTTCAACTGACTTCAAAAAAAGGAGGAGGTTCTCAATTCGACCCGTATGTTTTTTTTCTATGTTTGTTACGCGAAAACTCCGCTAATTATGAACAAATCTTTGTTCGGCGTATAGGTAATACCTCAAGATTTAAATTTAATAATAAAGAAACAACCCCCAAGGGTGGAAAATTGGGGATGAACTTTTTTATACGCAATATCTCCGCCAACGCGATTATTAACCAATTTGAACGATTATTTTTTTGTCGAATTGGTATTATTTTAATTATTAGTTTTTTTTGTGTTCACGCATTTGAAGTCGGTTTTTTTTAAGTTAATTATTGTTTCTAGCATTTTTTGACAACTCCTATCTCTAAGCTAGCTGTAAAATAGCTTTAACTTCATATGTGGTATAATAAAATCTGCGTCAGCAACTTATCGTAACGTAAAATAAGAACGTATCTTTATAATTTCCTATAAACCCATAGTTTCAGTATGAAAAGTAATTTATCAATTTCGCAATTTATTACGTACCACCCAGCAGGATACTTTAAAGCGGAAACCACAAGCCGCCCCAACGAATATATCCCACAAGTAGATTTACGGGTAAACTTTCCGTTCTTAGTGGTTGTTGGATAAAATACTAATGTCCAGTCTAGTTGGAACTATTTGTAATACGATTTAGTTCAGGCAACATCTGTCGGTTTAATATCAAGGATTCTATTCTTGTGTTGGACACGCTGGGTCTACGAAGTGACGTAAGCGTTCTTCTAAGCTGCTAAGCAATAGAAAGGGATATACACGTAGGGTAACTTAGTACAGAAAAAAAGATGCCTTCCGCGATGGATTTGCGAAATATTCACTTCTTTGTAATTACCAGACTCCCCTAATCCTGAATCATAGTTAAGCTACCCCGGGCCTCAAAGCAAGATCTCTCAACGCAACCGGGAACCACACGTTGAGATGAAAGAGTGAGCATGATAAAAGCCAAAAGCGTAAAAAAAAACTAGCAGACTAACCCGCAGGTATTCATTTTTATTACCGACCGTATGCTCCCCGCCTAACCTCAAAGCTTTAACATCGCTGTACCCCATACATCTATGCATATATGTGGATGTTTGAAAACATGAATATTAAGCGAAGAATTTAGAACGTGGACTATTAATCAACGTTTTTGCCGCCGAAACGGAGACTCAGACAGCCGTCGACGACACAACAATGCATAGATTTGCATAAGAAATTTACAGGATATTTTAAACTCGGTGCAACCGACGCGCAAGATGGCACCAACTTTTGCTGACATTTTGGACCCTACTATGGTGCTGAAAGGTAAAAGTCGAATATTAATTTCATGTGACATTTATAAACATAGAATCACTTCGGTGAAAAGGATGATTGAATTTGGTAAGTTGTAATGCGCAAGTTGCCTCATGTCACCATTTATAAAAATAACTATTAATTCAAATATTCCGTACAAGAATCCGAAATATATAAGCTTCAATAAATAAGGGATTGCTGTAAAAATTCAACTTAAACCCTTTATATTTTTAATTTATTTCTCTTGATTAAATACACCGTACGGAGGCCATGGTTCTACGTCACCATTATTGTAAACACCAAAACGTCAAACGCCAGTTTCAGGTTATTCGTGATATGTTATGACAGTCATGACAGTCACGCGTATTGTTTACAATAACAGTGAAGTCACGGCACAGATAGTTAATAGACCATATTGGCCGACGGTTTTTATGGCTATATAGCGAAAATATAATTGAAAATTAGGAAAGGTTCATAAAAAAAAATATTTTTTATGGCGTAATATAATCGTAATGAACTGTTCTATCAAATAATAAAAAAGAGGCAACTAGCCTATTACATGAGAATCACAGTGCTTGGCTATTAAAAAACCAATTCTTAGATAGGGGAATGAGCCCAACTAGATCATGCTTATACGTTCAGAGCCATTTCCATATTCATCTCAACAAAATTACGTTACACTACAGCCTGAGAAACTACGAAACGTGCTGGTTTCCTCGCGATGTTTTCCTACCCGTCAAGTTGAGCGGAAATCAGTGGTAGCTCTCGATAAGAGTCTTGCTCTCGATAAGCGAAGTTTAATTCCTAGAATCAAGTCTAGAACACATCTGCGTCTGCCGACTCCAGAGCTCCATTTATCTGTTTCTGATCGCTCTCGCCTTTGATTTAAGAATTAAATCGCAAATTTATCCGCGGTAACTTTTCCGATTTTGAGCAGACGATATTTTGGACTAAGTAGACAAAAAGGTTTGCATTCTAAATCAACCTAAAGCTCAGATTTCTTAACATGCGGCTTTGAATTTAACATAAATAAATAAATAAAAAAAAAATAATATTTATTCAGTTCACAAATTTCTGTACAAAATTGGTGTCTACTTCCTCTATTAGGTGCATAAGCACCTGTGTCAGAGGGAGCCACTCTTCCTTAACTACTGATCATATAACTGAATAACAAATATTATATTAATTAATTAATTAAGTTTATATTAATTAAGTTTAGCAAAAAATATTATGAACTTACGTTTAATTATCTAAATGATCTTGATCTCATGTGCGGTGTGCGTGTGTGTGTGTGTGTGCGCATTTGTTAGATTAGGCTAGATCGAGTGAACGTTTGCGCAAGATGGCTGTCAGGAGCTGGAAGCGAGTAGTAAAAGATCGATCGGAGTGGCCAATATTTTGAGAAGACGTAGACATAGCTATGAGTGGACTGCAACTGGTTGAAGATGATGTACCACTGAATGGCGATGAGAAACATCTTGAACCTGTTTGTATGTATGTATGGTTGTTCATCTGTTCTCTCATAACTTTTCAACTAGTTATTATATTTGAACAAATGGTATCGTTTGAAGCGTCTTGGTTGCCTTCTGGTTATAGACGACATGACTTCACGTTAAATTGACTACAGCGCCCTCTAGGGGGAAAAAATCTTGTTTCGTACTTTTCAGAGCGTGTTTTTTTGGTAGTCGAGTTTTTATTGATTTTTTTTTTATAAAACTTATTTTTAGTTAAGTAAATAAAATAACATATTTGAAATGTGTTAAAAGAGCTCTTTCATTTGATACCCCACACGGTACCGTCAAGCAAAAATTGTTTTTTAGATCCTTACTCTAAGTCCCCTATAGGGCGCTGTAGTAAATTTAACGTGATGTCATGTCGCCTATAACCAGAAGACAATCAAGACGCTTCAAACAAAACGATACCTCATTTGTTCAAATATGATAACTAGTTAAGAAGTTATGAGGGAACAGTTGAACAACCATACATACATACAGGTCAAAATTATAACTCTCCTTTTTGCTTCGCCGTAGTCGGGCAAAAAATTGAAACCTTCCCCACCATACCCGGAATTTCAAAGTGGTATTTTGTAGAAAATCTGCCTAGAGAAGAAAACTGTTTTGAAGATATACAAAGCTTATAAGTTGCTTTATCCATAAAACATTCAAAATTATTCTTAAACCTTGAGTATATTATTTAAAGCAAGCCCGAAACATCGACAGTGGCCTGCCCGAGTGTTGCGGATCGACAGACAACTCTTTCAATTGCAAATTGTGCTCATGAATTTGCAAAGGCTGCAGCGAGATCTGGCGAAGTGATGTGTCAATAGCGATTATTAACTCGAACCATACAGGGTTGATTCTGACTCGAGGTAGAATATAAATTACTAAACTTTAATCTTACATCGGAGGCCAAGACACATTTCGGGTCGCTATATCATCTGAGTCAGCAAGTAAGTGAGTAAACTTAAATTTTCGCCTGTCAGAAAATTCTTTCATAAAAAATGAACATAAATGAGTCTTTATACCAAATTTTAATCCACGTCTCCGACTACTTCAACTCCCAAATAATTACTTCATTTTCATACTTTTATGCTTTTATACCCTTATACCCCTTTAGCTATAAACTAATAATTTTCACAAATAGTAAAAATACCATTTCATTTTTATCACACCAGATTTTTCTTTTAATTTGATATAGATGCTATATGTAGCAACCAAACTGTATGAGGTTTGGTTAACCTATTTCTGCTATGACCAGCCAAAAACAATCTTTTAGGATACTTGCAGAAGATTTTTTAGAAAAGGTGTTTTTACAACGAACCTTAGAAAAGTTATTTAAGTAAAACTCGAGATAAGTGTGTCGGACAAGACTTAAGTCGAATTTTATTTGTCCTGAGTTGACACATCTCTAATCTGGCGTTCGTCAAGGCAGGGTTTCGGCTCCTTCAGTATTAATGGGTGATAGCTGACGTCAGACACGTATTTTGAAAGCAGAATTCTACGGGTACGTCGTTCATTTAATGTTTAATCAAAATATTTACTTATACTTTTATTATTCAAGGGTAAAGAAAAGATGTAAAGGGTCACGAATACAGAAACAGTAACCTGTTTGATGCATGTATTGTCAAACAATTATTCTATGGAAAATGATATTGACAGTAAACACAAACTCAGGAGTGATTGGGACTAAAAGATGTATATCATTGCAAAAGAGTAAATAACTCCGTAACTCATTTGCTTCCTATATAACTCTTTACATCTTTAACTCTCTGATGTGAAGATTGATTTTAGAAGGACGAAATCCGAACCAATATTTACTCATTTTGACTAATATTTGAGAGGATATGATTACCTAATTCAATAAAAATGAGAAAAACTGTCTTTCAAATTGCATATTGATATTTTTATTTTATAAATAAATCTGTGAAAATGTGCATCAATCCAATCACATCAATGCGTCTTTAAATCTTTTCAGTCTTAGAGTTACAGAGTTATTAAGAAGTTAAAGATGTTAAAAGAGTTAGTGAGCGAGACTGGTACCACGGATCGTAAAGGAGTGAGTGAAATCGCTACAGCGGGATTTTGTGAGTCGAAAAGGGATGGAACATAATTGGAACGCGTCGCGCATTTATCTGTACGTAAAAAAATATCCGGGGAGAAAACTGACCCTACCACTGTTGCAATAAAGTTCAAACTAATTATCGTCGGATAAACACGTCGATGAGAGAGAGAACCCATCGCAATTCGCATCAATCACATCATTCAAGTCTTTTTAGTCTTCTGAGTTACGGAGTTAATTGGGAGTTAAAGATGTAAAAGAGCGATATAACTCTTTTCTTCAAAAGAGTTATAACTCCTTTGTATTTTAAATGAGTTGTTCTGCGCATCTGTAATTGACAGCCGGGAGCGATTCTCAATAACCCAGACAGGTGCAGTGTGAACTTACATTGTCTTGACGTTGAATTCCGTGCGCTCAACACTATACCGACAGCGCCAATAATGTTATTTTCATGTTGTCTGATATTTAGTATAATGTTAAAATTAATTATATAGATAGATAGATAGATACTCTTTACTGCACAACATACAAAACTTAAAAGCTAGGTATACAGAGATACAATGTACAATTTAGGCAGTCTTATACATATTAAAATAAGAATACGTATTGAGCGCATAAACGTATTGAAACAAGAGGTAGTAATAAAAAAAATGCTCCATCCACTAGTATTGAACTACAGTTTTCATATTTGTCAATTTAATAACTTAATACAAGAATCGACTGAACTACTACTTTAAAGCTCACCACTAGTACAGTGTACTAAATAGCTCCTCGAGAGGTAATGAGGATGCCCAGGGGAGCCGAGTAACAAATTGAGAGGTGTCCGGACGTAATGGACTACCTAGGAAGATGCCGCCAAGGGAATTGCATCTAGACCAACACAAATGATAGAATGTAGGGAGTATTATAAGGGAGCACTATTAATTATTATTTTGAAAAAGATAAAAAGTAAAATTCTTTATCATCAAAATAGATTTTTAGAACTATTACATTAAGCTGGTCCTCACACTAGGCTAAGCCTGTCCTGTGACGAACAGTGGACGATTTCTAAGAGAAATTGTGACACGTACATATATAGGTTAGATAAGAGAATGAAGTAAGGTTGGTCAGTTTGTACAGATTGTTTGATAGTATTAATTTAGTGTCAGTTTTTTTTTTTAAGAAGCAGAAGGGTATGTAGGTTCTTAGTGTAAATTTTCGCGTCGCATTATACAAATAATAAATGCACACGGGACAAAATGCGATTATTTTAAAATGTAAGTACATACTCGTAGTAGCATCTACTCACAGCTTGACATCTCGACCGCATTATAACGGTCGTGGTCACAAGCGGACTGGAGGTGCACGCTCGTAAGAGTAAATGTATTCTATGGGTGCACGACATTCTCTGCTACGCCCGGCTTGTGAATCTTCGGATACCCTATTATTTTCGTTATTTACACTCTCACTAAATAAAATTTTAGTGAGGTCACTCCGACAGACTTCACTCACAATATCCGTTGGAAATAATTTGAAGCAGCAAATTGTGAGGGGTACATTTGTCATTCACTAAATTCCACGCCGATGATAATTTGAAATTTTGATACTTACTTTATCTCAATCGCTTCACGTACTATTTTCGTGTGGTTAATGACTGATCAGTGAAGAGGATTTTAGGGCCGTGGAACTTCTATACATTGATTAACACCAATTTCCAGCAGATGTTCTGCTACCGCCGACTTGTAATTTTTTTTTCTTCGTGAAATATTCAAGTAGTGACGAGTGACCAATGAATTCTCCCCAGTCAGAAAAAGTTCCTTATTCTAACAAAATTTTCCGCAAGAAATCTACTGGGATTAGGAAATAATGACATATTATTATTTTAGATTAGCAATTTACTAGGTAAACAATATGAAATCGATAGTGATCATGATATTGTCATATGACGACCCGTTTGGATCAGTGGTAATGGATTCTGCCTCTGGTGCAAGGGTTGCAGGTAGGTACTGTTTGGGGATCGACCCCACACAGTACAAACATTTGTATGCATGATCATGTCTTTTTGTATTGGTCTGGGTATTTTCTATGTATTATAAGTATGTATTTACAAAAGAAAAGTATAATATGTATATATCCGTAACACAGGTGCTTGCGCTACCTATCTCGGAGTCAGATTAATGTATGTGATTTTGTGAAATATTTATTTTTATAATTTTATAACATTCATCTATATTAACATCAGTCTTACTCTCGCCGTGTTTGTCTCGTTTTAGAGTTTTTTTTTAATGATATAGGTGGCAGACGAGCCGACGGATCTCCTGATGGTAAGCGATTACCGCCGCCCGTGAACACCTGTAACACAAGTGGTGTCACAAGTGCGCTGCTTACCTTTTAACCCCCTTCCTCTGGATTGGGCCTCCGGTACCCTCACTCACGCAGCGAAACACAGCGCATGCACTGCTTCACACCGGTTTTCTGTGAGGACGTGGTATTACTCCGGTCGAGCTGGCCCATTCATGCCAAAGCGTGGCTCTCCCACTGTTACTATGTGAGTTTCAATATAGTAGGTAACTATAAATGTTCCAGCATTACTAACATGGCTCGGATACATTTTCACAAACATCCAAGAATTCACCCCAAATTACTTCCATTCCGGCCAAAGATTTCAACATATTCCGTGCATAAATCCCCTTTCCAAACTTAAAAAGCCCGCATACTCGTATGTTACGAGTACCTAGACCACTAAAAGGTTAAACGGCAATGGAGCCGTGCTATATCTCCCTCTTATATTTAACCTCTCGCTCGCTAAATTCCAAAAGAGTCTTTAGCAAAATCTCGGACCTTTAAGCAAACACTAATTAGAAAGCGAACCCCGAAAATTCCAGAAACCGTTCTGCTAAGATCTTTTTTCTTTGGACTTACCTTTTTTAATTAAATGTTTGCAATTAATTAAAAGTAACTTCGTCCAGCTTTAAATCCCCAGTCTGCGGAGTAAAGATTTTCACTATATAATACAGTCAAGTGTGAACTTGGCTGATAGGCGGGGGTTCCGTGGTGAGATTTTGTCAACCATATACATAGAGTTGTAAAAAACAGCAGATTTCTTTGAAGGTACTTTTTCGCATTATCAACGCCATTTTTTGATTAATTTGAGACATATAGCGCACGCTCTTAAATTAGCAAGTTGCTTCATGTCACCATTTATAAAAATAACTACTAATAATACAAATAATATATTTTTCCGTACAAGGGCCCGAAATATATAAATAAATAATAAATAAATAAAAAAATAATTTAATCGAATTTTTCGAACGTAGCTCGGGTTTGTGATCACCAATCCGCATTTGGCAAGTTTGGTGATTAAGCCTAACCCCATCAAAGTATCGATAGTTGATTTCTATGAAGGAGGCCTTTGCCCTGCAGTGGGACAGTTTATAGGCTGATACTTTATACTACTACCGCACTCGTGGGGTGCGAGTATAGACGCAAATAGTGTGCGAGCGCGAAGTGAATAGATGCGCCGCCATTTCTGATTCCATTCTTTATCCGCCCAGGTTGTACTTTAAATTTATTTAATAGTATGGCGTTTTACATTTTAGTAGGCGTTTACATTATATAAAGCATATTATTATAATTAATTTCGATTATAACTATGTCTACAAGTTTACATCCAGTCCATACAGCCAATCGACAGCTTCAGGTGTCAGAATATTTTAATAATAATAATAATTCTCACAACATCTCGTACGTTGACCTGATTCCGTACTAAGTAGCTTAAGCACTTGTGTTACAAATATCAGACCACAGAGGAACACAAATATATACTTAAATACATGTATTACACTCAGACACTGAACAAAGGCACGAATGTTTGTCCAGGGTGGGGATCGAACCCACGACCTTTGGCGTAAGAGGCAGGGTCACTACCAATTGCGCCAAAAATTGTCAAAATATAAAGGTCGCCAGGGTCGCCCCTGTAGCGTCTTTTAGGACATCGCTTTACGATGTGGTCTATGGTCTGATCCTCAACCCATTGTTTCCTTGGCAGGGAGAAGCCTGTTGGTTTCTGTGTCGGATCCAGTGAAATGAGTGGAGGTACTGCATTTGATTCCGACCACTGCTTTCTCTACTACTACTTTGAATATAAATAAGGGATAGCTGTATTAATTCAATTCCCGTCAAATTTTTACTTTTTTCTTCTTGATTGAAAACACCATTCGCCATGGTTCTACGTCACCATTATTGTAAATAAACGTCAAACTAAACGTCAAACGCCAGTTTCAGGTTATTCGGTTATTCCGAAAAAGGTGATAACATCATCATCATGACAGTCACGCGTGTTGCTTACAATAACAGTGACGTCACGGCACAGATAATTAATAGACCACCATGACGGTCGGCTTTTATGGCTGTATAATTTCAAATATATTAGGAAAGGTGCTTCAAATAAATTTCATTTTTTTATGGCGTAATATAATCGTTATGAACCGTTCTATCAAATAATAAAGAAAAAAAAATAATTTAAAAACCCCCGACACAACTAAAGCTCTTTTACTTGATACCTATACTGAGGCAATTGGAACAACAAATAGGTTATTAGTCATTTTCTGACGGCGGCCATCTTGGATTTGAATTTTTTCACAATTGATATATTCTGCTACTCAAGCCCTTTTATATGATACCCATATTGTGGCAGTTGTGTTAAAACATAAAATCCAAATCTTTGTGACGGCGGCCATCTTTGATCGATTATTATCCAACATAGCTAAGAACACTCCCTCCTTATTCATCTTTCAAACAAAAAAATCAAAATCAAAATCAGTTCATTTGTTCGGGAGCTACGATGCCATAGACAGACACACAAACACACAGACAAACTTATAACACCCAGTCGTTTTTGCGACGGGGGTTAAAAATAGTGGCAACCAGCCTACTGCTAGTGACGTGCGGATTGGTGTTGTATACCTCACCCCAATACCTACCTATTTCTTTTTTGAGAGCGCGTATGTAGGTATGTTGAGATATCTGAGTCACGTAATTAAGCACCTGAGGTACACTTTGCTTAAACTTATCTTGATGTGTAAAATTGAGCGGAGAGAGGAGGAAAAAGTCTTGGCTATACAAGGGAGTGGACTGGCATACCATTCGTGGAGCGGATGTTTCAGCTCGCAATGAACAGAGAGTATTTTAGGAAGCTAGCGATCAACCTTCAGAACTAAAAAGGCACCCAAAGATGTTGAGACACAGGCTTAATTACCTTATGGAAACAATATTTTTTATCGCTATTTGTACAACGCAAATCCTTTTCGACCTCGTCTCCATCGATTCCTTGGACGGCCAACTGGCCTTCGACCATTTGGCCGTCCCAGGTACGCTCTTTTTACTGCACGATCCTCTCCCATTCTCTCGTGGTGGCCGAGCGAGCGAAGTCGATGTGCTTTAGTTTCGCTGATGATGTTAGTCTCGCCCACCTGGTCTTGTAGCTCCCAGTTCTTCTTCCAGGTTCCATCCAGTGTCTGTGTGGGACCCAGAATCTTCCTCCAGATGTTTCGTTCAGCCACGAGGAGCTTGGTCTCTTTGGTTGGAGGTGGCGCAGGACCGAACTGGAGACTTATTATAGGAGGCTAAGGCTCACTTTGGGTCGCTGCGCCAACCTAGTTAGTTATTTGTACAAGTTTTTTCCACTCGGTTTTGCTTACGCAGGTATATGTAAATCTTACTCTAAATCCAAATGTCTGAATCCTGAAAACTCCAACACCAATAAGTTACCTCGGAAAAGGTACAAATTGAATTCCACTCAATCTAAGCTTAATCGAGATTTATAGTATCGTTTTGAAACGCCTTCGGATTTCATTGAGGAATCCTAAGCACGGACGTTTTTCATGCTCATTATTTGCACAATGACGGGAGAAATAGTATTTTCCGGTTGATGAAATATTACCGATGAATCAGGACGTTTTAAAAATAACCGATGTAGACATAATTACGATTGATTCTTTTATCACAGCCTCCAAAATTAATATTAAAAAATTGTAATTAAGGTTGAGTGTACACGAAATTTAATCAAAATCTTGTAAAGCTCCGTATTCTTCTAATATCGGGATATTAAAAAATAAATGGCATTTTTTATTACAGGGGTTTGAAACATTTCCTCAGTTCCTGTTATTTATTACCCAATATATTTTTTCTAAATAATATTGAGTAATATCGTTTTGAATTATATTGTCTAGGCGTAATTATTAAATAGAGGAATCGAAAAATAGAACCAGAATATAATTTTCAATGCTTTATGCTTCTACTTTTGGCACTGTTTTATGCGACACTGGTATTTTATATCCTTAATTTTACAGATGTATAGCTTTCAGTTTGCAGCCGCATAATAGCGTAATACATCTCACCGAACACTAAAGTATACATTTTTAACCGAAATAGTTCCTTTACCGGAGCAATCCCAAAATTGGGCACCGGGCCGAAACGTACATTTTATGAAGAGCTTATTCCCCAGTTGCGATTATGTAAAAACAACAGTAGTTCCCTGTTTTATTGCACTATCCAAGCTTCCCAAACTGTGATCTCTACCTGTCAAGCTAGGACTTTATAGCAGGTATGTCATCATATGTAATTAACTAAGGGTCTAACATACTTACTAAGGATCTAACATCCAATGTCTCACATACTAAAACCTATATGTAATAAGTCACCAAAAAAACTTATTTGTGTGCCGATTGAGACGCAAGGGTCGCGGGTTGGTTTTCTGCACCGAATGTTTGTTGAAAAACACATATTTGTTTTAGGCTTGGTGTTTGTGGTGCCTTCGTCTTTCATCTTTTCTATAGTACAAGGACTAACTAAAGTCTTAAATGGGGACCAGGACAATGTATGTAATGTTGTGTCAAATTATTTTATTTACAATATAACAAGTTTGAGGACTCCTGGCAGAGAACCTCAATATAAAAAAGGTTGGGAACTCCTGGCATAGACCGTCGCCGGTAGACTTACAGCCGTGAAATGTGGATTTATAGGTGAGTGGTTAAGGGTCATCCACAATGAAGTTTATTTTAAAAGTTATTTTGTGAAGTGCGGGTTTCGCTAGGTTCTATCTCTAGGATCTCTCTAGGATCTATGTTGTTAATATATTGAACCAATGTACAATAATGGATATAGTCGTATTGCAGATAAAATAAATAAGCGATTTGGCTTGTCAGAATTAGGCTGAATTAACAAAAATCAACAGCAACAGTGAATTTTTGCCTATACGGCTAAAATTTACTGATTTCATGATATAAACTACACTAATCTATATAGATTATACTTACCTGCATAAATTTACTTATCATATTGGATAATTTCTAATGAAATGATAAATCATCTTGTATATTCTCTTAGAACCCTCATCCCACCTGCCCTATTCCGTCAAAGAACTACACGCGCCGGACAACGTTGTAACCGCTTCACGGTGGAAAACATTCCATCGCGGACTAAAAAATTTGGCTTTTCCTATTTCTGCCGCACCATCAAGAAATGGAACTCGTTTCCGGCGTATATATTTCCTCCTTCCTACAATATGGATTCCTTTAAAGGCAGCGTGAAGAAGCATCTCGCGGGCCAGTACGGCGGTGCCAACGGAGGTGATGCCTTGGG
This sequence comes from Marasmia exigua, assembly GCA_019059595.1. Lineage (NCBI taxonomy): Eukaryota > Metazoa > Arthropoda > Insecta > Lepidoptera > Crambidae > Marasmia > Marasmia exigua. Next base: position 135,400 of record CM032467.1, read on the forward strand.
CTTTTCTCTTGCTTACCATCAGGCTGAGGGGAGCCAATATACTGTGCCTATATATAAAAAAGTTAGCTCACGTTTGGCGATACATTGTTTTAATACCGAAACCCTAAGAATTCTCTAACATATCTATTTTTAATGAGATATGAGATACGGCAGACGAACAGACGGATCACATGTTGGTAAGAAGTTACCGCCGCCCTCGGACGTCTAGAACACCAAAGTATTCACAGGTGTGCCGTTGGCCTTTTAATAAAGAATATGCTTTTTTTACAGGTTTGTATTATGAGGGTTTTGACATTGAAACAATTTAACAATAACGGGATATATTTTATGCAGTTTCCTCTGACATGTGAACACGGCATTATACTCCGGCGCATACATAATATATCACCGGCACGTATTAAATAGGTAACCGGTAAACAAATAAATAAGCGCAACCTTTCAACGGTAGGGATATGGCGACGGTTCGCTTGTCAGGAATTGGGTCATTTTTTCACAATTTTTTGTTTGTTTTTTATTGTATTTTTCGCGGCAAAGCGAAAAGTTTTTTCCAAAAACTGCCTTTCAATCTAATTTTATGCCAGGACTACACTGACATCACTACAGATTTTTAGTTTGCGACTGTTTATCATACTCATGTCGAAAAAAAAATTGTATTCTGGTCTTTTTTACCGATCGACATGCACCCTAACCAGACTAATGCACATTCCATACAAAAGCGGGCGATTTTTAGTTCCAAAATTTTTACGCCCCTATTTTGAGAAAAAGTTTAACGTCACCTTAATTCTTTTTTTTATATATTATAGGTGGCAGAAGAGCAGACGGATAACCTGATGGTAAGCGATCGCCGTCGCCCATGGACACCCACGACACCAGAGGAGTCACAAGTGCGCTGCGAACCTTTAAACCGCCCTTTCCCCCGGATTGGGCCTCCGGTTCGCTCACTCACGCAGCGAAACCCAGCACCGTGCTGCTTCACGCCAGTTTTCTATGAGGCCGCGGTATCACTCCGGCCGACCCAGCCCATTCATGCCGAAGCGTGCTTTCCCACGTTCTTGACTCAAGTTGATAGCATATTGAACTTTGGCTCCCGTTTACTCATTTTTATGGTAGAATTATTATTTCTGATGCAACACACACCACTGTATAGCGTTTTCCGTCGGCAAACGTCATTTCCGTGGAACCCGCCCGACGCGGTCACGTACAGGTTTGTTTCGTGGACTTGAGAAAAGCTGTGTATTTCCTTGGGTTATTCTGCTTCATGCTCCTTTTATAAAGTACGTAATCTTTGCACGTTTGTAGTTTATTAGCCAAAAATTTCCGTAGCCAAATGGTAAAAAAACGGAACCCTTATGGATTTGTCATGTTTGTCAAGTCTGTCTGTCCGTCCTTATATCACAGCTACTTTTCTCCAAAACTATAAGAACGATATTGTTGAAACTTGGTAGATGTATTTTGTGAATCGCATTTAGGTTTTCACACAAAAACAGCAAAAAAAAAACAATATATTTTTGTGGTTATTCTTTGAAACTAAAACTAAAAAAAAAAGATTTTCATCAAACCCGTTCGTGTAGGGCATCTACTCGATGAATATCTTGAGAATAGAATGTGTTTTAGGAACGTATTAGGTAAAACCAGCAGTCAGTAGAAAAATATTGTCATCAGCATCATAATCATCAGCCTATCGTAGTCCACTGCTGGACGTAGGCCTCTCCAATTGTTCGCCACTGTGATCTATCCATGGCTTCTCGCCAGCTCTTGCCAGCCATCCTGCTCAGATCGTCCCCCCACCTAGCCAGAGGGCGCCCTACATTACGTTTGCCAAGACGCGGTCTCCACTCTAAAACTCGTTTACCCCATCGGTTGTCGGTTCTGCGGCTAATATGGCCAGCCCACTTAAGCTTGCTAATTCGGTGAGCAATGACGATGACTTTGGTTCTCTGCCGGATCACCTCATTTCGTATTCGATCTCGGAGAGAGACGCCGAGCATTGCTCGTTCCATACATAGAAACATATTATATTGTCTAATTTTACAACACCTTTCTGCCACCCTCTCCTTTTTCCCACGCTTGTGTAAACTCTGGAATGAGCTTCCAGCCGCGGTGTTCCCTGATCGCTATGACATCTCCTTTTTTGATAAGAGTTCATCTTTCACGGTAGGCAGCGGCATGACTGTGCTCCGGCATTGTATCTATGAGCGGCGGTTACCGTTTACCATCAGATGGGCCGTAAGCTCGTCTGCCTATTATAAGCAATAAAAAAAAAAGAGAGCGATCTTATGATAATCAATTATATTGAACTATTCTCATTTGTAGGTCATCAGCGACGTACGCCATGTTTGGCATGAATGGGCCGGCTCGACCGGAGTGATACCACGGCCTCACAGAAAACCGGCGTGAAGCAGCTCTGTGCTGTGTTTCACTGTGTGAGTGAGGATACCGGAGGCCCAATCCGGGGAATAGGGGGGTTTAAAGGTTGGCAGCGCACTTGTCACACCACTGGTGTCGCGGGTCTCCATGGGCGGCGGCAATTGCTTACCATCAGGTGATCGGTCTGTTCGTCTGCCTACCTATTACATAAATAAAAAAATAAAAAATTATAAAAATATGTTGCAGCGCATAACATTAAGTTACGGTGCAAGTGTGAATACGGCTATACACTGGCAAGGAAAGGTCTTAAAAATTATGTTGAAGTTTCTAATAATTATCTTATTTACGTAATGACTCAGTATATTGGTTGGCTTCAGCCTGATATTAAACAAAAGAACGTTGCAATTAGAACGGACCCGATGGCATGGCATTATTTCCGTTGGCACTGCCATACCAACCCCCATTAAGGGATAGACAGATAGATACTCTTTATTGCACAACATACAATACTTAAAAAGTAGGTATACAGAGATACAATCTTGCTTCGTGTGAAGGAATCCATGTTGAATGATAGAGAAAACCCATTGTAGCGTTCGTTCCCGGGTCGTCACTACGACCATTTATGGTCTATTGTGTCGTCTCGTCGCCTTGGCCCACGCCTGAGTAGTTTTTCTAGTTTTCTTCTTCTTCATTTTGGTGATGGTTATGATTGCTTTCATTTCTATTAAATTCACTAAAAAAAAACACATTTAGTAATTGGTCCTTACATAACAGCGTTAACCTTGTTACGCCCTTAGGCCTAAGTGTAATTGAAAACATCGCATTAGGAATGTTGACATCGAGTCTTCCTCGTAACGTTTCCTCCCATTTTCTTTTTTTATGCGGCCATTTTTTTATATTGTTATTCTTCTTAGGGTAATTTTTACTGCTTGTCAATTTACCACCTTAAAAATAAATGTTAAGGTTTTTAAGAAAGACATTAATATTCATAAAAAATTATATCTGGAAATGACTTGCTTGCCGTAGAGCAGACGGATCATCAGTCACATGAAAAAAATTGAGAGAACAGTCCATACAGCAATAAATAAACAGCCTTGTCTCACTGTGAGAAAACCTAACCCCATTGTCGTATTGACTTCATTTGCTGACAGGGTGAAAACTTAAGGTTGAAAATTGTACACAATCTGCTTATTTAATTTTTGAATGGCCCAAATGACTTAGGTTTTTATTGAACAAAAGAACAAAAACACAAGAAAATTAAGACAATAACTACAAAATAAAATTAAACTAAAAGTAAATAAAAAGGAAAGTTAAAACAAAGTAGGTCCCCGTGGCAATGACTTGATTTCTATAATGGAGGGATTTGCCGTGACAGCATAAATAGGCTGACACTTTATTTTTTTTTACTTTGTATAAGTAAGACTTGGACTACTTGCCTTCTTTCTACTACAACGCAACCAGGAAGTGGTGACTGAGTGAAATTAATTATACCAAGTCGGGTCTTGTTTTAAAGTCTGCGATTTAATTTGGATTAACGCCTTTTACTTTTTCTTTGCCCGGCATTGGCTTAAAGACTTAACACTTAGAACCCTTTGAGATACCGGGGCAATAATTGAATTATGATCTGTTTAGCAAGTAATTAGCTAGTCTAATAAGATATTAAATTTATATTAAACTTGTTGCGCCCGGCGGTTTCACCAGCGTGATGATAGGACTATGCTTAAATTTTGGGTAATATATGTATATAAAGGGGTATAAAGAATGTATCTTTATGAATGAATGAGTTATTTATTTTTCTCTCACAAATGGTTTAGATTAGACATATTGTTAAATTAAGTACATAGTTTTTGACTTGAACCCGTCTGTGAGAGACTGGTGCCTGAAATCAATCAAAGGTTTCCAAGAGGAACCCGTAAAACAGGTCTCCAGGCTCAACTTCCTGGTAGTTTACATATTTGATATTCTTATTAATTTACAGATCGTGTACTAATCATTGAAGTTATAATAAATCAAATTATATTACAAGCAATTCATGTAAAGTAAATTTAACATGCGTAATACTAATAAAAATAATAAAAAATAACTATTTATAACTTAAGCTATGGAGATAGTCGGTTCTCATTAAGCATTATTTAATGTATGATGCACTAGAATAATAATAGATATAAAGTTAAAGATGCAATACGCGGATTTCTGCGGCTAATATGGCCAGCCCACTGCCACTTAAGCTTGCTAATCCGGTGAGCAATGTCGATGACTTTGGTTCTCTACCGGATCACCTCATTTCGCCCTCTGGCTAGGTGGAGGGACGATCTGCGCAGGATGGCTGGCAAGAGCTGGATGCGAGAAGCCATGGATAGATCACGGTGGCGAATAATTGGAGATGATTACGTTCAGCAGTGGACTGCGATAGGCTGATGATGATGAAGCTGATTTAACAATCTTGAATAGGCACACGCTAGGTTATAGATTAAAGACTACGTATTTTTCTGATATGTACGGTATTTGTTACACCAATCTATTCAGTAGTTTTTGCTTTCAAAAAGGAACAAAACACCTAACAGTTCTTAAGATTTTCGCGTTGCATTGTATCTATGGTTAATTAATCACGGGAATAAACGCGGCGTCAAGCAACAATTTATAGTGAGCACATTTAATCATGTACTTAAAATGTTACACTGCGTTAATTCCCGTAATTATTCACCATCGTTAAAACACGTAATAAACCTTTACCGTTTCTAATATTCATCATCATCATTTCAGCCAGTAAACATCCACTTCTGGACATAGACCCCAATGATCTCCTCACAGATCGGTTCTGTGCCGCCCGCATCTAAAGGATTCCGGCGACCTTAAACTTGTCGGTTCGTCCTATACGCCGCCTCCACTCGAGGACCTTTCCAGCCCCATCGACCGTCTGATCTCCTCGCAAGGTTCCCTGCCCATTGCCACTTGAGGCATGCAATTCTTTGGGCTATGTCTTTGACCTTGGTATTCTAATATTAGTAGGGAAAAAAGAAATTGGGACAACATCACATGCTCCTGTTACATTTATTCTTGGTCAGCTTTACTTGGACCAATTTTTAACCAAAGCTTCTGCTGACTAAACGAACACAGTTAACTAACAGTAGTTCGCAGATTTTTAAATTAACAAGCATTCCACGTTTGTTAACAAACAGTCTCAGCTAGACTGCGGCGATAGCGAACTTTCAATCTGTATGCTAATGCCAGATATAAATCGACCTTCCCCCCTCCCCTCCATCGGCTAATTAATTGGCAGGATAGTTCCTCCTTAGTATTGAAAGAAGAGACTAATGGAAAATGGGTGTGCTGACAAAGAAATTGAATACAAATCGCATACGTGAGTTCGCAGATACGAGTTATTAATTATTTTCAAACTCTTTTTTTTTCTAAATGTATAAACGTGTTTTTAACCCCCGACGCAAAAACGACGGGGTGTTATAAGTTGACGGGTCTGTGCGTGTGCGTGTGCGTGTGCGTGTGCGTGTGCGTGTGCGTATTACGTACAATAATGAATTTACAGGTTTTTAAAATAAAAGAAATGCTTTAGTTGGAAATATAGCTACAATCAGTACTGATTTTAACCGTGGGAGAGCTACGTTTCGGCATGAATGGGCCGGCTCGACCGGAGTGATACCTCACAGAAAACCGGCGTGAAGCAGCTCTGTACAGTGTTTCACTGCGTGTGCGAGGCTACTGGAGGCCCAATCCGGGGGAAAGGGGGGTTAAAAGGTTGGCAGCGCACTTGTGACTCCACTGGTGTCGCGGGTGTCCATGGGCGGTGGCAATCGCTTTACCGTCAGGTCATCCGTCTGCTCGTCTGCCACCTGTCACATAAAAAAAATGTTTTTTTTAAGGTAAAGGGTATGTACCCCACTAGGGACGGTAATTGACTTAAATTGTTAGCTACTAAACCAGATCTATTTTAAACAACTTGGGGGCTTCAGTCTCTCAGTAAACACCTATACTATTATTTTGAATTACCGCTAAAAGAGGCCAATTTTGGCGTAAATACATTTTTTTAGTACAAAAACAGACCCAACATTTAGGTATGGTTATTAAATAAATAGTATAAGTGTTTGCCTGAGCGTGAAGCGCCGTAATTATTTAAGATATATTTGTTTTGGTAGTTAACAATTAAAATCAATTGGCGTTGCTAGTGTGCCCTACCCGTCGCTTTAATAAAATAGCTAGAAAAACTATTTTAAAACATTTTTTATATGTCATAGGTGGCAGACGAGCAGACGGATCACCTGATGGTAAGCCATTGCCGCCGCCCATGGACACCCGCGACACCAGTTGGAGTCACAAGTGCGCTTCTAACCTTTGAACCCCCCTTTTCCCAGGATTGGGCCTCCGTTACCCTCACTCACGCAGCGAAAGACGGCACAGTGGTCCTTCACGCCGGTTTTCTGTGAGACCGAGGTATCACTCCTGCCGAGCCGGCCCATTCATGCCGAAGCGTGGTTCACCCATTATTTTATTTTCAAATTCCAAATAAAAATGACTTTTGCGAAGTTTGCCTCTATAAGAAGACGCGCTGAATTTATAGTTTGTTTTTACCTTTGTTAATATTTTTTACTTACCACGCTGGCTCAGCAACCCGAAGTGGATCATGGCCTCTGACACGAGATTTCGCCATTCCGGTCTGTATTCGGCTACCAGTCGCCAGTTCGGCCGTTGTAAGTAAGCAAGATCTTTTCTACTACTGTCTGTCCTCGCCTTTGGTCGACCCCAGGATTTTCCGGAATATTTTTTACTTTAACTTGCTTGCTTTTAAGATGAAAATCCTAGGTCTTTGGCCAGCTTACACAAACGGTATACTTAATAGTTGGATTTCCCATTTGAATATTTAATTGGAATCGTCTGGAGATGGAAATTAGTTCTGAACTCGTAAACTAACACAAACTGAAGTCATAGATAGTACAATAAAATTACTTCTGCAATCTAAATACAATCGCTAGCCATGGGAGAGCCACGATTCGGCATGAATGGGTCAGCTCGACCGGAGTGCTACCACGGTCTCAAAGAAAAGCGGCGTGAAGCAGCGTCTATGCTGTTTCGCCGAGTGATCGATACCGGCGGTCATCTCTCGTATGATTATATTTACACCCAAACACTTACCTCGGGGGAGAAGGTCAATTGTGGGTATGTTTTTTAGTGTTTTAGGAAATTTACTTATCAAAATTTAATTGGAACTTAAAGTTAATACAAAGAAAAATTGCTCATTATGTTGAGCAATTTTTCTTTGTATCAACACTAAATAAAACTACGAGCAACTACCAGGGACCTATGTTGTGTGTGAAGCACTTCACGTAAAAATGGTGGCCACCCTATACGTATATAATTCAAGCTTGTTGCATTTATCTTTGTCCGTCTAGTTTGTTAAACTAGTACCATGTTAGCTCGCGAGCCTACGTATCTATCTCTAGCAAAAATAATAAACCCAAAACCTCGCTCCGTTTTAAATTCCATAGTTCACATACGATCAGACGCAATCGATGCAAAAAAAAACATATTAAAACCAACAATAGCAAATAAAAACGGCTATTCGATATCTAGTGAGTCACCTTCTACGTTTAATTCGCCTGGCGAATCGTACAAGTAACTTGATAAGACTGCAAATAAACCCCCTAAAACGACAAAAGCACCACCAAAGGTACTCAGGACTTTGAACTTAATTCTGAAAAATTAGGGTTCAATTTTGATCGTAGGACATATGCAGGTGGCGTCAATAGTCTTGTGCGAATACGAATAGCGTGTAACACGCAACCGAGTTGCATAGACGAATAGCTGCATCGCAGTGAATGTCGGCCAATATCGATTAAGCTACTGATATAATACGTAATTATAGCATTTTTGACTCTAAAGCTTCGATTGGAGATAATTCGAACGCCCCGAGAACATTGCCTGGAGATTCTATCTAAGTCTGAAATGAAGCCGAATGGACAACATTTCATATTTTTAACATGTCCATATTGTTTTTTTATATGAAAGTAGACATAAAATGAACAGACCCATATTTTTTCTCTTTTCGAAATTTGTCCATTTTCATGCATAAAATAATTATTGAAATTCTTTTTATTCTTAATAGACGTAAGCGCCAAATGACGTCATCGGACGGCTGAATACAGCGATATTCCTTTGCTTATCATTGTTTTAATAAAAAAAAGGTACTACTGTCAAAGGTAAATAATACTAGTGTCAACATTGTCAACGTCATTCATACATTCAACATTGACAAGTTGTCTTTTTTTTTGACAGTTACATGTCATGGGTTTGTTATTACGTAAATTTAAAACTATAATGTGCTAAGCAAAGAAATATTTTACATTCTGCCGTCCGATGACGTCATCTTACGTTTTTTAGTTTTTAATTTTTTTCTCAGTAAATAAGCAATATAAAAAATGAATAAATATATATTCGAGCAGCGGAAAAGTAACCAAAGAATTGGTATTTTTTGTTTCAGAGCTTAGCAATTTTGAAATGTTGTCCATTGGAGATTAAAAATGAATAGCTTTAAGATTTTGCGGTGTTAGTTCAGTGTAGGTAGATACGTGAAATTTTTGGCTACGTATGATGCTAGTGAATACATGTTTCCCTTTACATACGTTTAGATATTGTAGATATATTTAATTTTTACGCCATGTTGTCAACTTCTAAGCAGAAAGCACGTCACTAGCCTTTATCTACTCGTATACTCGTATACGCGAAAGTGGATCCTCAAGGATATCCTCAAGGTACACAATGATCGAGCCAGTGACTATGTATAAATGTCGCAGCCTTCTGGTTAAATTAGCCATCCAATAAGACACCTATAGCGTTCGTTAAGGCGACGGGTAGCCCTAATTAGTGACACCATTCGTTTTTAATTGTTAGCTACTAAGCCGGATCTATTTTAAACAATTTCGGGGTTACAACTTTTAAAATAGATCCGGTTTAGTAGGTAAACATTAAAATCGATTGTCGTCGCTAGTGTGCCTTACCCGTCACCTTAAACGCCGGCATTCAATAGGATGCCTAGGCCGATAGTTGGTCAATGTAATAATATAAACAGCAAATATATGAATATTTTTTTTTTTGAAACCCGCCGCAAAAAAGAAGTGTGTATGTGTGTGTGTGTATGTACCCGTGCGAAACCCGCGCGGGCCGCTAGTAGGCTATAAACATGGCAGTGCCAAAATAGCAGTACGTCGTCTGCAAGTTTTTACAGAAAGTTTTAATCAAGTGATTTAATTTCAAACAACTATCGGACTAAGAATTCAATTAGACGATAGCGGCGAATGAATTTGACCAGGTGGCTGCGACATAAACGTGTCAATACTTCGTTTATTTGAACCTAGAACTACAAAATAAAAATCATAAAGACAACGCTTACAACGCCAGCTAAACAGGCTACGCACACGTACACGTACACACACGGCGTCCCGTGGAGTTAACCTTGTTGGACTTTGGACCGTTCTTACGTCTAAGAAACAAGTGTAATTTTTGCACCGCTGCGGGGGGATTGCATGACCTAAAACCGTCTGTACATTTGCGTGTACAGTGATCACGGCGTGGCTCGGCGTGAGACAGACTATACGTGTGCATGAAAGAGACGATACGACTACCTAGAGCGTAAGTGAACAAGTTTTTTTTATTCAATGCCAGCTAGAGACATTTCTGTATCTAAGAAGGTATTTAATTTGTGCCAGTACTTAGACGCTCAAAGCCTACTTACGCTAATACCAAAAAATACTGGGCCATTTCCCGGGTCCACTTAATAAATTACTTTCGGATTAATGGAGCGCCGAAATTGGACTGAAAGAAATAATGATAACCTCCCCCCTCCCAAGCTGTTTTCCAATTGAAGAGATTGCACTGAAAGTAAATATTAGTTTCGACGTTATTGGACGATTTGGCTGTGCCTGTTTTCCATCAGGCGATTGGTAGAACATTAGCTGATGGTGTGTTTTAAGATGCACTAGGGGTGGTTTTTACAAGGTGGCCCGATACTCTGGTGAAGGTCACGGGAATCGTATGGAAACGGAGGGCACAGAACTGATCTATGTGGAGAACATTGGGGGAGGTCTATGTCCAGCAGTGGGCGTATATTGGCTGAAATGATGCTGATGGACAGGATTCAAACTTTAGTTAAAAATGTGCAACATCGTGAACTCTTCCTTTATTTATCGGGAGGCCTGTGGCAAGGAGGATCCAAGGTGATTCTCGTAAGCAGCTTACCGTGACATCACATACATACATACCTACATCTGATCTGATATATACGAGTATAAATTATTTTTTAAGTCATAGGTGGCAGATAATCAGACGGATCACCTGATGGTAAGCGATTGCCGCTGCCTATGGACACCCGCGACAACAGTAGAGTCATAAGTGCGCTGTCAACCTTTAAACCCCCCTTCCTTCCACCGGATTGGACCTCCAGTACCCTCACTCATGCAGCAAAACACAGGACAGGGCAGCTTCACGCCGGTTTTCTGTGAGGCCGTGGTATCACTCCGGTCAAGCCGGCCCATTAATGCCGAAGCGTTGCTCTCCCATGGTAAAAAAATGAATATAACGTTACGATGAAGCTAATGCCGTCTGACCTGCGCAAGTCTTTAACAGGGGAACTATACTAACTGAATCATGGTTACACGTTTCTACAAAATGCTTTTTTGTCATCATCAAGGTAAAAGTAAAAATACGCCTCCGAAATTCTAAGCTGAATGCTCGGATTCGAACTACGATCTCCCGTATGAAAGGTTCGTTCTGATCCACTGACCTACAAAATGTGCGGATAAAGAATGGGATCAGAAATGGCGGCGCATCTACCACGCGAGTGCGATTATAGACGCAAATAGTGTGCGAGCGAGATGTAAATAGACGCGCCGCCATTTCTGATCCCATTCTTTATCCGCACAGGTAGTACCATCTCTCTTGCCCTTGTTTTTGTGTGTATCAAAATCATACAACGAAAGTATGCCAAATTTATTTATGTATTTAGATCACCAATGAAAGTTACATCAAGACTATCTGAAACATTAATACATATTAAAATAATCCTCCAACCGATTACGGCTACGGCGGTAAATCTCAACGAGCAGCCATGTACGCAGTATATATTATAGTGCTCAAGTGTGTGTGCAAACACAAGTGCACTCTCTATTCCCTTACCTCATATTCCGATGGGACACCAAGGACAGCAGGGAGGTCGTGACCTGCTGTTGGTCCTGCGCCCAATACATATTATCTATACATGACGCATAATACCTTAAAGGTGACCATCACTTTCACAATAACTTTTTTAAATAATTAACTTAGTTTAAATTTAGTCTTAATTCATGTTTAAATCTAGGTAATGACAAAAAGTGTATATCAATATCTGTAATTGTAATATATTCATAGTACAAACGGGACAATCTTACTAGGATGGCGTTGGGATGGAACCCAAATGTATACTGGAACGGATCTGGAACGTTTTGGCTGCGGGAGTATTTCCCGACGGCTACGACTTAGGGACCTTCAAGAGGAGAGCCTACTATTTTTTAAAAAGGCCGGCAACACATTAGCGATCTCTCTGATTACGGATATTGTTCATGGGCGGCGTTGATTTCTTTCTATCAGGTAACTCGATTGCTCGTTTGTCGCCATTAGAATAAAAAAAAAACTAAAACATTTGAGACATCCCGCGAAACCAAAACCTGGCAACACTAGATTAGACCGTGATCTCTACCCGTACATGACATCTGCGAATGCAAATATCGCGTATCGAGCCTCGCGAGAAAAAAGACGCTTATCTTCGCATAAAATTGGGACCGAACGAGTGCGGACCCATAAAACGGCTTATATAACCCACAAACGGTATCTAGACATGCCCGGAAATTTTCTATTGTACCCGTATTGCTACCCCGACAATCCAACACTTAATACAATGTGCTAAAGTTCACACTTGTGTAACCTTTTTAGGAGTATTGTACGTAACGGCGACGTATCGTGTTCCGAATCGAGCTGTTTTGAGTACAAATAAAGTCGTGCTTCATATTATTGAGCAATGTCTCTTGAATGGAATATGACATGCCTTTTTTGTTTCGAGTTTATTTGTGTTGTAGGTTTTGGGAAGTGTTCGGAGTTTGTGATTGCAGTTAACAGGGCGGAAAACGTGCTTTCGACGGTTCGGGGTGATAGTGGGGGTTTTTGCTATATTGAAGCGGTCTCCACTGTCGCCTGTACAACATAATAGATGTTTGTAACTCTTTACTGAAACGACTCAGTGATCCGACTCAACCAAATGATATATACTGTTTGGAATCTCTAATGTTCGCTCCGAATGTAGGTATTCGTATCATTCGACTCAAATGGATCTCGAGATCGAGTGAACCGAATGATCCGAATGAGCTGAATGATCCAATGAGCCGGTTGAACAGAATGATCCGAGTGAGCCGAATGATCCGAATGAGCGGAATGAATCACGGATCTATCTGAAGGTCGATGTTCCTATCTGAAGGTACTGTTCCGCATCTCTGCAGTGATCCAGATGCAAATGTTCCAATATTTTAAGCAATACGTTTTTGCCAGGTCTACAATGAGAATATAAAATTATACACTAAATACCTGCATAGCAGCAATCAATTCAGTGTTTAAAAAAACCTAATACTCTACATTCTATAATATTTGTAAAGAGATTAATCCTATAGACAGCGGCAACGCGAACGATCTGAAAACACGAAAGGCTTGCGCGACGTAATCGACACCTAGCGCCATCTATTGGTATAAAGTGGAACTAATGTCTAAAAACGAAATGAGTGCGGACAACTAGTTAGCTATATAACTGTACAGCCTGTAACTTGTAATAATAATAATATCCTCCAACCGATTACAGCTAAGGCGGCCAAACTCAACATTGAGCCAGATACGCAGGATATATTATAGTGCTCAAGTGTGTGCGCACAAGTGCACTCTCACTAAGGGAACTTGTAATAAGCACTGAATAAATCATTTATCTATCTATCTATATATTCTCCAAACTATCAATTGACCTAAAAGGAACCAAAACATCCTCACGACATAGAAACTGCTATTTAAGAAATTGAATTGGCCCACTCATACCACCATTTACCTGAACTCCTGATAAACAACACGCTATAGTTTATTACTATAAAAGTTTGATAACTTCCACTTTTCCAATAGAAGTTGAGCTGTTTGCAATTAAAAAGAAATTGGATATGGAACTAGTTTGCGAACTTCTAGGAAATGGAAAAGCACGTTTAACTGAAAATTTTGACATTAATGATGTTTGTTTTTGTGTCTGAGATCGTAGTCGAAAAGAACTGTTAAATTTTGACACCAATGATTTATGTCTTTATGCTAAAAAAATATAACCAAAAATATTTTTTTCTGCAAAAAAAAGCCTTCAAAAACCATAGACTAAAGTAAGTGTAAAATTATATTTTTAACACTTTATACACTTCAAATAACTTTTTCTCAAGTGTACTGTTATAAAATGTTATTTGAAGTGTATAAAGTGTTAAAAAATATTTCTGCGAAAAAAACCACCTTCATAAACTACGAACAAAAAAGTGTAAAATAATATTTTTATCACTTTATACACTTCAAATAACATTTTATAACAGTACACTCGAGAAAGTGTGTTACCGAAGTCGGCGCCCAGTACTATCTTGTAATGTAATACAATAATCAATTATTCCACATAGATAATTTTTTTCCCAAAAAATTAGACACCACTAAAATTCTCATTTTTCTAGCAAGCGCGTGTCCCTTTAAAATTTGTAAGTTCCCTTCAATTTTTCCACGATCTCATCATCAGATCCTGATATCTTGATCATGGTAACAATCCGGGACTATCTACTTTCCAGAAATGATGTAATCCGACAGAGAACCAGAGTCACCGACATAGCCCACCGAATTAGCAAACTGAAGTGGCAGTGGGCTGGTCATATTAGCCGCAGAACTGACAGCCGTTAGAGCCGTAAAGTCATTGCGTGGTGACCGCGACTCGGTAAGCGTAGTGTTGGACGCCCTGCGACAAGATGGGATGATGACATTCGAAGGCTGGCTGGTGTGGGCTGGATGAGAGTGGCCGAAAATCGGGAGCAGTGGCGTGCATTAGGGGACACCTATGTCCAGCAGTGGACGAGTGTGGATTGCTGATGATGATGAAATTATTATTTAACACTGTACACTTGCACACTTGTGACTCCACTGGTGTCGCGGGTATATATGGGCGGCGGCAATCGCTCACCATTAGGCGGTCCATGAAAATGATATGGTACTGTAATATACGCGAAATTATTTTTACAACCTACCCTTGTAAAGCCTTCAATTCCTTCGCCTGTAGTAAATAAATAAGTAGAATCTGCCATCCGTGAATGTATCCACAGATTCAATAACGCAGCCAGCTACTTTTAATGCTTTCAGCTACATAAAGAGGCACCCGACCGAGACAGACTACTTACAGTGTAGGGTGTCCATGCTTCTGTTATTTTTTGGAACAAATTGTGTATTTTGTGTATGATGGTACCTGTAAAAAGATATACAAATATTAATAAAAGTTAGAAAAATCAACTTAGGTGCATTTGTGAATTACAGGACATCAGGTATGTACTGTCACTACGAATTTATTAGCAGAAAATGCCAGCACTCCATAACCATTAAGCAGGCAACTAGACATCATTTATTTCATTGGTTTTCAACCTTATGTTATCGACACAAAATTCAAAATCTGGTAGTCCCGTATGGTAACTTGCCTGGTTAAAAGTTATAGATAGCAGACGAATGATCAGAGTAATGATTTACAAAAAGAACAGTTTTTTTCTATATCATTTAACAAAAACGTTTAGATTTTAATGGGCACGCGGGTCGTGTCATTCTATACTATACCATATTACCATTTATGTCCGCACAAAAATCCGGCGTAATGTAGCGCCTAGCTATATTTCGGCGAGTGAAGGAGGGAAGCGCAAAGGTTGGCAGTACACTTGTGACTACACTGGAGTTGCCGATGTCTATGGGCGACGCGAATCGCTTACGTGCGTGTACCTATTTATCGCATTTGACAGTGGGAGAGCTACGCTTTGGCAAGAATGGCCCGGCTCCACCAGAGTGATACCACGGCCTCACAGAAAATAAGCGTAAAGCAGCACTGTGCAGTTTCACTGCGTGAGTGAGGGTGCCAGAGGCCTGTCAGGGGGAATAGCGGGGGTGTCCAAGGGCGGCGGCAATCGCTTACATTCAGGTGATCCGTCTGCTCGTCTGCCACATGTCACATAAAAACCATCAAATGTTCATTTTTCACTTATCACAACATAAAAATATCCTCAACAAAAGAACATTTTGGTCTTCCCAACAATCACCCCTTTGTGGTCAAGTAGTCACTGACCTCAGACGACTAGACCATATACGTATATTATACACAAACATACTATACATACATATACTGTAAAATAACTCCACCAAATTTAGGCAAGATAATTTGCTTTAATGGCACACTATCATATATCAGGATTATGCGCCAGAGCTTATGTTCAATCTGAAATGTTACGTCTGCACGCAAGTTTAGCATTTATTTCCATAGCATACAGTGTGTATTGGCGTTTATAGATTCTGATTTTAATATTGAAGAAAGTGGCTGTCTTATTTTTCTTGGAAAACAGATTTTGGAAATACCTCAATTATATTCCACAAGAGGTAAATTCTATTTGCGCACTAGATTGCTGTCGAAATTTTCTGCAGGGTTACTGACTCCATGTTTTTAGCTTAAATTGGCTATATTTATGAAAGAAAATCGATGACAAGGCGGTGTTGGCCGAAAACTGCACGCATCTTTTGATTTTATTAAATCTCGTCTCCTTTGTCGCTATGAAGGGGAAAGTTAGGCATCGCATTGGTGACTCCACTGATGTTGCAGTACAGGTCCAGCGAGAATCTATAACCATCGGTTACTCAGTCTGCTCGTCTGTCACTTCCACATCTTAGCGTGTAATAGCGTGAAGGAAGACCAGAGTGGGAGAAAGGGGAGTGCGGGAGCGTAAAGGGTTGTTTGCGTTTGATTGGAGCGAGACCAAGACCCTCCCTGGGATTTACTATTATTTATATCCTAAATAAAGCTAGCACCTATATTTATTTGATCATTTTATTGACCTTTAATAAATAAAACGTGACATAGCGGTTGCTTTCAAAGCTGTCACTTCAGAGCCCGGAGAACAATTCAGAAATTCTCTTTTTCTCTTTATTTTAGGAGCTTTGGCAACAATGACCATGTCGCTCCGTCAGGTTCGCACAATGTAAGTTGATGATACATAAAAAAAACATCAATCAACATCAGCATTAAAAAATAATAACATTGGGTACAGCGCTTTTGCCTCATCTGACAGGGGGGCGGCCAGAGCACTATTACAACTGCCCATTTCCCATTTATTATCCCTGAACAGCTGAGCTCTGAATCTGGTAGTTAAAGTGAAGCAACTGCCGTCTGCCACTCGCTTAAAAATGCTAAACAGTGTCCTTAAAATTAAAATGGATGTAATATTTCCACTGGATATTGTAAATATACCTACAATATTGATGAGACGCCGTGTGGTCCCCGGCAGAGTAGACTAGGCCACCCTCACTCATACCGAGGTGTCGTAAAAGACGACTAAGGTAAAGCTGCTGGCATGATCATCAGCACCCAGTGAAGGAAAACTCTGCATTTATATCAAAACCCTCGCCAACCCGTCTGCCATGCGTGGTGAGTATGGCAATTACCCCTCATGTGGTTGAGGGAGGCCCGTCCCCCAGCAGTGGGGACTTAAATGGGCTGATGATGATGATTGATGAGACTATCGACAGCTCATGTCGAATCAAGCACTTACAAATTTCGTCAGCTCAGTAACGCGTTCAGTGGTCTAATTGGTAGAACATCCACCCGGATTGTGGAAGGTGTGGGTTCGAGTCCCGTCTGAACATGAGATGAAATTTTCAAGTGTGTTATTTACTTAAGAATAAATAGCAAAAGATTGCTATAAAAATATCACCTATTGATGTAATCCATTACCAAGCTTTATTCAAGAATTTTAACTACAATCCGATTGGAGTAAAAACATGAGTTTCAAGTTGGAAGTTAATTGGCATAGTTGTGACTTAGGATTTGGCGATTGCTTCAGTATTGCTAAAGTTCGGGATCAGAATGCAAGAGATACCAGCAGCCGAGACTACCAATGCTTGAAGTGACTTTGTTTAAGTTCAAACACTGAACGATTGATTTGCTAGCTCAGTTACTCTATGGCCCCTTTCAAAACAATTATAGCTATAGCGATGGTTACTAGCCTAGCTAGGTTAAGATCGCGCCTTTCATATGGGAGGTCGTAATTCGGATTTTTAAAATCTATGTGCGTATTTCTACTACACGCTCGGCAATCCGGGCAAGCATCGAGAAACCTGCTTATTTCGTTTCTGAAACGTGTAACCATGATTCAGTTGGTCTGGTTCCCATGTTCAAGGGTTGCGAAGCAGGGGTCCACGGCCGACGTCAATTGGATACCATCAACTGTTCCGTCTGCTCGTCATTAAAAAAATTACAATATCATTTAGGTTGATCTGACTCCGAGATAGGTAGCTGAAGCACCTGTGTTACGGATATCAGAACCAATAGCGGAATTGCAAATATATACATTTAATACGGCACAGGACCGATCTTTGTGGGGAACATCGTCTACTGCTGGACCTATGCCTCCGCCTATGTCCTGCAGTAGACGTCTATTGGCTGAAATGATGATGACATTTAATACTTTACTTTCATTAATTCATTCTTATAATACATAGAAAACACCGAGACTAATACAAACAGACATGTTCATGCACACAAATGTTTGTACTGTGCGGGGAGCGAACCCGCAACCCTTGCACCATAGGCAGCATTCACTACCACTGATCCAAACGGGTCGTCTTATCACATAAGAAAGCTCTAAATAAATACTCCACAGCCGCACTTCAAAGCCGACGTCAACAGATTTTAGCCGGTGACGTCACAAAGGGTTCCAGACATCAAAATGCCTTCAAGCGATCCTTCCCTTTCAAAACATGACCACAGCCGTCAATGACACCGCATTCACCGCCATTATTGCGTTTATTCCCTTTCACGCGTCCACAAAGACATGAGAGGGACACCTGCACGAACCAAAGACTTCATTTAATCTTCAGCGCTTTTCGTTTTGACATAATCACGGGCCTTACCTTAATTTAGGTCCACAGAATTCTCAACTATATGTCCTTGTAAAATAAGGTATATTTTCAAGTGGGGTCGCATACATTTTTATTAAGACGACTTTCTTTGGTCAATAGGTTATTTATTTCGACCGCAACGGACATTATTACTTACTCGTATACAGGGTGACTGAATTTATGGGCCAAGTTTGGGTTATAAGAAACACCTGCGTTCCTTTTGACTGTGTAAGAGTATTATAAAGAGTTTTAGTTAAGGACGTGGGTTACCTACATGTGTAAGAAGTTTGTCTGTGATGCATGGTTCTTAGTAGTTCACTACTCGCACTTAAAAGCGACGGCTGCGCAAGAGGTCCCGGGTTCAATTCCTGGGTCGGTCCAAAAATTTGTATCTTAGTTTTCGGTAAGAAATTTTTAGTTTCAGCCCGGAGTCTGGAAGTTGGCGGTCTTGTACCCCCGTGCTACGGAAAGCAGGTTAAGCCGTTGGTCTTGCGCCCGATCCCTCTCCGGTCGTATCACAGTAGTGTCCCATCGGAATATGAGGGTAAGGGAGTATAGAGTGCACTTGTGTTTGCGCACACACTTGAGCACTATAATATATCCAGCGTACGTGGCTGATCGTTGAGATTGGCCGCCTTAGCCGTAATCGGTTGGAGGATATTATTATTGTAAGATTTTGATTTGATATTTGTTTCAATCGATCAATCCAAAAGATCCTGAGCAGTCTGCTATTATAATGTTTAATTTATACCTATGTTTAGCAGGGCACAGGAGCTTGTGATATTTTGAGAACATGGCGGATATCACCCGAAAACTATACAAAAAAACTATGTTTTGGTGATATATATCGTATGAAAACAAATGTCACGAGCACGAGAATTGGGCTCCATGCCTTCATCATAACATAAGGTTGGTAAATCTGAACCGTGGGAGAACCAATCTTCGGCATGAATGGTCCAGCTCGATCGGAATGATATCACGGCCTCACAGAGATCCGGCGTGATGCAGCACTGAGCTGTGTTTCGCTGCGTGAGTGAGGGTATTGGTCTCGCAATCCGAGGTAAAGGGGTATTTAAGGCGACGGGTAGGGCACACTAGCGACGCCAACCGTTAAAATTTGTTAGCTCCTAAACCGGCTCTTATTTAAACAATTTCGGGATTACAGACTCTCGGCAAATACTTATACTATTTATGAAATAACCATCTAAAAATGTTGGGTCCAATGGGTATGCGAAAAATTGATTCACGCCAAAAGTGGCCGCTTTTGGCATGAATCAATTTTTCGAGTACAAAAACGGACCCAACATTTGTGCATTGGTATATAATAAAAAGTAAAAGCGTTTGCCGTGAGGTTGCAACCCCGAACTGGTTTAAAATAGATCCGGTTTAGTAGCTAAAAATTAAAAGCGATTGGCGTCGCTAGTATGCCCTACCCGTCGCCTTAAAGGTTGGCATCGCACTTTGTGACTCCACTGGTGTCACGGGTGTCCCTGGGCGGCAGCAATCTCTTAACATCAGGTGATCCGTCTGCTCGTCTGCCACCTATTACTATTAAAAAAAACAATCCTGATATCGCTAATATGATGGGATTTGGCTTTTAATCACCACGCTTCCCAAATTGTCAATGATTATGACGACCCGTTTGGATCTGTGGTAGTGAATATTCCTTTGGTCCAAGTACCGCACAGTACAAACATATGTGTGTCTGGATGTTTTCTTTGTATAATAAGTATGTATTTACAAAAGAAAATTATTATAATGTATATATTTGTGATTCCGCTGTTGGTTCTGATATCCATAACACAGGTGCTTAAGCTACCTATCTCGGAGTCAGATCAATGGTATTGTGAAATATTTATTCAATTCGGATAGGTAAATAAAACACTTAAAAATTTCATCTTGTGTACAGGCGGGACACACCTTCCACAATCCGGGTGAATGTTCTACCAATTAGACCACTGAACGCGTTTCTTAACCGACGAAATTTGTAAGTGCTTGATTCGACATGAGCTGTCGATGATTGAAGTAAGTGTGTTATTTACTTAAGAATAAATTGCAAAAGATTGCTATAAAAATATCAACTATTAATTCGGATAGGTCCTGCAGTGGGACAGAACCTTTACCTAATAGCTGATAGGTACTTTAATTTGTACAATATTCGCAGGTGATAACTAGTTCCACCGAAGTCTCCAGAGAATCACAAAATTATCCCCCACGTCGGCATTTTCCGATAAATTCCTATCGATATAAGGGGCACAATTTTCTCTTCCAAGCATCCCTGGCGGACTCTAAATTCTACAAATAGGTTCGAATAATAGTTCAGAAATGTTTGTCACTAACCAGGTATATAGGTGTTGAGCTTCTGCATATGCAAGTAAAAGGACATAGATCTGGATATAATACAGTTAATGCTTCTAAAGCTGTGTAAGTTCAAATCCGAGCATGCACTTTTTTTATTTGACGGCTAAAATTTAGGGACCTTCAAGAGAAGAGCGTACTCTTTTTTAAAAAGGCCGGCAACACATTAGCGATCTTTCTGATTTCGCGGATGTTCATGGGCGGCATTGATTATTTTCCATCAGGTGACTCGCTTGCTCGTTTCTCCGCCTCTAGCATAAAAAAAAGTCTTCTTAATGGAGGCAGCTTCAAAAGCTGCGTACTCCGTGGGTAACTCTACATGTAGCACAACACTGTTAGTACGCAGCTTAAGGAAAAATATTTGCTTGGAAGCTTTCCTGTCTATATTTAGAAGCCGTAGAGGTCGACTGTCTAAGGAATTTATAACTTTTTGCACACTTAATTTTACTTTTATATTTATTGCATTCCTTTAATATTTATTTATAGAATATTTTTCAACTTTAAATATTTTCGATAAATTTCCTTTTTTTTCCAAATACTTAATCGTAGATTGACATAGTTAATAGGTACGGAAATATGTTTTTCCGGACCACTACAATCTGGACATCTTTAAGGAAAGAGTGAACATGCATCTTTCAGGCTAACGCGTTACATCCTAGAGCTCATCGTCACATTCCATCAGGTGAGATTGTGGTCAAGCGTTAGACTATTCGTTCTTAAAAAAAACATACAAGAATCGGACAGCCAAATTTGTCAAATCTCTCCAATCGACTTTCAGAGAGATATGTTAAACGGTTTTATTAAATCTAATGACTAACAGAAAATGTATGTTTCGGTTTTCACCAATGATAAATCGTTAAATAACGGTCTTTGGAGTTCAACCAACTTCAATCATCTCAGCCTTATTTTAAAAACTTTCGAACTAAATCCTGATATTCTGTTCATTTTGTTTCTGAGAACACTATTTGGGTACTTTATCGGCGCCGGCGTCGGCGCGACACTCGCAGGGTTACGGCTGTTTTACTGCTAACTGAACGCGAGCCTCTGATTGTGTTCTGTTCTAAATTCAAATTTGAAATTGGAACCAGGTGAATTTATGCCGCAATGAAGGAGTGTAGGCGTGTATTGTCACCGGAATATTGGTGTGTCTCTGTGTGTTCATCTATCATTACTTATCTATACTATTAACAATATACGCCATAATGAAAATTGTTATTAGATTACATAATAGTGTATAACTCAAGCTCAGTTCTGTTCTCACCCAATGCTTGCGCATATTTTCGCTCTATTAAACCCAGGATCCAGACGTCTCAAAATGGACAACATTTCATATTTTTAACATGTCCATATTGTTTTTGTATATGAAAATAGACATAAAATGAACAGACCCATATTTTTTCTTTTTTCAAATTTTTGCCATTTTCATACAAAAAATAATTATTGAAATTCTTTATATTCTAAATAGACGTAAGCGCCAAATGACGTCATCGGACGGCTGAATACAGCGATATTCCTTTGCTGTTATCATTGCTTTAATAAAAAAAACCGGCCAAGTGCGAGTCGGGCTCGCGCACAAAGGGTTCCGTAGCAGCAAAGTCCAAAATTACAGTTAAATCAACCTATCTCAAAAACTATAAGAGATACTTTGATCAAACCAAAAATCGTTGAAAGAGTTAATTAGCATGCATCACCTCTATTTTTTTTAGAATTTTATACCCCGTAGTTATAAAAATAGAGGGGGGGGGGGACATACTTTTTACGACTTTGAGAGCTGATATCTCAAAAACCGTTCACTTTAAGAAAAATGTTTTTAGAAAACTTTATATCATTTTAAAAGACCTTTCCATTGATACGCCACACGGGTATGTACATCGAAAAAAAAAATTTCATCCCTCAGTTACATGTATGTGGGGCCCCACCCCTAATTCTTTTTTTTACTATTTAGTGTCATATTTTTGTAGCGGTTCATACAACACATATTCCCATCAAATTTCATCACTTTAGTACTTATAGTTTCCGAGTAAATCGGCTGTGACAGACGGACAGACGGACAGACGGACAGACGGACATGACGAAACTATAAGGGTTCCGTTTTTGCCATTTTGGCTACGGAACCCTAAAAAAGGTACTACTGCCAAAGGTAAAGAATACTAGTGTCAACATTGTCAACGTCATTCATTCATTCAACGTTGACAAGTTGTCTTTTTTTTGACAGTTGCATGTCCTGGGTTTGGTATTTCGTAAATTTAAAGCTATAATATGCTAAGCAAGGATATATTCTACATACTGCCGTCCGATGACGTCATCTTACGATTTTCAGTTTTTAATTTTTTTCTTAGTAAATAAGCAATATAAAAAATAAATAAATATATATTCGAGAAGCGGAAAAGTAAATAAAGAATTGGTATTTTTTGTTTCATAGCTCAGCAATTTTGAAATGTTGTCCATTGTATTTGCTATCATATCAATTGGAATGTCAAAAGAAAGGGTATAATCTTGTAGAAATTTGTAGAAAGGCCAATCAGGATGACCTCACACCGCCTAATGGTAAGGAGCCGTGAAATCCAAATATGAGGTTGACAGGCACCAAATTTGTATTGGTCATTATTATACCAAAAATAATGAGATAGGCGTTTTCTTATTGTAATTGGGTAATATTTCTAAACTTTCGAGATGCGTCTACGTTGTTCAATGGATATGACCAAAATTAAGATCATGGCTCGATTCTACCAACATGAAATAAACGAGGTGAATTTCTAACAGATGGAGCAAAGCCAATCTTAAGGGCTTAAGGCGACGGGTAGGGCACACTAGCGACGTCAATCGATTTTAATTTTTAGCTACTAAACCGCATCTATTTTAAACAATTTCGGGGTTACAACCTCTCGGCAAACACTTAAGCTATTTATTAAATAACCATGCACAAATGTTTGGTCCGTTTTTGTACGCGAAAAATTGATTCACGCCAAAAGTGGCCGCTTTTGGCGTTTATTAATTTTTCGCGTACGCGTTGGACCCAACATTTTTTCATGGTTGTTTGATAAATAGTATAAGTGCTTGCTGAGAGGTTGTAGTAACCTCGAAATGGTTTAAAATGGATCCGGTTTAAAGTATCAGCCTATAAACTGTCCCACTGCAGGGCAAAGGCCTCCATCATAGAAATCAAGTCATCGCTAGTATGATGGGATTAGGCTTAATCACCAAATGCGGATTGGTGATCACAAACCCGAGCTATGTTCGAAAAATTCGAAACATACTTTTCGCTCGACCCGGGAATCGAACCCAGGACCCCGAGATCACGGCCCGGTACTTAAACCACTAGACCAACAGGGCGTCCGGGATCCGGTTTAGTAGCTAAAAATTAAAATCGATTGGCGTTGCTAGTGTGCCCTACCCGTCACCTTAAGAGTATTGATGCGACACCAAGACTAGCTTGGTATTGGCCTTTTAATTATAACACACAAATAGCATTAGTAATTGGTGTATACTTATTGGTACAACAATAAAATGTTTTTATAGGCCATAGCTCCTTTCTTGGGGGAGTTGGTATATTAATAATAGGTATAATAATAGGTGTAGGTATTCGTGACTAATTCCACATTAACTGTGACCCAGTAATTTGTTATTTGTGTCGTAATTTTTGTTATTAATTTCCTAAAAGCTTTAACGTATGCTATGGTGAGAATACACGGGAGTTGATTTCTTTAATAGTCGCTAGAGCATCGCGATATCAGCAGACGTATAAAGTAAGACACTTGACGGTAACATGCCCTGTTGGTCTAGTGGTTTAAGTACCGGACCAAGATCTCGAGTTCGATTCCCGGATCGAGCAAAAAGTATGTTTCGAATTTCCCGAACATAGCTCGGGTTTGTGATCACCAATCCGCATTAGGCAAGCGTGGTGATTAAGCCTAATCCGATCTTAGTAGCGATGACTCGAATTCTATGATGGAGGCCTTTGCCCTGCAGTGGGACAGATTATAGGCTGATACTTTTACTTGAAGGTAAGCGAATGCCGCCGCCCATGAACCGCAACACTAGTGGAGTTACAATTGCGATGCTGTACTATCAAAAATCAGTATGTATAGTCTTTTCTTGAAGGTCACCAAAGAAGTTCCGTTAAAAGTGCGCTAGAGTCGCCATCAACATTCAAATTTGTTCTTAATAAAGAGGCAGACAAAAATAGATCATGGACTTTAAACTACTCAGAGAGATCAGTGAGGGATCGTTCTAGTGAAGACGATGCAACTTCAATAGACCGATTCGTTGAGTATACTAATATATCATCAGCATATTGAAGAATGCAACAATCAGAACCTATGGCACCTTCCAGTTCCCTAGTGTATACATCATACAAAAGGGGGCTAAGAACTGAGCCTTGTGGGACTCCTTTCCATAAATATCTGCAAACATTTTCAAAACCAGGAACACGTAAACTCACAGATCTTTGCATAAATAGATTAAAAATGAACATAGTGATCTTTGGAGGAATATGAAGGATATTAGATAGTGATCTTTGGAGGAATAGCAAGGAATCTCAAATTGTAGTTCCGCGTTTTCACGCGGGACACTGGGAATTGCAGGCTGAGTATCATCAGTTCTTGAGTAGCATCAGTTAGTCTTGACTTTCACAGATGTGACCCATACAACTTTTTTCTGCGGCCCTGCCTAAAACTTCAGACCTTGTGTTTCGACGTTTCCGTTAATGGGTAGCGACAGGCGGCCATGTTCGAACGTAATTCACAAGCGTTCCAAATATTTACGTCGGAATGGCGTTACGATTATGTTAAGTACTCATTACTATCGAGTTTCATTGCTTAAAATGTTTTTGATAAACTGCGTAATTTCAAATTAATAAAAACATCTAACATTTTGAGAAACTTAAGCATATGAGTAATTCGTTTTAGTGTCATTGTACATCTTCTTCGCGAGATGTTAATGACCATAAATAAAACAATACTAAAATTAATTCTAAGGAACATCCTAACAAAATAATAAATAAGAAGAGGCCTACATTTAGCAGTGGGTGGATGTGGGCTGATATAAATAAATATTTCACAACATCACATACATTGATCTGACTCCGAGATAGGTAGCTCAAGCACCTGTGTTACGGATATAAGAATCATACAGTGGGATTACAAACATATACTAAACCTGTGCGGATAAAGAATGGGATCAGAAATGGCGGCGCATCTATTCACTTCTCGCTCGCACACTATTTGCGTCTATACTCGCACTCGTGGGTGTGCGAGCGAGAAGTGAATAGATGCGCCGCCGCCTTTATCCGCACAGGTTGTACATATACTTAATACTTTTCTTTTGTAAATACATGCTTATAATAATGTACTGTATGTGATTTTGTGAAATAGTTATTTGTTATTAATCATTTTTTAATAACCTAATAAGAATGGGGATTAAAGCAACGTTTCTGGTTGAATGGTAGGAACGTACAGCCACACATCAAAGTGGACAAAGTTGTATTTTTTTTTTCAATTATTCTCAGCTCAATGTCAAACACGTTCGGTTCAATATCAATTGAGGAATTTTAACAGATTGCGGTAACCGGGTGATTCTCCGAAATTTGAACTTCCGGTT
Organism: Marasmia exigua; assembly: GCA_019059595.1. Classification (NCBI taxonomy): domain Eukaryota; kingdom Metazoa; phylum Arthropoda; class Insecta; order Lepidoptera; family Crambidae; genus Marasmia; species Marasmia exigua. Next base: position 161,947 of record CM032467.1, read on the forward strand.
TCTTCGCATCTAATTTCTATGGGCTCAAAAATATTGTTCAAATTAGAGTTTGAAATTGAAATAAGAACACGTAAAGACACCTACCCTTCTTTCGATTGAAACTTCTTCTGATTTCAATATAAACTTCTGATTTGAACAATATTTTTGAACCCATAGAAACCAGACGTGAAGAAACCCGAAGGTTAAATTTCAGAGAATTACCCAACCTGGTGTGCTATCTGTACCTTGTGAAGCGATAATAGATGTCGCCACATATTCACAGCCTGTGGGCTATGAACACTTTCGACATCACACCATGGGTTGTCACGTCATGTTGTCAGTCTCGTCCCACATTCTTGCGGAGGCCGATATTTTCGGATTTTCTAATAGAAAACCCTAATGGTGCTATTACAGTGTCGGGTTTCTGACGTGAACGTAAACAATTGGGATTGGTTTAGTTTAACTGTGGTTTAGCAAATTTATTTTTATTTATTTTATTTAAGGAAACATACAGCTTTTTATATATTTCATTATTAAACTAAGTTATAATAGATGTTACATTAGCCTTCACAGTTTCCAAAGTTAAGTTGTACACAATACAATTCTGGTAAGACAGACACCTAATTCGGTAAAACTAAAGATAAAACAATATAATACTGGGTAGGTATATAGGTACTTAAAAATGTTGAAACACCATGGTAAAGCTTACATTACTCGTGCATTGATCTAAGAAGACGGCGGTACTTCGCCAGCTTCTCGTGGAATATGTCTATGTGAATGAAACTCTTATTATATGCACTGGTTGTTCGCACAATAAAACTATTTTAGCGTAATTAGTACGACAAAGAGGTATATGAAACGTATGCTTCTGTCGTGCACTGGGTCGGGGGCACTTAAATGTTATTTTGTTAAGTAAGTAAGGTGAGTCAATTAGATTGTTAATAATTTTGTGCAAAAATATTTGAAAGCTGTGGTCGTTAAATATCTGCCACGCCACATGTGGCTAGTATAATTATATGCTTTTATTTATTTTTTCGGGAAACAAAACAATTACATAAAACTGAAAATAATTTTAACATAATAAAAAACATAAAAAATATAACACAAACACACAAAGTATTAAGGTGACGGGAAGGGCACACTAGCGACGCCAAACGTATTTAACTTTTTGCTACTAACCAGGATCTATTGGAAACAATTTCGGGAAAACAACCTTTCGGCAAACACTTATAATATTTATTAAATAACCATACACAAATGTTGGGTCCGTGTTTGTATGCGAAAAATTGATTCGCGCTAAAATTGGCCGCTTCTGGCGGTAATAAATTTTTCGCGTACACGTTGGACCCAACATTTGTGCATGGTTTTTGAAACAATTTCGGGAAAATAACCTCTCGGCAAACACTTATACTATTTATTAAATAACCATACACAAATGTTGGGTCCCTGTTTGTATACGAAAAAATGATTCGAAGACAGTAGACCTCTACTTTCATATAGGTAAGTATTGTGACAAGGTCCTAAAGTGTATACATATTTTTGGAGTTGACTGTACAAGTATACCTACCAGAATAATGTTTAACTAATTATACGTAATACTTTTAGTTCAGACAACCCGTTAAACCGTAGGTAGGTTTTGGTTGCTTTGAGCGCCGGTTGAGATACAAGTGTCGCGGGTTCGATTCCCACACCAACAGAAATTCGTTGATGAAACAGGTATTTGTGTTGAGTCTGTGTGTGGTACCATCGATGTTCCTAACTTGTGACCAGGACAATGTCTCTTTCGCTGTCTCAATTTATTTTATTTATTTTTTGATATTTTAATACTCGAGTGCTGCAATTAGCTACTGACTGAAATCTCTACTTTCATAGCTTTATTTTTTATATCATGGCTCTACCCGAATATATCTTGCCAATGTCAAGTAACTTATTGAGAATAAAAATATAAAAGTCAGTCTAAATCACAGTCACTCATTAAAACGCCGGTGTTCTACGTCTAGCCGTGTGGTCCCCGGCAGAGTAGAATAGGCCACCCTCACTCTTACCGAGGTGTCGTAAAAGGCGACTAAGGTAAAGCTGCTGGCATGATCATCAGCACCCAGAGAAGGAAAACTCTGCATTTACATCAAAACCCTCGCCAACCCGTCTGCCAAGCGTGGTGAGTATGGCAATTACCCCTCATGTGATTGAGGGAGGCCCGTGCCCCAGCATTGGGGACTTAAATGGGCTGATGATGTTCTACGTTTTATCGACCTACGGATTCTGCGCGGTACTTCAGACTCTGTTAGGTCCAAGCAAGTTGTCTGTGACAACTCACTCGACACTTAATTCGATACAATTCAACGATTATTATTATTAGGATCACTTCTCGGCAGTTCACTGCACAAATTAACACCAAATTTGTTCACTAACCACTTATAATACACTCGATACTAATTTAAAACCTTTGAATTGCATCAGCCCACGCGGATTGTTTGACTCCTACAAGCCAGAATCTCTCATAGCAACATGTGGCGTGTATCGTGGTCGATAATTACTGATCGCAGCTTTTATTTTTTTTATGCTAGAGGCGGACAAACGAGCAAGCAAGTCACCTGATAAAAGTAATCATCGCCGCCCATGAACATCCGATGTGTTACCGGCCTTTTTAAAAAAGAGTACGCTCTTCTCTTGAAGGTCCCTAAGTCGTAGCCGTCCGGAAAAACTGTCCTGCAGGCCACCATTCCACAGAACTGAGGTACGTGGTAGAAAGTTCCGGGAGAAACGCACAGTATTAAACCGCCATCCATCGAGATGATGAGGATGGAATGACAATCGCTTGCGAGTGGTTCGATGTAAGAATTCGGCTGCAGGGAGTAGATCAAACAGTTCTTCAGAGCACTCCCCATGATAGATGCGGTATCGACAGAATAAACTATAAACCATAGTCCATAAGTAATAATAATACACTTCCCAATCCTAAAACATAATCTCTAATAGAAATACAACATAATTGTTCAATTACCTATTCATGAGTGTGGTTTGATATAACATTAGGCAATCCGCTTTATTACTAATTAGTAAGTAGGTACATATGTATGTGTAAGTGGTATATGAAACGTTTGATATGGAATATCAGTTCCTGCTGTGCCATAATAATAATTAATTAGAGTTGATCCAATTGTCTCTACTCCTCATGAGAGTATTATGTGGTTAGGATGTGGTTTTGGCCCTAGGCTCCAAATAAGCATTGATGTATAGTATCCCCTTATCGTATGCAATTAAAATGAGCTACCATGCTTAGTGGATAGGAAAAATGTGATAGGTGGCCGACGAGCAGACAGATCACTTGATGGTAAGCTGATTATCGCCGCCCATGGATACCTGCGACACCAGTGGAGTCACATGTGCGCTGCCAACCTTTAAACCCCCCTATCCCCCTTATTGGGCCTCCGGTACCCTCACTCACGCAGCGAAACACAGCACAGTGTTGCTTCACGCCGGTTTTCTGTGAGGCCTGTGGTATCATTCCGGTCGAGCCGGCCCATTCGTGCCGAAGCGTGGCTCACCCACGATAAAAACGCTGTTTTACACTGGATTGCTGTATTCTGATCACTTCCGTTGAGCCGGCCTATTTCTGTCGAAAAGTGGCTTTCCTTCAGTCTTAATTTAATTTTAACATTTTATTCTTTTCACCTTTAAGGTTTGCTAATTCATTGCTACGATTCGCCATTTTACTCTGTTCTCCTCGTTTAACCCTAGTTTGACTTCATACCAAGATCACAGTAAAGTTGATAGCAGAGAGTGAAGTTCATTCTTGCATTGGAATTAAAATCGATCCAAGATGGCCTCCGTCACAAAGATTTGGATTTTATGTTTTAACACAACTCCCACAATATGGGTATCATATAAAAGGGCTTGAGTAGCAGAAATATTAATTGTGAAAAATTTCAAATCCAAGATGGCCGCCGTCAGAAAATGACGAATTATTTGTTGTTCCAACTGACTCAATATAGGTATCAAATGAAAGAGCTTTAGTTGTGTAGGGGGTTTTTTAAATTTTCAATTTATTTTTTTATAAAGCTTGCAGCTGGCGGTAAGTACTAACCTGATAATAAATACATTGTGTTATGAATAAAATTAAGAAAAAGTAAAAAAAAACTCTTTACAACATATATATTACTCAATATTGAACATTGTAAGTGAAATAAAGAACATTATTGGGACTCGGACTATTTTGTCCAGCAATGGACAAAATACAGTTTTGTCCAGCAATGGACGAAATACAGTTTTGTTGAATGTTTGGTTGCAGTTTTTTTTCCGACGACTTAGGGACGTTCAAAGGCCCGAAAAGCATCAACGATCTCTCAGATCTCGCTGATGGGCGGCGGTGTCCGTAAGATGTTTCGCTCTCTCGTTTATCGTATCTAGCATTAAATTGAGTAGGTAAGGTGAATAAATGAATGATAATTGTGAATCTTTATTTGGCACAACACAATACAAAACAAGGAAACTTTATAAGGGATTCGGCGGGTAGGGCTAAAACAAGCCGCGTGGGCTGATGCAATTCAAAGGTTTTAAATTAGTGTCTAGTGGTTATTGGTGTACAAATTTGGTGTTTGTTTGTGCAGTAAAGTGCCGAAAACTGATTCTAATAATAAGAATCGTTGGATTGTATCGTTATTAACACTTCTATTGTATGTCGAGTTAGTTGTCTCGTGACAACTTGCTTGGACCCAATAGAGTCTTAAAACACGCGATCGCTTGAAAAACCCCGGCGTTTTATTGAGTGACTGTGACTTTGACTGACTTCGACTTTTGACTACTTACTTATTCTCAATAAGTTACTTGATATTGGCAAATTAACTTCAGGGAGAGCCATAAATAAATAAAACTTAATAAGTAACTTAACTTAGGTGAAAATACTTCACTGCTCTCTCCCTTGCTTGCAGCAGAAGTGCATCGCATAAATATCAGCAGCGAGCACATAACTCCAGGCGGACAGAATGCAGTCGCACCCCTTGATATATAGCCGGGTACTTCATAAACCTACAGGATTAGGATATTAATAAAACCAATTGGAATGAAAATTCATAGAGGACGATCGTACGCTGGGGAAGCATGTTAATTAGAACTAATTCTGAGCCTATGGAGAGAGCTATTAGAGATAAGACCGCCAAGATTGTATTAAAAAAATAAAATAGAATTAGGTTCTGTAATATTTTGCGCAAAAAAGAGTATCTATTTTGACATACGTCACGTTTAAAAAAAACAATGTCGTTGTAGATGGACCATGCGGATTTTTCTACGCTATGGGGATCCCTATTCTAGAATTATGTAAATCAGCTTACTTACTTACCTACTCTGATGGCTCAACGACTCATAGTAAATCTTGACCACAACAAGTCGCCATTCCTATCCATTCTATTTTGGGCCACGGCTCACCAATCGTCTATACCTAAAACGTGTAAAAAAATTGCAATAATACTTAAGGGTGTGAACATATACCGTGTAAAGACTTCACTGCCAAAATATGAGCATCATCTGAAAAAAAAATATCAGCTGCTCCATACATTATTGACGCATGGATATTCTATTTAGTATGATTGATATATAGATAGATATACTTTATTGCACAAAAAAAACACAACTTTAAAATCTAGGCATTACAGAAACTTAATTGTACAATTTCGGCGGTCTTATCGCTGGAAGCGATTTCTACCAGACAACCTTCAGGCAAAGGACATTTGATAGTAGAGGAGGGGCAGGTGGTGCAATATTGAAAAAGGAAAATAAAAGTGAACTGTATATATATATTAAAATATTTATAATGCTAATACATAAATAAACACAATATTATATACTAATAAATAAATATGTTATGCTTGGATAAAATAATATAAATGACTAGATATACATTTATATAAATTAGGATCTTAGACGGACCATTGACTACTACCGATGACTGGACCTGTAAAGACTTAAAGGGATTGCTATTTATTTATTTAAGAGGTGAGTTTTGACTCGGGCTTTAAAAATGGTTAATGATGATTGATTTTTTTGTTCAGTGATGCTCATATTTTGACAGTGAAATCTTTACATGGACTATGTTCTCACCTTTAAGTATTATTGCTAATATTTTTACACGTTGTATAATTGGAGAGAACAAACTGCGTTGGCTTCGACATCTGGAGAGAATGCAGAAAGATCGAGCGGCGAAGAGAGCATACATGTAACGTACAAATGGGCGGCGCCCGGTTGGACGACCCGGGTATCGCTGGAGGGACGAACTGAGAAAGGACCTGCTTGGGCTTGGACCTGATTGACAATGTAATCCTGCTAAACAATAATGTTCCTCAACTTTACTATGTACTCCAAGGAAGATCAATTACTTTTCAAAATGTAACAATTAAGTCAGAACTGCGACCTACTTCACACGAGCCTTCACCACCACATACCAAACTAGATCCAGCGCTTCATTTTAGCAAGCCAAGTGAAAATAGCAACAATCCTGCACACTTGAAAAATGCACCAAGTCCATTAAATAAAAGCGGGCAACTTCGGTCTAGGGCTGCCATAATCTGACTCTTTTGTAATATTTTGTTTTAAACTATCATGATCCCTAACATTTCCACCATGTACCTTATTTTTGAGTTTCTGATACTGTGAATTCACAAAGGAAAGTATTAAGATTTTTGAGACAAAATTATGTCATAATTTCTTCGTACAAGTAACCATCATGTTTATAATTGCTAAAAGTGGCCTCTATTGGCGATAATAAAAATTACTGTTACTTGAACAAAGATGATATTACACAAATACATTTCAAAAAATTCATGATACTTTCCTTTATGGATACACCGTTGTACTTTTGTTTTTAAATATATCCTAATCGCCACAATTAATACAAATCAACTGGCGGCGCTAGAAATATATACACTTTAATAACATAGCCATTTGGATATAAGTAATTTTAATATCAAGAGTCATTGAAACACGAAAGTTACGAATGCTAGGGGCGCTAAAGTCGTGCACAGAGTCAATTTAAATTAACACTAAGTATTTTTGAGCAGAGCAGATGGATCACCTGATGGTAAGCAATTGCCGTCGCCCATGGATACCCGCGACACCAGTGAAGTCAAAAGTGCGCTGCCAACTTTTGAACCACATTTTCCCTCACTCAGGCAGCTAAACACAGCACAGTGCTACTTCACGACAGTTTTCTGTGAGACCGTGGTATCACTCCGGTCGAGCCGGCTCATTCATGCCGAAAGGCTCTCCCACACTAATCCGTTACAGGTCCCGCAACCCTAAGCCTTTCGCACTACAAGTTTATACTAACAACACCTCTTTTAATAATCCAATCGTCAGGATGTGTCGTACCTATAACGAGATGGATGATAAACATGAGGAATTGGATCTCTACCGGTACAACCTATATCAGTTCAAGTGGTCAGTTTTGCAATGCATCTGTGGTGCGTTGTAAGACACTATCCCTCCTTTTTATCTTCTTTGCATGTGAGGGGGTAAGTGTGGATTTTAGTTTTAAGTAAATTTTAGTTTAATTTTAATTTTATTGTAACTGTTTTGTTTCGATTGATTTTCTGTCTGTGTATACATGTTTTTGTATTGCAATCGGGGACTTGTCGAATGTTTTGTATAAATTATTCTTATTAGATGGTAATATGTTTTGTATACCAAATAAATAAATAAAAATAAAATTGTAAATGACAAATATTTTCACTCATATACTTTTTATAGATCTATTTAATTTCGGATGTGGTAACCCTATGACTCTCTCTGGGACGATGTGAAAAACCGCCGCGGGCACCGTTCCTGCCAGGGGAATGTAAACATAATTAAAATTCCTACAGGACTGACTGTTTAGGCCCTAGGCAGAAAATATCATGAAATTAATTTCCACGGCATTGCATGCATTTGAAGACTGCACTTTTTATTGTTATTTTTTGGTAAACCATCACATTGCGTCTATCTCAACGGGTTAATTTTTGCTATGGAGGTATGTTAATCAATACAATACAATAACTTTATTAGCATTAAACTTGGTAAGTATGTGTTGGTTTTCAAAAAAATATCCCACGTTTTGTATGACGGATGGGCGAGCGGGATAGCGGGCAGAGAGCCCGGATCGTCTTCATCCTCTATCTTAGGTATTTTGAGATTTCTTGCAGAAAGAAAGTCTTCGTTAAATCACCGAATTCTTATTTAATCTGATTACTTGAACACACACTTTCGTCCGTTCACTATGGCGGGTCATGTTCGAATGGCCCTTTCTTTTTTTTTCCCGCAAAGCATAGACCACTCCCAAGCATAGACAGTGTAGGGGCCTGGTACTTTTAGGATTTATATAAATTAAAATCAGATTAGTTTAAAAATGCGTGTATCGATGACCATTGATTAGCAAGAGAGAAATTAAGAAATATAACACTAGTGATGTACACTACGCTAGTGATGTCTTGAGGTGCGATATTCAATCGATTTTCAATTGTTCTTTGATTGATTTATTAACATGCCCCCGCGCGTTGAAGGCTCGTCCTTCAACAAACCGTCAGGCAGTAGTGGCACAATCTTACTGGCGCTGCGTCGCACGACTCCATTGGCTGTCCTTATGTCAGCAACACGACTTATACCATCATTTATTCCGGGGTAAACAGCTACGATGCGTCCAAGCTTCCATTTGAGTGGGGGAAGGCCGCCTTCCTTCAATAAGACAAGAGTGTCTACCTTCAGGGAATATTGATTAGTTCTCCACTTTACTCTCTGTTGAAGTTCAGCAATATATTCCTTGCTCCACCTTGTCCAGAAATGCTGACGAAGCTGCTCAATGCGCTGGAAGCGTGTAAGTCTGGTGATAGGACAGTCCTCGTAGTTCCGGGTTGTCCGTCTCGACCACTCGACATGCGCATGCCCCGATGCAATTGTTATGCGCTTCATTTTGTTTGTTCCGTGAAGATTATTGTGAATCCGGCGAAGATCCAGGACCATGTAGGGGCTTGGTACTTTTAGGATTTATATAATTTAAAATCAGTTTAGTTTAAAAATGCGTGTATCGATGACCATTGATTAGCAAGAGAGAAATTAAAAAATATAACACTAGTGATGTACACTACGCTAGTGATGTCTTGAGGTGCGATATTCAATCGATTTTCAATTGTTCTTTGATTGATTTATTAACAGACAGTGACAGCTGTCACAAACTGACGTTTCACAATGACTTTAGCAGGTGACACCTATCATGGGATGACGTTGACGGATGACAGCTGTCATCGGATTGACGTCTTGCGGTTACGAAAGAGGCGCCACCTCGCCGTCATGTATATTGCATGCAAATATATTATGATTAGGTAAGTATGATACAAAGTATATTATATTTAGAGTAATAGGAACAGTCATGCTTGCTAAGTTTTGTTAATATAGTTAATTAATAAAATATAAATTCAGTTCGTGTACATTATACATTATTTATTAGATACATTTAACAATGTCGCTTTATCTACAGAATTGATTGATATGTTAATAAAAATAGTTAGTCAATTATTTAAATAGTCATCAGTCTTATGATTGTGTGTAAAAAACCAGTCTTTTTTAAAAAACTTTTTTAAATCTTTCTCCTGGTTGTATAGCCATAATATATATTAATCAGTATTTAGGTAGTGCATACAGTACACTAAGCGATGGTAGCTCAGTGGTTCAGAACTCGCCTTCCATACCGGTCAAATCCGAGCATGCACCTCTGGATTATTCAAATCTATGTGCGTACTTCTACCATTAGCTGGGCGGTGAGGGAAAACATCGTGAGGGAACCTGCACGTTTCGTATAGTTTCTGAAACGTGTAATCATGATTGAGTTGGTCTGGTTCCCCTGTTAAAGGGTTGCGAAGGTCAGACGGCAGTCGCTTCATTGTAATTACCAGACTCCCCAAATTCGCTGGTGTCGCGGGTGACCATGGGTGGCGGCCATCGCTTACCCTATCCTATCCTATAAGAAGGGATCCGTCTGGTCGTCTGCCAGCTATTACATAAAAAAATGGGTTACTGTCTAAGCGTACCCCGGGCTTCGAAGCAAAGATTTGGACGCAAAAGGGGATTACACGCTGACGTGTGAATTTATTGTTCAAACCAATGCAAAACATTGTCTACTTTCCGTTCCATATTCCGAAGAAAAGGATTTTTCCATTACTTTAGGAATTTACCATGAAGGGGATATTTTAATATATGGGATGTTTAAGTTTTGTATTAGCGTAAGGATTGACAGGGGGTGATTGATTGTCCGGGGCGGTTTTGCATTTAGGTTTTCTTTCGAAGGTTCACGAAATATTAGCTTTCTTGCGTAATACGTCTTTTTTCCTCTTAAAGATTGTAAGGAATTGTAGATAAACGAGACACTAAGAACGAGATAAGAAGTGTGAAGTAATTCATAAGTAAAGTAAATAGGTCCATTTCGCGTTTTATAATTTTATAATTTATGCTACGCCCAAAAGGGTAACATGATGTACCGGAATTGTTTTATAAGATCTTGTATAACATTCATGAAGGCAATAAATACTTTGACTTTGACTTTGACTAAGAACCATGATAAAAACATTTTCCTTCGAAAAAAAAAACACCTTCAAAAACGCCACCATAATAAAAACAGTCTCATCATATGTTTAAGCTTTTAATCAGATTTTCCGTATCATCATAGCATAATGTCATCAGCCATTCTTGAATAATATTTTTATCCTTCCCGGTAGGACAATCAATAATACAACAGTGCTTTAGGGCTTTTTTAGAGACTCCATTCTCTGCAATGATCCCGAAACGCTTCGCGAACGTGGAGTGAGTGGCGGGTGTTTTTAATCTGAAGATACGATTTTGTGTTAAAGACTCATTAGACTTCATACACATGAGATAACATTTTATAACAGTACACTTGAAAAAGGTGTAACTGAAGTCGGCGCCGTGTGGTCCCCGGCAGAGTAGAATAGGCCACCCTCACTCTTACCGAGGTGTCGTAAAAGGCGACTAAGGTAAAGCTGCTGGCATGATCATCAGCACCCAGAGAAGGAAAACTCTGCATTTATATCAAAACCCTCGCCAACCCGTCTGCCGAGCGTGGTGAGTATGGCAATTACCCCTCATGTGATTTAGGGAGGCCCGTGCCCCAGCAGTGGGGACGTAAATGGGCTGACGATGATGACGATGACGATGAAGTCGGCGCTGAAATTAGTATCTAGACAGTGTTCATAAAACAAGCAACCCGTTGGTAACCATGGAAACGGAGCCCATAGACGGACGTCATTACGGACGCACTTTGAGTTCGTGAAGCGACCGGTTATTACTGAAAGTCTGCTTTTCACGCTGTTCATTTTGAGTTGTGGGCCAAGTGAAAGCGACGAGAGGGAATACGTACTGTTAGCGGAACAAAAATCGATTGGCTACATCACTAAACAATATACGCACAACCATAGTAACGTTACTCTCTCGAGCTGCCAGTTTCTTACTGTCATACTCGTAGATTCGCGCGTAATCATTTTATTGCTAATTATGTAATTACTTTGAGTAAAACTATATTATAAAAATGCGTTTCGTTGTTAATATAACCTTGATCACATGGTAGTCGCTTCATTCTAATTACCAGACTTCCTAAATCCTGAGTTATGGTCCCGGCATAGCCCAGACTCCGAAGCCACAGCTTTGGATGCATTTTTTTTTCACCGATGGATATCATCGCCTATGAGCATCTAAGAGATCAGAAAGATAGCTAATTTTAATCAAAGAAAACAGATGACAATGCCCAACACTATGTCCAAATAGTGCGACTACGATCAGCAAGCACTTCAGGGTCATATACTGGAGGGTGTTGCACAATATTTTTTCTATGGGAAAATGTCAAAAACACTGACACTTATAAAGGAAACAGCATTAGTTCCGACTTTTGCCGAGTGCCAAATAACCACTTATGCGCAGTTTTGACATTGATATCATACAGCGGAGACAAATCGAGTTTTGCGCGTAAAACTGGGCTCGCAGTCGGGAGGGACGTGAAGTAAGGTTCTTTAACCCGTACTCATGTCCCCTCCCCACTCTGGCGATGAGGGAGCGTCGCTGGGGTTTAGTCACTATGCCTCTGGCCGACTTCTTGCTAGGAGAAGCCACCGCCAGAGGAGAGCCCGACAGCAGGAGGGTATGCATAAGAAGGCATTCCCCAGCGTCAAAAAAAAAAGGGTGTGACTACTCCATGGAACTTAAAAAAGCGCGCTTTTAACGGAATAAACGTCACTGAGTGTGAAAAAGATCCAACCTGGCCCTGACGTAGCTTCAATGCATCTCTATACGGGTGCCGTAGAGAAAGAACGTAGCCAGACACATCACCCCAGTACTTACGGCTTAGCGCGGTTTATCAAGAATTTCTTTCTATGAAAGGGCTCAGTCTGGGTACGGTGCACGTTCATGGACTATTCTGACCATGGAATAAATTGTGTTTAAAAGTAAGTTAATGTCTATTAGTAGGTATCTAGACAGTGGTAGGTATCAAATTCAATCATTCCTCTCCGCTCATGGCTTTCCCCAAACAATTAATTACAACGTATAATATTACGAATGCAACAAATGTAGCACATAAATAAGCGCAGTGTAAGTAATGAACGCGGCAATAACGCATAATGCTGCAGTCTATTTGTCCGGTTGAGTTGCAAATGTTGGCGTGGACATATTGCGATTTTACCACAAATTGCCAGTGGCGGATTTAGTGGGACCAACTGATGAGGTAGATAGATAGATAGATAGAAAAATGTATTCACTGAAAAATACGACACACCACATTTTACAGATAAGAATGCCACAAGTATAATCATATAATATTTAAACTAAGAGAAAAAGAAAACACAACATTACAAATATAAAAGGAGACAAAGAGAAAAAAAAAATTTAAAGAGAAAAAAAAACAAAGTAATAATACGCTTCTCAAGCCGGGCAATAAGTAATTGCGTACATGCGTGTGTGTGTGTGTGTGTAAGGTATGTCGCGATAGTCAGTGAAAAGTAGCTCACTCAGCTTCGGCCATGGCTTTAGGTAGGAGTACCTTCAGGCCATGGCGCTGGTTTTATGTGAGACCTAATGTGACGCACGGACGATATATGTGGTACATAAATAGTGGGTAAGGAATGAATGGGGGATATTTAGTTTATTAGTTCCAGCAATGAGCTAGAGAACGATGGTTTCACAGTAGATAGACATCTACGATTAGCCTGGCGGTAATGGAAAACCTGAACAAGAAATTGATTTGGAATGTGTATCTAGTGATCTACATAGTTGAGCTGGTTTCCTTTTCTGAAAATCAGACGACGGATTCTCTTGTAACAAGTCATTTTAAATGGGTCATTCTTCGAAATGTAATTTGCGGGGACTGCCACAAATCACATCAAATACAATATTACTCCGAAATTAACACCAGGATCTTAAAATGTACCTACTACGTACTTACCTAAAAGTTATATTTTTTTAAAGAAGAGGCCTTCTGTGTTATCGGTATATTTTAAGTACTGCCTCGACTGCCTCGGTGGCGCAGTGGTTAGTGGGTCGCCTTTAAAGCGACGGCTGCGCAAGAGGTCCCGGGTTCGATCCCCAAGTCGGGTCACAAATTTGTACCTAAGTTTTCGGTAAGAAATTCTTAGTGGCAGCCCGGAGTCTTGCACCCCCGTGCCTCGGAAAGCACGTTAAGCTGTTGGTCCTGCGCCCGATCCCTCTCCGGTCGTGTCACACTAGTGTCCCATGGAACATAGCCATAATCGGTTGGAGGATTATACTTTAAGAATCTTGTGTCAACTTGGAAGTAATATTGAAGAATAACCTAGATCATGAACGCTAATGCAACAGGGTATGAAAAGCTACGATAATGATGAAAACGTTGCTGGTGCATGGTGATCTCAAAGAAGTTGTCGTGTGTGCAACTATTGGGGCCTGTCACATATGTCAGGAGATGTGACATCGTTTCAGAGGTACCGTAATCACTAGCATTGATGCTTTGGTAAATAGAGCACTTCCTGGAAAGGCTATCCATGAACAGAACCTTGTTCAAAACTCATACGAAGTTATCGTATGTGCAGCTATTGGAGCCGGACGCATATGTCAGGAGATGTGACATCGTTTGAGAGGCATCGCAATCACTAACATTGTTGCTCTGGTCTATAAAGCACTTCCTGGAATGGATATCCTTGAACAGAACCTTGTTCGAAACGCTTACGAAGTTATCGTGTGTGCAGCTATTGGAGCCGGACGCATATGTCAGGAGATGTGACATCGTTTGAGAGGCACCACAATCACTAACATTGATGCTCCGGTATATAAAGCACTTCCTGGAATGGCTATCCATGAACAGAACCTTGTTTGAAACGCTAACGAAGTTATTGTGCGTGCACCTATTGGAGCGGACGCATATGTCAGGAGATGTGACATCGTTTGAGAGGCACCGCAATCACTAACATTGATGCTCTGGTCTATAAAGCACTTCCTGGAGTGGCTATCCATGAACAGAACCTTGTTTGAAACGCTAACGAAGTTATTGTGCGTGCACCTATTGGAGCGGACGCATATGTCAGGAGATGTGACATCGTTTGAGAGGCACCGCAATCACTAACATTGATGCTCTGGTCTATAAAGCACTTCCTGGAGTGGCTATGCTTCCTGGAATGGCTATGCTTGAACAGAACCTTGTTCGAAACGCTTACGAAGTTATCGTGTGTGCAGCTATTGGGGCCTGTCGCATATGTCCGGAGATGTGACATCGTTTGAGAGGCACCGCAATCACTAACATTGATGCTCTGGTCTATAAAGCACTTCCTGGAATGGCTATCCATGAACAGAACCTTGTTTGAAACGCTAACGAAGTTATCGTGTGTGCAGCTTGGAGCCTGTTGGATTGTCAGGAGATGTGACATCGTTTGAGAGGCACCGCAGTCACTAACATTGATGCTCTGGTCTATAAAGCACTTCCTGGAATGGCTATCCATGAACAGAACCTTGTTTGAAACGCTAACGATGTTATCGTGTGTGCAGCTTGGAGCCTGTTGGATTGTCAGGAGATGTGACATCGTTTGAGAGGCACCGCAGTCACTAACATTGATGCTCTGGTCTATAAAGCACTTCCTGGAATGGCTATCCATGAACAGAACCTTGTTTGAAACGCTAAAGAAGTTATCGTGTGTGCAGCTTGGAGCCTGTAGGATTGTCAGGAGATGTGATATAGTCTGAGAGGCACCGCAATCACTAACATTAACGCTCTGGTCTATAAAGCACTTCCTGGAATGGTTATCTTTGAACAGACCCTTGTTCGAAACGCTTACGTAGCATATCATCAGCCTATCACTCCCAGTCCACTATTGGAGTAGTTTCTCGCATCTTTTGCAATTTTCAGTCCATCCTGCATTGATCCAGACGCGGTCTCCGCGTCAAATCATTTACAGCGCTTGTTTTCAAATGAATTTATGTACCTGAAAAAAAAACATAAAATGGATTAGTCCACATAACCTTAAAGATTATTCTAGACAGTTTTATGACGAACAATAAAAGAAAACTCGCTGTCTCCAAAATTTGTTTGTGCGCACTTACACTAAATTTAACACATTCTATTTTATCTTTAGATAAGTACCTTAGGTTTTACAGTTCTCTATAAAACTAGTTGTAAAATAACAAATAGAGTTACGGGGGGATTTTATTACTTCTTTCAACAAACTTTATATTTCTTTAAAAAAACATTTTTTTTTAAATAAATAAGCAAACGGCTCACCTGATGGTTAGTGATTACCGCCGCCGATGGACAGCTGCAACACATAAGGTATCACAGATGGATTGTCGGCAAATATTAATTTATAATAAATAAGGTACGAGACAGTTCCAAGATCATCTAGTCTACAATTGCGCTTTTTTTTCTATTTATTATCACATAAAAATCTCACATATTACAATTAATGTGGAATGGGGTTCCAAATAAAGCCAGGGATTTGTATTTAAGAATTCTATGTTAATTATCTTCTTAGAGCGTCGTCTTCCATGTCTTTACATCGTCCGCCATTCGTCGTCTGTCTCATCTCCCTCTCTCTCTCTCGCACGTCATTCTACTTCAAACATCGAACTCATACACGTTCCTTGGCATGCATCTACCGATCACCAATCCCACATTAATCAGGTTTATACTAAGGTATGGTTTGCAGTGTTAACCATTAAGGTTTATAAAAAGGTACCTATATACTAAGTATTTTGTTTACGCCGACACATTTACACAAAAGACACATACAAGACTTGGTCAAATACATTTTTTATGTATGATTATAATCATAACTCATTTCAATATTAAATTTGAATGAGTTAATTAAGGAAGTGTATATTGAGCTCATATTTGTTTTTTTTTTTGCTTAGACTGGATTATCGCTACATTAATCTAATTTTTCCGTAGCCGTGTGGTCCCCGGCAGAGTAGAATAGGCCACCCTCACTCTTACCGAGGTGTCGTAAAAGGCGACTAAGGTAAAGCTGCTGGCATGATCATCAGCACCCATGGAAGGAAAACTCTGCATTCATATCTAAACCCTCGCCAACCCGTCTGCCAAGCGTGGTGAGTATGGCAATTACCCCGTCATGTGATTGAGGGAGGCCCGTGCCCCAGCAGTGGGGACTTAAATGGACTGACAATGAATCAAATTTTTCCAGAATAATTGTGTTACTAACATTAAGGTTGAGGGAAAGCCTATTATAACAGTATCAAACAGCAAATGTTCGAAACAGATTATAATTTATTCATAGATTACGAAATACGCGACGAACGGTATAATCTAACAGTCTACCATTTTGATATCAAAAAAACGTTTTATATTAACAACATAATAAAAACAAATCATTAGTCCATATTATAAATACCATAAAGTCTAATATACTTACATATACAAATAAAAATAATACAGTAATATATTCTGCTGTTCTCTCGTGGTCCTTTTGTTAATCTGCTTCTTGAACGATTAAAAAGCTCGTGCCTAATTTCAGTCATGAATTTTCAACATTATTTATTGAACTGTATTTTTGTACTTTTTCTTCAAACAAGTTTTGAAATGAACTTTGTCGATTTATCGACAACCAGTAGTTAATTTATTAACTTAACTACTGGTTGTCACGGAACTTGCTCTGATCTAAGACCCTTTATCACAGAAAAGGCAAATTAGGATGCAAAGAATAAGTTTTATAAAATACTCAGAAGATGTTCATCCACTAAAAAACTAATCAGAAATATGAGTCTAGAAATTTAGGAGCGAAATAGGCAGAATTTGTACTGAGATGTGTTAAATTGTCTAAGACTGATATAAACCACTAAGAACCAATAAATTTTTACTTGACCAAATAATGTGCTTAAAAAACTCAACCATTGAATGGACAACATTTCATATTTTTAACGAACAGACCCATATTTTTTGTTTTTTCAAAATTTGACCATTTTCATGCATAAAATAATTATTGAAATTCTTTATATTCTAAATAGACGTAAGCGCCAAATGACGTCATCGGAAGGCTGAATACAGCGATATTCCTTTGCTTATCATTGTTTTAATAAAAAAAAAGGTACTACTGTCAAAGGTAAATAATACAAGTGTCAACATTGTCAACGTCAACGTCATTCATTCAACGTTGACAATTTGTCTTTTTTTTGACAGTTTGTCATGGGTTTGGCATTTCGTAAATTTAAAACTATAATGTGCTAAATAAAGAAATATTTTACATTCTGCCGTCCGATGACGTCATCTTACGTTTTTTAGTTTTTAATATTTTTCTCAGTAAATAAGCAATATAAAAAATGAATAAATATATATTCGAGCAGCGGAAAAGTAAATAAAGAATTGGTATTTTTTGTTTCAGAGCTTAGCAATTTTGAAATGTTGTCCATTGTACTTGCTGCTGACATAATACTCTTGTCCCGCTAAAATTTCCAATATTCATACATATTCGAACATTGTGCATGTACAATAATTGTACACGTGTAAGGTCGGAGCAAAGTAATATATGCTTTATTTCCTTGTCATAATAGCTAGATACCATCTGCCTTCTACTTTCCTACACTTGGATGGCATTATTGTAACAAGGTACTAAACTGCATACATCTGTTCGCAGGAGAATGTACAATTGAAGAAAGACACTCAGACTCACAGACCCTGACAGAGAAAGAAGCCAAAGTTTGTCTGTTTCTATGGAAAAAGTAGTGTTTTTCATTATGTGACTCCCACTGTATATACTATTCTGCCTCGGTGCCTCGGTGGTGCAATGATATTAGTGGGTCCCACTTTAAAGCGACGGTTGCGCTCGGGGTTCCGGGTTCGATCCCCGGGTCGGGTCAAAATTTGTACCTGAGTTTTTCTGTTAAGAAATTCTCAGTGTTAGCCCGGAGTCTGGAAGTTGGCGGTCTTGTACCCCCGTGCCTCGGAAAGCACGTTAAGCCATTGATCCTACGCCTTAATCCCTCTTCGGCCGTGTCACACTAGTGTCCCGTCGAAATAAGAGGGTACGGGAATAGAGAATGCACTTGTGTCTGCGCAAATACTTGTGCACTATAATATGTACTGCGTCGATGGCTGATCGCTGAGATTGACCGCCATGACCGAAATATCGGTTTGGAGGACATTATTATTATTATTATTCAATACTATTGTGGAAAGGTATATTCTAACATTGTGTTTTTATGCACCTACACAATTTTTATATTGCCAAAACTAATATAAAAAAATATCTTTACCTAGAGAGGTGCGTATATGAAAATTCTGCCGGTAATCAGCATATCTGTACTCCCCGATCTCTGACACGAACTTGTCTAAACTTTATGAACGATATTCCATTGATTTCCACCGTTCAACTTCCTCTTGGCTCGATTTCATTTCGTGTTAACGTCGATGTAGGATCGAAATTACTCTATCTAGGCGGGTGAATCTCTCGCCTTCAAAATGTTGTGGCATTCGACATTGGCAAAAACCATGTTGTCAAATATCAAGGTGACTATGTATTTATTAATGTATTCAAATCTGTAAAATTTCTTAATCGACCCACACCAACGGCCCACAATCTATTTCTTACAACACAAAACCTGTACTTATGTGACATTGTGGAGCAAAT
Source organism: Marasmia exigua (assembly GCA_019059595.1). Lineage (NCBI taxonomy): Eukaryota > Metazoa > Arthropoda > Insecta > Lepidoptera > Crambidae > Marasmia > Marasmia exigua. The sequence continues at coordinate 181,050 of CM032467.1, forward strand.
AAAGTATTGAGTATTGAGTACCTTTACGTAGGTACCTACGTTATGGGTTTCTTTTGGAAAACTATTTCAGACTGAAAGAGTCTCACAAACACGTATTTATGCCTAAACTTACGTGCCTACCCTCATTGTACGTACATGTAAAACATAATAATCTTTTTTATTTGATAGGTGGCAGACGAGCAGACGAATCACCGGATGGTAAGCGATTGCTGTCGCCCATTGACACCCGCCACACCAGTGGAGTCACAAGTGCACTGCCAACCCCTATTTCCCCCGGATCGGGCCTACGGAACTCTCACTCACGCAGCGAAACACAGCACAGTGCTGCTTCACGCGGTGGTATCACTCCGGCCGAGCCCGGCCAATATACAGAAAAGTAAACTGTGAGAGAAAAAATATTATTGGTTTATTCATTCAATATCAAAAGAGGAATTTTGACCGATTGTAGTACAGAACGAGTAGCTGTCTACATTATATCGGGAGCAAAATACGTAAAAATGGAAAAAAAAATGACTTTCTGTTTTAAATTGTTATATTATGAAAATTGTGTACCCGGTTACGTTAAGCACTTTCTTTATAATAATAATATTCGATTTATTTTTGGCTACTTTGAATTTTCGTAGAATCGCCCCTCAGGTTCGTGACGGCTCAAAGTTCGATTGCCGATCTTTTTTTGCTCGGTCTGATTGGCAGACACGGTATTTGAAAGCTTAAACTGTTTTTTCAAGAGATATCTGTGCATGTTCCTGTCGGAACTATTTTCAACGAAATAGAGGACGCCCACTGGCCAGATGGGCCTATGTCATGAACAGAACCAGTAGGAAAAACAGGATGAGATTAACTCAGGACCAAGTGAATAACAAGTAAAGGATGAGGCCTTTCCCTGGAGTAGGGTGCCATTACCTTTAGGCTAATGATGATGATGATTTATTAAACTTGATAATGACTGCCTCGGTGGTGCAGTAGTTAATAGGTCGCACTTTGAAGCGACGGCGACGCTATATAGTAAAAAAGTACATCTAAATAATAGTTTGTTATTAGAATAGTTATTTACGGGATTTCTACCATGTACCCGTAAATAACTATTCTAATGTTAGTGACCATGAAAGTTTAAAACAATATATTCATCGTCATTATCGTCAGCCCATTTAAGTCCCCACTGCTGGGGCACAGGCCTCCCTCAATCACATGAGGGGTGATTGCCATACTCCACGCTTAAGTCCCCACTGCTGGGGCACAGGCCTCCCTCAATCACATGAGGGGTGATTGCCATACTCACCACGCTTGGCAGACGGGTTGGCGAGGGTTTTAATATAAATGCCGAGTTTTCCTTCTCTGGGTGCTGATGATAATGCCAGCAGCTTTACCTTAGTCGCCTTTTACGACACCTCGGTAGGAGTGAGGGTGGCCTATTCTACTCTGCCTTCTCTAAACAATATATTGCAAACTATTATTGCGAAAACAGGTTTAGTAGAAAAAAGGATAATATAATACGGTATGAGAAAAAGTTAATAAAAGTGTTGTTCTCTCTTATATAAATATCTCTGTTTACTGCTGTAAGTTTCAAACTTTTTGAAATTTTCGTAAATTGTTCACCAGATGTAAAGTAAATGAAAGTAGAAGCTAATAAAAAGCATCTGCCGCAAACATTTGTTTATGCGACAGTCGACAAGCAGATAATTAACGGCTATTATTATGGTAATTCAAAAGCATTCAGAAATTGCAATTACTTTATTCGGAAAATTCTCGTGTAATTCTAACGCTTCATATTGCTTCAAGTCGTTAGGGTTCCTTCAATCGGCATTGTAAACGGACAATTGAAAGGGAAATTAGCCGTGTGGTCCCGGCAGAGTAGAATAGGCCACCCTCACTCTTACCGAGGTGTCGTAAAAGGCGACTAAGGTAAAGCTGCTGGCATGATCATCAGCACCCAGAGAAGGAAAACTCTGCATTTATATCAAAACCCTCGCCAACCCGTCTGCCAAGCGTGGTGAGTATGGCAATTACCCCTCATGTGATCGAGGGAGGCCCGTGCCCCAGCAGTGGGGACTTAAATGGGCTGACGATGAATTGAAAGGGATGAAGTAGCGCCTGTTCAGAGTTTCGCGTAGTGGGTGAAGGTAAAAGGCCCAATCAGGGGGGGAAGTGGAGTTTAAAGAATAGCAGCGCATGTTTGACTCTACTGGTGTTGCGGATTGCAATGGGCGGTGACAATTGCTAATCATCAGGAGATCCGTCTACTCGTCTGCCACCTATGACACAAAAAAATAATAATAAAGTTCACTTAAAATGACAGTTATTTATCATGGCTCCGACTTGCATATATATGAGCACAATATTTTTTCTGGACTTAGGACTAGATTAGTCTAAAAAATCTTATTAATTAAAATGACATCATTTCGTAATAACGATATTTTATAAAGTAACGAATATTTCGCCATTGTTCTTTCGGATAGTTTCATAAAATTGGGGATACTCATAATAGTTAGCATAATGATTCTGGTCGTGTAACCTTAGATTGACGGGTAGGGCACACTAGCGACGCCAATCGATTTTAAGTTTTAGCTACTGAACCGGATCTATTTTAAACAATTACGGGGTTACAACCTCTCGGCAAACACTTAAACTATTTATTAAATAACCATGAAAAAATTCACACCAAAAGCGGCCACTTTCGGCGTGAATCAATTTTTCGCGTACAAAAACGGACCCAACATTTGTGCATGGTTATTTAATAAATAGTATAAGTGTTTGCCGAGAGGTTGCAACCCCGTAATTGTTTAAAATAGATCCGGTTTAGTTGCTAAAAATGAAAATCGATTGGCGTCGCTACTGTTGGTCTGGTTCGCTTGTATAAAGGTTGCAAAGGTCAGGCGGCAGTCACTTCATTGTAACTCCTAGACTTCTCGAATCCTGGATCGTTGTTCAAGCGTAGGTACCACGGGGCTGATGCTGAGATTTGAAATGTGAGAGAACAAAATATTTTATTAAGACACGCCAGATATTTCATTGGTTATATCAACCATCCGGCGGAACATTCGAACAAGTTTTAATCTCGCTTCTCTTACTTCTACATTTTAAGAGCCACGGGTACTATTGTTAAATTTTATATTCTTGAAATGCAAAATGCAAGTTAGTGGCAATGTACTTGCTTCTGCGGGTGGTAAATCATTTGAATATTTTTAGGGTTCCGTTGAAAAGAAAACTGCCTCGCACGACAAAACTATGGAACGAATTTTTCGCTTGCAAACGAGCAGACAGAACGTACATGCGCACGATCAGTCACGGTAGCTAACTATAGCCAAACAATATGGATATGATGACTAAATATGGATAATTATTATCCATATTTATTGACATATAGCTTAGTGCACAATTGAACTAACTTCAGATTGCAGTTAGTGCATCTGTGAACTTAGGTATCGATAAATGTGTACGTGGCATCGCGTATTGTATAACACGACGCGCCTGCGCACACTTTAAACCGCCATCGGAAAATTCTATAACAATAGAATAGAATTATTTTATTTGCATAAAATATGGGTACGTAATGTTGTTAATAATTATACAATTCTCATATTTTGCCAAACTTGGCATGGAAAAATTTACGTATTAACAAATGGTCAATGTGTAAATAAACTACTTCAACTCTGGGAGAGCAACGCATCAGCATGAATGGGCCGGCTCGACCAGAGTGATATCACGGCCTCACAGAAAACCGGCATGAAGCAGCACTGGGCTGTGTTTCGCTGCGTGTGTGAGGGTACTAGAGGCCCAATTCGGGGGAAAGGGATAAAGGTTGTCAGCGCACTTGTGACTCCACTTGTGTCGCGGGTGTCCATGGGCGGCGGCAATCGCTTACCATCAAGTGGACCGTCTGCTCGTCTGCCTCCTATCACATTAAAAAAGTTTCAGCAATGGATTTCAGAAATATGTGGGTACGGAACCTTAAAGTCTGAGTCTAGTCGCATTTGACGAAGTTTTTTATGTCTGCTCTCTGTTTACCTACTGTCGGCTACAAAATGAACAAAAGGATGTAAACAATTTTATACCTTACTGCAGCGACTTAAGAAGACTTGCATCTCATGCCTGCACGGTCGTAGACATCGTAGAAAAGTATATGTATACATAGTTGGTTAACATAATGCATTAAGATTGAAATTGATCAGATCTACATTTTTGTAAAGATTTTTGTCGAAAATGTACTTTAAAACATGATTTAATATAAACGGGTATTTATTTTGTTTTGTTGTGTAAATGATTTTTTTTATATGATAGTGGCAGACGAGCAGACGGATCAACTAATGGTAAGCAGTTGCCGCCGCCCATCGACACTCGCGACCCCAGTAGAGTCACAAGTGCAACTAAGAATTACACGCTGTGAAGAAATGAGATAAGGTCCAAGCGTACCCTGGACTCGAAGTGACGGACTTTGGACGCAACTGAGAATAACACGCTATGATGAAATGAGATAAGGTTCAAGCGTACCCTGGGCCCCGAAGTGATGGACTTTGGCCGCAACTGAGAATTACACGCTGTGATGAAATGAGATAAGGTCCAAGCGTGCCCTGGGCCTCGAACTGACGGACTTTAGACGCATCTGAGAATTATACGCTGTGATGAAATGAGATAAGGTTCAAGCGTACCCTGGGCCTCGAAGTAACGGACTTTGGACGCAAACGGGAATTGCTCGCTGAGATGAATATCATACATGTAATGGCAACATGTCCGAGTATCGCAAGAGACACATTTTCAAAATTTCTGCGGACAAAATAACAACACACCATTTCCCAACAAAGAATCCCTCATATCCCCGAATGGGACGTCCAACAAATAGCAACAGACATACACAAATCCTCCACCCTCTCATATAGTGAGGTGACTCTACTCGACATTTACCGATGAATAGAGTGATATCGGAAAATTCCCCGTTCTCTTGTTTGTGTTTACACTGGCTGTCTCCGAGCCGGGGCAGAGGGCGACTTCAGTACTTTTTTTATGTGATAGATGTCAGACAAGTGGACAGATCACACGATGGTATGAGATTGCTACCGCACCCGCAAGACCAATGGTGTAACGAGTTTGCTGCCAAGTATTAAACCCGCGTTTCCCGGGGCCGGTTTAGTGTGCGGTATTCCATTGCATAGTGGAAACGTGGGATAGATGCCCAACCTCCACAAATGTGCTTGTAAAACAAAAGGTAAAAGTATTAAACATCAGAATACTTTTGTAATGGTTAGTGAATTTATCGATGAAGGAAATAAATGATATTATTTTAAATTACATTTTTTATTTATTTTATAATTAACGAAATAAAAAAGTCTTATGATAGAGGATAGATGCCTACTGTATGGGTTAGATGCCGCGACGAGAAAATTATTTAGGGGTTAGTTGCCCTCAGAGAGAAATGAAAGATTAATTAAATTTTATAACTTTATTCGAGTTCAATTATATGGCGCAATATCTGTGGTAAGTTTTAAACTAAATTTTCATAACTAGTTCAATGGCACAAATTATAAGGTAAATCCTGTAATTTAACAAATTCCGGGCGTGCAAAGGTTATACTTAACAAGAAATCGTAAATTTTTCGTCGCCAATAACATTTTTCACGCCATAACTCACAACGTACCTATCCAAATGAAATGCTTGACGTCGATTGGGGGGAGGGAGAGGGTAAACTTGTATTTAAACAAAAGACTACGAGTGTAGTGTTCGCACAGGTTGCTACACGTTTGCTTAGGCATCTATCGTAGGATAGATGCCTAAGCAAACGTGTAGCGATCATACGGCATCTATCCCACATTTACCCTACATCTTGAATTTCGCACTCAACTCCAAGCCTACGTTTCTCGCCTCGTCTGTAACAGTACGTCACCAAGTTTTGGGTGTGACGATATTTTGGCTATGGAGACCAATCTCAAGAGAGTTCGAGTCAAATTACAAAACCATGAAGAGTCTTAATATTTCACCGGCAATGCATCACTACCTCTGGACGCGATGGGTCCACGTTTAGTGCCAATACGCTCGCATATTGAGCCGGAAGATTTATGAGGTCTTTATATATTTATGGTGAAGGATAGGAGTATTTTGTATAATAAGGGATAAGGCCTCTTTCGATACTTGATAACCACACAACCCACTTTCTCCGTCCTACCTCAAGGACAATTTCCAATATTTGTGCCAATCTCATTATCGCTTCCCTTCGTTCTTCTAACAGTTTTCGTCTCTACATCCCGCAACACCACACCTCGTTCGTCACCAACTCCTTCACCGTGCAGGCTATACGGCTTTGGAATTCGCTGCCTATTAGCATAAAAACCGCTCATAACAAAGATGCCTTAAAAAAAAGGGTACGTGACCATTATTTTGCTTCTTTACTTTTAAGATAAGACTTAGTTGCTTTATATACATATATATTTATATATAAATATATTACATAGAAACGTATATATTTTAAGTATTTTATTATATAATTAGGAATAGGTATAAACGTATTTCTATTAGAATAATATTAAGTTTATGTTGCCATTATTTTTTAGAAATTGTAATAATTAAATAAGTCCTCTTTTCGCCGCACCATTATCCTTTCTGCATGACCCAAAGGTTGACTGGTAGAGAATGCCTCTGGGCATAAAGTCCGCCTATTGTATCGTTTTGTGCAATAAAGTCAAAAATAAATAAATAAATAACCGACCGTGAAGATTATTTTTTATTGGAAAGAACACACTCTCAAGTTGGTCCCATTTTCACAAGTCAGATCCTGACTTGGTAAAAATGGGACCAAATTTGAGAGTTTGAGGACCATCTTGAGATGATGGAGTCTTAGAAAAATCATGGGCAACCCTCAATTTTTATAGGCACATGTAATGTTTTTGTGCCGTGTGGTCCCCGGCAGAGTAGAATAGGCCACCCACCCTCATACCGAGGTGTCGTAAAAGGCGACTAAGGTAAATCTGCTGGCATGATCATCAGCAACCAGAGAAGGAAAACTCTGCATTTATATCAAAACCCTCGCCAACCCGTCTGCCAAGCGTGGTGAGTATGGCAATTGCCCCTCATGTGATTGAGGGAGGCCCGTGCCCCAGCAGTGGGGACTTAAATGGGCTGACGATGAATGTTTTTGTACTTTTTTCAAAGCTACTGCATTATTAACACTCTAGATCGTAATAATTTTATGTAGCTAAGCTGACGATGGTAGGCCAACTCCTTAACTCCTAACCAAGAGTTAACAGATTGAGGGGCTGCTGATAAATGAGACACTAAAAAGCATGAAAAAAAAATTCTACGAAAAAAACCGCCATAAAAAACCACCAACTAAAAAGTTTAAAATAATAATCTTAACACTTCATACACTTTTTTGTTTTTTTTTGGTAACGAAGGGAAAATGCATTAGGCACCGGTGTGTGGGACTCCCAGAGGTTTACCCACTAAAACCCTCCGACGCTCGCTGTTGATTTATAGGCGAGGCCTACGGTGACTCAACAGTCCGTTTGACCTCGCCAACGGCCAACGTCTGCCAGACCAAATAGGCAGGTCGCCTCAGGCGGATGCTATAATAAACACTTCATACAACATTTTGTAACAGTAGGTACACTCGAGAAAATATGTTACTGAAGTCGGCGCCTAATCACTGTTGATTAATTTAATGTTGTATTACAAAATAGTTTTTTTTATCGTTTGTTTCCCGTAAACCGTGAATTCGGCCATTTAAAATTTTAGTTATTCTGAGGTTATCGGGATGTAAACGTAAAAAAATGAACGTTGTATAGGTCATATAATGGTTTCTTAAGAAACCATCTGTCAAGTACGGACTCCTTGGGCCTAGTTTAGTTTTCAAGAATCAAGAATCAAGAATCAAGAATCATTTATTTTTGCTCGAAAAGTGGTAGGTACATAAAGGTGGTAAAAAAAAATACAATATCCGCACAATTCACCAGCAACTGGCATGCAAAAAAAATTGTTTACAAAGGAGCTATATTAATTACAATGGCACAATTACGTGGGTTACAACTACAATGTCTGTGTATTGAAATGCTGAAAGTATTCATCAACGGAGTAGAAGCATTCTTGTATTAACCAAGATTTAAGTTTATTCTTAAAAACCTTCAATGGAAATGACTTCATTACCTCATCTAGCCTATTAAATATTTTTATAGCCATGCAATATGTATTTTTACTGTAAAGGGTTGTCTTGATTGGAAGAAAATTTATCTTATTTGGAAATCTTGTATTAAACTTAATTACATCCTTTTTTCTTATAAATAAATTTGGATTGGTTTTAACAAATATGCATAATTCATAAATGTATATACTTGGCACAGTAAGCAGTTTTAAACTTTTAAATAAAGGCCTGCATGAAGTCAAAATATCAACATTTGTTATAGCTCGAATACATTGTTTTTGAGCAACTAAAACCCGATGAATATGACAAGAGTTACCCCAGAGAAGGATGGCATATCTCAGGAGGGAGCCAACGTACCCATGGTATGCTTGTAGGGCAACGTTTTGGTCACTTATTTTTGTTAGACGCCAGAGCGCGTAAGCAAACGAATTTAATTTACTGCAAACCCTTTCAATGTGATTCCTCCACGAAACACAATCATCCAATTTAATGCCCAGGAATATAGTGTCACGAGATTCTTTTATATTTTGGTTTCCATAATGTACATTTAGCTTAATTTTATTTGCATTTCTGTTGATAAACTGGACGTACGTAGTTTTGTCTATATTCACATGGAGATTATTGTTACTTAGCCAATTTGTGACTTTACAGACGGTCTCATTTATGTCATTATTGTATTGCTCAATATTGCGACATGGTATGACCACAGATACGTCATCCGCGAATAGAGTACACTTGAAATCAATATTGTCTGGTAGGTCATTGATATACAGTAAGAACAAGAGTGGTCCCAAGATACTACCTTGAGGCACTCCGTATTTTATTACTTTAATGGCTGATTTGAACTCATTTATTTCCATCTTTGAATTTATATTCGTTACCTCAACATATTGCCTTCTGTTGCTTAAGTAGCTCTTAAGCCACTGGTAAGCTATTCCTCTTATTCCATAAGCCTCGCATTTTTTTAATAAAATATTATGTGATACAAAGTCAAAAGCCTTACTCATGTCAAAGAACACCGCCGTCACAGGGATACGCTTATCCATATTGTACAGTATTTCATTAACCAAGTAGAACGCAGCTAATGTAGTCGACTTATCTTTTTGGAATCCATGCTGCTCTGTTTTTATGATTTCATATTTACTTAAGAAATTACTAAGGCGCACATGCATTACCCTTTCAAATACCTTTGATATTATAGGTAATAGAGATATTGGTCGATAATTGCCTACATTACGTCTGTCCCCCTTTTTATGAAGTGGTTTGACAACCGCAATTTTCAATGGTTCAGGGAACACGCCTGTCGAAAATGACAAATTAATCAGGTACGTTAACACTGTTGTAATTTCCACTTTACATAATTTTAATATTTTTGTTGGTATACCGTCGTAGCCAGTAGATTTAGTATCTCTTAGCGAACTGATTATTTTCATTACTTCATATTCATCCGTAGGATAAAGAAAGAAACTTACATTACTTGATGTCAATGAGGAGTCAAAAGCATTATCTGTATAATTTATTGTATGTAACGCAGCCTGCAGGGGCTTCGTTATACTACATAACTACTCATAAAGAAAGTTACCTTTGGTGTTAACTATAGAGCTTCGTTTTCCGTTTGCTATAGAGCTTGTATATCATTTTATGATTATGTCTTGTATTAGCATTACTCTTATATGTGTTATTTTTATGCTCCTTGTACATTTTTATCTGTAAATAAATTTAAAGTTATTGTTGTAAATATTTAGATTGTCTATCTGACATTGTCCGACAGCTGACGTTGTCTAACTGTTTTTATTTTTCTATCGAATTGTCTATTCAAATTTAACTATGGAGTTTAGCTATGTTTCGAGAATATTCTATATTGTATGAATTTTAAAATTTAAATGTTGTAGAATAGAATGCGCATGGGCAATATAAAAGGACGCACATGGGCAGGATCACCAGTCTACCACCAGCTCTGAAGAAGCTCAGAACCTCAAGCTATAACAGTGCCAGTATACGTTTACCCGTAGAGTAACGGTGCCGGGGCACGAAAGGTGTTGCCTCCCTGCACCTACGCGCGTCTACCGTCACTCGTGCGCGTATCCGCGTCGCGCCTACCCGCGGCCGGCTTGCGGCGTGCGCGTATCTGCGTCTCGCGCCCCATTTGCTGCCTCCTGCGCTCGGCGGAGCCCTACCGCCCGCCTCTTGCGACGCTGGATCCTGCCGGCGCGCTGCCTGTGCTCACCCTGTGATACCGTCCTACCACGGTTGCCCATTTTGAATTTTTACCTTATATATATATATATTTACTGTAGTGTACCGGTGTAAATAGCTAGTTTTAAGTTAGTTTTAAGTTAGATTTAAGACTTTAGGACGAGCCATCTTTGTACATATCGTTTATAATTATAGCCCTCTTCCCTCTATCCTTGTCTTTTTCTTCTTCCCCCTATCTTTTAGCTCCGTAACCCTCCGTTACGTGACAGTTTGGCGCCCAACTCTATAGAATCCCTCCCTGTTCTCAAAATTCTAAAATAAACTTGCACAAGTTTCTGTATATAACATACCTTTTGGCTCCCTATTAGACGTCTCTTACTTCTTAGATATTTCTTTCCCTATTCTTCCTCTATTTTTCTCACTAAAATAAAGTAAATAAAATAAAAACTATTGTAAATATTTTATTGCTTTAAAATTACAAATATCTTAGAAATGGCTCGTCTTATAAACTTTAATTTACTTAACAAGGCGGAACTTGAATACGAACTTATAATTAGGAACGAAACTCCTGCGGATAATCTTGTATCGCTTAGAAAACAAATTGTTTTATTGCTTCGTAATTTTCCTACGGAGGACATTATTGATTCTCCCGTTCCTCTGAGTGACGATTTGTCACAAGCTTCTTCTACAATCTTATATTTATCTTCGATGTTGGACCGATACGAATCGGGTAATCTGAAATTATTTAAGAAAATTGAAACTTATATAAATCACTTATTTTATCGACTTGACAGAATTGACACTGATGTAAGTGACAGCGACTCAAACCTTATAGGACTCTATGACGACTTAAAAAAGAAGTTTACTCTTTTGACTGAACGTTTTGACGCTTTTTCAAAACCAGCTGAGACTTCACAGGTACAAACCCCTTTGGACTCACCTTTGCCGATTTCTCAACCTAACTGTATGCCACCTTTTCATAATTTTCTCTTACCAAATTATCTAAATGAGCTAAAAAAGATTACTTTTGATGGGACAACTTGTCCTAGAGCTTTTCTATCGAAAATTGATGAATTTTTACTTACGAACAAACTTGATAAGCAAATACTTATAAGCTCGGCCTTCAACATTTTTGGGGACGATGCTTCTTATTGGTTTAAATTCCAACTAAGTCGTGACCCTTCGTTAACTTGGGATCGCGTTTCCGAGTTGTTAATTAAGGACTTTGGCCATTCTGATTATGACCATAAACTACTGCAGGCAATAAAATCTCGTACTCAGGGTAAATCTGAGTCTATTATGGTTTATATTCCGAAAATGTTTGAAATGTTTTCGAGACTAAGCGAGAAATTACCTGAGCAGGAGAAACTGCAAATACTTCTACGTAACATCCGTCCTTGTTATACTTCTTTTGTTGCTCTTAATAAAGTTGATTCTATTGACTCTTTAATTTCTGTATGTCAACAATTTGAGCGCTGTATTGACCGCGACAATAATTTTAAAGAACCTGAAATGAATACTCTTATTCCTGAATTATCCTATAAACCTAAACACGATTCTACACTTTTACCGAACACTAAACCTAATGTTACACATACTTTTCACTCTAAACATTCTTTCACTCCTAATTATGATTCTCATAAATCTAATAACTTTAAGCCTTTTCGTACGAACTTTTCTTCGCAGAATAAAAATTCTGCACATGCGATATCTGAAAATGCTCCCAAGTTTCAGGCGCATTTGTTTTGCGTTCGATGTCGAATAAATGGTCATTCTTTGAATTCTTGCACTAAACCAAGATTCTTAGTCTGTTTTAAATGTGGTTTGAAAGACTTTAGAGCTTCGGATTGCCCGAAATGTAAAGCGGACAAGCCTCAACCTTCTTCATCCTCTAACTCAAAAAACTAACATATGACTTGGATAAACGAAAAGAAAATTTTGATGTTGATGACTGGCATAATTGGTTAAAAATAATTAAGAACTTTTTCGCAAGTTATGGAACTTCTTCGGTTTATTACGACAACGAAAGAGATTTTAACCGTCCTTTTATTAACGTTTCTATTTCAAATGTTGAGTTTACGGCGTTACTTGATAGCGGTAGTTCAATGACTATTTTAGGTAATAACTCGCACTTTAAAATTTTGGAACTGGGCTTTTCGTTATCCAAGTCTGATTATATTACGGTTAGCACTGCTAGTAAGCATCGTGTTAAATCTTTAGGATTTTTTATTCTTCCTTTTACCTTTAACGACCAAACTAGACTTATTAAAACATATGTTATTCCTGAAATATACCCGTCTTTGATACTTGGTGTTGACTTTTGGAGGGAATTTAATTTGGTTCCCAAACTTTTATCGTGTGCCTTTTCTCTTAATAAACCATCCCACTTTAACAACTCTGTGGAGAAACAAATCCTACCTTACGAAAATCTTACTTCTGAAGAAAAGGTTATCGCGGATGATATTATTTCGCGTTTTAAGCAAATTTCCTTTGAAGCTAAGGGTGAACTTGGTCGTACTGATCTGGTTAGCCATCGTATCGATACTGGAGATACGCTGCCTATTAAACAACGTTGTTATAGACTCTCTCCCGAGAAACAAAAAGCTCTAATTGCTGAGGTGGATAAAATGATTGAGTGGAAGGTCATTGAGAAATGTGAAAGCCCTTGGTTGTCTCCGGTTCTTATTACGCCTAAAAAGAATGGCGAAATGGCGATTTTGTGTCGATAGTAGAAAACTCAACTCAGTTACTCGTAGGGATGCCTATAGTCTTCCTTTTATCAATGAAATACTTGACCATCTCAAAAACGCTAAATTTTTATCGAGTATCGATATCGCTAAAGCTTTCTGGGAGATTCCTTTACATGTAGACGATCGGGATAAGACCGCCTTTTATGTCCCCGGTAGAGGAATGTACAGATTCACTGTTATGCCCTTTGGTTTAACTAATGCACCTGCTACACAGCAGAGGTTAATGGATATCTTATTCACTCCTGAATTTGACAACAAAGTGTTCTGTTATCTTGATGACATTATTATCATAGGCTCCTCGTTCCAAGAACACATAGGACTTCTAATTAAAGTGCTTGAAAAATTAACTTACGCTAAACTTACCATTAACTTTGAAAAAAGTCATTTTTTTAAGGAAGAATTAAAGTACCTTGGATATGTTGTTGACGATAATGGTTTACGAGCTGATCCTAGCAAAATTCAAGCTATTATGGACTTTCCTGTACCTACTTCACGCAAAGAAGTGCGTAAATTTCTGGGTACGTGTAGTTGGTTTCGTAGGTTCATTCCTAATTTCAGTACTATAGCTGCACCTCTTAATAAATTAACATCATCTGCTAAAACTTCTCCGAAATTTTCTTGGAGTTCTGAGGCTAACTCTTCCTTTCTGAAACTAAAAGAATATCTTGTAACTACCCCAATTCTTGCTTGCCCTGATTTTGATCAACCGTTTTCTGTGCATTGTGATGCATCTAACACTGGCATTGGAGCCATGCTTACTCAAACGGTTAACGACAAAGAAGTTGTTATAGCCTACATGAGCAAATCACTTAACAAAAATGAAAGAAACTACTCTACTACTGAAAGAGAAACTCTAGCTGTTATCATTGCCTTAGAACATTGGCGGTGCTATCTTGACAATGGCAAACCGTTTACTGTATACACTGATCATGCCGCATTAAAGTGGTTTTTGAATTTAACAAATCCTTCTGGTAGACTCGCTCGTTGGTCACTTCGCCTTTCTTGCTTTAATTTCACGCTGAAACATAAAAGAGGAAAGGATAATATTGTCCCTGATCTACTTTCTCGTTCTAAAAGCGAGGACAGTCATATTATCGCTCCTTTATCTTCGAATGAAGCCACGTCTTTAGACTTAGAGCGCTATAATAAAATCTTTCGTAATTGTTTAACTGATCCTCAAAGTCATCCTAACTATACGATTAAGGATAATAAACTATTTCGTTGCACTAATACTCCTTATTCTTTAACAGACGATTTCATCTGGAAAGAAGTCCCTATCCCTTCTGAAAGAGAATCTTTGATAAGAAATGCTCATGGTTCCGCTACAGATCCGCATTTGGGCGTATTTAAAACATACAAAAAAATATCATTGTTATTTTACTGGTCTGGCATGTTTAAAGATATAGCTAAATTTATTTCCAATTGCGAAACTTGTTTGGCTTATAAACACTCTAACCACTCGCCTTACGGTCCTATGGGAAAACCCAAAATTTGTTCTAGACCTTTTCAATGCATTTCTTTGGACTTAATAGGTCCATTGCCAATGACTAGGCGACGTAACCAGTACATTCTCGTTGTAAATTGTCTATTCACCAAATATACACTTATTTTTCCCTTGAAACGAGCTATAACTACTAGTATTATACATTACTTAGAGAATTCCGTGTTCTTAGTTCATGGAGTACCTCAAACAATTATTATGGATAACGGTCCACAATTTCAATCGCATGAATTCCATAATTTCCTTGGACGTTATAGAATTCCGCATATATCTTACACTCCTCACTATTGTCCTCAAGTCAATACTACAGAACGCTACAATAAAACAATTATTACCGCACTAGCTTCACTGGTCGGTGAAGACCATAGGTCTTGGGACCTTCACCTATCTAAGATTCAGTTTGCAATGAATAACTCTGTAAATGAAGTAACTGGATTTACTCCTGCATTTTTAGTATTTGGTCGTGAACTCATTACTTGTGGTTCTATTTATTCTCAGGGTTACGACTTAGAAGAAATTACCTTTTTACCTCGTGATTTATATGCTAGAAATATTGGCCTTCTATCGTCAATTTTTGATAGAGTTCAGGTTGCACTGCACATATCTCATGTAAAGAATTCTAACCGTTACAATTTAAGGCACTCTTTTAAGGAATTCAATGTTGGAGATATAGTGTGGCGTAAAAACTACTCTTTAAGCAATGCTGGTGCATATTTTAGCGCAAAATTAGCACCTAAATATGTTAAATGCAAAGTCGTTGAGAAATTGTCACCTCTTGTATACATTCTTGAGGACTGCAACGGTTGCCGCGGTAAATGGCATGTAAAAGACTTTAAGAAATGACTACCTTACTGTTTGACTTTACTAGTATTATATGTATTTATTTGCACACACATTGGACTGATTTTTGGCTACTTCAGTCTGATATTTTTTATATATACTTAGCGACTAATCTCATCTCTCTTTACTTATAGGATTCTCTCTTATAGTACCTACTTACTTGCTTAACGTTTTCTTTTAAAAGGCGCTTCTTGACCTTTTAATTCTAAACTTTAGGGCTCTCTTTTGCCTTATCTACTTACTACTTAGCGCTTCTTTGACTACAGAGGCGTTTCTTTTAAAGGTAAATTCAACCTTGAAAATTTGTGTCCTTTGATAGGGAATACCTGAGAGAGACTAGATTGTCGGCTATGGTCATCGACACTAATGGGTTTTAAGAAACGGAGCGGCTGACAACTCCCTAAATAAGCCTAAAGTCATTCTTATAGGGTACTTCCTATGGAGTTTGCGTCATTGATAGTGAACCCTACTCCTCTTTGTGATTGGTTCGTATGTTAGAGTGATTGTTAGAGTGACTGGATTTGAATTGTTTTTGGATTGTGGAATGGTATGTTTAAGTGAAGGTTGACTGGTTAGACTGATAGTAAGGATAGTATTCTCTTAACCTTATAATCAAAATTTTCTCTGAGTCGAAAATTTTTCTGGGGTCGTGGGAGAAATGTAACGCAGCCTGCAGGGGCTTCGTTATACTACATAACTACTCATAAAGAAAGTTACCTTTGGTGTTAACTATAGAGCTTCGTTTTCCGTTTGCTATAGAGCTTGTATATCATTTTATGATTATGTCTTGTATTAGCATTACTCTTATATGTGTTATTTTTATGCTCCTTGTACATTTTTATCTGTAAATAAATTTAAAGTTATTGTTGTAAATATTTAGATTGTCTATCTGACATTGTCCGACAGCTGACGTTGTCTAACTGTTTTTATTTTTCTATCGAATTGTCTATTCAAATTTAACTATGGAGTTTAGCTATGTTTCGAGAATATTCTATATTGTATGAATTTTAAAATTTAAATGTTGTAGAATAGAATGCGCATGGGCAATATAAAAGGACGCACATGGGCAGGATCACCAGTCTACCACCAGCTCTGAAGAAGCTCAGAACCTCAAGCTATAACAGTGCCAGTATACGTTTACCCGTAGAGTAACGGTGCCGGGGCACGAAAGGTGTTGCCTCCCTGCACCTACGCGCGTCTACCGTCACTCGTGCGCGTATCCGCGTCGCGCCTACCCGCGGCCGGCTTGCGGCGTGCGCGTATCTGCGTCTCGCGCCCCATTTGCTGCCTCCTGCGCTCGGCGGAGCCCTACCGCCCGCCTCTTGCGACGCTGGATCCTGCCGGCGCGCTGCCTGTGCTCACCCTGTGATACCGTCCTACCACGGTTGCCCATTTTGAATTTTTACCTTATATATATATATATTTACTGTAGTGTACCGGTGTAAATAGCTAGTTTTAAGTTAGTTTTAAGTTAGATTTAAGACTTTAGGACGAGCCATCTTTGTACATATCGTTTATAATTATAGCCCTCTTCCCTCTATCCTTGTCTTTTCTTCTTCCCCCTATCTTTTAGCTCCGTAACCCTCCGTTACGTGACATGTAGAATTAGAATTAGTAAAATTTATATAATAGTCATTAAAGTTATTTGAAATGTCAGAAGGGTTATTTATTATGCAATCATTAATTATTAAGTGGTCAATATTTTTATCAAGTACATTTTTGTATGTCTTATTTTTTATGACGGTCCATGCAGCCTTACATATGTTCTTGGATGACTGTATATACCTTTTATTTGCAAGTTTCTGAGCCCGATAAATACATTGCTTTAGACACTTAGAATATCTTTTATACTTAATTTTTGAGCTTACGTTTAAGGTCTTATAATAACCAAAACGTAGATTTCTTTTTGTCTTTGTTGATTGTTTCAAACCCTTTGTAAACCAATTAATCGACTTGGCTTGGGGTTTGTTTTTTATTCGGTTCATTGGAAAGCACAAGTCATGAAACAGCTTAAAGTCGTCAAAGAATAATCCAAATGCAGTTGACGTATCAGATTCTTCAAGTACATTTGTCCAAGTCAAACTATTCAAGCATCCTAAAAATTTCTTGACATTTTCGGGATCATAATCCCTTTTTTTTACATACCAGTATTTAGGCAGTTCAACCGATGGCTTACAATCAAAGGTGATTGTTTGGGCGGTATCGTGATCAGATAACCCCAACTTGTGAATTTCACTGTTTACTTTAGGCAGGTTACTAATTATTTGGTCCAAACAAGATGCCTTGCGTGTTGGGCTTAGTACGTGTAACTTAAAATTATTATTGGAAACAATTCTTACTAGTTCCTTTGCATCTTTACTCTCCTTCAGTGTGTTAATATTTAAGTCCCCTGCTATGATAGCGTTATACTTTGTTTTATTCTTTAACTTAATGACGAGCTCTTCAAGTTTTTGGAAAAATACAGTAATATTAGATGTCGGCGTTCTATAAATACATATTATTATGCATTTTATTAGAGCAATAACAATGCCACAACACTCGAAAACAAAATCCTCAGAAATATCATCTTTTATATTTTCATCCAGCACAAAATACTCTGGAAGCACTGCCCGTATTGCTCTATCTCATTTGCCGCTCCAATATATTACGGCAATACCTCAGCAGAGTTTTATCACCTCTCACCTCCACAATGGCGTCTGGTGCAGCGCCAACACCGTTAACTTACGTACGGGGTTACTTGAATAAAGCAGGGTGCTGGAGATAGCTTCAATAGCTTTTACCCGACTACGGCAAATCCAAAAAGGTAGGGTTATGATTTTAGCAGTCTATGTTTTTAAGTATGTAAATATAATTCTCACAACATCTCATACGTTGACCTGATTCCGTACTAAGTAGCTTAAGCACTTGTGTTACAGATATCAGACAACAGAGGAACAGAAATATATACTTAAATACATATATTACACCCAGACACCGAACAAACACAAGTGTTCATCGCACGAATGTTTGTCCAGGGTGGGGATCGTACCCACGACCTTTGGCGTAAGAGGCAGGGTCATTACCAATTGCGCCATCCGGTCAGTCATGTGTTTGTATGTTCCAAGATTCTGACTAAACTACCTAGCCAATTTTGATGAATCAGGTATCAATCGACTCCTTATTATTAGAGAGAGAGAATAGGGAAAGGCTTCTGATTAAGTTTTCAAAGAGCATTGTAGCCAAAACACTTGCAAATAATGAAAATACCAAACATTAGGTATTTTTTTAAAACTTTGTCTTAAGCTATATTTTTAAAATATTTGAATTATAGTCTCCGAAAACCATCACTACCTACATACGGCGAAAACTGTAAGCAATATGAATTATTAACTCTAGAGGACAGACGAAAACTGATTGACGTCTGTTTATTGCACAAAATAATCCACGGACACATAGATTGTCCTGATCTTGTGGCTGAGGTGAAACTTAGAGTACCGGCTCGTCGTTCCCGGCGTCAACCACCACCGCTTCTATTCGAACCGCATCCTAGTACTAATTACGCTCAAAATGCCCCCCTTTCCCGTCTACCGCGCCTATATAATAGAACATTCAGTGACATTGACCTATTCACTCATAATAAAATAGCATTTAAGACTCAAGCCATCGAGGCATTAGTCACTTCTGACTTTCCGGTAAGTACAAACACACACAACACATAGACCCACACATATTCATACCTAAATACACACATACACATACCTAAATACACACACACACACACTACACACACACTACACACATACACATACAAACACACGCACACACACACACACGCGCGCAGAAAATAATTACTTAAACGTGGAAATCTGTAATTAGCTTTACTTAATATTTTTAAGCACTTTCATGTAAATTATGTTTGTATCGCCGTTGATTTCCCAAAATAAAATAAATAAAAAAAAAAAATCAATCTGACGAGCAGACGGATTTCCCGATGGACAAGCGACTGTCGCCGGCCGATGACACCCACAACACAAGTCACAAGTACGCTTCCTATCGTTTACCTACCTTTTCGCTGTAATTGGGCCTCCGATACCCAACCATCTAGCCTCAAACAAGGTAATTATCTGTACTTCGCGTTCTAGATAACGATACCCACCCAAACCTAAGAAAATTTAGTAAAGTTCATTTTATATTTTGCGCGGACTTATGGCGGATGACTGGCTGGAGGTGGCGCAGGATCGACCTAAATGGAGACTCTTATTATCGCAGGACTAAGGCTCAATTTGAATCAGTTTGAATGAAACGAGCTGTCAGAGCCATATACGGACTTAGGCCACGAGACTCGCTTAGAAACTTGTTTAAAGAAATTAACATTAGCATCACATCTTTGACTGTATTATGTATGTTTATAAAAATTTATAAAACTTCCCTCGAAAATCCAACAACCATAGCCTAAATACTAAAAATAAACACAAGCTTGCTGTTCCACATCTGAGACTTCATAAGATTGCTAATTCATTCTTAGGAATGAGTATTAAAATATAATAAGTTACCACAAAAGCTTGTTGATTTACCAACGCCTAAATTTAAACGGATGCTAAAAATTATGTTATGGCAAAAAAAAAGCCTATTATACAGTTAATGATTACTTAAATGACATGAATTTGTGGAAATGATAAACTGTTCGCCTACACCCATGATACTGTACTTAAAAAAAAATTCGGTGATTAAAAAGAGTAACTGGCGAGTTTCTTGCCGGATCTCCTCGTCAGAATCAACTTTCCGATTCCGGTGGTAGAATCACATTATATTTATTCATTTCTTAGTATATTTTTTGTATCGACATATATGTTTAATTACATGTATAATATACAAAGCTATAATTTATGTTTTTCATGTATGACGATTTGTAAGAGCTGTATATAAGCCTATGCAAATAAAGTACTTTTGAATTTTGAATTTTTTTGAATTTTGAATCGATGCGCCAACTTAGATAGTTAGTCATTTTATAAATTGACCCCACGAGACTTGAACCCGTAATTTTCGGCATTTGGACGCAATATCCTAGCAGCAGGGAGCAGTCATGTTATGCTTGAAAGGAATCGGATGCATTAGTTCATTGCAAGAAAATATTGCAATCCAAGTGTGTTTAATTATCATCATCTGTGTTAGTGAGGGTACCGTAGGCCAAATCCGGGAGAAAGGAGGGTTTAAAGATTGGCAGCGCACCTGTGACTCCACTTGTCACGGGTGTCCATGGGCGGCGGCATTGCTAACCAGAATCAGGTGATCCATCTGCTCGTCTGTCATCTATCACATAAAAAAAGACTATAAAATATACTAGTAAATAGCCACTTTTAACTCTATTTTCCGCCATATAGTTCGCGGACACTGAAAGATTCATAACAAAATCATAGAGCGTTACATTCATTTCCTCGAATTCGGATTCCCATGTCACTTTGAATATTTGAGTTCCCTATTTTATTACTCTCTGTTAAATTAAATATGGACCGTTTAAATGATATTCTGTTCCGTTGCCCACTGGAGCGGTTAATACAATCCGGGTTCATGTGCCACGAACACAACTGTAACGCGATAAACGACATCCAAATGACATTAAAGTCTGCTTTGCCTGTCCAATTTGTAACACAGCCTGCGTATTACGAAGCCCTAGTGGTTTAGGATGACCATCAGTTAAAGTCGGAAAGCAGGCCGAGAGTAGCTTCAGTGGACTGTGGAAGTCAGTCAAAGTCAATTAACACTGTGTAGTGTTTTATTGTTCGACGAATTTGTTAAGGTGACGGGTATGGCACACTAGCGACGCCAATCGATTTTAATTGTTAGCTAATAAACCGGATCTATTTTAAACAATTACAGGGTTACAACCTCTCGGAAAACACTCATACTATTTATTCAATAACCATGCACAGATGCGGACCCAACATTTGTACGCGCAAAATTGATTCACGCTAAAAGCGGCCACTTTTGGGGTGAATCAATTTTTCCCGTACAAAAACGGACCCAACATTTGTGCATGGTTATTTAATAAATATTATAAGTGTTTGCCGAGAGGTTGTATTCCCGAAATTGTTTAAAATAGATCCGGTTTAGTAGCTAAAAATTAAAATCGATTGCCGTCGCTACTGTGCCCTATCCGTCACCTTAAGATAATTAACAGGCGGCTGCTTAAAAATAATACAATTAGCTCGGCCCATTAAAAACTGCGATTTCGAGAATATACAATGAATCACCAATGAAATGAGAATGAAATGAGTCATCAATACCCTTGAACCTCTTTAACTACGTAGAGACGGGTCGCTAAGCGCGTTTTACCGTCTATATCAAGGTGATCGCTCTGAAGAGCTTTTCTCCCTCATCCCACCTGTATTCCGTCACTGAACTACACGCGCCGGACAACGCTGTCACCGCTTCACAGTAGAAAACATTCCATCACGGACAAAAAAATTGGCAGTTCCTATTTCTGCCGCACCATCAAGAAATGGAACTCGTTGCCGGCGCTTGTATTTCCTCCTTCCTAGAATATGGATTAGTTCAAACGAAGCGCGAAGAAACATCTCGCGGGCCAGTATGGCGGTGCCAACGGAGGTGATGCCTTGACTTCGCTTCCGTTGTAATTGCAACTTGGACTCTTCTATTGCTTACCATCAGGCTGAGGAGAGCCAATATGCTGAGCCTCTTATAAAAAAGAGAATTAACAATGGTCTTAACGGTATCTTTTTACGTTATTGGAGTTTTTGTTCATAAGTCGATACGAAATAGGATTAATAACGTGCCTTATTTACATTACAATAGCAGTGTTAAATGCAATCCATGTCTTTTACTGACCGGATGGCGCAATTGGTAGTGACCCTGCCTCTTACGCCAAAAGTCGTGGGTTCGATCCCCACCCTGGACAAACATTCGTGCAATGAACACTTGTGTTTGTTCAGTGTCTGGGTGTAATATATGTATTTAAGTATATATTTGTGTTCCTCTGTTGTCTGATATCTGTAGCACAAGTGCTTAAGCTACTTAGTACGGAATCGTCAACCTATGAGATGTTATGAGAATAAAAAAAAAAAAAAAATGACCACTAAATAGTAGAGTAAATATTTAAACCTTTGGATTGGATCAACCGATTTCCTACAGGGCCCACCGTGGGAGAGCCACGCTTCGGCATGAATGGGCTGGCTCGACCAAAGTGATACCACGGCCTCACAGAAAACTGGCGTGCAGCAGCACTATACTGTGTTTCGCTGCGTGAGTGAGGGTACTGGAGGCCTAATCCGGGAGAAAGGGGGGTTTACAGGCTGGCAGCGCACTTGTGAATCCACTGGTGTCGCGGGTGTCCATGGGCGGCGGCAATCGCTTACCATCAGGTGATCCGTCAGCTCGTCTGCCACCTATCACATATAAAAGATACAAAAATGGTATTCTCTTAACAGAAGAGCGATTTTTCATCGTCGGACCAATATTAGAAAGTCTATTTTACTACGATAAGGCTCTACCAGGTCCTTTCCTATTTTTATGGTCACTCTAACGGTGATTCAAAAAATAATAAAAACATTTCCCACAATCATCCGATTACCACAGTCGCAAAAACCATTTTTCAATATCCAGGGAGGACAAAATGTAAGTAATAATTTACCATAAAGCGACCAAAGTGGCAGAAAACGCGTTAATGTCAGGGCAAATTACGTTACGAACGCAGCTGCATTGTGCCTGATGCTTATCGAGTTTAGCTGGATACTAGTTTAGGGTCTAGACTACCTAGTATTTGCCTCTGGTTTGATGTATCACAGATAGATACCTAAATACAAATAATCTTTATTTGCATAAAACATGGTAATTTTTTTGTATTTAGCATGG
Source organism: Marasmia exigua (assembly GCA_019059595.1). Taxonomy (NCBI): domain Eukaryota; kingdom Metazoa; phylum Arthropoda; class Insecta; order Lepidoptera; family Crambidae; genus Marasmia; species Marasmia exigua. The sequence goes on from CM032467.1 coordinate 204,307, forward strand.
TATATTTTTTTGTATAAGTAAAGTTAAAGACAAAAAGATAAACATTTCCCATTTAATTAATAAATAAATCATACACAATCAATTAAAATGTAGATGTTAAAGTCGATATAAATTTCAATAGAATAATTATTCAGCAACAATTCGAAGATAAACACCAAATAATAAAATCAATAAAAAATATAATTATGCAGAAAATAAATAAAAACAATAAAATTACAAAGTGTATAAAAAAAATTAAATCCAAATAACATGTCAGATATGAATGAGTTTTTTTTTTTAATTCGTCTCTTGTATAATGTTTATAATAATTTGCCACACGTATTATTATTCCTGGATGTCATAAAAGCAATTATGTATCATAATTTCAAACATAATACTTCTGAATGCACTAACTAGTAAATTTTGAATACAGTTTGGAAGCAAGTTGTACAAATGCTATAGTAGTTTCTAGCGAAACAGGTTGTAGCTGAGGGTGGTACATCCAATTTCGATGGGATCTCCTCGAGCCAAACTTACTATTTTCACATTTTCTTAAGAAAAGATTCATGTTTTTTTTTGTAAATAATAATATTAACAAACCTAAAAATATGCAGCGTGCTATTTCAACCGTCTTTCTCCCTCATTGAGGACATTATTCTTGTCTTGGCTTATGTTCGCAAACATTTTTCCCCATGGAACATATGGTTTAATCTCAAAAAAAAATTTCCCATAGAATTAGCACCAATCAGCTGATTATTTTTGTGTGGGAAGGTGATTTTTTTTTCTCAGGGTAAAGCCTATGTTCCTTGGGAGCAAATGTTTGTTTTCATTAGTCATTAGTATAATGCTCTCGATAAGGGAGTAACAGGGTTTAAAAAGCACGTTGTATATACATTACGGTTATTTTTTTATCGTTTACATCCCGAAAACCTCATAATAGGTATCATGAATAAAGGCCATTTAGGATGTTAGATCAACAAAATAAGCGAAAAAAAAAGCTTTTCCATACAATATAAGGCGTTTGGGATGTACACGAAACGATAAAAAATTACGGTGTATACTTGTCCCATTCAACGTATGCGCCTTAAGATTCGATTTTTTTTTTGACAAATTGGGAAGATTCCATGGTTGATAAAAAGTCAAGAAATAACTATTTGACGTAAATAAAAAAATGCAATAGAATATTTTAATTTTAATTAACGAAACCATAAAGTGACCACGTTAATATGAAACTTGGGCAGATGTTGCAATTTATCTGCACCCGAGTGTAGTTGTTTAAAAATCTACGCATTGCTGTCGCAGCACAACACCAAGTAGATATCCACGATACATGGACTTCCTAGTGTGAGAACTGCAGGTCAGATCTCCTTATACATTATATTGTTTTAAGAACTTGGCTTTTAAGTCTAGTTTTAAGCATATTGTAACAAAATAACTGAAAAATAAAGGTTAGTATTTGTATTTTTTTATCGCACTGAGCTACTGGTAGGTACCATCGCTCTACCCGCAAAATCACCTCTCCCACTGTCCTCCATCACTAATCTTCACCAACACGCTGTTTATGCGTTTTTTACGACCGTCCACCACAATAAACCGATTTGTTTGAATTTAAGAGCCAAACTTTAAACGTGTCGACGGATCCGCCGTTAAATATTGGCCGTAATGTATGATGCTGGACAGCTGGCGGTCATCCAAGCGGTCACATAAAGCCGTCATGGACGGGAATACATTTACACGACTTTTTCATCCCAAAAGGCACCCTCGATACGAATCATCTGAACATTTTATTCCCGGTTGCGTCCAAAGCTGTTGCTTCGGAAAGTTGCAAAATCACCCTATTACTGGCCATACCTTATAGAATATTCAAGATACAGCCTTATAGTCTTAAAATGAGAATTAAATGACCAATTTTTTTAAACATGATTTCAAATATTAATACATTACAAAGGTAATCGTGGAGTCAAGCGAGCACATTATGTGGGACTGTCGAGAAGTCGTAAACTGTCGGTTGCCCTAGGTACCATCCGACAAAGTTCCTGGTATACTAGTTTTCGACCTTAACGCACTGGAATAAGGTCTAAAAGTAGACTTTTAGACTTGCAAGTTGCCGTGGTTGAATGCCACCTACTGTAGCAAAACATATTCATTGTAGTAATAAAACAAAATCAATGTGGCATACGACCCCGGCGGCTTAATAATTTCTGGAGAGACAATTTTTTAGAGCGCGTGTTTATTTGGTAGTCGGGTTTTAAATTTTATTATTTTTTAGTTTTAATAATTACTTACCGCGAACAGCCGCCCTTATCACAATGGACTCCACGCCTGTAAAATAGATCCCGGAAACAATCAACACTGCTGCGCTGGAATATGTCACAATACGAATACAAATAGTTGTTGCCAGATGAACAATGTATATAAATACATAACAAAAAATTAAAAACTCTGTCGGTAAAACTCAAACCGAAAGTATTGGCTGATGCTTGAATTGCACCAGGTTTTAAAATAAGAAGAATAATATTTATTTGCGTAAAACATGACTATTTATATACATTTAAATACAGGTAATAGAATATTATGGCAACAGATCTCATGTTTCGCCACAGACGGCATGCAAACTTGGAATGGATATGATTCTAGTTTCGTACTTTTTAGAGCGTGTTTTTTTTTGTAGTCGAGTTTTAGTTTTTAAACTTTATTTTTATTAAACATATTTTTTACCGTAGTCAATTTAAATTGACGTCATGTCGCCTATAACTAGAAGACAATCATGATGCTTCTAACGACACATCATTTGTTAACATATGATAACTAGTTTAAAAGCTATAAGGGAACAGATGAACAACCATACATACATACATACATACAGGTCAAAATCATAACCCTCCTTTTTTCTTCGCCGTAGTCGGGTAAAAGTTATTAGAAGAACCTAATTTTGATACAAAAGAAGAAGAAACTTCACTTGAATGTTTTTTTAATCAAATATAGAATTTAATAAAGATTTATATATTTACAAGTTGTTTTTTTCAATAACCGTTTTTTCCAGGTAAAAATATTTTTGTCATCCTAAATTACAATGATAGATTACTGTGCGGCACAGGACCGATCTGTGTGGAGAACTTGAGGGAGGCCTATATCCAGCAGTGGACATCTATTGGCTGAAATGATGATGTGATGATTAAATAAATGTAATTCATTTGTATCTATTCCAAGTTTCCGTGCCGCCTATGGCGAAACATGAGATCTGTTGCTTGCATGTTTTACGCAAATAAATATTCTTCTTATTGTTCTGAAACCTTTGAATTGCATCAGCCAATTGCACCTGACGCATTGAGTTCTACCGACAGTCTTTATTATTATTTTTCATGTGTTTGTACATTGTTCATCTGGCAACAAATATTTGTATTCGTATTGTGACATATTCCAGCGCAGCAGTGTTGATTGTTTCCGGGATCTATTTTACAGGCGTGGAGTCCATTGTGATAAAGGCGGCTGTTCGCGGTAAGAAAATATCTTAAAAAGCTTAAAAACTAAAACCCGACTACCAACAATTTTCTTGTTTAGTACTTTTTAGAGTGCGTGTTTTTTTGGTAGTCGGGTTTTAGTTTTTACACTTTATTTTTTTAACATGTTTTTAGTTATGTAATTATTACATATTTAAAAATGATAAAAAAGCTCTTTCATTTGTTACCCCACCGGTGTATAGATTGCCACAACAAAGAAACCTCATCATCATACAACCTTGTTTACCTCACTTTGTAAACCTCCGGCTGAAATGCACTGCAATATTATGTTTCCCACTTAAAACTTTCATGTTTTATTTTCGCTCGGCAGTTGAGTTGAGTTGAGAATTTTCTAAATTGCCGCCAAGCGGACTATGAGAGAGTGGATGAAAAAGCAAAAACTATTTTATGACAACCCCGGGGGAAATGCGGTGATTAAATTCCTCTGGTGCTCTGGACTTGTGTGGGCAGAATTCGTATACGATTAATTAGCAGTTGAAAATTAAAAGGGCATAAAATATGTAGGAGGAACTGGGATTTTTTATTGCGCAGCTTTGCGTCACCTGATACATAATAATAATATCCTCCAACAGATTATGGTTACGGCGGCTAATCTCAACGATTACGCAACGTACGCAGGATATATTATAGTGCTCAAGTGTGTGCGCAAACACAAGTGCACTCTCTAGTCCTTTACCCTCATATTCCGATGGGATTCAGTGTGATACGACCGGAGAAGGATCAGGTGCAAGGCTAACGGCTTAACGTGCTTTCTGAATCACAGGACCTATTGGGCAGCCGTCGCTTTAAAGTGCGACCCACTAACCACTGCGCCATCCGAGGCAGTCAATGCTACCAAATACAAGGTCATAGAGGAGCTCAGATCATCAATGGACAATAGAACACAAAAAAATACTATTTTTATACGCTTATCGAATAAAGAAAGAAAAAAAAGGTGACCCATATTTTCAAATTTTCATTAAATGCGTGTTTTTATTGAACTATTATTTTTTTAATATTAATTAATTAATTAAATGCCAGGAGTAACGTAGTCCTGAAGCTCAATGTATTGTGATGTCGGTGCTATAAATATAATTAAAAGAGTTCAAGCGGCTGGTCATTTCATTGTTTAACGTTTGGCTTTTTGGATAACCTTTTTTTAAATCAACTTGAGCAAAAGCGTTATTAATTTGTCATGCCTAGTTATAAATCACATGAGGTTTTTAATATTTTTTTTCTCCATAAATATCTGTTTACTAAATTCTAAATTCATTTTTCTCTAATTTGTATGAGTCTAATCTTAGAAATAGTATTTTTCATTTCGGAATATGTTTATTTGTCGTATTGTCCATTGTACTAATATAGTAATTAACTGTCTTACGAAAGAATAGATCAAGATCGCGGTCGGTCTCCACTCAAGAACTCTTCTACCCCAACGGTTGTTAGTTCAGTAGCTAAGAAAACCATTTTGGGCCACTGAGGACGTATTATCACGTCTAGTAGTTCTTTGATCTTCAAGACAACACAACTCCCACAATATGGGTATCATATGAAAGGGCTTGAGTAGCAGAATACCTATATTAATTGTGAAAAATGGCCGCCGTCAGAAAATGACGAATAACCTATTTGTTGTTCCAACTGCCTCAATATAGGTATCAAATGAAGCGGTATCGGGGTTTTTTTAAATTTTAAATTAAATTTTTAAGGTGTGTATTTTGTGCAATTAAGTATATCTATCTAAGTCTATTTGAGTAAAATTGGTATGTAATATAACATTCATTTACACGAGCGTTTTTGTCAACTGAAAGCTCATATTACTAATATTGATAAATAAATAAATAAATGGAGCCCCACAACACTAGTGGAGTCACAAATGCGCTGCCAACCATTTATACAATCGCGTTTAGTCTCGCGTTAATATGTTATAAAACAATGCGAAAGTTTACGTTACGTAACGTTTTACTTTTAATATTTATTTAAAATTGGTACACAAACAGATTACTGAACATTATACAGCCATTAATAGCCTTGGTAATGCCACCGGCCAAGTGCGAGTCGGACTCGCCCATGAAGGATTTCGTAGCAGCAAGTAAGATATTATATGGAAGGTGAATTGCGGTTTATAGTTATCATGGTAATGTATATCATATATCATAATCATCATCATCAGCCCATTCAAATCCCCACTGCTGGAGTACGGGCCTCCCTCAATCACATGAGGGGTAATTGCCTTACTCACCACGCTTGGCAGACGGGTTGGCGAGGGTTTTGATATAAATGCAAAGTTTTCCTTCTCTGGGTGTTGATGATCATGCCAGCAGCTTTACCTTAGTCGCCTTTTACGACACCTCGGTAAGAGTGAGGGTGGCCTATTCTACTCTGCCGGGGACCACACGGCTGATATCATATATATTTTTTAGTTTTTTAATTCTTCTATTATAGAAGGTGGGGGGGGGAGAACATTTTACCACTTTAGGAGCATCTCTTGCGCTATGGGTTTGATGAAAATTAGAGTGTTAGTTTTTCTATTTTTTAACAAAATACATATATTTACCAAATTTCAGTTTCAATATAGTTGTTCCGACAGACGGACAGACGGACAGACAGACAGACATGACGAATCGATAAAGGCTCTGTTTAAACATAAAAAACCGGTTGGTTCACCGACCTCAGAAATAAACACAACGTACGATAAGGAAAAGTAAGTTTAAATCGTCGTTAGGAGATCGATGCACAGATGTACAAAAGTGTGTGTGACCTTGGAGTGCGTCATATTAAACATCACCAACACAGTGAACATAAACAGTACGGCAACCTTCAGCTGTTGCTTGCGACAGCTTGTAAGGGTCGATGAGCTTTTCATGTGCAAGTTCCTATCACGGATCCGTATACTCGCACATTTTTTTTCTGTCATAGTTATATATTTAGTGCAATAAAGTAAGTATATCTATTATCTATCTTTCTAAGACTTGGAGGCGAGCTACTAGTGAATAATGTGGAAGGCGAGCAGACCGGTCACCTATAGTAAACGATTGCCGCCGCCCTTGGACGCCAGTGGAGTCGCAAGTCTGCCGCCTATCACATATTTTTTATGTGATAGGAGGCAGACGAGCAGACTGGTCGCTTGATGGTAAGCGATTGATAGTGCCGAAGTATTCTCTATCGTTTAATGAAATAAAAAAATAACTCGTAAGTATTCTTACGCCTTTGTTGTATTAGAATAGAATTTAGAATTAGAGTTTATTGTAAAGTAGAAAATCATATAGTATATAAGAAAATCATATGTATGGTAGACTGAGAGAAAATAAATGAATTTTGAATAAAAAGTTGTATTATCGTAACTCAACGTGCGTGAGGAATGGACTGAGTAGAAAGCCATTACTTATATTATTGAAAATTAAAAATATTTACAGAAAAACTATAGATATCTTAACTGTATAGTATGTAATAAATATTGAAATTAGCATCACGTTAACATTTTCATATTAATTATGACTAGTATTAAAATATCTGTCAATAAGAGTCGAGCTTTATTTGACCGCACCGCGCCGTTTCATACTTCTATCCTTCTCTATCACTCAGACCTATCGTTTAATAGAGCGAGAAATACGACCGTACGCAGAAAGCTACCGCGTGCAATCGCATTACTCAGTCTTTCTTTACTGTAATTTATTCGATTGTGGTCAGGACTCCTATAAAAAACTATAAAAAGCCAGTTGCGCAAGCGCAAATAAACCAGTCGAACATAGGTCATCGACACATTCAATGCCTTAATATGGCATTGAATGAGTTTGATAATACTCACATATGTTAGACTTTGCAAATATTTATTTGTGTCCTTAGTATTACTTGCTTATCTGTGCCGGTCAATCGTCTTATCTGTGGTTTATCTTTGATTTGAAGTGTAGTGATATTGCAAGCAAATTGTTATCAAACAGTGTGTAAGTGGCAGTAACACGAAATGGACGAGTCCCAGGCCGACATCAAAGTATCAAACAACAATCCTTCTAATAGTAGGTAAGAAGTATTGATAACACTTCCTATTTCACACGGGCAGTCTGTGGGCTGTGGATACGCAAAGGGCTTACAATGATCTCCGTGTGCAGTATAATAACCCAGTAACGTTTAGTAGAAAGTATTTATAACACTTGTTCAATAACGTCGAGTTTCATCATCACCATATTTAACTCCCCACTGCTGGGGCACGGGCCTCCATCAATCACATGAGGGGTAATTGCCATACTCACCACGCTTGGCAGACGGGTTGGCGAGGGTTTTGATATCAATGCAGAGTTTTCCTTCTCTGGGTGCTGATGATCATGCCAGCAGCTTTACCTTAGTCGCCTTTTACGACACCTCGGTAAGAGTGAGGGGTGGCCTATTTTACTCTGCCGGGGACCACACGTCGAGTTTATCCCCGGTTAAAATAATTATTTCTACAATGCAACGTTTTAAATCGTAGAATAAGCCTACTATGCCGTGTTATACGCCTCTAGTCCGTGACAGATAAATGAATTTCGGTCTATTGTAACCAAATTCTATTTTATTAAAATGATAAATCCTATGTCTTGACGACCCGTTTGGAACAGTAGTAGTGAACGCTGCCTGTGATCCAAGGGTTGCGGGTTCGATCCCACAGCACAAACATTTGTGTGCATGTTGTTTTTAATCTACTTCCGTTGCCATGTATTTATATAAGGGACGGTTAATTGTACATCTTGTCCCTAATCTTGCGGAAACACAAAATCGTCCTATAGACAGCTCTTTGCTGTCTAAAAGACGTAATGATATTATTGCCAAAACAAGTACAAGTAAAAGACATATTGATAGACATCAATATACTTGCCAATCATCTCATCTTTATAACAAAGTAAACAAAAATCTTGCAATATATTCAAAGACAAGCTTCAACTGTAATCAGTTATTAAGGGACTGGTTAAAAACGCGAACATATGAGGAAACAGAAAACCTTATTTTCAAAACCTTGTTTTCGCACGCATGCACGCACGCACGCACGCACTTTGCCCTACAGTGGGACAGTAACAGGCTAACAATAAGCAACCACTCTCATCAGTGCAGTCAGTCTCCCCAGGGCAGCGTTGTGGCGCGCTGAATGGGAAGTGACATCCCTTGGGACCCATATCCCCGAGAGTCGATCAGGCCCCCTCTCTCCGGCTTGCCTTTATTGGCCAGCTGGGGTGGACCCCAGCAGGACTCTCACCTCTGGCTTGCCTTCACCAGCCGGCCAGAGTGGGATATCAGAGCTATATGCTCGCAGGGTGGAAGAGGAAGATACATAAGTCGCGAGTTGGCACAGTGTTTGTAACAACAGACACTAGGTAGAAAGCGGTGTACACCTCTCGGCACCCTGAGCTGCTCACGCCAATGTTGCCCGCCTTGCTATATCTGGTAGCTAGCTTTTGGTTGGCTTCCTGGTAGCTTATTATAAGGGGCCTATCACTAGATAGAAAAAAAATGGACAGGTGGTGAGAGGTGAGTCACCACCTGTCCATTTTTTCGTGATTTTTATCATTAATCGGGCAGGTTCCATAGTCTCTCCATAGTGCCAGTTACCCGGTCCACTAGCACCTCAACCCAATAGCCCAGTTCACTTTGTTGTCCATTCTTTTCAATAGTCTTATGCCAACCTGGGACTGTCCTTGGCTATACTTCTGTAGTGTATACAGGGATAGTCGCCGGCTGGTGTCACATCACATTAAAGTGAAACTGTCAATTGAACGGGCCTCTACGTGTCGGCCCCACGCACGCCTTCCAAAAGTCCGGGACATAATTGCCCGTGGTTATGGTACAACTGACATACATAATATTAATAATAATGGTCACATGATACCACAGTCAACATACCGCATGTTGACCCGAGGGAAGACTTAGGATCGATTCCAAATCCACCACATCCGTATGAATGAATGAATATACTTTTATTGCACTCAAAGTACAGTATGAAAACTTAAGACTAGGTATTACAGGATATGTACAACGAAGGCGGCCTTATAACTAACAAATGAGTTTTTTTTTTATTGCGAATAATAGGCAGACGAGCATGCGGCCCATCTGATGGTAAATGGTAACCGCCGCTCATAGACATCCACAATGCCGGAGCACAGTCATGCCGCTGCCTACCGTGAAAGAAGAACTCTTTTCAAACCTCGTTTAAAAAAGGACATGTCGTAACGAACAGGGAACACCGCGGCTGGAAGCTCATTCCAGAGTTTGCACGAGCGTGGGAAAAATGAGCGCTGAAAACGGAGCGATCTAGAAGTGATGAATGTGTGACGTAAAAGTTTTTTTTTCTTTCCAGTAATCCTGGTAACAATGGTGAAGAAGCATCCAGTGATTTGGTTGACAACGTCAGAGAACCAGGCCAGCGAAGAAGGCCATTATTCAAGCCGGAAGATTTATACTACGACATGACTGGGGAGAGAATCCTCATCATTTTCAACCATTTCGTGTACGAGCCGTCGGCATATTATTCGTATGTTTTTCCTTTATTGGTTAATTCATAATACGAAGGTGTTCAATCAATGTGTGCTTCCGACAATGACGTACGCCTGTGAAACCTGGCCGTTCACCGCAACACTGATACGCAGACTTAAAGTTGCACAGAGAGCAAGTTGCAGTATCATGCTCGGGATATCCTTACGAGACAGAGTGCGCAACGCCATCATCATGGAACGCACCAAAGTGATAGACGTAGGGTACCGAGCCGCAAAACTAAAATGGGCGTGGGCCGGTCATGTGTGCAGAAGGAGTGATGAAAGGTGGAGCAAGGATGTCCTTGAATGGAGACCAAGAGACGGAAAGAGGAGTGTTAGCGGACAAACTGCCAAATGGTCCGATGACATCAAGGCTCAAGCTGGTGTAGCGTGGTCCAGGAAAACCGAAGACAATCGATTTTAATTTTTGGCTACTAAACCGGGTCTATTTTAAACAATTTCGGGGCCACAACCTCTAGGCAAACACTTATACTATTTATTCAATAACCATGCACAAATTTTGGGTTCGTTTATGTACGCGAAAAATTGATCCACGCCAAAGTGGCCGCTTTTGGCGTGAATCAATTTTTCGCGTACGCGTTGGACCCAACATTTGTGCATGGTTATTGAATAAATAGTATAAGTGCCTACAAGTTGCAACCCTTGAAATTGCTTAAAATAGATCCGGTTTAGTAGCTAAAAATTAAAATCGATTGGCGTCGCTAGTGTGCCCTACCCGTCACCTTAACGCAGCGCCAGGTCTCAAGACAGTACATAAAGCAAACTAACGCCCCGGATAACATTTTAATTGACGACCCATTAAGCGCAGTGATTAGTGCGCCGGTTAAGAAGTAAGGGTCGCGGGTTCGATTCCCGCACCAATACATTTTTTTTATGTCATAGGTGGCAGACGAGCAGATGGATCACCTGATGGTAAACGATTGCCGCCGCCCATGGATACTCGTGTTACCAGTGGAGCCACAAGTGAGCTGCCAACCTTAAACCCCCCTTACCCCCTGCGAAACACAGCACAGTGCTGCTTCACGCCGGTTTTCTGTGAGGCCGTGGTAACACTCCGGTCGAGCCGGCCCATTCATGCCGAAGCGTGGCACTCCTGCGGTCAAACAAATGTTTGTTGATGAAATAGATATTTGTGTTAGGTCTGAGTGTTCGTTTTACCTTCGTTGTTACGATAGTACAAGGACTGCCTCGGTGGCGCAGTGGTGAATGGGTCGCACTTCGACGGCGACGGCTGCTCAAGAGGTCCCGGGTTCGATCGATGTCATCATCATCATCATCAGCTTATCGCAGTCCACTGCTGGACGTAGGCCTCTCCAATTGTTCGCCACTGTGATCTATCCATAGCTTCTCGCATCCAGCTCTTGCCAGCCATCCTGCGCAGATCGTCCGCCCACCTAGCCAGAGGGCGCCCTACATAACGTTTGTAAAGACGCGGTCTCCACTCTAGAACTCGTTTACCCCATCGGTTGTCGGTTCTACGGCTAATATGGCCAGCCCACTGCCACTGAGACTTGCTGATCCGGTGAGCAATGTCGATCACTTCGGCTCTCTGCCGGATCACCTCATTTCGGATTCGATCTCGGAGAGAGACGCCGAGTATTGCTCGTTCCATAGCCCACTGAGCGACCTTTAACTTGTGGATCAGCCGTACCGTAAGTGTCCACGTTTCGGCTCCGGATGTCATGACGGGTAGGACGCACTGATTGAAGACTTTCGTCTTTAGGCACTGTGGTATCGACGATACGAAGACACGACGTAGTTTTCCAAATGCTGCCCAACCTAACTTGATTCTCCTATTCACCTCATCCTCGAAGTTGTTTGTATCCTATTTGGATCTCCGGGTCAGGCCAAAAATGTGTACCTAAGTTTTGCAGTACGAAATTCTTAGTGTCAGCCCGAAGTCTGGATGTTGGCGGTCTTGTACCAGCGTGCCTCGGAAAGCACGTTAAGCCGTTGGTCCTGCGCCCAAGCCCTCTCCGGTCGTGTCAGATGGTGTCCCATCGGAATATGAGGGTAAGGGAATAGAGAGTGCACTTGTGTTTCCGCGCATACTTGAGCACTATAATATATCCTGCGTACGTGGCTGATCGCTGAGATTGGCCTTCGTAGCCGTAATCGGTTAGAGGATATGATTATTATTATTAGTACAAGGAAAAATCTAAGTTTGGGACCAGGATAATGTATGTGATGGTGTCTCAATTTATTTATTACTTATTTATTAATCTCATTAAAAATTGCATACCAGCTTGGACCATTGCTTGGACGCTACTGGCTTTGGAAACCTTTAGCAGGGGGATTTAACCAACTAAATCGTGGTAACACGTTCAGAATCGCTATCTCTACTCACACTACATCTTTGAGAAATTACCTGAATTGTACAGGTTTCGTAGAGATGTTTTCTCTCACTGCTGACTTTATCATAGAAATAAACATATTTAAAAAACTTGAGATTGTGTGCTCTTTTAAACAAAAAATAATTCTGCAAATTGGTCCACAATTGGCGGAGAAATCGGTGTACATACATAAAAAACATACATACAATCGAACAAACCTCCTCCTTTTTCAAGTCGGTTAAAAATCCAAAGATTTATCCGATTCAAACCGGTCCGGTCGGAAGGCACACTTTGCGCATAGAAACTTAGATATTATTGTTCTTACAATATCCAGATACAAACCGCCATCTCCACGAAAAGGGACTGACAAAGATGTAGCTGCTCTCAAACAAGTGTTTGGATCATTGGGATTCAAAGTTCTCACATTTACTGACCTTAAGCATGAGGATATTCTGAAGAATATTAGCTCGAGTGAGTATTTTACACATTGTCTCTTAGCTTGTTTAGACTAAGAGTTTTTTTTATATGAGAGATGGCAGACGAGCAGACGGATCACCTGATGGTAAGCAATTCCGCCGCCCATGGACACCCGCAATACCAGTGGAGTCACAAGTTAAACAACAAAACTCAATTATCAGTCAAGAAGGTGAAGGACAGTATTGGATAAGAAACAACATAAAGTTGGAAAATTATCATGATACCAAAAGGTTCAGCTACCCCAAGTGAGTCTTGGGTCCGATGCCTACGTCATATTGCCCCATCTCGGTCTTGTCCAGCTTCATGCCAGTATCCTGCTTCCAATTATTGCAGGTCCGCGTTCACCACATTCGGCCAGCGATAGCGTGGACGTTCAAATGCCTAACCTTTACCATAGGTTGTCCGACATATTCCATTTAGGCGCCCCAACCTGATACTATTATTTCAGTATAGCCGAACCATAGCAGTCTCTGTGAATTCGTCGCTTCTATTATGTTAGGGTATTCCATCAGTTCTTTAGGTCATGATTCATCATGATAAAATTTAAAATTTACTTCCCATATTCCAGTAAGCAACCAAGATCACAGCAGGACCTCATGCCTGGCCGTGGCCATCCTAACGCACGGGGACAGAGGCGGGATGCTTAAGGCATCGGACAGGGCTTACTACTTGAAGGACATCACGGTGATGTTCGAGCATGGGCACCCTTCTCTCGTAAATAAGCCAAAACTGTTCTTTATCCAGGTAAACAATAATTTTATAATTATATCATCTATTTAATACACCAAGGAAGTACGAGCCCACTGTTTGATTGGTCTGAGGAATACGAAAGAAAGTAGCAAGTAGCATATTTGTGATAGCCCGATGGTAAGTGATCACCGCCCAACGTGGACATTACTGCACCTGAATAACAAAATAGGCGTTAAACCGGCCCGTTTCTGAAAAATTTCATCGGTTGGAAAATACCGCTGCGGGAATGTCATTCCACTATAAAAAGGTGCGTGGCAAGAAATGCCAGGTAAAGCACGAGGTGGCGGAGCGCCACCTAAAGATGGTAGAGATGTATTTAGGTATACTTCGTTTGCGGCGAGTTGAAGGGTAGTGAAATTCGGCAGCGGGTATTAATTTAATAACTCTTCGGATCACTCAAGATTGTACATGAGGAAGAAGACACATAAAAATACTACTTCTCTCCATCCGTAGTCCCAAGGATAAGCAATCCATAAAATTCTCGTCGATGACATTATTATATTTGCACGACATTGGACGCGGTCGAAAGAGACAAATTAGTAAAGGGGTCTCCCAGTCCTGAGATAGGAGCAGTACTCCTTATGACGAGGATCTTGTGCCTTGTTGAGTTGGATTTGGTGGGTTAGCGCGAAGCGCCCCCTTGCTCTTCTGAGGACACCTTACTTCAAGGTATCGGGTAATTTGGGAATCCGGGATTTGGGCAATGCTCGTGTACTCGACATTCAAGTCAAATTTAGAGCTTACATACATTCGTCCATACAAATCCCTAATTCGATTTCAATGTCGAGTGCCCGAGAATCGCCTTCAGGTCTTAATGTTTTCCCTCACCACAGAGCTAATGATAGCAATATTTATGCACATAGATTTTAATAGTTATTATTTAACATATGTAACTTATGCTCATTTTAATTTTGGCTTGGAATGGCAATAATAAAATGGAATAAAATTTTTTATCATTAACAACTGGTCTACGAGGCATGCATTATTTCCGCCAATTTTGATTTTAAAACTGTTCAAGATTTAAATTTGTTGGAATTTTGTATATTAAAACAATTAAAATTATTAGGATTACCAATACAATTGTTTACTCATAGTATTGCTTTGAATCTGTCAGGTCACGTAAGAAAATGAATTTTATTAAGGAAAATGTTCATGCAAAAATGTTTTATAACTTTCGAAGAGGCCTAACGCAACTTCAGTGTTTCGAAGAGTTAACATCTGTATTCCATGACAAAGTTCCATGTCTGCGGAACATAGAACGCTGGTATTTGGAATTCCGGCGTTGACATACCACACTTAGTGACAAATCTTGATGAAGGATGTCCAAAATCTGACTTCACTGAAGACAACATCGATGCTGTGTGACAATTAATCCTCGAATATCGTCATGTGACATATCGAGAGATAGAGGCGTTATTAGGCATCTCAGGGACAATCATTCAAAAGATATTGCATAAGGCGCTTGGTGTGAGAAAACATGAGCATTTGCTTTCCGACGGTTATAAGGCGACCCGCGTCAGATGGTGTAAGAAAACTCTTCAGTTGTTTTATCGAGGAGAGTCAAATTTCGAGGAATTTCTTTACATTTCCCAATATCGAGAAAACTCTTGGTGGTCAAAGGTTCGAGTGCGGCATAGAAGCGACCGATGCTTTTAAGTTAGGCATTTTGAACATCCTAACTTTGGAATGGAATAGATGTTATTATTAGGTATAACTGGTTTGAGCGAATCGAAAAGTATATTAAACATCGTGGTGAATACTTTAAAAACCATTAAAGGTACTATAAGTCTATAATTGTTTATTTTTTTCTTCAAACGACAAAACTTAAAAGCATGCCTCGTATCACTAGAAATTGATACACAATGATAAACGAAAATATTTTATCAAAATTTCAGGCTTGCAGAGGAGGCCTTACTGACGCCGGTAGAAGGACTCAGCACGATGGTATTGATGACAACACCCTGACAGTGCCATCCCATTCTGATTTCCTGTTCCTCTACTCTACCGTGGAAGGTAACTATCCTCAATAGCGCAAAGATACCGCAGTATTGTGCATGTAGCTTGAATTTCCAGTATGGTGATAATAAAATTAGGGTTGTACATATTATATATAATATGTAGTAATGTTATTTGATGGTGAATAAAAAATGGTAAAGAGGAGTAAACTAGTAAATAGGGAAATTGCTGCATAGATTCACCGTGCAGGCAATACAGCTTTGGAATTTGCTGCCTATTAATTTCAAAACCTCACTGAATAGGCATTCATTCAAGAAAAGGGTTCGTGAGCATTTTTTGACCTCTAATCTTTCCGCATGACTTAATTGCTTATATGTATATAAATAACATATTATATGTAGTATTTTTTCTTATGTATTTTACTTTTTTGTTTACAGCTATATATTGTATTTATTTATAATGTACTTATTAATAATATATTTATTTAAATATATTTATATATGTAGGTATGTATATAATGTAGTTATTTAATATTAGTGTTTCTTTATTTACCTTACTAGTAACTACAAAATTTCCTTTCGCCGCACCACTGCACTTTCTGCATGACCCAAAGGTTGACTGGTAGAGAATGCTTCTTGGCATTAAGTTCGCATTATTGTATCAAAAGTTGTGCAATAAAGTTTTAAATAAATAAACAAATAAAGTTTTAAATAAATAAATAGATTTACGATTTTACTTATTCGTTTAAAGTTTTTTTTATTTATAGTTATGAGAAAATTTAATCAGACGGGTTAAGTTTACTACTTTCTTCAATAAAGCCGTGAAAATGAACGATGGCGCCACTCTCGCTTGCGTCATAGTGACTCAAAATATCCTTTCTTACGACTTTCTTGACACAATGAAGCCGTTGTCGACCCGTTTGGATTAGTGGTAGTAAATGCTGCCTCTGATGCAAGGGTTGCGGGTTCGATCCCCGCACAGAACAAACATTTGTGTGTATGAACATGTCTGTTTGTATTGGTCTGGATTTTCTATGTATTAAAAGTATTAATTTACAAAACAAAAGTATTAAATGTATATTATATTTGTTATTCCGCTGTTGGTTCTGAAATCCGTAACATAGGTGCTTGAGCTACCTATATCGGAGTCAGATCAATGGTTTTTTTATTGCTTAAAATAGGCATACAAGCCTGCGGCCCATCTGTTGTATGTTATGTTCTGAAATATTTATTTATTAATCTAAAATGGATTGGTCAATAGGTAATACATGAGATGTTATATTAACTAATAATTTTTATAAATTATCTTTTTTCACCAATGTTTTTGTTTTGTAATTGTATGTCTGTAGGTACAACCTGTGCGGATAAAGAATGGGATCAGAAATGGCGGCGCATGTATTCACTTCTCGCTCGCACACCCACGAATGCGAGTATAGACGCAAATAGTGTGCGAGCGAGAAGTGAATAGATGCGCCGCCATTTCTGATCTTATTCTTTATCCGCACAGGTTGTACTTTTTTATTTATTTTTTATATTCCTCCTTAATATTAATCTTTGTTTTTTACCAGTGTATGATCACTGTATGATCACCGCATTAAATTCTGTGCAATAAACAGTACTTATCCTACAATCTATCTGGTTTATTATAGATTCATTTGGTTTTTATGTAATAATCCCTATGTATACCGTATGTCTGTACTGAACTAGCAATTTTTTTTTCTTATTTTTTACACAACTTTTATTTTTTTCTTCCTGGTCTTCAATTTTATAACTGTTGCTGTTTCTATTATTGATATGTCTTTGGATTGCAAATATATCATATGAAAAAGAACATTTTTCATGGCATATCCTTCCAAACAAAAACAAGCTATGCCAGTTAATAGATAGATAGATACTCTTTATTGCACAACATACAAAACTTAAAAGCTAGGTATACAGAGATACAATGTTCAATTTAGGCGGTCTTATCGCTGGGAGCGATCTCTACCAGACAACCTTCAGGTAAAGGACAATAATTAATGTGTCCAAAATATATATTTTTTTCTGTTTTTCCTATGGACGTTTGCAACTCCAGAGGACCTGCATTCGCGCTGTCGACACCTTAAAAACCTTAACACTCCCTTTTTTACCTAACCTTTTTGACCTTAAGTCAAAGTATACACGGTTCATCATATACTCAAAAATTACTCCAATATTGGCCTACAGTCTTATCTCCTTCAGCAAAATAAAAGTCAAGCAAGTTACAATAATGTATATGTACTCTGCCGGTACATAATACAAGTATGTATTATGTACCGGCAGAGTAGAATAGGCCGCCCTCTTTCTTACCGAGGTGTCGTAAAAGGCGACTAAGGTAAAGCTGCTGGCATGATCATCAGCACCCGAGAAGGAAAACTCTGCATTTATATCAAAACCCTCGCCAACCCGTCAGCCAAGCGTGGTGAGTATGGCAATTACCTCTCATGTGATTGAGGGAGGCCCGTGCCACAGCAGTGGGGACTTAAATGGGCTGACGATGATCGATGACGATGATGTTACAATTGAAAATCCCAATGAAATAACTGTCTTTCCAGATTATCTGAGCTGGAGAGACGTCGGCGGATCCTGGTTGATCCAGGAATTCTGCGAGGTAGTCAAGACCTATAGCGGCACCTACGACCTCTTGCAACTGATCACAATAGCATCAAGAAACGTGGCCTATGGCCGCTCCTCCTACACCCCGAAGGATAGGAACACTCATAACAAGAAACAGACGCCTGAGACTAGATTCACATTGACAAAACTGGTCATGTTTTGATGATGACTGCAACCTTCAAGAATTAAATGTACTTACTCTGGTGAAGTATCGAGGAAACTAGCCTCGCCAATAGATTTGGATTAATTGTGGCCATCATGATGACACATTTTTTAAAAAGTACAAAGGTGAATCCATAAAGGAAAGTATTAAGAATTTTTTGAGATAACATTATGTCATAATTTCACCCTAATATATAAAATTCTCGTGTCACAGTTTTCGTTGCCATACTCCTCCGAAACGGCTTGACCGATTTTGATGAAATTTTTTGTGCTTATCCGGTATCTATGAGAATCGGCCAACATGTATTTTTCATCCCCCTAAATGTTAGGGGTAGTCCACCCCTAAATTTTTATTTTTATTTTTTAGACAAAATTTTTAATTTCTCTTTTTTTATGATACAACATACAAAAATACATACAATCCTCAATTTTCACCCTTCTACGATCAACCCTTTTATTTATATGGCAAAACAACGTTTGCCGGGTCAGCTAGTAACTGCTAAAAATGGCCACTTTAGGCAATAATAAGAATTAAGGTTACTTGTACGAAGATAATATTGGGTACACAATATATCTCAAAAAATTCGGAATACTTTTCTCTATGGATTTAGTGTGGTACTTTTTAAAAAAAGTCCCATAATCGTCACAATTAATAAAAATCTACTGGCGGCGCTGGTTACGTCGGTGAGTCAAATTAAGTCGTGTATGAAATAAGATAAAAAGTATACTTCGCTTTTAAACCTTTGTTCCTAGGTTGAATTTTTTTTAAATTAAATATTTCTATTTGTACTTTTGTTGTTTTTTGTATCGGGATATAAAAAATGTTAGCATAAAACAAATAATATGTTTTTCGATCGTAACTGGTTACGAGTAAGAAGAAATAAGTTTTTGATCGCAACCGGTTTCGTACAAGTCAGAAATAGTTTTCTATCGCATCTGGTTACGAAGCTCTGGTTGCGTACGCGGCAGAAGGGAATCATATTCACAGAACTCTAAAATACCTAAGTTAAATTAAAACTAAAGTTCAAGAACTAAAACCCAATTCAGTACTAAAAAGAACTTACTGCTGATATTATTATGCCATATCGCCGTTGTAGTATGTATGCCACTTTGATTTATTTTATTATTATATTTAGTGTATGACTGCCTCGTTGCGTCTTTTCCAATCTATACAAGGCCAAAACGCAGCCATAGGACTGATCGTGTATATGTTACAGCCAAAGTAATAAATCTGGATATTATGTATAATGGCTAGCCATTATGCATAATATCTACTCAGTTTGGTTAGAGTGATAATGGACACAAAATTAATCACATAAACTAGCTATTATATATACTATCTTCGATAACTTGGATAATGTAATAAAACACGTAGGTATGCGTTTAAGATTATATAATTCTATTTCACTTTGCCTTAACTATGTAATCATAAAGATTATTTAAAAAATTAAAATAACATAAGATAGTAATTTCACGTCAATTAACATTCTTATAAAATTATTTAACTTTAATTTATAAAGTAAATTTAAAGCTCACTGGCAATAAAATAAAAAAATAAAAACAGGGGTCAAGATCCAATAAAGACAAAAATAATAAAGTTTTTAAAACGAACTGACATTGCCTTGAGCATACCTAACTAATCATAAAGATTATTTTAAAAATGAAAATAACAAGATAATAATTTCACGTCAATTGACATTGTTATAAAGTTATTTAACTTTAATTTATAAAGTAAATTTAAAGCTGGGATCAACACCCAATAAAGACAAAAATAATAAAGTTTTTAAAACGAACTAACATTAATTAACCAGGTCAAAATTATTATTTATTCTTACAAGTAAGGCTCTTGTGACATTTTGAGTTACACATGAGGTTTGACTTTTTAGACGACAACAAACACTATTGCGTCAGCCACGAAATGACGCCGATCACGCCACGCGGTAGCGGGATGAAGAGCGGGAGGGGTAACAAGTCGGCCAGACCGTATTTATTACTTTGGCTAACTTTGACATGCTATTATGAATAATGTCCAGACAAAGTGATTAATTTATTACTTTGACTAGTGAATTTGGCCATTATCTATAATGACCAGTCATTATGTATAATAGCTATTTAATCACTATGACTGTAACATATATATTGCAATGTTTTTAAATGTGTGATTATAATGTATATGTCACAGGAAAATAACAAGATCCGTAAGTTTATCAATTTACTAGGTAGTTTATAAACTTTCGTAGGATTCTAAACGGGAGATAAATTGTAATATTTTACGTACATATTTTCGTCAATTTATCAATTTCCGACGTCACATGGTAAATTTATAAACAATTTTATATGGTCCGACCAATCATAGAAACTCTTTTGAATATACGAATCTTTGAAATACGTTAACTAACATTAAATAACACTGCTCTCTGATTGGTCATTGTTCATAGTGGCAATGTAAATCAGATCGCGCGTAGCGTTTGGATATTGCTTACTTATTATTTTACGAGTGAGTTCAGTAACTTTATCAATGTACGAAAATGTGCACGTAAAATAATACAATTTATCTCCCGCTTAGAATCCTACGAAAGTTTATAAACTTCCTAGTAAATTGATAAACTTACGGATCTTGTTATTTTCCGGTGACATATACAAGAATTTTGCGTCCTGCTCGAGTATAGTTTGTAAATCATTTACGCCTTACAAGAGTTTAAAAGATATTAATATGTTTATGAGCACTGAAGAGCAAGGGCCTCCCTGCCTTTTACACAACGTGTAAAAAAAAGCAATAATACGTAAGGGTGCAAACAGATACCGTTTAAAGACTTCACTGACAAAATATGAGCATATGAGAATGTATGGATTTTTTTTACACCTTATAGAAATGATAAATAAATAAATATTTCACAACATCACAAACATTGATCTGACTCCGAGATAGGTCGCTCAAGCACCTGTGTTACGGATATCAGAATCAACAGTGGGATTACAAATATATACGTATAATACTTTTCTTTTGTAAATACATACTGACCGGATGGCGCAATTGGTAGTGACCCTGCCTCTTACGCCAAAGGTCGTGGGTTCGATCCCCACCCTGGACAAACATTCGTGCGATGAACACTTGTGTTTGTTCGGTGTCTGGGTGTAATATATGTATTTATGTATATATTTGAGTTCCTCTGTTGTCGGATATCTGTAACACAAGTGCTTAAGCTACTTAGTACGGAATCAGGTCAACGTATGAGATGTTGTGAGAATTATTATTATACTTATAATACATAGGGGACACCCAGACCAATACAAACAGACAAGTTTACAATGAAACTAGTCCTAAAACCTAACAATAAAATGTACATAGGTTTTTCTGTTAAGAAATTTTCAGTGCCAGCCCGGAGTTTGGAAGTTGGCGGTCTTTTACCAGTTGCCTCGGAAAGCACGTTAAGCCATTGGTCCTGCACCAGATCACTCTCCAGTCGTGTCACACTGGTGTCCCTATCGGATTACGAGGGCAAGGGAATAGAGAATTACTTGTGTTTGCGCACTACACTAGAGCACTATAATATATCCTTCGTAAGTGGCTGATCGTTGTGAATCGGTTGGAGAATATTTGATATAATACTATATACTAAGATAAGTAAACTTTATTTATCTATCTTCAAAAATTTAAATACCTTTGCCGCCCTCCGAATCTGTATATGTAAAGCCAGACACCTCCACTAATGAGGGCACCCAACATTTCTTTTCGGCCCTCTTCTAATTATAGAGAGCACAAAGCCTCCGTAAATTAATACGAGCTGAAAACGGACGGGTTTGGGTGTTAATGCAGAGCGGGAATTTATTACCGACGATATTTAGCCGGTTTTTTTAATTAAGCGTCGAAGCCAGCTCTGCGGTCTGGAGGATCAAGTTGCCTGAAAAACATGTGGTATATTTGTGGCAAATTTAGTTTCATCCACCAAATAGCTTTGTAAATAATAATATCCTCCAACCGATTACGGCTACGGCGGCCAATCACAACGATCAGCCACGTACGCAGGATGTATTATGGTGGTCGAGTGTGTGCGCAAACACAAGCACTCTCTATTCCCTTACACTCATATTCCGATGGGACACCAGCGCGACACGACTGGAGAGGGATTGGGCGCAGGACCAACGGCATAACGTGCTTTCCGAGGCACGGGCCAATTTCCTCTCTCTTGCGCACCCGTCGCTTTAAAGTGCTCTGTTGCTGTAAATACACGGTAAATAATAATCATCATCATCATCATTTCAGCCAATAGACGTCCACTGCTGGACATAGGCCTCCCCCAATGTTCTCCACACAGATCGGTCCTATGCCACCCGCATCCAATGGATTCCCGCGATCTTCACCAGATCGTCGGTTCACCTTGTGGGGGGCCTGCCACGGCTGCGACTTCCTGTACGTGGCGAGGATCTTTCCGCCCCAATGGCCGTCTGTTCTCCTCGCTATGTGCCCTGCCCATTGCCACTTGAGGCATGCAATCCTTTGGGCTATGTCTGTAACCTTAGTTCTCCTGCGGATCTCATCATTTCTGATACGATCACGCAGGGAGACTCCGAGCATAGCTCTCTCCATTGCTCTCTGAGTGACTTTGAGCCTCCTTAATCGGCACATTGTCAGCGGCAACGTTTCGGTTCCGTATGTCACTGGCAACACACACGCATTGAAGACTTTCGTCTTGAGACACTGCGGTAGGTGGGCCGAAAATATGCTGCGTAAATAATAATGATAAACGATTAATATACGATGGACACAAGTCATCACAAATGCGCTGAGATCCTTTAACTCCTCTCTCACATCGATAGGGTCTCTGGGTAACCTAAGTCGTCGAAACAGTGTACGAGCTGCTTCATGCCGGTTTTCTGTGATTCAATGGTATTATTCCGGTCCTGCCGGCCCATTCATGCCGAAGCAAGGCTGTCCCACGGCCAGATGAATCTTTATCTTTTAACAGTAACTCTTAATACCTGGACCCCAATTCTCGTGCTCGTGACATTTATTGTCATACGACATACTCGTATATAAGAATAAGAAAGCATTTATTCAGTGTTGTGTTGTGTGTGTGACATTGTTCACCGGATTAGCAAGCTTAAGTGGCAGTGGGCTGGCCATATTAGCCGCAGAACCGACAACCGATGGGGTAAACGAGTTCTGGAGTGGAGACCGCGTCTTGGCAAACGTAATGTAGGGCGCCCTCTGGCTAGGTGGGGGGACGATCTGCGCAGGATGGCTGGCAAGAGCTGGATGCGAGAAGCCATGGATAGATCACAGTGGCGAACAATTGGAGAGGCCTACGTCCAGCAGTGGACTGCGATAGGCTGATGATGATGATGATGATGATGATGACAAAACATACAAAAGACGGTACAATCAAGTAATAACAATGGTAAAAACAGGTAAAATATTGACAATATTGTGAGTGGGTATATCACAAAAACAGTTTTTTCGTATGAATTTCATGCGATATCCGCCATGTTTTTTTACATTGATAGGCGTTTCGCACCGCAAGAGATTCGAACCGCGGTGTGAATCGCCCAAGAGCCTCTTTTGAATGGGTTCTATCGCACCGCAGTAGTTACAGCGGTGTGAATCGCCTAAGGTTTCTTTTGAAATGGGTCGGTTTGAACCACGATACAATGCTCCTTGTAAGTCCGATTTAGACACGCATAAAATAAATAGGTGATTTGAGTGTACAGACCAAAAGAAAAGTGGATTGTTAAAAAAACAGATAATAACAAAATTTATTATATATTCAAAAGTTATAAATTTCACAGATCGATTAATTAACGTCTGAAATAAACGAGTTCGTGAAAGATAAAACTATACATTGTAATGTACTTAGAACTAGGTAATCATGAAATAGCACAGCCGTAAAATTTAAAAAACTGTAAAAAACTTGTATACTGAAACTAAACTCATTAATTTTTCTAAACAATGGCCTACAGCTGTATCTCTTTTAAATTAATAGGTTCTGGTTTAAAATCATAGTTTGATCGATATTTTTAACTTAAAACTATGTTTATCTATGACAGGTTATGTTTTACCCTTATACTAATTTAGTTAAAACTAGGTAATCATGAAATTCACAGCCGTAAAATTAAAAAAAATCAACAAAGATATAAAAACTTGTTAACTAAACTCTTAATTTTTCAAAGCAATGGCCGACAGTTATATCACCGGCCAATATTATAACTTGCATGATGTCATGAATTTGTTCATACCATATAAACTCACAACACACAACACATCCGAGTAATGATTATCACGTCTCACGTCACCACTCTCAAAGTAGATAAGTTACTGTGATCTTGTCAATATTCCCAAAGCATCCACCAATCAGAAGCAATTGCAAGGGTGCTTCTGATTGGAAGCTTTTGCTTCCAGTTAGTCTATTGTTTATTTAACCGGTAAGTCCACTTTGAACAAAGGGTTAAAATTTACCTTGATTTTTTGGAATGTGCACATATTTAAGATGAAGATGTTCACGTGGTAATAAAATTATTTTAATTGGCCTATTATTTTGTGCCCGGCTGTACTTTATGAGATGTGTGATTAAAATACATTAAATTAGTCAGAATTCACTCATTTTAGAAGAAAACTGCTTTGTTAGTCATTGCGGTTCGAATCGACCCATTAAAAATGATTTTGGGCTATTCGCACCGTGGTGCGAAAAGACCCATTCAAAAGAGGCTCTTGTATCATGCTTGTATTTTATTTCTGTGCAATAAAGAATATCTATCTATCTATCTATCTAATTATTTTAATTGGCCTATTATTTTGTGCCCGGCTGTACTTTATGAGATGTGTGATTAAAATACATTAAATTAGTCAGAATTCACCAATTTAAAAAAAACTGCTTTGTTAGTCATTGCGGTTCGAATCGACCCATTAAAAATGATTTTGGGCTATTCGCACCGTGGTGCGAAAAGACCCATTCAAACTGGGCTCCTGAAATAACTGATTGCGATGGTAGCTCAGTGGATAAGAACGCGCCTTCCATGCGTAGGGTCGTGGTTCGAATACGAGCATGCACCTCTGGATTTTTTCAAATGTATGTGCGTATTCTACCATTAGCGAAGATCAGACAGCAGTCGTTTCATTGTAATTACCAGACTCCCCAAATACTGAATCATGGTTTTATTACCCCGGGCTCCAAACGGACAGCTTTGGACGCAACCGGGAATTACACGCTAAGATGAGGAGGATTTTACTGGCATTTCTACTAGAGAATTCGCTTTGAAATTATTATTTTTTGATACATTTCAATCCACAGACTCTAGGTACGTGCCTTTATTTGCTTGTTTTACATAATTGCTTATTTTTTTACATAATATTTTTTGTTCCGCGAAAAATACATTTTATTGTTAGGTTTTAGGTCTAATTTCATTGTACATACATAACTACTCACTTATTATTCTTCTTCTTTGAGTGCCTCTTCAATTCTGAAGGTTGGTCGCTTTCCAAAATCCTCTCTGTTCATTGCGAGACGAAACAGCCGTTCCACAGATGCGATGCCAGTTCACTCTTTTATATTGCGCAGCCACGATATTTTCCTTCTTTCAACACGTCGCCTCCCCTCAATTTTACCCATCATGATAAGTTACAGCAACTTGTACCTCTGATGCCTAAGTACGTGACCTAGGTATTCGATTTTCCGCTTTTTGATGGCATTCATAAAGTTACGGGTCATGGTGACACGTTAGAGTACCGTTTCGTTTGTCACTCTATGTTTCCAGCTGATGCGGAGCATACGTCGGTAACACCACATCTCGAATGCATCCAGACGTCATCTGGTGTCCTCCTTCAAAGTCCAAGTCTCGCATCCTAAGTGACAACAGGCCATATATAGCACAGTAAGATGCGAACTCGAAGCTTTTGCCTATTTGGCGGCAACACAAAACTTTCCTTCACTTATCATTTCCGTCACTTAACCAAGCCTAAAAGTGCTAGTGTATAGAATTTATGTGCTAATACATTGTTTTACTTTCTACTTTATTATTTAATTCTTAAATCTATTTTCTTGTTACGTCTGACTCGCCATTCCCCGTAAGCACGAGGAAAGGGAGACACATCACTGCATCGCTTTGAAATTAGAAATTGCGAAGCCACAATCTACAGTAATCTGCATTCATGTCTATTATTCCTGCATTTCCACCTTAAATCACCCAGAAACGGCAAAAGGTTCCCTCAATCTAAAGCGACAATAATGCAGAATTTTTACAATCCCGACAACGGCAGCAGCAATGCGATTCAGTGCAACGACGCAGAAATCGCCAATCATCTAACTAACAAGAGCTTGCGATGCACCGTCTTGGGTAGGGCTGGCTTATGTCTTGAGAGAATTGGGACAATACCTTGTCTCAGAAAATCATTCCCAGTTGCGTTCAAAGCCGTCGCATTTGAGCCGGGAGTGGGCTTCTTTTGATCCGGGAGCACGCTTGGACCATGATCCAGGATTTGACAAGTCTGGTAAGTAATTACAATATGAAGCGACTGCGGTCGTATTAACTTTTACACTGTACAGTTACACAATATATTTATCTTTACTTTGAAAAATTTGCCGAAACGAGCAGGTTTTCTTATATTATCTCACCCTTGCTTGGTACTGTGACTTATGTAATATTTTGATAAATGAGATAGAAAAAAATACACAATAAAACTTTCTTTATAATTGTTAAATAAACCTTTGTTCGCTAAAACAGTGTTATAGAGCAGTTCTGACGTTTAAAACTAAATATTTTCATATATATTTTTTTAAAAGAATGAAATCTGCTTTATAACACCGTTTTAGTTACTAAAGGTATAACAAAAATTTATGAATAAGACCTAAAGTTACCTAAATCACTTCTACACTTGGTGCCTTAACTCCACTCAAGTGGTCTTGATTGTCTTCATTTTGAATTCCATGTCCGGTCGGGGAATTTGGCGCTTAACCAAACAGCCTGAAGAGCAAAACTCGCTTGCAGCTTGCATAGTTTTTTGTTTGAAATGACACCATTTTAGTGCCATACGTTCAAGCGAGTTTTGTTCTAAAGGTGTTAAACACCAGATTCCCGAACCGTTCATGCCAGTTTTCTTGTCCCGTCCCGCAGTTCCTTCAAAGACGCCCCGCCATTCTGTCACCAAGGTTAGCGAACCTGTCTCCGTCCTAGCCTTTCCGATGGGGTAAATGGAATTTTGCTGTTTGACAACGCTACATTGGGTGGAAGAATTGGTCCCAGTTCTAACTTAATGCTGATAGTTTTGAAGATGTGCTCGGATTTTATAACGAGTGGTTTACAGATGTAAGGTTTCAAATTTTTCAGGTTGATCGTACATTCGTTAGCTAGAGAGCATGCGCGGTTCTGAGAAGGCTTTTTCACAAAAAAAAATACATATTATTGTCGTTGGCGTTATAACAAAAAATTTCAATAAAGTATACAAGAACAATTCAACTAATTTATTTATTTATTTATTTATTTATTTGGACAACCAACAAGAACATACACCTTAAAAACTAAGGGATACAAATGGTCACGTACATGAGTTGGTGCTGCCTTAATTATAGGTTGCCACGGAAAGCGTGAACAAAAGTAGTTGGGGGCATAAGGCTTCCCTTAGCTTGTAAAGAAAAAATATAAAGTTAAATAATAATTACACTCAGGCACTGTTCAAACACAAGTGTTCAACACACGAATGTTTGTCCATAGTGGGAATCGAACGCACGACCATTGGCGCATTAGGCAGTGTCACTACCAAAAGCGCCATTGGGCCATTCAACAAGTGAATCATCGAGATTTTATCTTATCTTATTATTTCTAATTATTAGACAATAGTAGGCGTAATTTATTTTTAAATGTAGGTAAACTAAGATTAAATACATCAATGTCTTTATTTTTGCAAACCAAATTATATTCGGTTTGGAGCCTGTTAATAGGGGAAAAACGACCAAGATTTGTCTTAGAGCGCTTTGGCTTAAACAGTGAATATCTGGAGAGACGTGGTAGACTATGTGTTATTGTAATATTGATTTTTTTAAGTAGTTGGGGACAATTTATATTACCGTTGACTAATTTGTGAAGGAATGATAGATTTAAAATTTTACGGCGATTATTAAGAGGTGTTAGTTTGAAATAGGTAAGACGATCAGAGTAACTTTTAAATTTTTTACATAAATTATATTTGTATGACAAGTGGTACATGAACCTTTTCTGAACGCGTTCAATTTTATTGGAGTGGACTTCGTAGTGCGGATGCCAAACCACGCAGCAGTATTCTAGCATGGATCTAACTAAACTCTCATATAATCTTATGATACATGATTTATTCTTAAAGGTTTTGGTGTTTCTGATTATAAAACCAAGGCATTTTAAAGATTTATTTACTATGTGGTCGTAATGTTCCTTAAAGTTTAATTGCTTATCCAGTATAACACCTAAGTCTCGTATTGAATCTACGCGTCGAATACTTTTGCCGTCAATTGTGTAAATTCCCGGTAACTCACTGAGCTTACGGGTAAAACTGATATAGCAGCATTTGTCCACATTCAAGACCATCCCATTTATCTCACACCAGCGAACAAGTCTATTTAAATCATCTTGAAGTAGTGCTTTATCTTGCCCGTTCCTAATTGGTCTCATTAACTTAAGATCATCTGCATAAAGATATGGTTTGCTATATCTGAAGCAAGAGATCACGTCATTCATGTAGATATTAAAGAATATAGGTCCTAAATGGGAACCTTGAGGGACGCCTGATAAATTTGGAAAGGGGTCGGATGTAAAACCACTTACTACGACTTTAGATGTACGGTCACTTAAGTAAGACTTGCACCAATCGAAAAAGGCGCCAGCAAAACCAAACTGCGATAATTTTTGAAGTAAGCTGTAATGGGGAACTTTATCGAACGCCTTTGATAGATCCGTGTAAATGACGTCGACTGGTATGCAACCATCCACTGAGCGGGATACCTCATCAACAAAATCTGTTAAGTTGGTGCTAGTTGAACGGGCAGCAACAAATCCGTGTTGGGAGTCTGTCAACACACTTTTAATGTGCCATGTTATATAAGGACATAGCAGAGATTCTAATAATTTTGCAAATACCGATAAGATGGTGATGGGCCGGTAATTTATGGCGTAGTTTATATCCCCAGATTTATGGATAGGAACGATAAGGCCCGTCTTCCAGACTGATGGGAACAGGCCCGCTGTCAGCGATGCATTAAAAATAGATGTAAGAGGCGAGGATAGTTGCTTAGCACAGTTGACGGCAAAGACCGAAGGAATGCCATCTGCACCAGCTCCCTTGTTTCTGTCCAGGGATTTAAGACGTTTCAAAACTTGGTCCTCAGAGAGAGTTAAATTGCTTAATGAGTAGGAGACTTCGCACTTAATGTTAGCTTGATTGTCAATTGGCAATTCAACGTTATCTGCATTATAAGATGAAGAAAAGTAAGTAGCGAGAGTGTTACAAATTTCTAGGCCTGAAGAGACTGTTATGTTTTCATAATTAAGAGAGGACGGGAACGAAATACTGTTTTTATTTTTTTGTTTTATGTAGGAGAAAAATAGTTTCGGATTGGATTTGACAGATTTTTCTATTAATTCTATGTATTTATTATAGCACTGAGTAATAAGAACATCACACCTTTTTTTCAATGACTTAAACGATAAGTTATCAAGAGGGTTTTTATATTTTTTAAAGCGTACCCGATACTTATTTTTTTCTTTCAGTAAGTGTTTAAGTTCTTTGGAATACCAAACAGGAATTCTGCTCAAAGTAGATAGAGTCAATATTTGATAGAACCTATCAACCATACCGTCTACTGATGTACATGTGCTAAACTCATGGGGCCAATCGGTATGGGCTAAAGATTCACAGATGCTATTATAGTCTGCTTTATAAAAATTGTTTTTGTAAGAATCTATATTGGCATGTAACCTATGACTAGAGTAGTTAAATAATGCGTTAAATACCAAGGCGGGATGGTGAAAATCGATTTTGCTGAGGGGTTCTGTTGGTGACAATAGGTTATTAATAGGCATATTGGTAAGAATTAGGTCTAGAATTTTACCATTTTGATTGGTTATATAATTTAGTTGAGACAATTGGTTTAATGACATAAACTCCAAAAGATAATTTGAGGTCGCACAGCTAGAATTTATTTTCGGCGTCAATGGTGATCCAGGTGGGCCAATCCAGTCTATATTACTTTGATTTAAATCCCCGCAAATCAAGGTCAGGTTATATTTACTTAAAATTAAACTGGCATGATTACAAAAGTGTTCAAAGTGTTCTTTTATAACGGGTGGTGAGAAATAAACAGTACATAATAATAATTTTTCAATTTTTTTGTCCACCACTACATCAATTTCGATCCACAAGTCTTCACTATCGCTTTCATACATCTTTATAATACTAGATTTAATTTTTTTTGAGATAGCAACTAAAACACCACCACCTCCCTTTTTACGTTGTAAACGACTAGTTTCGCGGTCTCGCCTATAAACGTTATAATTACATGTAAATAGCTCTGAATCCATAAAACTATTATTTAGCCAAGTCTCGTTAAGAATAATAACATCATACTCGCATTTAGCAGAATTAATGTACAAGTCATTTGTCTTTGTACGCAAGCCTCGAACATTCTGAAAATAGAAACTTAATTTACGAACGAACTTTAACAAATAAGTTATAGACACATTATAGGTAAACAATAAACGAATATAAACCTAATATTACAGACTATTCAGTTTTTCGAGCACTTCTTCGTTACGCACATAAATCGCTTCTGATGTGTCGGTTTTTCGAAGATAAACTCGGCCGCCACGAATCCATACAAACTTGTAGGTTTTTTCTTTAGCTAGTTTGCGCGCGGCTGCATGAAGTTGTTTATTCTCAGGCGACAAGTTCTCCGTAACGTAGATAGGTGTAACTTTAGTAGATGAGATCCCAAGATGTCCGGTATTGAGTCTATTTCCAGGATTTTTCTTGTTGAATTCAATGACCGCAGCGAGTAGACAGTCACGGGTTCGCGGTGAATTCAATTTAAGCAAAATCGAACGTGGTCGAGGGCTGTTAGATTGTAATTTCGCCGTTCGGGAACAGTAAATAATATCCTTCTCGTTCACATTATAATTTACTGTTTTTCCAAGTTCCCGCGCGATGGAAATTAAGTTCTCGGATTTGCGTTCGGGGACGCATTGTATCTCCAGATTAGATGAGCGGGAAAGTTGGTCAAACGTATTCAAACGCAGCCTTAGTGAGTGTACGTCGGATTTCAAAGTTTCATTTTCCTTTTTTAAGGTTATAATTTCGGTGTTTGCGGCAGTTATGTTACTTTTCATACTATCAAAATCCTCGCTAATAAATTGTAATGATTTTTTAATTTCATTTAATTCGTTCAAAACAAAATCTTTCATAACGTCGCGCATCTCTTCACGAATAATTTCGCGTATATTTTGCGTGCCTGCATCAGAGGTAGATGGCAGATGCAGACTTGATTCGCTATCCATGCGATTTTGTTGCTTGCGACGAGTATTACTAAAGGTCATGTCTGCCAGCCCTGTAGGTGTAGACGGACGAACTGGTTTACTCGAGTTGTCGTTCTTAGGCTGTTTGGTCTGGCAAATAGGACATAACCAATTTCGTTTGAAATCTCCAGAGGAATTTTCCCATTCACATTTTTTAAGGTTTATACATAGAAGATGAAATTTATTTGGGCAGCGTTTACATCTCATATAGCAGTCATCGTCAATCACATCGGGACAAGCCGCGCAGCTACTCATCGTCATTTTTTTTATGCACGCGCGATACGGGTGCGGTTATAATGAGGCAGAAAGAGCGAGTAATATTTATTATTTATTATCTGGTCTTACCGCAGCGGTGAGGTATGCGGTCCCCGCGCTAGCATCTATCGTCCGTGACCTTGCAAGCGATCAGTGCAAGTTATTATTTTCTGTTAGAATCACTGCACTCAAGATTCACTAATAGATGGATCGTTAGAAGTGTCAATAGGGTTAACTTTGGTATGCACAAATTACTATTTTTGTATTAAATTATTGGAGAAACGGTGTACACGACCGCTCCCAACTAACAGCGTACGACGAAAAAACTAATGAGATATTTTCAAAGAGTAGGTCGACGTATACCTGTGTTCCGATGATATAATAACAGTGGCTAACGTTAGATGGCGACCAAACTAACAGTGTGAAAATGAAGTGAATCAAAGTAGCAAAAATTTTTTGCGAAAAAAAATCGCCTTCAAAATACACTTTATACACTTCAAATAACATTTGGCATGCTATTTACTCCGTAGTCCACGAGAAACCCTTTCGTATTTTTATATATATTCGTTTCGCTGTCCGTCCATCTATCCATAGCCAAGCTTAGAGATTTTTGGTACTAGAATGCTACTTTTTGGCATGAAAATACACAGTAATCGTCAAGCCCATAAAGTGGTATAATTTTTAGCCGCTGTTTTTTCTTTCTTTATTTTTATAAAATAGGGGGCAGACGAGCAGACGGATCACGTGATGGTAAACAATTACCGCCGCCAATGGACACCTGCAACGCCAGAAGAGTCACAAGTGCGCTGCCGGACTTGTATTTCGCCACCACGGAAAACATAAGTCCATAGAAGATGATAATCATTTGTGTTTCATACATAAGGACGGTCCAAAGTCCAGAGTAGGTGCACTTGTTGTACTTTGGACCATACTGGACGTAATAATTTATCTAGCTACAGAGATTGCGAGTTCATCTCTGTTGAGGATCGACGGCTGCACCAGTCGCTTTTATATTGTTAAGGAAGAAAGAAAGAAAGAAAAAAATATTATTTTGGACATTACACGAGTACAACATCAGTTACAAAAGAACAAACAAACAAATCAAACTCTCAACCCTTGGACTAAAGGCAGCGTTCACTACCACTGTTCAAGCAGCCATTTATTGATATATTATTGTTTCGTTTTATGATTGTCTAATTATCTTGTATAAGACGCCCACCTGATCGTGGAAAACATACAGTTTCGCCTTTACTGGCATCCCCTCACCAGCACGATAAGATACAGTTCAATCGCCACAACCTCCACAGCAGAATGCCAAAAATATTCATAATTCAAGCCTTTACTCCAATGTTCTTTACCCTTCGCGAATCGTGATCAAGAACATCAAAACATTCAAGTTCCCTTCAAAGTATATATCACAAGGGCGTCGTAATTATCCACCCTTTACTCTTCATATTTTGCGTACAGCCCTTTTGTTTCATACGCCAGCATTCCCTTTTAGATCAAACGATCATCGAATACATGGACGGGTATATTTTGTAAGTAACGACTGTGCTTAACACGCTACCGTGTATCTGCCAATGGATAAGCTTAGGCGGATGGATAGTTATTTACTACCCTAAAACCGATTACGGCTACGCGGCGACCAATCTCAACGATCAGCCACGAACGCAGGATATGTTACAGTTCTCTAGTGTGTGCGCAAACATACGTGGACTCTCTAATCCCTTACCCATATATTTCGATGGGACACCAACGTAACACGAACGGAGAGGGATTGGGCGCAGGACGTTAACGTGTTTTTCGAGGCACAAAACAGCTAACTTCCAGACTCCGGGCTGACATTAAGAATATCTAACCAAAAACGTAGTGCATGAACATGTCTGTTTGTATTGGTCTGGGTGTTTTCTACATATTATAAGTATGTATTTACAAAAGAAAATTATTACACGTATATATTTGTAATCCCACTGTTGATTCTGATATCCGCAACACAGGTGCTTGAGCTACCTATCTCGGAGCCAGATCAATGTATGTGATTTTGTGAAATGTTTATTTATTTATCATTTCTATAGCGTGTAAAAAAATGATCATGTGAGCGAAAAAAAATTCAACTGTTCCATACATTCCATATGCTCATATTTTGTCAGTGAAGTCTTTAAACGGTATCTTTAATTTATACGGTATATTTAAACGGTATATAATAATTATTGCTTTTTTTAGACATTGTATAAAAGGCAGGGAGGCCCTTGCTCTTCACTGCTCATAAACATATTAATATCTTTCAAACTCTTGTAAGGCGTAAATGATTTACAAACTATACTCGAGCAGGACGCAAAATTCTTGTATATGTCACCGGAAAATAACAAGATCCGTAAGTTTATCAATTTACTAGGAAGTTCATAAGTAGTAAGTGTATGTGATGTTGTGAAATATTTATTTATTTATGTATGTATACCTATTTTTACATAGCAGAACCCGAAGTGCAATGGGTCGACAAAACTTAGGTATGCATACATCATACCTATCTGTCGGAGAACGTATAACACGTTCTTCTTTCTTTCCTTTGATGAGGGTTCTTGTAACAAGAAGCCGGACACAGACATTGTCACGAGCTTTAATTTGGGACCCATTTCCGTTAAATGTCGTTAGAACATTCATAATGCAATAGGGTCGAAACTTTAGTGCAATAATACAACACGCAAGCGATTGTCATTCTATCCCCATCATCCGACGGATGGCGGTCTAATACTATACTTTTTTCGCTGAACTTTCTACCACGTATCTCAGTTCTGTGAAAGGGTTTGCCTGCGGGAATATTTCCCGATGGCTACGACTAGGGTCCTTCAAGAGAAGAGCGTACTCCTTTTTAAAAACATTTTAACACAACATACTGAAAAACCAAAATCGCAGAAATGTAAAGGACTCGAAACTCACGAAGTGACGACGAGTTCACTCGCTAAAGTATATTAGTACGAGTATGTTGGTATTTTTTTACACATCGACGATGATGTGGCAATACCTCCTATCTAACAAATTAACTAACATTAATAATCAACCTTAACACCTATGGCATAAGGAAGTAATTTTGATAGGAGGAGGATATTGTTAGATAGGAGGTATTGGCACATAGAGGCAATATCGTAACCAATGAGGTTAATCCGAGGTGCGATTATTGCTAGTTGAAAACTTTATCATCGTTGACATGTTTTTGCTACTGGCGGAAAGTTGACGGAAAAGATTTCTAAACGTTTTATAAATACGTGATTGCGCATTTATGTCCTTTTCGATGTAGAGGATTCGATTCCCTTTCAGTGTGCTAAACACACATACGTGTCAAACACATAAGATGTGTTTATTCAGTATCTGCGTGTTATAATATTCATTCAACTAAGTATTATATTTGTTATCCCATTGATGATTCTGATAACCATAACACAAATACTTTAGTTAATTACTTCCCACTTTATTACAAAACGCGGTCTAAGTTATTACCGTACTAAAGTTTACGCCATCCCGTTCTAAAACGCATATCTTAAAAGAAGCTTGAATGAGTTAAGTTTTTTTTTATGTAATAGGTGCCAGACGAGCAGACAGATCATCTGATGGAAAGCGATTGCCGCCGCCCATGGACACCAGCGACACCAGTGCCCACCTTTAAACCCCCCATAACTTTAAGTAGTAGTTGGTAAGCGTAGTGTAGGACGCCCTGCGAGAAGATGGGATGATGACATTCGAAGGCTGGCTGGTGTGGGCTGGATGAGAGTGGCCAAAAATCGGGAGCAGTGGCGCGCATTAGGGGAGACCTATGTCCAGCAGTGGACGAGTGTGGGTTGCTGATGAACTTTAACTAGTTATGGTTATAGTTTTAGTTATAGAACTTTTTAAGTTCCATAGTTTTGTAATAAGAGGGTTTGGGTTTAGGTGATTATAAACATTGACACGTTCTTTTTCTGTGTTTGACGCATTTAAGGTTAACGAGTGTGTCGTGTCATTCTATTTGTAAGCAAAAATTTGGGAAAAGAGCCCTAAAACACTTATGCTATCAAAAACTCCTCATCATCAGCCGACTTCCAATCAATCCAGCTCCATCTAAATTGAATAGCTCAAAGCCCTGTACCTCGACGCCGTCGGAAATTCGCCAGAAATTCCCCACTCATTTCGGCGAACACCGATACTTCAATTTGCTCGACGTCGCCATCGCCATGTCAAATTTTGCAACGTCGCGGGATTAATAAAAGACGTGCCGTAGGTATGATACTTGCTAATAAGCCAACCAGCGTATATTGGATGGTGCGACTGAGTGTCCATAGAGGTGACATCTTCGCTATTCATTCTTTCACTCTTCATATTATCCCAGCGTATAATTCCATGTTGTGTCCAATCAGTCATCGCTTTGGAGCCTAGGCCATCACTTGGACCATGATTCAGAATTCGGGAACAAGAGTCAAGACCAACTGGATCACGGTACTGGATAGTGTCTTAAACCTATATTGATTCTGAACGGAACTAGGAACTATATTTTCCCTCTCCGTCGAGCGGATGGTAGCAATTCGCACAAAAATTTGAAAAGACCAGAGGTTCAGTCCGTTCCTCAATCGCACGTTCTTATCTACTCAGCTACCATAGCTCTTTTAAACCTTTGTGAGCGACTGGATCCTGAGATAGGCTACGGTGAAAAACCCGAAGAGAGAAAAAAAACGGTACAGAGCATAAAAGTTGCGGCCAACAAGGTTCAGCGTATGCTGCAACTGCCGCAAGCAACAGCTGCAGCCGTGGTTTTCGGGCTGAATCTTGGGTGACGCCTTTGCGTTAGAAAAAATATAAATATTAACATGCAATACAGAACAGCACAAAAGAGACAGCTTCATAAACATAGCATGCACGAGGAAATTGCTCGTCCTACTGGACAGTGAGGCTTATACTCAGACGAGTATCGGGACTAAGTCATATGGTGTGGTACGACTTTTCATCTAACGGAAGGGGGAAACCTCATTAAGATGTAGATTGGTAACTGATGGTTGGCGCTTGATTAGCCTTGGTTGGCTCAAAGGGACCGAAGGATACGAGACCGAATACTAATACACCGTGCTTTTTAACCATTTCACAAACTACACGAGGGCGTTAGCGCGGGAGAGCCATGCTTCGGCATAAATGAGCTGACTTGACTGGAGTGTTACGATGGCCTCACAGAAAACCGACGTAAAACAGCCCTTGCGCCGAGTTGGAAGTGGATTTGTGTGACTCAGCTGGTGTTACGGGTATCTATGAGACGGCAATCGCTTGCCATCTCATCATTTCAGCTAATCAGACTGTTTACCTTGTAGAAGCCTGCCCTGCCACGTCTGCGACTTTCTGTACGTGGGCTCTAATCGGAACCTTTCCATATCAACGACCGTCTGTTCTCCTCGCTATGTGCCCTGTCGATTGCCACTTGAGGCTTGCAATCAATTGGGCTATGTCTGTGACCTTAGTTCTCCTGCGGATTACATCATTTTTGATACGATCACGCAAGGAGACTTCAAGCATAACCCTTTCAATGGAGAGGGTCCCCAGATAGCAATGGCTCTCTGGGTGACTTTGAGCCTCCTTAATCGGCAAACTGTAAGCGGCCACGTTTCAGTTCCGTATGTCATCACATCACACTGGCAACACACACGCAATAAAGACTTTCGTCTGCAATCTATCAAATATAAAAAATAGCCTGTAACACAAGAAAATATACTTTTTAAAATGAAGTTTCAATAACTCTACCCCCATTTAACCAAAAACCGGTAAAAGTCAGAGCCGATAGTAATATAACATTGTCGCAACAGTTCAAATAACCGGTTATTTACTGCGCCCCATATTCCTTCCTAACCGTTTACGAGTTCATCTGAACAATTTACGATATGCCGCAAATGATAATTTACAACGGAACGCAATGTAACAGTGTTGCCATCCTATCTCGTATGTAAAATCCACTAGATGGCGTACCTACTGTTGGAGAGCGACGGTTAGATAAGAACGCGCCTCCCATACGAGTCTTCTTCTTCTTCATCATCATTACTTCGCCCACTGTAGGGCATATGCCTGCCTCTCCGAAGCACCTCCACTCGGCTCGGTGATTAAGTCTTTCTGGTTCATAGGATGCCTGCGTGACATCTTACATCATCTGCCCATCTGGGTGGTGGTCTTCCTACGCTTCTCCCGCCCATATGCGGCCTCCAGGGCAAAACACACCTACTCCATCTT
The DNA here is from genome assembly GCA_019059595.1 of Marasmia exigua. Lineage (NCBI taxonomy): Eukaryota > Metazoa > Arthropoda > Insecta > Lepidoptera > Crambidae > Marasmia > Marasmia exigua. The sequence continues at coordinate 242,628 of CM032467.1, forward strand.
ACGTCGTGTCGGCGCCACACATGGCCGGCCCGTACCACTTAAATTTATCAGCGCGATAGCCTACATCCACCACTCTAGTTTTACTCCGAATTTATTCATTTCGAACCGGTTCGTCGGTCGTGGTTCAAATCCGAGCATCCGTCTCTGGATTTTTCAAATCTATGTGAATATTTCTACCATGAGCTCGACGGCGACGGAAAACATCGTGAGGAAACCGGTCTCGGATAGTTTCACAAAATTGTGGATGCGTATAATAATTGAGATAATGATTCGAAACGTGTAACCGTGATCCAGTTGGACTGCTCCGGTGCGACCACTCCGGTCGAGCCGGTCCATTCGTGCCAAAGCGTGGCTCTCCCACGGTATAAGAAAAGAAGAGTTTTTAAAATGAAATCCTTCTATTTCGCTCGTATGGTAAGATGTGCAATACTGTATTTGACTTTTTTTTGTTATCATAAGACTTCTCAATGATGGAAATATCGTTGAAAGAATTACTTGATTCTCATTTGAGATATCGCAACTTTAAAATCACATTATTTTGGGAAAACCCAAAATGCTCCATACAAATGGCTACTATGGTTATATCACATGTTTCGTTTATGTCAATGGTTCTATTATAATAGTTAGTGCAAATTGTATGGGTTATTCAATGGTATAATTATTTTTTAATAATTTCATAACTTTAAAATGGACTTGCCCATGAATCTCTGAATGACCATGAAACCGGCTAGACGTTATATTTTTAATTGAAAATGTTTGCTACTAGCACATATATATATTTTATGGGATAGGGGGCAGACGAGCAGACGGAACACCTGATGGTAAGCGATTACCGCCGCCCATGAACACCTGTGAGATAAAGTGCGGGAGGGTTCGATGAGTTAAGGTAAAGACGTCATGTTTCGATTACGGTCGTTTATTGAATTCAATCATTAAAAATACATTTCACTTAATTTCTATCTTACTCAGCAAACTTATCTCTAACGTCTATAATGCTACGTGTGTGTTCCAATTTTTATTATTGCTTATGCGGATTTAGAATGAGTAATGTTTTGCAATCATACTTCACCTGCAACACCAGAGGAGTCACAAGTGCGCTGCCGACCTTTATATTTACGTATATTTTGATAAGACTTAGAGAGCTTAGTCAAATACCCTATTGAGTCGACTTATCTACTCTACAAGTGATCACCTGTTAGTCTGGTCACCGTCGCGTATGGCCTAGGGACACATAGAGCAGCAGGAAGTATATTTAGAACAGAATGCGATACCTATCCTAGCTAGAGATCTTGAGACCAAGGCAGCCACTCCTGCTAAAAAATTTGGTATCCTATGCAAGGTTAGGCGATACTTAACGCCGGAACAGGTTCAGGTCAAACTCTATCAAGCTCAAGTTCGGTCGTGCATGTAGTATTGCAGTCACCTATGGGATGGCTCTGCCAAGTATCAGCTGGCTGCCCTCGACTCGATTGAGCGGCGAGCCATGAAGTTAGTTGGTGACGCGGAATTAGTGGAGGGTAAATCCCAAAGCCTCGCTCACCGACGTAAAGTGGCATTTTGGAGAGTGTTCGAATGAGCTTCACGACCTGATACCACCTTCTTCTTTCTACCACCTGACATTACGGAAGACGACAGGAACACCCTTACACTGTGCAAGTTCCACTAGCTCGTACTAAGCGTTTCGCTTCTTCTTTCTTGGTACGAACTGCTAAGGAATGGAACAACTTGCCGGCTTCTGTATTCCCAGAGAGCTACAATTTGGGTGTCTTTAAGTCGAGAGTGAATAGGCTTCTTCTGGATAAGCACGCTACATCTTAGACCTTATTGTCACTTTCCATCAGGTGAAATGAGGTCAAGTGCAAACCCATTTAATAAAAAAAATCTCACCTTTTACTACTTTAAGACATCTTTTTATTAGGGCTGGCAACATTAACTGTACGTTTATGTCCCGTACTGTATACGAGCGTGAAGTGCTTAAATTGACATTATATGCTATGAAATGTATGTCGTTTAATTTAGAAGATATTATCTCGTATCTTCTCCGGGCAATTTTTCTTAGAAACGAATATTAACTTAAAAGAAACTCAGAAATGCTGAGATTTTTTAAATAAAATACCAACCTCTTAATCGCTCTTTCTACATACAACATATTTATGTTAAAACTCTACTTATCTTTCTTAGTTAATTCTTAGGCTTTAAATCTTCTTCTTCTATCTTATGTTCATACATTTTGACGAATAATTTCTTATTAAGTTAGTATCCATAGCTCTTTGAGCGACTTTGAACCGGTGGACTTGTCCAGCCGTGAGTGTCCACGTCTCGGCACCGTAAGTCATGACCGGAAGGACGCACTGGTCGAAGACTTTCGACTTAAGACTGAGGGATGGGTGATGGGTATAGGGTAGGGAAGGGCTATGCTGGGAGTATCTCTGAAGGACCGCATCAGAAATGATGTAATCCGACAAAGAACCAGTATCACCGACATAACCCACCGAATTAGCAAACTGAAGTGGCAGTGAGCTGGTCCTATTAGCCGCAGAGCTGACAGCCGTTGGAGCCGTAAAGTCATTTGAGTGGAGACCTCGACTCGGTAAGCGTAGTGTTGGACGCCCTGCGACAAGATGGGTTGATGACATTCGAAGGCTATGTCCAGCAGTGGACGTCTACTGGCTGAAATGATGATGATGATTCTCACACAAATGAAATTTTAAAAAAAAGCTAAAGTTAAAGCCCTGTTGGTCTAGTGGTTCAAGTACCGGGCCGTGAACTCGGGGTCCTGGGTCCGATTCCCGGGTCGAGCGAAAAGTATGTTTCGAATTTGTCGAACATAGGTCGGGTTTGTGATCACCAATCCACATTTAACAAGCGTGTTGATTAAGCCTAATCCCATCATATTAGCGATAACTTGTATTGACATATAGGCTGATATTTTTTACTACCTACAACTTATTTTCCGCTAGTTTATTCGCATCCGTGAAAATTTAATTCATCCCAGAACATAATAGAGAGTTAAAATCTTGCGCTTAAATTTAATATCTTGCCTTAAGCCGTTTTGGATGAGAAATTTCCACTTTGTTCGCTGTTTTAAGTTTAATTGCGGGAAGAGTTGGGAAGAGGGGGGAGGTCGTTATTGTTGATATTTTGGTGATTAATTTTCACATTGACAATTTGTTTTCCACCGCCTGCTATTTTTGGTCCATTTAGTTGATTATAATGGATCAGTTTTTATCTTTAAGCATTGCTCGGGATTAAATGTTTTTGTTTATTATTAAATTGATACAACACAACATACACACATCAACAGAATTTACCTACCAAAACTATTAATATTAGGGTATGAAATTGGCGATTAGTATGAAGATTTTTTGAAAAGCTGAAAAAGGTGTTTTCCATACAAACATTTTTTTAATTTTGCTGGGCTGGCCATATTAGCCGCAGAACCGACAACCGATGGGGTAAACGAGTTCTAGAGTGGAGACCGCGTCTTGGCGAGCGTAATGTAGGGCGCCCTCTGGCTAGGTGGGGGGACGATCTGCGCAGGATGGCTGGCAAGAGCTGGATGCGAGAAGCCATGGATAGATCACAGTGGCGATCAATTGGAGAGGCCTACGTCCAGCAGTGGACTGCGATAGGCTGAAGATGATGATGATGATGATTTTTTTATTTTTAGAGTGAATATTAATGGCATTGTTTCATATTTACTGTGCTTTAATGGACAACGTTTAGTTACATTAAGTTTTCAGGAAAAAGCATTGTTTATTTAAAAAGTTATAAACGCTGAAAGCGCCAATTCTGCCTAACAAAAAAGAGTCTCTTTCAAAAATTGTTAGTTCCCGATATATCGGCGTATTTAACGGTTAACCATACGGAACCACCAGATTATGAACTTTGTGCAGATGAGATAAGGTTGAAAACCAATTAAATAAATATATCTAGTTGCCTGGTTAAGGGTTAACTTGAATAAGACAATGGCGCTTGCAAAAGCGCGTTACAAACTGCCTACTCGTATTAATAAAGTAAAAGGTAGTATGGCATCTTCCTCTAATAGCAAAACATCTCTTAAAATATAATAAATAAATAAATATTTTACAACATCACATACATTGATCTGACTCCGAGATAGGTAGCTCAAGCACCTGTGTTACGGATACCAGAATCAATAGTGGGATTACAAATACATTCATATAATACTTTTCTTTTGTTCCAAACGGGTCGTCAAATATAAAACAATTGTCTGGGGCATCGATAAACCGTCTCGTTTACTACAGAATGGATAATTCAATCACAATCCTATAAACCGGATAGATGGAAGATATCTCAATAAATATGCAACGAGCTAGTGATGCGCTTTCGGTACAATATTACTCGAATGACATTTAGGTTCGGATAAAATAAATATCAATGTTTGTGGGTGGAGGAACACAGGACGGCCAAAAGAGAGATGGATGGATTATGCAAATGAGATTGATATATATTGCAAATGAGAGGACGAATAGAAGAAGAAAACAAATGCCTCAGATAACCTGGGAACAGCGCAGGAGAATGATGAGACAGTGAAAGTGACAGATATTTACTGAAATAGATAGAGAGTAGAGTAGAGGGCCTCCATCATAGAAATCAAGGCTTAAGGTTTTGAGCGCCATTGGGGACACCGGTGACGACAAAAAATAAATGCTTATTTGTGTCTGGTTTGATGGCAGTCAATGTGTTAATCACCACGTTTGCCAAATGCGGATTGGTGATCACAAACCCGAGCTACGTTCGAAAAATTCGAACTTTTTGGCTCGACCCAGGACCCCGAGATCACAGCCCGGTACTTAAAATATTAGACCAACGGGCCGTTACTGAAATAGATATTCTAATAAAAAAGTTTACATAACGAATCGGAAACTATTCTTATGAAATTAAACACTATACCTACCTCTATAGTACTTACTTACAACTTACAGTGGAGCCCTACATAACCCACGCCGGCCCCCGCCGACAGGGTATGCGTGAGGCAGGACCATGCCATTGCACTTCGGGAGGGTTGCATTTCACCAGCTATATCAAAAACAAGGTACCTACGGTCAGTCAGCAAACGTAGCAGTGTTCCAGTTGGCCGACAATTCGCTAGCACTGCGCTATGCGTGCTATGGGATTAGCTTCGCCTACCCCGCTGCGTGCGCAAGCGATTATTGCCTAGGGCTGATATACACCAGAAAATTCGTCGACTGTACACACACACATACACAAACTAAGTCTTGCGAAACACTCATTATAGAGTAAATTTCTGATTCATTCAAAAATATTTGATCGCCCTGTACTACAGGTATTTTTTTACATTTCATTTTCTAATACACTGTTTTTCGTTGTTTTATTATATTTATAGATAATAAATTATTTCAACATCAGAAACTGCTTTGCTTCTGGAAGTCCACAAATGCGCTGAAAGATGACATGCGCAAAAAGTGGATTCAAAAAGTCGAAAATAGATCGAAACAGTCATTGTTGATGGACGCCTACACTACACCAAATAGGCTTAAGCTGTTAATGATGATAAATGATTTCAAAAACTCATTGTTCCTATTTGTCTTTGTTGACTTTACTTGCAAGTTACGCCCCTTTGCCAGCAGATTGCGAATACAAAAGTTCGAACTCTCGAATCGTACTTATCACATCACTAGGGCAAACTGAACATCGGGCGATCAATCTATGCCAGCTAGAGTGCAAACTGTTTATCATAATCGTTTTGAGCACGGAAATTCAGTCTTCGAAAATTTCTTATTGAATAATGTAGTTTGATAGCCTTGCGTTTAAGTTGGGTAATATATCACTTTTGGCACGTGAGGGGATGCTCCGAAAGGTGTTGTAAAAACGCATATTGGTATTATACAGGATGGCCCATTTTTTAGGGTATTTTTTTTTAGATGGTGGCAACAACACAACGAGGTGCATCTGAAACACTCCATGTACGTTCCGCGATTTTTTATAGTTTTCGAGAAAAAATATATTTTATGTAGTACTAGCAGCTTGCACGGGTGGAATATTATGCATGTATTATACATATAAAACTTCCTCATGAATTATCCAATCCATTTAAAAATCACGTCAAAATCCGTTGCTTAGTTTTAAAGATCCATCCATCCATCCATACATAGGTACAGACAGCGAAAGCGACTTTGTTTTATACTTTACGGTCAGAAAAAAATCATGAATCTTTTTTAGTTTTTTTTTTAATATACATTAAATTCACGGACACTGGTTCTGTGTCTTTTTTGTGCTTATTCTTTTTTAAGGGTCACAATATTTTACATTCTCCGCGACAAAATTAAATTATAAAAGATATGATTAAAATAAATTATCTTACTTCGTTACATTTTTTATGCTTTTTATGAACAAGATATAACACAAAAAGAAAATTGGTAAAAATAGCTTAACACGTCATTTTTTGCCACGCACCTCCTCATTGTGGAATCAACTTCCCGCCGCAGTATTACGGAACCGGTAAGACATTGAGATCTTCAAGAAACGAGCCTTCCTAAAATGTATAGCTGTGCTGTGTCTCTTCATCCACTGTCTCTTTTCTGATTTTATTGTAATTAAGTACATACTACCTAACTAAGCTGTAAGAAACACATACATAACATTTATGAATAACCGTGGCGTGTAACACGCTTCGGCATGAATGGGTCAGTTCAACCGGGGTGATACCACGTCCTCACTAAAAACCAGCGGAAAGCAGCACTGTGCTGTGTTTCGTTGCGTGAGTGAGGGTACCGGAGGTCCAATCCAGGGTAAAAGGGGGGTTTAAAGGTTAGCAACACACTTGTGACACCACTGGTGTCGCGGGTGGCCATATGCGGCGAAAGTCGCTTACCATCAGGTGATCCGTCTGCTCGTCTGTCACCTATCACATAAAATAAAGAATGTCAAATATAATGTAATCTACCGCTGATTCGTGTGTCACATATGCGTGTTTGAAGTGACACCTATGGGCGAGGTTCGGCGTAAGAGAGACAGATTATATTATGGATTGTTAGTGGAAGAGAAACAATACGTTAAACTGCCTAGCGCGTAGGTCAACGATCTCTTCAATATCACTGATAATTAGTAAACGATTGCCGCCGCCCATAGACACCCGCGGCACCAGTTATGTACTTGAGGCACAATTGCGCTGCCAACCGTTAAAACGTTCGCAGTTGCATCCAAAGCTGTCGTTCTGATGATGATTCGGGATTTGGAGAGTCTGGTAATACAATCAATCAATCATCTTTATTCAGGTAAATAACACCCATATACATTATAAAAAAATAATTTGAAATTTAAAAACCCCCGACACAACTAAAGCTCTTTCATTTGATACCTATATTGAGGCAGTTAGAACAACAATTAGGTTATTCGTCATTTTCTGACGGCGGCCATCTTGGATTTGAAATTTTTCACAATTAATATATTCTGCTACTCAAGCCTTTTTATATGATAACCATATTGTGGGAGCTGTGTTAAAACATAAAATCCAAATCTTTGTGACGGCGGCCATCTTGGATCGATTTTTATCCAACATAGCTAAGAACATTCCCGCCTTATTCATCTTTCAAACAAAAGAAACAAAATCATCATTTGTTCATTTGTTCGGGAACTACGATGCCATAGACAGACACAGACACACACACACAGACACGTCAAACTTATAACACCCCGTCGTTTTTGCGTCGGGGGTTAAAAATAAACATTGTAATTCATAATATCAAATCAATTTAAATAAACATTACATTCATATTAAATTAAAAGATATTTTAAATTTTATAATAATATTATTATCATCACATATCAAATCAAATTACGGATTAGAATATTATAAATAAAATCAAAATGAAAATAGTTATCAATAAGTCCAGTCAGTCATGTCAATAGACTCTTTTCGGCATCGGAACAGTGTTATGTCTTTCACAGCAATGCCGAATGTAATAGGAGTCAGTTCGAGCAGCTATCATCGCCAGGACTGCGTTGGAGCTGCCCCACACTCTGCGCACCAAGGATGCAGCTTTTTTACGTATAGTAGCGTGAAAATAGTCGACGTGTGCTTCTGCGTACATACCCGAGGCACTGCAGAATACTGCGTGTAGTTAGCCCAAAGATTGCACGAATAGAGCGAGGCGTGTAGAATTACAATGAAGCGACTGCCGTCTGACCTTCGCAACCCTCTAACAGGGGAACCAAACCAACTGAATCATGGTTACACGTTTCAGAAACATGCAGGTTCCCTCACGATGATTTCTCTGACCCCGAGCTAATGGTATACGCACATATATTTGAAAAATCCAGAGGTTATATTCGATTCGAACCACGACATCCGCATGGAGGGCGCATTCTTAGCCACTGAGTTTGCCGAGATCCGTCCAACACAATCGCGGGATCGCGTCATCAGCAAAATCATTTCTTAGCAAGTTTTTCTCATGTAATAGGTGGCAGACGAGCAGAGAACAGAAATATTATCAGTAGTCATAGTAGGTAGGTACCATGCAAACAAAATAAACCAAAAAAAAAAAATATTTATCTGAAAACACTGATCCATAAGTGTTAGTAACATACAACTTAAATATTTAATAATTAGTGTTAGTACTTAATACTCTTAATTAAAAGTGACCGATTAATTTTGCATAATTGCTCGAATAGTGGACAGTCTCCACCATCGGCGATAGCCTTCAAGACACTATTGCGGCTGCCGCGCACTCGTCAAAAAATGAGCCGGCTTTTTTACGCAATATGGCCGGGAAACTGTCGACCCCTGCGTGCGCGGACACGCTAGAGGCGCTGCAGCCCCAGCAATGCCCTGAAGGCATTATTGTCTTGAATACGCAGAAACAAAATTTTCGATGCTCTGTACCAAAACAGACCTTATTTGAACGTTTACAAAAAGCCGGAGCGACCCTCGTCATAATGTTTTACCACAAGCTATCTTAATACTATTATGAAACTAACTTTTTGTCGTCTTTTCACCAGACCCGTTACAATAGAACTCTGCTTAAATTCAGCAACTAGACTTACCAACACAATTTAAAACACATTAAATCAATATCTCCAAGTATTTAGTTAAGGCTCTAAAGAATGTCACTTAAGGGTAACAAACGATATTGTATAGACGAAGGAAAATTCTGTGACAAAGGTGAATACTTGGGCAGACTTCCCTTAAATAAAATGACGTCGGAAATTAACAACATTCCACGGCCGAAACTCTGGTAAATTCTTTAAAATTACTTTGTGAGAACCCTGTTTTATTTTCTTTTTGACAAAGCCCTCGTCTTTGGAGACATTTTGAAGGAATGACACTTTTTAATGTGTGATAAAACAGTAACGTAAGCCAGGGGCGGAACTAGGTCGCAGGCTTTGAGATAAAACGGAAGAGTATTTTGAAAATGCAAGTGCAATTCCAAAATTGGGTAAGTGGTCCATTTCACACATAACGAAGGAAAATGCTTTATTTATGGTTGTTTAGGGATTGGTTTGAGTCATCATCATCATCATCAGCAACCCACACTCGTCCACTGCTGGACATAGGTCTCCCCTAATGCACGCCACTGCTCCCGATTTTCGGCCACTCTCATCCAGCCCACACCAGCCAGCCTTCGAATGTCATCATCCCATCTTGTCGCTGGGCGTCCTACACTTTATGTCCTTCACTAAATTGTATATCTCCTATTTCTTTCGCCTAAACCTATGTCCAGAGGTTTTTCCAATGTTCGCCACTCAGATCGGTATTTGGCTGTTGAGGATTATTATTTCAGTAGTATCAATTTGAGTAGGTATCCAGAGTTTGAGATATATCCGGAACACAGGTTTCCTCATTATGTAATCCCTCAGCGCCGAGGGATAGAAATATTTACAACAGAAAAAGATGAAGATATAAAATTGAATGAATCGCCCCTGAATACGTCCCAGTCATTAAAGACTACGCGTCTGCCCATCGAGGGGTACATTTCTTGGGCAATTTCAACTGAGATACGTAGAATTACTCAGTTCCTTAATTGTAGCTTTAATCCCTCCTGTACATTCTAGCACGGAGACATTGCGTCACTTAGCCTGGTAGAATGATGGACGCCATCGTAAAGTTTAACATTCGAGTATTAAGATTTTTAGGGTTATAGACCGCCCCTATTTCACCCATGGAACTAGAATAACGCGCACTTCAAACAGAATGTGCCTTTTTCGGAAAAAACGTCAAAGAGTGTGAAAGAGATCCAATCGGTCCTGAAGCAGATTCTATACGGGTGCGGAAGAGAAAGAACGTCGCCCAACACGTCATCCTAGTACTAACGGCTTCGCGCAGTTTTTCAAGTATGGCTTTCTACGAAAAGGGACAGTCTGTTTTAGGTTGCATGCATATCTATGATTCCACCACGGGTACAAGTGTCATTTGCAATTGTCAAGCGGGAAGCTCTTGCGGCCTTAAAGGCGACGGGTGTGTGTGTGTGTGTGTGTGTGTCTGTGTCTGTCTATGGCATCGTAGTTCCCGAACAAATGAACAAATTTTGATTTTGTTTCTTTTGTTTGTGTAAGGAGGGAGTGTTCTTAGCTATGTTGGATAAAAATCGATCCAAGATGGCCGCCGTCACAAAGATTTGGATTTTATGTTTTAACACAACCCCCACAATATGGTTATCATATAAAAAGGGCTTGACTAGGAGAATATATTAATTGTTAAAAATTTCAAATCAAAGATGGCCGCCGTCAGAAAATGACGAATAACCTATTTGTTGTTCCAACTGCCTCAATATAGGTATCAAATGAAAGAGCTTTAGTTGTGTCGGGGGTTTTTTAAATTTTCAAATTGATTATAAATTGTTAGCTACTAAACCGGATCTATTTTAAACAATTTCGGGGTTACATTCTCTCGGCAAACACTTACACTATTTATTAAATAGCCATGCACACATTTGTGCATGGCTATTTAATAAACAGTGTAAGTGTTTGCCGAGAGGTTGTAACCCTGAAATTGTTTAAAATAGATCCGGTTTAGTAGCTAAAAATTAAAATCGATTGGCGTCGCTAGTGTGCCCTACCTTACAATACCTACCTTAAACTAATGTACACCACGGAGCGCTACAATTGTCACGCAAATCCGACATCAGTATCAATCTCATGCCAAGATTTACCAACAATTCTACAAATATGTAAAATAATAATTCGTGTTTCACAACATTATTTTCTACCATTTATATTTGAAAATTATCACTCTATATAATATATACACATATTATGTCATTTACATATTATGTCATTTACATATTATGTCATTTACATATTTTGTCAGCGTGGTGAAATAGGAGCCTGAAAGGGAAATGCCCCTTTCAAATAGGTTTGATAGTTTAGGCGCTAATGCGCTAAACGAAAATTTTCTGCGGAAAAAAACCGCCTACAAAAACCACGAACTGAAAAGTGTAAAATAATATTTTTATCACTTTATACACTCCAAATAGGTCATATTTTATAACAATACACTTTTCAGTTCGTGATTTTTGAGGGCGGTTTTTTTACGCAGAAATATTCGTTTCAAGCTTTTTTAAGTGTCTCACTTTATGGCAGAAAAATGAGATACTAAAAAGACCTTTTTAAAATTTGAGGGTTCTCATTTTTTAGCAAGCCCCCCTTCCCCCCCTCCCTTCCCCCTTCCACCCCCGCCAAATAACTAACAAATTGATTGTGAGTAAATAAAGAAAGAGTTATCCTTTAACTCCTTACCGTTGAGGAGTTGACCTTCCATCATCAGCAGAGCCACAAAATTAATACAATCAGGCGTAAATACTGTTGCAGTTTTGAAAAAAGTTACAAAATCATTACGTGTCCCTATAACATTTGTAAGTTCCCCTAAATTTCTCCAGGATCCCATCATCAGATCCTGATATCCTAGTCATGGTACCAATCCGGGACTATCTACTTTCCAACTAAAAAAGAATCATCTAAATCGGTTTATAAATGGCAAATTTATGGGCGAACAAACATAAAATATATAATATATATATTGTCATGTCATGACATGTCGAATTGAGAACCTCTTTTTTTTGAAGTCGGTTAATAAATATTTTTTGACGAAAAGTTTGAGTCAAGTGATTTTAGTTCATTCAACAATCGGTCTAGTGGCGACAAACGATCAGCCATCTGGTTAAACGTTGCGGTCAACTACATGGCTGATTGTGATCAGTATTTTTTTTATGTGATAGGTGGCAGACGAGCAGACGAATCACCTGATGGTAAGCAATTGCTGCCGCCCATGGACACCCGTGACACTAGTGGAGTTACAAGTGCGCTGCCAACCCTCACTCACGCAGCACAGTACTGCTTCACGCCGGTTTTCTATGTGGCCGTGGTATCACTCCGATCGAGCCAGCCCATTCATGCCGAAGCGTGGCTATCCCTCGGTCAAAATTTGATTGGATGCCGGCGTTTAATATTATTAATAAGGATTAGTATAACAAATAAAATCTGAAATAAATTCTTAACGATCAGAAAACGTTTCAACCTTCAGCGATTATAGAATTAAAACAAAGATCGTGAATCCTCGTTAAAAGGGGAGCTTGAATCTACTAGCTCCACCATTTGATTTTTATTAATATAACTATTAACCTACCCCGGCTTCACACGGGTGCAATAGGGTATTTGACTAAGTTCGAAGTTTTACAAAATATAAATATTTTATCAAAATACAGGTAAATATGTGCCAATAACAAAAAATCTCATTTAAAAATATTACGTCCAGCCCATTTTATGGTCATTCAAAGATTCATGGGCAAGTCCATTTTATAAGTATGAAATTATTAAAAAATAATAATACCATTGAATAACCCATACAATTTGCACAAACTATTATAAAAGAACCATTGACATAAACGAAACATTTGATATAGCTACCATACAAAATTCAAATGAAATGCATACAAAATACTTAGGTGTGACGTCACATCTTAGTAGCCATTTGTATGGAGCGTTTTGGGTTTGCCCAAAATAATGTGATTTTAAAGTTGTGATATCTCAGGTAGTTTAAATGAGAATCAAGTAATTCTTTGAACGATGTTTCCATCATTGAGAGGTCTTTTGATTACAAAAATAAAAAAAAATAGTCAAGTACCGTATTGTATGCTTGATTAATATTATTTAACACATTTTTTTTTTTTTTAATTCTATTTTTAGTTTAGGGACTTTAACCTTGTGTTATGTCAGTCCCATCGTAACCTAAACATTATTATTACAATATAAAGATATAGTTAACTACGTTACATGATATATTTATATTAAATAGACACAATATACGTACATAGTTCAATCATCGATGAAGAATCATCTCACACACGAGTTTAGCCGCGTCTGATGCAGGTTCAGCCAAAATAGATTGGAATACCCCTAAGTCAAAGTGTTTAAGATGCAAATTGTTCATCAGTGATCGACGCTGTGTTTCATTTTTGACACACTCCACCAACAAGTGTTGCACATCTTCCACTTTATTACAGACATCACAATTTGGGGAGTCAGATTTTTTCATCAGATGTGCAAACTTGTTAGATGGAATGTGACCAGACCTTAATCTATGCAGTAATACAATGTATTTTCTATTTAAGCTTACATTTGCAAACCAGGGTATTCGGGGAGGCTCACTTTGCATGGTCTTATACCAGATCCCTTTACTAGCTGAAACTTCATCAAAATATTCCTTCCACTTAATATAACATTTAATTTTAAATTTAGATAAAAAATCTGTGTGGTATGGTTTCACATAGCAATCTAAACCATTCAAAATAGCAAATTTTGCCAAGCGGTCAGCCTCCTCGTTACCAGCGATACCTACATGAGAGGGGACCCATTGCAGTTTGACCTTGGCGCCATTTGTATTGAACTCATGTAAAAGTTGCAAAATATTGTACGCTATCGATACACCTCTGTTCCCAGAGGCGCATCGAGCAATATGCTGCAACGCACTTTTACTGTCTGTAATTATGACACTTTTATTAACTGACTCAGTTTTAACAAACAAAAGAGCTTTATAAATGGCAATGAGTTCTACGGTCATAATTGGTACATTATTATTAATCTTATATATCCCTGTGGCTCCCCTACTCATACTGTAATATGCTGCACCTCTTCCCTTGTTATCTATAGAACCATCTGTGAATATTTTAACCCAGTCCTTATCATATTTTAAATACAATTCCCTTATAATTTCATGTTTGATGGCATTAAGGTTTAGTAAACTCTTCGCTTCTTTAACACAATCCAATTGGAGTCTAATGATACTAATGGTGTCTATAGAGGTGACCCAGGTTTCTAGAGAAAACATTTCTAATGGGTAAGAAGATCCGGCATATTCTTTTGTTTCGTCATAAACTATACCAAGTAAGGGTTTCTTTTTGACATTCCAATATCTATTATCACAGGCTGATGTAAGTTTACTAAGTAAGTCAGTTGTCGGTTTATACGTATTTGCCTTCAAAGAGTATTTATAAGCTAAATATTTTCTTCTTACAAAAAGTGGTGGAATACTTAACTCTGCCTCCATGACATGGATAGGTGAGCTTTTGATAAATCCTCCTATTATGCGTAATGCTTGGTTTTGAACTTTGTCAAGCTTGCTTACATGGCTTTTTGCGCTGTTGTCGTATAGATAACAGCCATAGTCAAACCGACTTCGCAATAGAGAGAGGTACAGCCTTCGCAAGTGTTTGGGATGCACTCCCCAACCCGATCCCGCCAACATTTTTAAAACATTCAGGAATTTTGACACTTTCTCGGTTATTTCATTAATGTGTTTGCTCCATAGTAACGATCGGTCCAGCCAAAAACCTAAATATTTCACACACTCTGTTCTTGAAATCAAATGTTCATTTATTTTCAGAGAGATTGGCTGTACAATTCTACCTCTACCAAATACGCAAAATTTTGACTTACTAGCAGATAGGTCTAACCCTATTTTTCCTAACTGTGCTACTATTACATCTAATGCACATTGCAGATTGTTTTCGCAGAATCGTATATCTTTGTTACTTATGTAAATTGCAAAGTCATCCGCATACTGACTTATATTACAAACATTATCCATCTGCTGCGCTATCCTTGACGTTATTATGTTGAAAATTAAAGGAGAAATTGGGTCGCCTTGCGCTAAGCCTCTGTTTGTCCATCTCACTATACTCTCACTTCCAGCCTGATTTCTAATACTTAAATGTCTTTCGTTTAGAAAAGCCCAAAAATATCTGCAGATGCTTTTTCCAACTTGAAGTTCATCCAAGCATGTTACTATTGAAGGAACTGATACATTGTTGTATGCATTTTCGACATCGAGAAAACAAGCTACAGTGGGAGTTCTTTTTGTAAGGCCTAATTGGATATATGAAGTTAGTCGCGCTAAAGAGTCCAAGCATGATTGATCTCCTCTAAACCCTGTAGAATAAGTAGGGAGGAGCTTATTTTTCTCCACGAACCACTCCAGCCTTTTAGCCAACATTGTATGAAATATTTTACAGACACAAGATATAAGTGAGATGGGTCTCAGTTTAGGGTCACTACCAGCTTTAGGTATTGGGATTACTTTTATATTACGCCATTGAGTTGGCACATAGCTATGACGTAAAAATGCATTATATAGATTCAGCAGGTATATTTTTCCCGGCTCTGGAAGGTTGTAAATCATTGAATACGAGATCTCGTCATCATTCATACATTCATTTAACACATGAACCTTTGTAAGTAAAAGTATTTTGTTGATTTTAGATTTTCATGTAAAGTTTTTTTTTAAATTATAAATTGTTAATTTTAGATTTATCAGTGTAATCTTTTAGGACTACAGAATTTTGTCATACCAACACCATTTGCTCGCCTGCTGGCAGGCTGAATACCGTGACTCTGATACTTTTTATACCATCTATTTATTAAATGTGTATTATGCAAATTAATAAAGTTTCTGTTTCGCATACGTCAGAGACAAACAGACAGAGAAAAGTGACTTTGTAGTGATTGTATTGTATTCAGACATTTACGGAAAGCAAGCTTATAAGTAAAGCATGATTTTGAGTACCTTAAAAGTTTAATCTTAGACAGGAACATTTTAATAGGTTTTTCACATATAATTTTCTTTATCAATTGTTAAGATATTTTGACCATTGAGATCATCGTCATCATTTGGACACTACTGGACATAGGCCTCCCCCAATTATCTCCACACAGATCGGTCCTCTACCGCCTGCATCCAAGGGATTCCCGGGACCATTACCAGATCGTTGGTCCACCTTGTGGGGGGCCTGCCACGGTTTCGACCTACAATGATTTGGGCTATGTCTTTGACCTTGGGTCTCCTACGGATCTCATCATTTCTGATACGATCACGTAAGGAGACTCCGAGAATAGCCCTTTCCATTGCTCTTTGGGTGACTTTGAGCCTTCTTAAGCGGATCATTGTAAGCGGCCACGTTTTGGTTCCATATGCATACACGCATTAAAGACTTTCGTCTTGAGGCACTGCGGTAGTTAGGCCGAAAATATGCTGCGTAACATCCCGAATGCTGCCCAGTCGATCTACCTGTTTCTGGACTATTGAGATGGTTAACATATTTTTGGCGTTAAGTCTTACGATAATATTACTTACAAAACACGTAAATTTAAAATAGTTTTATAGATTTTCGCGTTGCATTATAACTATAATTAATTAAGACGGGATTTACATTATGTACTCACATATTTTTCTAGACGTTTCGGTTTCCGCCAGTCCACTTGTGACCACAGCTGCTGTAACGTAGCCGAAACGTCGAGCAAAATATGTGAGTACATAATGTTGTCTCACATAATAATAAATCACGATATAAATCCCGTCTTAATTAATTATACGTATATTTCAAGTCACAAAGTTACAAACATTACTAAGAAGTGATTTTTTCTTTAAATCTTTGACCTTCAAGCAACGTAAGAGCGTACTCCTTTCTCTGCTTTCGCAGATATTCATGGGCGGCAATAATTACTTACCATCAGGTGACCAGCTTGTTCGTTTGTCGCCTCTAGCATAAAAAAATCTCTAGCATAAATTATAAAAATATGCATTCATCACAGTTAAAACGAAATAGCGGCGCTAGTCAACCCAACCAGCACCTTAAAAAGAAACCACCTTTTTACTTGGCAAGTTGGGAGTGATATTAATGAGCGCCGCCCGGACCCGAGAACCCGCAAATGGAGTCAAACAGCCACAAAGTGTCTTTGTAGTTGCGGAATTTCAATACATCGTAGTGTTATTTTTAACCCCTAATAGGAAACATATTAATATCCAACCTCAACGATCAGCCTCGTCCGCAGAATATATTATAGTGCTCAAGTGTGTGCGCAAACACAAGCGCACTCTATATTCCCTTACCCTCATATTCCGATGGGACACTACTGTGACACGACCGGAGAGGGATCGGGCGCAGGGCCAACAGCTTAACGTGCTTTCCGAGGCACGGGGTACAAGACCGCCAACTCCCAGACTCCGGGCAGCCGCTAAAAATTTCTTACCGAAAACTTAGGTACAATTTGGCTCGATCCGGGGAAACATAATACATTTTTAAAACTCCGTTTTTAACCCCCGACGCAAAAACGACGAAGTGTTATAAGTTTGACGTGTCTGTGTGTCTGTCGATTGCATCGTAGCTCCCGAACAAATGAACCGATTTTGATTTTGTTTTCTTTTGAAAGATGAATAAGGGGGGAGTGTTCTTAGCCATGTTGGATAAAAATCGATCCAAGATGGCCGCCGTCGGGGGTTTTTAAATTTTCAATTTAATTTTTAGTGTAATTATTTATAACTTGCCGGATGCATCCGAATCCCATATAGCCACAAGTGCGCTGCCATCCTTTTAACTCGAGTTTTGGCCTGGATCCGAAACCCTCGGCAAAACACAGTGCTGTTCCACTCATCGATTCCTGTGCAACAGTGGTGAAATCACAAGTGCGCTGCCATCCAACTCTCCTTCCTCGAGGTTTAGCCTCCGGATTGGGAACCCTCACTCGAAACAATGTGGAGGCTGCTTCACTCACGCCGGACTCCAGTGATATCACTCCGGTCAAGCCGGCCCATTCATGCCTAAGCGTGGCTCTCCCAAGAAAAGCCATGCGACGTTATCTAATATTTATTTATTTTTAAAATATCTTTTTTTTTTATTGCTGCTACTTTGTCGCCCACGGCAAACACTCATATGACTCTGCCAATGTCGAGTGATTAAAGAGACACGTTATAATTAGAAATTGACCGGTGTAAGTATTCTCTCTTAATGATTTTAAAATATCCAAAACGCCGAGCCTAATAGGTACGTAATAAATTTCTAAGATCAAAGCCACCATCGAAAGTCAAATAGATCGCCACAAGTGCTCTACAAAAGTAACCATGCAGTTTTCTCTTTACCTCACAAAATGGCTCTCCTAAGTCCTTTGACACCTCGCCAGCCTTAGGGCTCTTCAGCCTCTCGCTTCGCCCTCACGAGGTACACTCGAGCCTCCGTACCTTTAAGAATTGCTCATTTTCTCAAGCATTTCGCTTTTCCGTTGAAGATTCTGCTCTAATTATGTGATCATAATTATAATAGCTTAAGACATCCATACTTTTATACTAGTATCATAGTATAAAAAAAGCTTTAAGGAAAGCTATTGTTATACTATACTATTTCTACTATACTACTATTAATCTATGTGCGTATTTCTACCATTACCATCTGCTCGGCGGTGAGGGAAAACATCGTGAGGAAACCTGCACGTTTCGGAAAAAGTTTCTGAAACGTGTAACCATGATTCAGTTGGTCTGGTTCCCCTGTTAAAGGGTCGCGAAGGTCAGACGGCAGTCGCTTCATTGTAATTACCAGACCCCCCCAATCCTGAATCATGGTCTAACCGTACCCTGGGCTCCAAAGCGACAGCTTTGGACGCAACCGGGAATCACACGCTTAATAATAATAATATCCTCCAACCAATTTCGGTTGGCTAAGGCGGCCAATTTCAACAATCAGCCACTTACGCAGAATATATTATGGTGTGCGCAAACACAAGTTCACTCTCTAGTCTTCCCTTACCCTCATTATTCAATAGGATCTGTATGATACGGCCGGGAGGGATCGGACGCAGGACCAACGGCTTAATGTTCTTTTCGAGGCACGGGGGTAAGAGACCGTCAACTTCCAGACTTCGGGCTGACACTGAGAATTTCTAAACAGAAAGTCTAAGGTACAAATTTTGGCCCGACCCTTGCCCCAAGCGCAGCCGTCGCTTTAAAGTGCGACGCACTACCCACTGCGCCAACAACGAGGCAGCCAACTGTGCTAATTATTATAAATGTGAAAGTGTGTGTGTTTGTCTGTTTGTCCGTCTTTCACGGCAGAACGGAGTGATGGATTGACGTGATTTTTAAAGTGAAGCATTGACGTGACTAACGCTGGTAGAAGATTTATGAATTGTGGCGATTTTAAGACATTTTTTAAAAAGTGCAACGGTGAATCCATAAAGAAAATTGTTAAGATTTTTTTGAGATGTGCAGTCAAAGAACGAAAAGCTCTAAATAGTGTCACTATAAAACAAAAGTGGCCAATATAAGCAATCACAAAAATAATGGTTATTTACAAGAAGAAATTATGACACAATTTTGTCTCAAAAAATGTCAATGTTTTCCTTAATGGATTCACCGTTGTACTTTTCTAAAAAATGTCTCATAATCGCCATAATTAATACAAATCAATTGGCGGCGCTAGTTTCGTCGAGAGAGCTGACGTGGCGCTACTTTTACTCTCTTTCCTTTTAGATATGCAAGAGCATAGTCACCTGACACAGGCATTCCTTTGCTTATAAGGTAACTACGACCACTTTTTGTAAAATACTATTTCTAATGAAATAAACCTTTTATTTATTTATTTCCAACGCGAGTGAAGCCGCAGGCAGGAAGTTAGTTGTAATAAAAATAGTAAGTCTATACAGGCTGTATCTGAACATTTGCATCCCTTTAACCACGTGTTCTACCAACCATTCTGAACAACTTGTTCCAGGACTTTTCGAAATTCTTCGAAAAATTTTTCGACTCTCCATACAAAATGACCAAGTCACGTGACCGACTTTGTATGAAAAGTTGAAATTTTTCATGCGAATTTCCAAAAGTCATAGAACAAAATGTTGTTCAGAATGTTTGATAGAACACGTGGTTCATCGTCAGCCCATTTAAGTCCCCACTGCTAGGGCACGGGCCTCCCTCAATCACATGAGGGATAATTGCCATACTCACCACGCTTGGCAGACGGGTTTGGCGAGGGTTTTGATATAAATGCAGAGTTTTCCTTCTCTGGGTGCTGATGATCATGCCAGCAGCTTTACCTTAGTCGCCTTTTACGACACCTCGGTAAGAGTGAGGGTGGCCTATTCTACTCTGCCGGGCACCACACGGCCTGGAACACATGGTTGGAGGGATGTAAACGTTCACAGATACAGCCTGTATAGGTACACGGTGAAAAAAGCGTCAGATTCTTAAGTTCCCTCCAGGACTCATCTCTTTGAGTTTTGAACCCTAAAAATAAACACCAATTTTACGTAAGTATATACGTATTTGTAGGAAGATTTAAGTTTTGACGCTTTACAGTTACTTAATTGTAAGTTCGGGGATTAGCTTAGCCCGAAGCTTATTCATAAAGTTAAGGAGACGCTAAGTAAGCTTTTGAAGAAAGCTGTGCTCGAGATTTCATTGTAAAATAGGATCATTGTTCAATTAAATTAAATTCAATTCATTTTATTTTTATTAAAGACATTATATACAAGATCTTTTAAATTACATAAGTTTACATGTTTAGCCAAAAATTATAGCATTAATTATGCATTTATGTTATTAATTCGTTAGCTACACAACTTTAAGACTACAATTAAAAAAGGTTACGGGTAGGGCACACTAGCGACGCCAATGGTTTTTAATTTTTAGATACTAAATCGGATCTATTTTAAACAATTTCTGGGTTACAACCTCTCGGCAAACACTTATCATATTTATTAAAAAACCATGCACAATTGTTGGGTTCGTTTTTGTACACGAGAAATTGATTTAAGTCAAAAGTGATCGCTTTTGGCGTGAATCAATTTTTCGTGTACGCGTTGGACACATCATTTTGTCTCCTATTCGCCAGAGTTAATATACTTCACTTGTCGGCGCTTGTATCGCCAAGTGTTTGTTGAGACACATTATTTTTGTCCCCAATTTGCCAGAGTCAATATAAATTACTTGGCGGCGCTAGTACCGCCAAGTGTTTTTTTTTTCAGCTTACTGTACCCCTCTAGGATCGAATATGAGACTTCTTCGTTAGACAAAAGAGCCGGTAACTTATTCTTGGCTTCAAACTAGCTCCAACGAAATAAATAAAAAGTTTCAAATGAGTAGCTAAATTATTTCCTCTTTACTCCCTCCATCCTAACCCTTTCTTTGCTTAACCTAACTCCATCTTGATTGTTACGACACCATTAATAAATTCGAGAGGTTGAACTCTTGTAAATTCATTCAGGGTTACCACAAGCAAGGCGGTCACCGTGGCCTGGTGTCTTTTACGACAAAACGAGAGGTTGTAACCTCTAAATCCGGTTTAGTAGCTAAAAATTAAAATCAATTGGCGTCGCTAGTGTGCCCCCGTCACCTTAACATCAGGTGGGATTGAGGTCAAATGCTTGTCTGTCGTTACATAAAAAAAATATATAGAGTAGGAGGAGAAATATAGAGTTGATGTGATGAAGAGGAGGGAACTTTGCTTTTTGGACACAACTCTGCCAATATCATAGGAAAATGACAGTACGACAAACCTTTTTTAATAGTTGGGGCGCTGTTTTATGTGATAGGTGGTTGACAAGCAGAAGAATCACCTGATTTTTTTTCTTAATTCGAATGATTGACCCCTTTACTTTTTGCAAACTTTTTCCGATAAGATATGCACAACCTTTTCCCATGACCCGTTTCAATTAGAAAAAGACGACCCTACTAACCCAATTTGCTTACAAATTTCCTACCAGTCCTTTTTCGCAAAGCAAACTGGCTGCCGGCATTTTAATTATTTATGACGTCACTGGGGGATATCTATCAATGTCAGGGCATTAATAGCGGCTTTGTCGATCTTTGTCTATTGTTTGCGGGTTGCCTGTGAACTTTGGGCAGCGGCCTTGTTGTCTTGTAACTTGTAAGTTAGGCTGGGCTATTGAGATCCTATCGGACGGCCGCAGGTTTCGGGTATAAACTTAGGGTACCTATCTACCAGAGATATGCAATGCAGCTAGGCTACAATTAAATTTAATTCAATTCAAATAATTCTTTATTTGCATAGGCTTGTACACAGCACTTACAAATCGTCATACATTTGAATGACTTAAAACTATTTATAAGTACTTATGTATAATTTACATGTTGATACATAAATATACTAAAGAAATAAATAAACATAATGCGATTCTACCACCGGCTCGGAAAGTTGTTTCTGGTCAAGAAGATCCGGCAAGAAACTCGCCAGTTACTCTTTTTAATTGCCAACTTTTTTACAATGGTTTATTATCCTCATACCAAGTCATACAGTCTAATGCAACACAAAATAGAATGAAGCAAATTAAAAGCTAAATATGAGGTAAACCAAAGCGGACCAGTCCCCAAAGGTGGCACCTGTTCACAAGTATGACGTATGTGTAAGCCATCATTTCACTCAACCATATTAGAGGGAATGTAATGACCCGCCACATAACGCTACCACCTCAGAGACATTTGAGTGATAATGAATACTTAGGTTCCCCTCATAGGAGTAGTTACTTAATCCAATACTAATAAACTGAAGGACGAGGTGTACAATAGTAGGTGGTTAGCATCTTGTCAATTATTGAATACAGGCTTTGGCACAAGTGTAGCGCTGGACGTTAGTTTGCGCACTAATAAAATCTTCAGTTTTCTGTTTGGACGTGGTATCACCCTGGTCGTGCCGGCTCATTCATGCCGAAGCGTACCTCTCCTACAGTAACACATTTGAGGCTGTGATTCAAACACTGAAGCAAGATTTATAAAAAAAGTGCTTATTAAAAAAATTAAATCTTGCTAGAGATGATAATGACATGATCCCAAAGTACTTAATCCGTAGGGCATACAGGTAATCCGTCTGCTCATCTGCCTACCTATCACGTAAGAAGAAGTACTCCTTCCTTACAAACACCCAAAAAGCACATTCACCCTTATGAGCATAACAACGCACAAGCACACACATACGTACAAGTTCACAAACACACACACTCACACACATACATACACACACGCACACGCACACGCACACGCACACACGCACGCACGCACGCACGCACGCACGCACGCAAGCGCGCACGCAAGCACGCACGCACGCACGCACGCACGCACGCACGCACTCACGCACGCAAGCACTCACGCATGCACGCACGCACGCACGCACGCACGCACACATTCTACTGCTAATCATTAATTCTATAATCTAAGATAGCCATAAGGGAAGTGGCGAGTCATACCCAACACAAGTATCTTAGACAACTTACTGGGTAGTCTCGGCCATATTTTGTAACAATGGTTATAGAAATAAATGAATTTTTATTTTTATATTATTTTTATTACATGAATGGCGTGTGCGAAATAAGCTTGAAAAAATACAAATAGTTTAAATTTTAAACTACCCTTAGCCCGCGTAGTAATAGTTTTTGTTTATCTTACAGGAACCTATTTTTTTTCACGATAAAAAATATCCTATGTCCTTTCCTTGGTTCTTAGCTATCTCTACTAATTTTCAGCCAATCGGTTCAGCCGTTTTTGAGTTATAAATAGTGTAACTAACACAATTTTAAAGATTCTTTCTTTCACGATTCTTTAATAAATATAGATGTTTTGATCAAATTTTTCATTTATTGTCTTAAATCATCAATCAATAAAAAACGCCACGTGGCGGCGCCATTGACCCGTAAAGGGGTCTTAAAACTCGCTTGTTCGCGGAATAATCGTAGTCGCGTCGTATTAAAACTTCAGTTTGTTCTGTTCTGTCTGTAGCTTTCAATCGGATATTGCAATCAAAAGTTTGATGCGCAATGATTGACAGGATTTGGATCACTTGGATGATTAATAGGCCTAAGAGGGAGATCCTGTTAAGAATGTTTCTATGTTTGTTTGTACGTTTTGCTACTTTGCTTTCTCTTCTTTTTATCTGGTACACTCTTGGCAGAGTGCTCGTGATCTTCATGTACTCGCAGTATGGGTGGGGACTTAACTAAGTTCCGCCACCGTTGCCTATTTTTTATTGACACTAGGGAATGCTTTCTTATGCATACCCTCCAGCCGGGGGGCATGCGGGTTATGTCGGGCTCTCTTCTGGCGGGGGCTTCTCCCAACGAGAAGCCGGCCAGAGACATACCATAACTTAACATAACTTATTTATTAGTTTATAATACTGTATTTTATTTATGTATTAGGGTTATATGTTATATTTAAACATTTAGTTTCTTTTTTTTTTTAATATTGCACCCCCTACCCCTTCTCTACTATCAAATGTCCTTAACCCGAAGGTTGTCTGGTAGAAATCGCTTTCAGCGATAAGACCGCCGAAATTGTACACAAAATTTCTGTAATGCCTAGTACTTAAGTTGTGTATTTTGTGCAATAAAGTATATCTATCTATCTATCTATCCATCTATCTATCTATACCGACTAAACCCCAGCGACGCTCCCTCATCGCCAGAGTTGAGAGGGGACATGAGTACGCGTTGAAGAACCTTACTTCACGTACCTCTCCAGGAGGAGGGCCCAGAGGAGGGCCCACCACACCAGAAGGCCCACTGCGGGCCCGACACTGCCTCCCCCGCCAGTCGAGGTCATCCTTCTGCACTCGTTGATGTAGTCTCCAATGGCTGACTTGATTTGGGTCAGTACAACGTGTGAACTCCCGCGCGGTATAATCCCTTCTACTTTCCCTTGGATGACAAGGGTACTTGATTTTGGATGGCGTGAAAATAAAATTAAATAAAATCCAGAAGAGTAATCGTGCTACACGGTCAGTTTAAAAAAATGTCTCTTTAATCATTCGACATTGGGAGATTAAATTATGTATCTCTTCGCCGTAAGCAGACACGATACCAGCCACAAAAAAAAAACGTTTTTTTGACGAGCATAGGCTCGAACAAATAATGTAAGTTATGACGATAAAACATGGTTTTAGATACGTCAACATCATACTTGTGAATATAGTATGCCTGGCTTGATAGACAGACTACAGGTGTCGTAGCAGCTACGAGACTTCGCAGCTGCTACGACTATAACAGATCATTTTCCAAGCTAGAAAGCGTCGTAGCAACTCTACGATGTGACTGCAGCACAGAATCGTTGACATTAGTATGAAGTACAGTACGACTAAGATTAGATGGCATAAGCAGGTGGCTTGTTATAAATAATTGCAGTGACATGGACAGGAGGGTGTTGTACAATATTTTTTCTAATGAAAAAGAGGTGAAAACCACTGACACTTGTAAAGGAAACAGCATTAGTTCAAATTTATTTCATGTGCCAAATAACCGTAGGGCGACTGTAATTATTTTAAAAGAAGTTCTAAGGAGTTATTTCTTAGATTTATTTTTTTACACTTTGGGAGATTTTTTTGGTTCTGAAAAACCGGCGGAAAATAGGAATAAATATAAGAATGAGGTAAATTAGTTATTTATTCTTGAGTTCTTTTTTCTAACTATTAGAAAAAGAAATTTAAATAAATGACAGTTAATAATCAGGAAAGATTTTTTTTCTGATCCGTAGCAAGTATAAACTGTTGATTAGCGCCATCTATTAAAATTTCGTGGAATCTGATTGAATCGGTAAAATCTGTCAAATTCATTACCAACCGTGAAACCAGCATGCTTTTAAATTTGTATTAATACTACTAAGAACATACTAGATGGCGCTGTTCAGGATAAAATGAACTACAATAATGACTTTAGCTAAAAACTTGCTCTGCACATTTCTATTTATATTTAGAAACAAACTTCTAATGAATTATCACTATAGTAAAATTATCATTTCAATAAATACCTTTATTTCCTCCAGAATGTTTGTTTTCTCCTCCCAAAAATCTTCAACCTTCTCCGGGAAGTCTGACTCGTTCACAGGATCAGGGCTGAGGCCACCATCCCTGGTCTTGAACACAAATACCAGTCCACCATCCACCTCATCCCTTCTCCAAGCACCACACATTGTTGCTACAGTCCTCGTTGATGAAGAGGACCATTCCATATCACTTTCCAGTTTAATTTTTTTGGCCGGATTTGATTCTAAATTCAAATCTGACTTGGAATCGGAAGCATCCTCCGATATTATTTCTACCTTCAGATTTTATCTTTACCTCAGACATATTCGATTTCTTTTTAAAATTGAACACAGGAGGGATACGAATATTTTTTAAAACACTACTGTTTATTATTTTTAATGCAAACTTAAGCATATGAAAATTATATATTGCCTTATGAAAAGAAGAGTACTTTACCGTTTACTATAAAAATATGAACTGTTATTTAAATTTAAAAAGAGCACACCCGAAAAATCACTTATTTATAATAATAATAGCTAGAAAATACACACTAAAACACGAAACACGAGGTTAGTTACTTATCACTACTATTTTTGATTAATAATATAACTACTTAATTTTAAAACTATAACCAGAATTGTTTTTATTTAAAGCCAACGGTGATTTCACTGAAAAATCAGTACGTAAAAGACTTTTTTACGAGAAAATCCCGCGACGTTTTAAGGTTATCCGTGCGATCTCGCCGAATAACAAAACAATCAGCTGTTTACGATCTGTCAATCAATGGGATGTCAAATTGATTATGCGTTCAGAAATTTCGTAATTATAATTTGTTAGACTGTTTGTTTGGAGTAAGAATTTTGATTTTAAATTATTTTCGTAATATTTTTTTTGCATGCTGTCGTATTATTTTATAATTATTATTAATTCTATTGTATGTCATATCAATAAATAATAATAACTTTAGGTATTTTGTAGTAGCGACATCTATTCAATTTTGTACTAACTTCATCACTCCTGAATGTATCGGTCGGTGCCTGTGCGTGGTGGTATTTGTCTCTTGCACACACCAAATAGATGTCGCTATTCGGAGTTCAAAAAAGTTGTCGCAAAAATGGGTAGGTACCTATTCCTAGATTTTGATTGAATAGGTACCTATGTTGTTATATTATTCGTAGCACGCGGATATTTTTTATTAAAAAAGAACAGAGATCTGCGTTCATAGAATATACACACAAATTTTTCAAAGTAAATTATGTTTTATTGATATGAATGAATTCGCACATTATTTATCCAGATAGCCACGTTTTATACCACACAGATCATGCACAAACACTGATTCCGATGCGCCACGTGTACAATATTTTTGCTGATTTCAACATTAGGTAGGTACATATTTTTTTTATTTTATTTATACATATTTTCAATAACAACATTTAAATGTAGTGTGTACCTTGCCGGTTTGTCCTTGACACAGTTATCTACACAGGAATGTCGCTAATGTAACAAAATAAAAAATAATAGTAAAAAAAAAAGTTAAAAACTAAAACCCGACTACCAAAAAACACTTCATAAAAAGAACGTATTTTTTGGTAGTCTGGTTTTAGTTTGTAAGCTTTATTTTTATTGTACATATTTTTATTTATGTACATAAAGTTACATATTTGAAATGTGCTAAAAAAGCTATTTCATATGATGCCCCTAGTACCGTCAAAAAAAATTTTTTTTAGTTCCTTAATTTAAGTCCCCTAGAGGGCACTGTCAATTTAACGTGACGTCCGCGTCATGTCGCCTATTAACCAGAAGACAATCAAGACGCTTCTAACGACACCTCATTTGTTCAAATATGATAACTACTTAGTTTAGAAGTTATGATGAGGGAATCATATGAACAACAATACATACATACATACAGGTCAAAATAACCCTCCGTTTTGCTTCGCCGTAGTCGGGTAAAACTAAAGTAAGATTGATTGTGATTGGCTATTTCTTTCTTTTATCTCTTCCGATTGCAGTAACTTAACAAGTGCAACAAAGTGCTGGGTCACCTTTCACCTGACAGTTCCACCTGGATGGGTTCCCACAGGATTCCGAAGCTGGTCAAAGGATGGATGGATGGGAGGGTGATTACTTGTCCTGGTTCGTAGCTTGATTAGCAATCTTATTTTCGTTTTGGAGATGACTTAGGAATTTTGTGGTAGGGAAGTAGTTAAGGTTACGGGTAGGGCACACTAGCGACGCCAATCGATTTTAATTTTTAGCTATTAAACTGGATATATTTTAAACAATTTCGGGGTTACAACCTCTCTTTTTTTTAACGTGAATCAATTTTTCGTGAATCACTTTTGGCGTGAATCAATTTTTCGCGTACAAAAACGGACCCAACATTTGTGCATGGTTATTTAATAAATAGTATAGGTAAGTGTTTGCCGAGAGGTTGTAACCCCGAAATTGTTTAAAATAGATCCGGTTTAGTAGCTAAACATCAAAATCGATTGGCGTCGCTAGTGTGCCCTACCCGTCACCCTAAAATGATTTTCCTTGTCTTGATAAGACCGCCCGCCTTGCTCTATAGCACTATAGCTCGACAGCACGTGGCCAGTCTCCGACTCGCTGGATTGACTTAAGGGTGATCCAAACATCGACTTATTTTTCGGACCGATTATCAGACCGAAAAAAATATCTGACGATTTTTCAACTATTCTCAGTAACTTTTTGTAGGGCGTGTGTCAAAAGTACCTACATACGTTCTATTTTTTCTTACGAAAATCGATCGCTCATGTGGGATCACCCTTATCGAAAAATCTATGCAGTCGCCCACAGTACAGTTGGTACAGTGTACCTACTCCCAACCCAAACTCTCAATACACTAAGTAGACAATCAGTGGAGGTGAGAGATCGCGTTTATTATGTGACAATATCCATCATCATGCAACATCAGTAGAGTCACAAAGTAAAACTCCTTAAAATGCCCTTCCTCCGGATTTAGCCTCCGGTACCATAAGCTCACTCACTCACGCTGGTTCACGCTGGTTTTTTATGAGTCCGTGGTATCCAGCAGTCAAGCCAACCCATTCATGCTCTCCCACATTAAGTTGGTGTAAGTAGGTATTCTTGTTGTAAAACCTCATCCTTATTCAAGCATCAAAACACCGACCCAAAATGGTACAGACAGCAAGAGATTTATCCGAACAATCTAATCCCCAGGCCGGTATCAATCAAGTGAGCATCAAAAAAACCCATAGTAAACAACGGACAGACCGTCCAATTTTCCTTATTGTTTTAATTAGCGGGCCGGCACTAACCTACCGCCATTTTTGCAGTCCCGCATCGCTCGTGCAGATTGATTAAAAGTCTATGGCCCATGCTTTATAGCTTGGGTTCATTGTTGGGGACGGCACGGTTTCTAAGCTGACGTCAGAAGTCTCCTTCTTCCCAGGCCCCGTGGCCTGGGAACTAAATCCTCAAAAAAGGTTGATGGGGGACCCAGAAATTGGTCATGTCTGAATAGAAGTGGGAAGAGCTTATGAATAATAATAATTTCGCTGTGGAAGCGTCCACGCTTTGACATAAATGGGCCAGCTCGCCTGGGCCTATACAACGGCCTCACAGAAAGCGGTGTGAAGCAACGTCTGCGCTTTCTTGTACCCCCGTGCCTCGGAAACCACGTTAAGCCGTTGGTCCTGCGCCCGATCCCTTTCCGGTCGTGTCACACTGGTGTCCCATCGGAATATGAGGGCAAGGAAATAAATACAGAGTGCCCTTGAGTTTGCGCGTACACTGGAGCACTATAATATATCCTGCGTAAGTGGGTGGTCGTTGAGATTGGCCGCCTTAGCCGAAATCGGTTGGAGGATATTTTGGACGTGATCCATACGTCGCCTGCTCGGTTCAGTCCTAAATACTAAAGCCTATGAGACGTTACTAGGTGTAACGTCTCCTGGCTGGAACCTGCGCGGTGGCAATGAAAATGTATGGAGAGCGAGCTTAGATAGATTTATAGAATCGAAATAGTTAAAAAAAATAAGAAGAAGGCAAGAAGTAGTTCAGGATCGACCAAAGTGGGACTCTCTTGTTTCGGAAGCGAGGACTCCGTCCGTGATACTCTACGTCGGCTTACGGAATCCTCGACATCAAGAAGTGATAGAAGTACCACAGAATAATAAGAAGAACGTTTTCTTTTTCTTATAGTGTCACAGTATATTGGCTCTCCTTAGACTGATGGTAAGCAAAAGAAGAGCCCACGTTGCAATTACAGCGGAAGCGATGTCAGGCATCACCTCCGTTAGGACTGCAATACTGGTCCGCGAATAAGTTATAATTCTATCTTTTTCCGTTCTATCTAGTAATTCTATCTCACATTCTCATTTATTTATGTACATTAGTATTTATTTATTTATGGTTACACATTAACACGGTCGTCACTCACAACAGGTCCTGCCAGAATACCAGCGCTGCCGCGGCATTTCTGTCGTGGCAGCACCATGCCGAGGCCAGGACCTGATTGACCTCACACTTCACACACGAATATTTTCATTATATAACTGTGTATTTACCTACCTATCGTCTGTTCTCGTACTCACCTTTGTCTGTAGTATTAATGTTTCAATGTTACCTTATCTATGTTTACTAATAAATGTTCATTGTTAAATTATTTATTGTGATGGTCAATAAAACGTTTCTTTCTTTCTTTCTGATACTTGACGTAACGTGTGTGTATGGACACCCTCCCTACCCGTGTACCGCTCAAGTAGCTCTAATTTATGGTTGAGGTGGGCGCCCCGGCCGCTAGTTACACCCGGCTAATTCAGACGGACATCGCTCGCTCTGTCCGTCCGTACATACTTTATCTAGGCCATGTGCCGAATGGCTGGATGGATAGTTTTATTGCATAACTCTTTTGGCGCGTATTTTCAGTTGACACGTTCTATTTGGGGTTAGTTTTGTAGGTCTTTTTTTTTTGTTTTTTGTGTGTGGTCAAGGTTGCCAGAATACGTCCGTACATACTTTATCTAGGCCATGTGCCGAATGGCTGGATGGATAGTTTTATTGCATAACTCTTTTGGCGCGTATTTTCAGTTGACACGCTCTATTTGGGGTTAGTTTTGTAGGTCTTTTTTTTTTGTTTTTTGTGTGTGGTCAAGGTTGCCAGAATACGTCCGTACATACTTTATCTAGGCCATGTGCCGAATGGCTGGATGGATAGTTTTATTGCATAACTCTTTTGGCGCGTATTTTCAGTTGACACGTTCTATTTGGGGTTAGTTTTGTAGGTCTTTTTTTTTTTGTTTTTTGTGTGTGGTCAAGGTTGCCAGAATACGTCCGTACATACTTTATCTAGGCCATGTGCCGAATGGCTGGATGGATAGTTTTATTGCATAACTCTTTTGGCGCGTATTT
This sequence comes from Marasmia exigua, assembly GCA_019059595.1. NCBI lineage: Eukaryota > Metazoa > Arthropoda > Insecta > Lepidoptera > Crambidae > Marasmia > Marasmia exigua. The sequence continues at coordinate 274,076 of CM032467.1, forward strand.
TCAGTTGACACGTTCTATTTGGGGTTAGTTTTGTAGGTCATTTTTTTTGTTTTTTGTGTGTGCTCAAGATTGCCACAATAATTTTCACATTTTGATAAACAGATTATTGCGGATTCAGTCTACTATGTCAAAAATTTGATATAACGTGTTCGATATGCTACTACATTCATAATGCAGACAAACGTGTTCAATATGAACGTAGTATTTTTTTCTTAGTTTCTGGACATGAACATAATAATCGTTTCGAAATCGAAAGACAGACTGCAACTTGCAATAAATAATTAGGTTATTGCTAGCCTAAGTTGCTAGCCTTTTTGTTTTAAATTTATTTATTCAAGAATAATACTGAAAAATTAATAACATGCTTTCTGCCAAACTGCGAAACAGTTTGTCGGCAGTAGTTCTCGTGGATTCATTATTACAATAATCTTACAGACACATTTTATTATAATAATATTATCTTAATATAATATAGCGTAATATGTTATAATATGTTTAAACCGCTTAGTTGCACGTTTGTATTAGATTAATTGATAAATTATATTATAGTAATATTTTAATTTTATATTTTAATTATTTTGATTAGGTATTTAATTATAAACTTAGACAATTTATAAACCTTCTTTTTTGGCCTTGCCATAGTCAAGTAAAATGTACCTAGGTGTAAGTACTTAATTCTAATTCGGGTCTTCATACTCTCTACACCGTTATTTTTTATCGTTTACATCCTTAGTGATGATATCACTACGCACGGGGACCACAGCGCGGGGCGCGCGGGACGAAGACGAAGCATATACACGCGCGCGCGCACCCGCCGCGGGGACAGACCTCACCGATGACGGAACCGCGCGCACGTCTTACTTGCTGCTTAAACTAACTATTTTTGGTCTCAATATACTCGTACCTAGTTTTACAGTCCACGTCTTTTATTCATCACCTCAAGAAACGTAGGCTCCGAAGCACACTGCCGAGGACTACGCCAACATATGGTCCATCAGCCTCTTGAAGAAATTACGTCGCGGAGCAGATAACGGGACATAACGGTCGCCGGCCAATAACAGCTGTTGGAGCGTTTTGAAATTGGAGTTGGCGTCGTAACGGATTTCTGCCTGTGACGGATCATCAAAAATAGACTTAGAGTTTCTAAATCAAGATCTTGTGCTCTTATCGCGGCTTGGTGGAGTGTCCAGCAGAGGAAAGAAAATACAGAAGAGAGGATAAGTTGCTACATCGCATCGAAACTGTGAGATCGTTTCAATTTTTCCTTACTTTATTCCTTCTGTCATTTTTCATCTTTTCTTCATCATCATCCCCCATCATCATATCATCCATTTCATTCGTTTACCTTAGATTTTACTTGGCTTACTTTTCTGTGTCAGTGGTAGTTTCATTTCTAATATCATATTTCACCCCATCATAATTCATTTAATCATCATTCCTCATCATCTTCATCCACTTAGTACTTCATAATTTAATTCCATCGTATTTTGTTCATCATTACAAATTCAGAAATCCATAATTTGTAGTAAATTCGTACCAAACATTTTCAAAAATTACCGTTTTTTTTTCATTTAAAATTGTAGTTATTGTGTCTTAGTGAATTGCATGACTGTATTTTCAAAATAGTCGTGTCTTTGTAGTTTTACCAATAACAAACATAAACACCTACATAACAAAATATTTTAACAAATTAATAAAAACAACTTAAATTGAAGATACATTATATTCAAGCTTTGCCTAGTTATTTTTGTAAAAGAAGTAGATATTTGTGTTCGTTTAAACTCATCATTTATCATCATAACCTACATGAAATCTAATTGTTTGTGTCCATATAACGAAAAATTTTTCGTTTTATAGGTACAAATAATTTGGAAATAACCGAAATCTAGATAGTATTAGTGCCTTTCATAGTCTTGTCAAAATTGCGTAGTTAGTAACTAGCAACTACTAACAAATTCAAATCTTTAATTTATTTTTTTCTGATACTTGTTTTTTTTTTGTGTTGTAGGTCAGTTGACGGCCACGACCATTCGTGTGTGCGAGCTGACGAAGCGCCTACGGACGGAGCATAGCAAAGTTTCTTATTACTCCGTGTTGTATATTGCCTTATACAATTTTTTAGTAAAATAGTTTCCTTCATCCTGGATTTTTTTTAATGTTTTTTTTTGTTTTTCCTTTCATTAGAATTTCATACATTACATCATTTTGCTTTTCTTCTACTGCTCAAACATCCATTGATTAAAACTACAATATTTCATTGCAACGTAACTATATTTACTTTCATAAAATAAAATCTTGCCTCATCATTTTACATCATTTCATAACAGCATTGATATTTGCATAAATTACATTGTTTTGCCTATTCTTCTATTGCTCTTACATTCATTTATATAGCTATACAACTTTAATAGGTATTTACATAAATAAAATCTTACTATTTTATTTCCACTTATACTTACCTATATTTCCATAATTAAAATCAACTTAAATCTACCTATTACATTACATTATATTATTTACAATGACTGATAATATTGCACAATTAGTTAAAAAGCGAGGCACTTTTAAATGTAAGCTTACAAGCTTTTGCACTTATTTAAATTTAATTAAAGCAAGTACAATAATAGACAATCCTCCACTTTACAATGAACTCAAAACACGTCTTGAAAAAATGGAAATCTTATATTCAGACTTTGACCTACTTCAGGGAAAGATCGAGGAACTGGCCGACGATGCTGATGTCAGGTATCAGGAACGAGATGCTTTCGAGAACCAGTTCTATGATGCTGTAGGGAAGGCGAAAGCACTGTGCGAGACATACTCTGCGGCTTCTCACAAGGCGTCGGATAGTTTCGAGGTAGGCTCAGATGCAACATGCATACAAAAGCAACACAATTTTGTAAGGCTTCCAAAAATTAATTTACCCTCTTTTGATGGCAGCTATCAGCAATGGCTTGAGTTTCGAGACACATTCATTTCAATTGTTCACTCTAATGATAGCATAGATGATATTAATAAATATCATTACCTTCGTGCTTGTTTGCAAGGCAGTGCTGCTTTAGTCATTAAAAGCTTAGATTTTAAGGCCAAAAATTATGCTTCAGCTTGGGAATTGTTATGTAAGCGGTATGACAACAAACGCTTACTCGTTAACAATCATGTTCAGTCACTATTTAATATAAATACAATTCAGAAAGAATCTAGTAAAGCCTTTAGATACATGGTTGACACAACAAACAAAAACTTAAGAGCTTTGGCAACCCTAGATCAACCAACTAATCATTGGGACACTTTGATCATTTATATGTTATCTTCAAAGTTAGATACTACTACATATAGGGAATGGGAGGAATATCGTAACAATCTTAGTGACCCCCCCACTCTTGATATTTTTTTAACCTTTTTAACTAATAGGGCTGATCTATTGGAGACTTTGGAGGAGGCAAAGAATAACAAAGGTAAATTAGATACATTACATTTACCTATAATTCATAAATCTAATAGTTTTATTGTTTCCACTAATAAACCTAATAAACCTGAGCATTTTACTCGTGCCTGTCCACTTTGTCATAGCAATGATCACCAATTATTTAACTGTACCGCATTTCGTAAATTACCTATTCAGGCACGCATGTCAAAGGCAAAAGAATTAAATGTTTGCCAAAATTGTCTTAGATTAGGTCACCATGAGTCAAAATGTAAGTTGACACATTGCAAGTATTGTGATTTAAAACACAATACTCTTTTACATGAGGAGCCATCACAGGAAACCATAACACAAGATAGTGTTGTTCTTTCAGCCGATCATTCTCATAACATTAAAGGAAGCAATGTATTGCTGTCCACAGCCATGGTCAAGGTGATCGACAGGCAGGGGCGACCTCACTCAGCCAGGCTCTTGCTTGATAATGGAAGTACAGGTAACTTTGTTACGCAGGATCTGTGCTCCAAACTTAATCTTGCCACTCATGAAATAAACTCAAAGGTAACAGGAATAAACGGTCAGATGTCAAATAGTTCCAAGTCTTGCTCTCTTAAATTGGAGTCTTATAATGGAGACTATAAAACAGACATTGACTGTTATGTCTTACCACAAATTACATCCTTGTTACCTGGCACATACATAGATAGAACTAATTTAAACATCCCATCAGGAATTTGCTTAGCCGATCCAACATTTAATACACCGTCTACTATCGACTTACTGGTAGGTGCAGACGTCTTTTGGAACGTAATCGGTTCAAATCGCATCCACTTAGGGAAGAATAGACCGGTCTTATGCGAAACCAAATTTGGATGGTTGGTTTCAGGCTCCATATGCCAGCCGGGTCCCAAGAATCATCATCATAACATTAAGTGCATGTTTTCTATAAATCTTAACAGTAATAATAACAATATTGATCCTAATCGATTTAGAAAATTAGCTACATCAACATTATAAATAATAACAATACTTAATCAAAAATAAAAATCTACCCTACTATGTACTTTAACTAATAAATAAATCATCTAATTTAATAATATTAAAACCAATAGTAGCATTCTTAATAATAATAGATAATTCCAATAATAATAAATCAAAACCTTTTTTACCATTCTCAGAACGTCAATAATTCTTTTTTTGCTACTTTTGTTATTACTGTAAGCTTACCTAATAAAGATAGGCTGTCACCAATCTCACTTTTTTATGCCGAGGGTCTTATTCGAGTGGGTGGCAGGCTCATAGCGATTCTCACTATGATTTTCTTAATATAGTTAGCATCGTTTGTGTCTCTTTTGATTCATTACATAATTCATACTCACATACATACAGATTCCCTACTAGCTACATGGAGCGACATGATTATTGGCCTTAGGAGGAACCAGGTTAGCGTAACGCACGGTAAACTCTTATCTTGCGTAAAATGCACTCGCTTTCCTGATAAAACCATCCAACCAATAATAGGTAATCTGCCTTGTAACCAAGTTCACTTAGAGAATTCCTTTCATGAAATTGGTTTAGATTACCATTGATAGCAGGCCGTAAAAGAGATTTGCAGTCTTAATAAATCTTATATTTGTGTTATTGCTTGTTTAGCCACCAAGGCGTTGCATTTGAGCTTGTTTCGAACTTAGCCTAATAAAGCTTTTATTGCAGCTCTAAGTATGTCTACTGTTTGCCGTGGGAAGCCTCAGGGTGGTTTTCGGACAACAAACTTCTTAGGACACTCAATCAGTCTTCAAAACTATTAACAAAAATGTCCTATAATCGTTCATTGATCTCGGGTCCCAATGACCAAGGTACAACCTTTTTATTATTAATTACACTTGCATCATTTACATCAAGTCCCGTTCAGACTTCGAGAAGATGGACACCCTATTGATGCAGGTAGAAGCAATGCTAAAATCTTCTTCTCGTCCTATTACCCCTCTTTCCATCCACCTGATCTTTCCTGTCTTCCCTCATTCTTTATTGGACGATCGATCATATCTTTGCCTTGTCCGCAATTATTCACAGGAGAATCTCTTCGCTGCAGCGCCTTCATCACAGCTAAGCGCTCAAGCAGCCTTTCTGATTACGCTTTTCATACAAGTATATTTATCACTGCAGAAAAGAACAAAATGGCACACTTCGAACGGAGAGCTCAAGGAAGGATCACTCGTCCTAATCAAGGACAAATCAACACCGCCTCTTATGTGGCCACTCGGGCGTGTCACACGACTCTTGCCTGGCACGGATGGTGTTGCTAGAGTTGCCGACATCAAGACAAAGAGAGGCCTCATCCGTCGGGCTTTTAACACCATCTGCCCACTACCTGCAACTATTGAAGAAGACTCTTCAAGGCGGGGAGTATAGTGATGATATCACTACGCACGGGGACCACAGCGCGGGGCGCGCGGGACGAAGACGAAGCATATACACGCGCGCGCGCACCCGCCGCGGGACAGACCTCACCGATGACGGAACCGCGCGCACGTCTTACTTGCTGCTTAAACTAACTATTTTTGGTCTCAATATACTCGTACCTAGTTTTACAGTCCACGTCTTTTATTCATCACCTCAAGAAACGTAGGCTCCGAAGCACACTGCCGAGGACTACGCCAACATCCTGAAAACCACATAATAGGTATCGTGAATGAGGTCCATTTAGCATGTTAGATCAACAAAATAATCGAAAAAAAATCAGGTGTTCCAAACCAAATAGAATATCCACCCGGCAATAATGTAGGTATGGATTAGCTGAATTTTTTTAAACTTATTTTGATGATCTAACATGCTAAATGGACTTCATTCACGATACCTATTATGTGGTTTTCAGGATGTAAATGATAAAAAATAACAGTGTATATCCCTCCAATGCCTCATGATGTATAGCCAGGACATATATGATGAGACACCAGTCCTGCGAACTCTCCCAGCGACGAGGATTGACTGTGACAAATGTCAGCACAAAACCAACGCTAATACCAGTTTTCCACTATCTTTCGCTGACAGCCGTTTTTGTGGGTTCGTGTGTGGCCCCAAAATCTTCTGTGAAGTGGATGGAAAAGGTTGCTTTTTTGGTCACAAAAGGCAACCTTTTATTCAACGCATTACCCGATAGGTTAATTTAAGACTCTTCCATTAAACTCTTTTAAAAAACATGTGACTGATTGGCTCAAAAAGAATTGTTTTATAGCGTCAATTAATTATTTAAATTAAATTAATATGATACATTCGCAAGAATTAAATAAGGCTGAATAGGCTCAAGGACTGTTAAATATTTGTGACACCGACATTTTGTGTACCCTATTTAGAGCGAATAAATGATTATGATTATATTATGGTCTACTAGTGCCGGGTATAATTCAGCATCAGTCTGCCTCAGTCCACTGTTTGCCCCAATATTCGGCATTTTACCTTTCGCAGATCGACACTCCATCTAGATAGCTACCCCAACGGTTATTGGTTATTCGACAGATATGTCCAGCCCACAGCCACTATTGCATATACTTTGATTTGTTATCGTATGTCGGTCTTTTCGTTGTGTACTTTTTTTTCATTTATTTTAACAATATTACAATAACAGTATTTAAATTATGAGTGTCAGAAAAACCTTGCCGGTTTGTCTTTGACACGGTTACACATGAGTGTCGCTAAATAATATTACATGTAATAATAAAGTATAACATGACTTATTTTTAATACATTTTTATCTAGAGTCCCGCGCGCTGCGAGTCTTTTGCGTAGTACCTATGCCGATGGATCTCGCTCGCACTGAGCTGCCCAGAGAAGCTTGACTGTCTAGCTATCATAATTCATGAGACAGTCTAGTGACAGACACACACATAAACGAGAAGAAGTGGAAGTTCTTCCGAACCCTGCTTTTTTTCAAGTTTTTTTCGATATTGTAATAGTTATTATGTTATAGGGGGACAAATCCAATATTATAATCGATCTGGCCATTCTAGAACTTTGATTTTTTTGACAATACGACACGACTTTCTAACATATAACTTTGACGATATTTTTGACGACCCGTTTGGAACAGTGGTAGTGAACGCTGCCTTAGGTCCAAGGGTTGCGGGTTCGATCCCCGCACAGTACAAACATTTGTGTGCATGAACATGTCTGTTTGTATTGGTCTGGGTGTTTCCTATGTATTATAAGTATGTATTTACAAAAGAAAAGTATTATACGTATATATTTGTAATCCCACTGTTGATTCTGATATCCGTAACACAGGTGCTTGAGCTACCTATCTCGGAGTCAGATCAATGTATGTGATGTTAAGAAATATTTATTTATTATTTATTTATTATATTTCATAGAACCATCCCTCGCTAATCTCCTGGCCCCATTATAGTCTATCATCATAGAGCATAGAGCACTATTAAGGTGGGTCTCATTTGTCACCGCGTCGTTTGTTTGACGCACCACAGATGGCGCTGATGGACCAATCGCAAAAGTGGACGTGAAGACCGGCAATTACTTACAAAGATGTGACGAGCCTCATATTGCTTTTTTCGGTGAAATGGGGAGTGTCATCACACTGTTAATAATAATATAATGTATCTCCGGCGGATTCAGCTACGGCTGCCTATCTGTATTAGCACAAGTGTATGCGCAAATACAAGTGCACTCTCTCAAATTCCGATAGGACACCTGTGTGCCGCAACTGGTGACGTAAGCCTTAATGCGAGCGTCCTCGCTTCTCTGTGATCTACCCGTGCGGGTCCTGAGCCATACGTTGCCCGCATCCCGCATGTGGACACCTAACGACCGATGTAAATGCCCTTGAACTAGTAAGACAAGAAAAATTAGGTTCGGAGTCCATTAAATACTCATCATTCGAAAGACTACTGGATGGAGACGCTTGCAGTGCAATGCTACACTGAAGGGAAAAACACAAGGCCGATCTCTGACTCGCTGGATAGATTTAAGGTGACGGGTAGGGCACACTAGCGACGCCAATCGATTTTAATTTTTAGCTACAAAACCGGATCTATTTTAGGCCTTTTCGGGGTTATAACCTCTCCGCAAACATTTATACTATTTATTAAACCACCGTGCACAAATGTTGGGTAAGTTTTTGTACGCGAAAAATTGATTACCGCCAAAAACGGACCAAACATTTGTGCATGGTTATTTAATAATTAGTATAAGTGTTTGCGGAGAGGTTGTAACCCCGAAATGTTTTAAAATAGTCCGTTTAGTAGCTAAAAAGTAAAATCGGATTGGCGTCGCTAGTGGCCCTACCCGTCACCTTAAGCCACCAAGCGCAGCTTCGTGCGCGCGAGGCGTCCAAACCATGAGAATTTGTTGCATTGCATTGCAGCAATCTGTAACCGACTGTGTGCCCCACTAAGAAGATGCATAAGCCATCCGAGTAAGTTACTTAATAAATTAGTACAGTCAAGGATTTAAAAGGGTTTTCTATACACCAATGTGAGTCAATTAATGACAGAAAAGCCTATCCGATTTTCTCCAGCTAACGCATCAGGACGTTTAAATGTTAATGCGTCAGTTTAATCTTCGTACAAATCGTACCAGAGTGTTTAGGAAAGAAATTTCATGCTTATATTATACGCAGTCCGTAAGTAATCCGAAATTGTATAGGAATAATGCATGAGGAAATTATTTATTGTGTCCCGATTCAATTTCGGAGCTAAAGAATTTTATTAAAGCGTAATGATTCATCACAGAAACGAAAAAATTCTTATACTGAAAAAATCATTGGATGCTAATTTCATCCAGTCCAGTAGTAGCGTAGTCGATGAATCACGTGTCATCATCATTATCATCAGCCCATTTAAGTCCCCACTGCTGGGGCACGGGCCTCCCTCAATCACATGAGGGGTAATTGCCATACTCACCACGCTTGGCAGACGGGTTAGCGAGGGTTTTGATGTAAATGCAGAGTTTTCCTTCTCTGGGTGCTGATGCCAGCAGCTTTACCTTAGTCGCCTTTTACGACACCTCGGTAAGAGTGAGGGTGGCCTATTCTACTCTGCCGGGAATCACGTGTTTTAGGCCACTATTTTGGCAACTACCTATCTAAAATTTTTTTCTTTTCATGCCAGTGACAGCAAATGATCAGATCACCTGTTGGTAGTGCTTCCCGCTGCCATTGAACACCTGTGAGGAGATCAGAGGAGTCGCTGATGCGTGACCGGCCTCTTTATAATCTGCTCGTCTCTTGATGAAGGTCCCTAATCAGAACATGGCTGCAATCACGCAAGCGATTGTCATTCCATCCTCATCTTCTCAATGGATCGTGGTCTAGTACTGTGCGTTTCTCGCGGATTTTTCTACCACGGACCTCAGTTCTGTGGAACGATTTGGCTGCAGGAGTATTTCCCAAACGGATACGACTTAGGAACCTTCAAGAGATGAGCGTACTATTTTTTGATAAAGGCCGGCAACACATTAGTGATCTCTCTGATTTCACGGATGTTCGGATGGTGGCTTTGATTACATTCTTTTTTTTTATAGTGGCACAGTATATTGGCTCTTCTCAGCCTGATGGTGAGCAAGAGAAGAGCCCAAGTTGCAATTACAAGGGAAGCGATGTTAAGGCACTACTGGCCCGCAAGATGCTTTTTTACGCTTCATTTGAAGGAATCCATATTGTAGGAAGGGGGAAATACATGCGCCGACAACGAGTTCCACTTCTTGATGGTGCGGCAGAGAGAGAAGAGAGAAGAACTCCCAAATTATGTAGTCCGTGATTGGATGGTATGCACTCTGAAGCGGTGACAGCGTTGTCCGGCGCGTGTAGTACTGTGACGGAATAGGGTAGGTGGGATGAGGGAGAAAATCTCTTCAGAGCATTCACCGTGGTATAGACGGTAAAAGACGCTAAGCGACCCGATGTCTCTACGTAGTTAAAGAGGTTCGAGGGAATTGGTAACCTCTTCGTCACCTATAATACGTACAACCCGTCGCTGCAATCTGTCGAGAGTATCCATTAGGTATTTAGCGGAGCCATCCCAGAGATGCGAGCAGTACTCCACGCATGCCCGGACTTGAGTCTTGTATAAAAGACAGAGTTGGTCCCAGTTTTTTAGATGTTGTCGAGATGAGGCTCTCGACATACTGGCTTTGGTTAAGATTGCAGCGAATTTCCATGCCCAGCATGCTTAGGCTAGTACGTAGAAGGGAGGGGAAGGAATGGGGATGTCTTAGCCGTGAAGGCACACACCTGAGTTTTCTTGGCATTGAACTCGACCAGGTTTCTGGAGCCCCAGTTACTAATGAGATCCAAAACATCTGTCGAGCTCAGCGACAAGCTGCTCTCGCTTCTTGGCGATTACTGCCCTATCGGTGTAGCAATGAATGTTCCCCAGGGGAAGCATGTCGTTGATATGCAGAAGAAAGAGGGTGGGCGATAAAACGGATACTTGTGGAACACGGGCATTGACTGGCATGAGCTGTGATGAGCATCCATCCGCTAGAACACGGATTTTTCGCTCACGCAAATAGCCAGCAATCCAGTGACACAGCCGATCGGTCAGTCCATATGCCGGATGCATTCTATCAGGTTACTCGCTTGCTCGTTTGTCACCTCTAGAATAAATAGAAATAAAGCTGTTTCACATCCTCGCTTCTTTGAAAGGGCGCTTTAGGAAAAGGAGATCATTGGTTCGAACACCGGCACAATTTATTTGACATTTCCTTTTTGTTTTTCCCATATAAGGGCGTATTTATGCTAACTCGCCAAACCTCATAAGGAAACGTAGTTGCCAATATGGTTATCAATGAGCATTCTTGATCTAGGTACTTTGCTTGGTTTCTCTGTCTAAATGTTGCGAAATTTAGATGACAATTGCTTCAATGGAAGTTAATTATAAAGTCCCACAAAACATGTGAACATTATCAGTAGCCAATGAAACCATACCTAACCTACAAGGTATTTGGTATGAATATTTTGGCACCAGCAACCAAGTCGTCTGGTCTGAAAAGTTAAAACGCCAGCAGAAGTAAAGCTGAGGGCTCACACCGTTAGTGCGTAGGTGCCATGAATTAAATATCGCACACGACACAGTCCGCGGATTGCGTGCGCTCGCGATGTCGAAAAGAATGGACAAGACAAGGTCAACTTTGTTCTCGACCTTAGTGCGGGGTAAGAGGCGGGGGTCGGGACGCAGGTAGCATATTATGTCGTCTAGAACACCACTACTCACCTGCAGGCGTGTGTCTACAAAAATGCCCCCGGATGAATCGCGCAAAAATATCTATGTAATTATTTATGAAGTTAAGTCGTAAAGTAAGTATAAATAAAAAAGGATATAATATTTTGTGTGTAATGCTTCAAGAAAGTCGTGACACCTAATGTTTGAGGAACTAACGGGGTTCTCGTCCCATGCTATGCCATACTAAGGTATACCATATGACATAGATAAGCGCTAAGTGTATTTTAGTACCAATATTTTATTGACGAATAATTTGATTAATCTAGTTACATTTTAAATTTGTTTATGTGATAGGTGCAGACGAGTAGACGGATCACCTGATGGTAAGCGATTGCCGCTGCCCGTGGGCAACACCTACCTACATATTTAATATTCTTGGCAGGTTAGGACAAAATAATAAGATAAGTATAAATCCTTAGATGTTTGCGTTGCGCGAGCTAGGTACCTATAGGCATCGACTACCTATAGGTAACAAAAATCAAACAAAAGGTTTTATTTCATGTATTTCGAAATTAATTTATTATTCTACAGTTTTTTGCCTCACCTTCAAATAGGAAAGCACAAACTTGTCCCTCCACACTTTCCAAAACGGCTAACAAAGCATTTTCCTAGCAAAAACTATTGCCGCGTCCGCCCCCACAATCAACACAGAGGCACATTCAAAACAATCCACGAGCAAATAACCGATTCACGGTCCCACGGGCGTCGTTCCGCTCCCGCTTTACCTTTTCACATTATTCCGGCTCGGGACCCGCCACGCGATAAGTGGTGCCAACTTAGCAGCACTCTTGGTGCTAGATCTGGCACTACTTTCTTAAAACACCCAAAAGAACATCCTCTTTTTTGGTCCAAGTGCCAGTAAAAAATATTGCTGTAATTCTGTAGAATTTGTCCCACTGAGTACTTATTACTATGACATCAAAGCTGTAGGTTATTATCCTAGGTTTTATTAGAGTGCAAAAATCAACATCTGCATATTTTTTTAGTATTTTTTTTGCTTTGCCAAATCTTGACAATTGCACATCATGGGGACAAGTCGTAAAGAATACAGCAAAAAAAAAAAAAACTAGCTGACACTTTCATACTTAGACCAAAAATATATGATAGTTTCTTTTATATTTAGCACCTATTAATATCCGTAAATTTTAGCTTGCATAGAATGACAGCTAGAACGTCACAGAAAAATGATTTTAGGAGTAAAGTAATAATATTTATGGAATAAAACTTGTTAAATGGTAAACCTTCCGACCATTGAAATAATGGTCAAGTGACATCTGTCATTCTAATCAAGCAAGAGCCGGCAACGCATCTATGATGCCCCGTGTGTCGCAGACGTCCATGGGCGGCGGTAATTCACTTACCATCAGGTGAGCCATCTGCTCGTTTGTCTGCCATAAAGTAAAAAAAAAAGCTATATTATATGGAGTATAGCACTATTTTAACATCACGAATAACGAAGTTAAGTGTATGACAAAACTTTAATACATCATCATTTACCTATTTATTCTACATTAATTGAATTTCCGGGTTCGGCAATTAAGCTCTTCATAATATTTTCTGTTCTAAATGAGACCTTCTATTTTATCTTACATTGAAAAAGTATATATTTTTAGGAGTGAAGTAATACATTTATAGAATAAAACTTGCTGAATGGTAAACCTTCCGACCATCGAAACAATGGTCAAGTGACATCTGTCATTTTAATCAAGCTTAACAAATCTCAACAATAAGGTGCTAAGACCTTTTGGTACCCAGTACCGATTTGCGTTATCGAGTGGGCATCACTACACCACGCGATTTCCATTACCTAAGTGTTTATTTTTATGAAATGTTTACCGTGTGCGCTACGGTTTACAACACACGCGCGACTGATGTATGATTTTTAATTTTTTTTTCGGAGAGAATGTATCGTTTCTAAATCATTTTTATTATTTAGGCTGGTGTCGCATTGTGGACTCCAATTTTCTCTGTATTTTACGGTAATTTTTGGGTAGGGATTTGAAGTCGTATTGCGTGAGTTTATCCATATTTATAATGTAACCAGCGGACTGATGTTCCTTCGTAAGTAGGTAGTAATATAGGTGCTTAAGTACCTAGTAACAGGCAATTAACTTGTGATTGTTAATGACAGTGGGTCTAGCTTCCCATGACTATCCTCTTATTGTCTACCTCAAATTGGCTACTATTTTTACCGGGGGGCTACCAAAAAATGAAACAATAAAAAACAAGAAAAATAAATTTTTACAAAAAAAAAACCGCCTTCAAAAACCACGAACTAAAAAGTGTAAAATAACATTTTTAACACTTTATACACTTTAAATAACATTTTATAACAGTACACTCGAGAAAAGTTGTTATTGAAGTCGGCCCTAATCCCTGTTGAATAATTGAATGAAGTATTACAAGATAGTCTTGGGCGCTGACTTCAATAACACCTTTTCACGAGTGTACTGTTATGAAATGTTACTTAAAGTGTTAAAAATCTTATTTTACACTTTTTAATTCGTGGTTTTACGTATGAATTATTGACGGGTCATCCTGTATTTTATTATGCATGTATTGATACGCTCTGTTACTCTAGTGCTTTACGTAAGTACCGGGCCGTGATCTCGGGGTTCTGGTCGAGCAAAAAGTAGATATGTTTCGAATTTTTCGAACATTGCTCGGGTTTGTGATCACCAATCCGCATAAGGCAAGCGTTGTGATTAAGCCTAATCCTATCATAGTAGCGATGACTTTATTTCTATGATGGAGGCCTTTGCCCTGCACTGGGATAGTTTATAATACTTAACTTACTTTTTAGGTATAAGTGTTTTAATAGATATACGCATACTAGCAAAGAAATTTCAGGTTACTGCATTTTAGTCCTTGGGTTTGATCTTCAGGTCGGACCAAAATTTGTGCCTGAGTTTTTCTGTTTAGAAATTGTCAGCCCGGAGTCTAGAAGTTGGAGGTCTTGTACCCCCGTGCCTCGGAAAGCACCTTAAGCCGTTGGTCCTGAGCCCGATCCCTCTCCGATCGTGTCACACTGGTGTCCCATCGGAATATGAGGGTAAAGGAATAGAGAGTGCACTTGTGTGAGTGCACACACACCATAATATATCCTGCGTAAGTGGCTGATTGTAGAGATTGGCCGCCACAGCCAAAATCGGTTGGAGAATTTATATTCTCCAACCGATTATTATCCTATTATTAGGATAGCAACATACAACCAAATGAGCTCAGCTATATATACTTACCAAACTTGACGAGCCAAAACATGCAAAGTACACTCCCCACCAGGTTCCAGTAATAGCGGTAAAAGATGTTCGACTCCTTTGAAATCCCACCGGCTGCACCTAACAGCATTTGTGCCGATTTGAATCTCAAAGATTTCGAATTTAAGTTTCGCAGCGCTCCGGGCCTCTTTTGGTGGCGTGAGGGATAGAAACCGGCGGATGTATCAGCAACATATTCTTTTTGATAGACAGATAGACCTTCTCTTTATTGCACAAAATTTCACAGAAATTAATGCTATCATATTTTCAAACAATAGACGTCCACTGCTGGACATTGGCCTTCCCCAATGTTCTCCACACAGATTGGTCCTGTGCCGCCCGCATCCAACGGATTCCCGCGACCTTCACCAGATCGTCGGTCCAGCTTGTGGGGGGCCTGCCACGGCTGCAACTTCCTGTACCTGGCCTCCACTCGAGGACCTTCCCGCCCTAACGGCCGGCTATGTGCTTTGCCCATTGCAACTTGAAGCATGCCATCCTTGATGCTATAGTCACTGGTAAATACTCAAACTCGCTGAATCGACTTTATAAGAAAATCTACGCAGTCGACCGCAGTAGTGTACTCGCTACGCACAAAGTCGACAAAAATGGAAAGACATCGCGCGACGTGCGGTTGCTATGACAGCCAGCGGCGACGGCGAGCCGCAATCCTGTCCGTCCAACATCCACGACCACTCTCCCAAGAGTACAAGGCTAAGAAGAAGAAGTAATATAATCTTTTCCAGACAACCTTGATATTGATAACAAAAGCGTGGGATACTGAGATCAATAGTAGGAAAACCTTTTGGCATGAACTGTTCGGTGTGACCGGACTGATATAAAGGTCTCAGGAAACCGGCTTGAAGCAGCGCGAGCTGTGTTTCGCCAAGAGTGTTAAAGGTACCGGAGGCCCAATCCGGAGAAGAGAAGTTTAAGGTTGGCAATGCAATTGTGACTCTACTCGTATGCCATGAACACCCCATGGGCGATAGCAATCGCTTACCATCAAGTGCCGCCTGCCCGTTATGTAATTTTGAGTTGCCCCTTTAGGCGCCAAGCCATGACACTTTTTGGGTCCAATCTTTCCCCATCCGCCGGAACCCGGCAGTCGTCCACCATCCATCACCGTCAGTCGTTCACCGGCGTGAAGCAGCGCTGTGCTGAATGAGTGAGGGTATCGGAAGCCCAATCCGGGGGAAAGGGGGCTTAAAGGTTGGCAGCGCACTTCACGCGACTCCACTGGTGTCGCAGGTGTCTATCGGCGGCGGTAATTGCTTACCTTATCACATAAAAATAAAAAAAAACCATCACTTATTTCCACTTTTTTCGTTTGGTTTGATCTATGGTCTATGTTTAGGAGTACCAACACTTCCTATACCAGATGATTTTATACACAGCCAGTAGTCCGTCCTAACTTTGTTACAGACTGGTATTAGTTGCAAACGCTGGATTTCCATTACATCACGCAAGTGTTTTGTCTTATCAGTTTACCTATTAAACATGTCTTACTATACTTGTTTAAAATAAATAATACACTTAAAAATTTCATCTCGTGTTCAGGCGGGACTCGAACCCACATTTTCAACAATCCGGGTAGCTGTTCTACCAATTAGACCACTGAACGTGTTACTAAGCTGACGAAATTTGTAAGTGGTTGATTCGATATGAGCTATCGATAGTCTCATCAATCAAAAAAATTATTATTATTAAGAATAAATTGTTAGAGATTGCTATAAAAAATGTCAACTATTAGTTTTTTAATACTTAGTATAGATGGAAGAGAATCAAGTATCGAAATTTTGATTCTTATTGTGATCTAATAAGACCACTGCTCCACCCTTGCGCCGCGGAACATCTCTCATAAGCAATATTCAATTCCGATACCCTTTGAAACATCATCTTTATGTATTAGCAGTCAATCTGCCTCCATTTTGGTATACTGAATGTTAGCAGTTGTACGCATTGGACTTATGTTTTGATGTATTTACTCTTTGGGAATGGGGTGGAAAAAATATGGAACATTTGCTAGGGTTTCGGTAAATAATGTCTACTTGAAATCGAAAGTTTTCTTAGGCGAAAGGATAGGTATCTTTTGAATCAAAAGTTTTGAGACTTACAAGCCTCGTTAGGGACTTATCGTATTTTTAACTGATTCGGATTTTCCTGCCTAAATATTTCAAATTATACTAAACGCAAAGTCTCTCGTTTAACGGTAGAATTATTCATTCACTATAAATTAAATATAAAGAATGTTTAAGAATAAGTATATCTTTCAATACAAATACATATAAATATTTCACAACATTAGATACACTGATCTGACTCTTGAGAAAGGTAGCTCAAGCACCTGTACCATGGCGCACCTGTGTTAGTGAATCAAATAAGTAAGTACCTACCTTATACCGTATGTCGCAAGTCTTTCGCGCTGTTTAGAGTTCTAACGAGTATGATCGGCCTTTCTTTGTATCTAATACGCATATACCTACTATGGATAGAAGTCGAAAAACTTTTTCGACTAATTCCTGATGGTTCCTTTCGGCATTGTCCTTCACGATATCAGCTACCCAATCATGGCGTCGCTTGACAAAAATGTGGAATGAATGGCCGCTTGAATTTGGTTTTAAAGTTACTAAAGTCGGCGTAGCCAATCCCAAGCAATTTAATGGCTGCTGCCCAAAAATGAGACTGAAAAGCATAAAATAAAATCTAAGAAAAAAAAGAACGCCTTCAAAACCCACGAACTAAAAAGTGCAAAATAATATTTTTAACATACACTTCAGGTAACATTTTATAACAGTACACTCGAAAAAAGGTGTTACCGAAGTCGTCGCCCAAGACTATCTAGCTAATCTACATACTACTACATAGATACTAATACATTCAATTATTCAAAAGGGATTAGGCGCCGAGTTTAGTTACACTTTTTCCAATGTAGGTACTGTTATGAAATGTCATCTGGAGTATTGAAAATATTAATTTGCTCCTTTTGATACATAGTAGTTTTTGAAGGCAGGTATTTTTTACCCGACTACGGCAAAGCAAAAGGAGGGTTATGATTTTTACCCGACTACGGCAAAGCAAAAGGAGGGTTATGATTTTGACAGGCTATGTATGTATGTATGTATGTATGTATGTATGTATGTTCATCTGTTTCCACGTAACTTCTTAACTACTTATCAGAATTCGACAAATGACATATCATTATAAGCGTCTTGATCGTCCGCTGGTTATATAGGCTATATGAAGTTTCACAAAATCTAATGTGGCGCCCTCTAGCGGACAAAACATACAGAGTAAAAAAATAAAGTTATGATAAATATGCCGTGTTTGGTATCATTTGAAAGCGCTTGACTTGTACATTTTGAATATATATATATTACTAGCACTTGGACACCAAAATAGTACAAATAAAATAAAAGTAAAAAAACTAAAACCCAACTACGACAAAAAACGTCGCTGAAAAAGTATAAAACAAGCCTTCGTTGTCAATTTATGCAATATTCACTATGTAGAGATAAAATTTCATGTTTGGAAAGGCGTAGTCACACGTTAAATATACTACCCTTTGACAACGTGTGACTGCGGATTTCCAAACATGAAATTTTATCTCTACATAGTGAATATTGCATAAATTGACAACGAAGGCTTGTTTTATACTTTTTCAGCGACGTTTTTTGTCGTAGTTGGGTTTTAGTTTTTTTTGTGGAACATTATTTGTAGTTTTTAGGTTTATTCTATTTGCCCCTGAGCCTCAGTAAGCTCTCTCTAAATACTCTGTAATCCAGCTACCGGCCCGTTTGTCCTCGCGTACTGATGCGCGCTTCCCGGATTTGTTATGATCGGGCTAATTGTTCGCTTCCCGGTCGAGGTTCGTTCCTTCCTCATTAGCGGGGTGACGTCACGCCGCCTCGTTGAAGATTTGAAGTTGCGAAAATAGGTTTGTGCCCAAATGTTGGGACACGCTATGTTTCTGAAATTGTATCTGATTTTGATTGACTTGACCACAATCACTCTTGAATTCTGATGAAGGCGTCGTTTAGGTCTGGGATGTAGAAGATACCAGTTCATTTTAATGATCGGGAAATACAGACTTCGGCAAGGAATTCCATTCCTTGGAAGTGAAATATTTCGTGTGGATAAGAGGCAAGTAAACCGTAAAGTAAGGTTTTGTTTCTTCGGCAAATGCTTTTAAGTTTAGCTTCACTGTGTCCGTGTGCTTGCAAGTAGGTATGTCTATCAACGACTTCTGCGTCCTAGAAGGTGAACTGGTTAAGATATTTTTTCTGAATGGTGTGAAAGTCTCTGGCAACAGTGTTTGAAGATCGCGCCGTTGAAATTTGACATCGTAAGGGATGACTCATGCTTATAGATGCTAAAAACACAAACAAGCAGAGAAGGTATAATTATCAGAAATGCGAACGCCGGATTCCCCAGTGACAATTTTGTACCCATTGGATGCAACCAGGAATGAAACAATGCATCTTGAAAAATGCCTAACTTACTTTGCTCGCGATTTTTTCCAATCAACTCCCAGACGTTCTCTCAAATTTAACTTTAAGAACTGCTCCCGCGCACCTGCCGACAGTAAAGTCCCGCTAAGAAATTGCCTGGCGCGATCACTTATCGAAAGTCATTGATTAGCGAAATCAGGAGAAAATGTCGGCACCTGTGTCCCTGATCCTAACATCCAGTGTCGGGGACTAGGGATGTGATAAGAATAGCTTAGCTTAGCGGCACTATCACTTCTCGAGTGTATAAATAAAGTGTTAGAAATATTATTTTACACTTTTTAGTTCGTGATTTTTGAAGGCGGTTTTTTTCACAGAAAATTTTTTTTTCAAGCTTTTTAGGTTCTCATTTTTTGGCAGCTCCCCCCCTCCCCTCTTCCACCCTCGCCAAATAACTAAAAACGAATTGTGCGTACAGTTTTAAAAGAGTTATACTTTAACTCCTTACCGTTGAGGAGTAGACCTGCCATCATCAGCAGAGCCACAAAATTTATACAATCAAGCGTAAATAATGGTGCAGTTTTGAAAAAGATACAAAAACATTAGAAGTCTTTATACAATTTGAGAGTTCCCCTCAATTTTTCCAGGATTCCATCATCAGATCCTGATATCCTGATCATGGTACCAATCCGGAACTATCTACTTTCCAACTAAAAAATAATCATCTAAATCGGTTCATAAATAGAAGAGTAATCTGAATCTGAATTGAGAACCTCTTTTTTAAGTCGGTTAAAAAGGGTGTATTTTTAACCGACTTCAAAAAGGAGGAGGTTCTCAATTCGACCCGTATGTTTTTTTTTTTGTATGTATGTTTCTCGATTTCTCCGTCAATTATGAATGGATTTAAATGATTCTTTTTTTGTTTGATAGGCCATCATTCAGAGGTGGTCCCATAAATTTTTTATCAAAATTGACTTAGTGGTTTTTGAACAAAACAACAATAACCAAAAAATACAGAGACTACGTCGTTGTTTGGAGATGAAATTCGGTATATATATTAAGTTTGCGGTCTGGAATTCAGGAAGTATGCGGTCTGGAAAAAGTAGTGGTGGAAAAGTGGTGGGAGACCAGGATGTAATGGTGGAAAAGTGGTGGGAGACCAGGTCAAATTCAACAACCTACAGAATTTATAACAGAATGAGTGGCAGCTTCCGAACAATTATTACTATTTATTATTATTATTATATTAGTAAAGAATATTTTGGAGACCAGGTAATGGTGAACAGTCCGACTAAACGGTAACACATAGAAAGGTGGTCCTAAATAAATATTATTCAAAATCTTGGGCAAATGCTAAGTGGTCATTTTCTTTTTCAAAATGGCCTCCATAATCAACATCACTTTCAACGACTTGAAAATCAGTATACAATATGAACTGCATGATCATAACTAAGAATTAGGTCCCAAAGTCGCAAAAGTGGTGGAAAACCAGCTCATGATCAATGGGTCACCAAAATGGTAACAGACTGGGTGGAAGCTTTCGAACAAATTGTAATAAAACTCTTGGAAGCGTTGCAAGTTCTCGAGACTTTCCACAACCGTGGTAGTTGTTCCGCAACTTCAACTACGTCTTTTGCAAACAAAGTAACTTGTCCCTTGCACCAATCTTGACAGAAACGGTTTTGAAGCTTCATTCTGTACATTGCAGTATGCAACGGCACAACACGGCATCAAAATCGTTCTTCAAGTTTGGTCAAGTTAGCTAGCTGTTGAGGCACAGTCGCAACTGTTGTTCCAGAAAGCTACCGACGGAATTTTCCGTTTCCTAATATTATTTTGACAGCGAGAACATGTTACGATATTACCCTGAGAAACCAATTCTTCGCGTAATAATGCACTGTACATTGCAGTATGCAAATTACAACTTTGTCGTGGATATAACGCTTTATTACAAATGGCACATGGAACGTCTGCAAAAATATTTATAGCCTCCTCAAAATCATCAATACAACATGCGTTCCTGCGGTTGCGAGCGGTTTGTCGCATAGCATCTAATCGAGTCGCTCTGGATTCGGCAGATTCATTTGATAAACTATCGCGATGCAAATTAAGACGATAAGAACGTTGCTCCTCGGTCTCGTTTGATAAACGAGCGCAAATCAAACCAAGTCGATGAGAACGTTGCTCTTCGGTCTCTTTTGATAAACGCTCATGAATCAAGGCAAGGCGATGAGAACGTTGCTCTTCGGTCTCTTTTGATAAACGCTCATGAATCAAGGCAAGGCGATGAGAACGTTGCTCTTCGGTCTCTTTTGATAAACGCTCATGAATCAAGGCAAGGCGATGAGAACGTTGCTCTTCGGTCTCTTTTGATAAACGCTCATGAATCAAGGCAAGGCGATGAGAACGTTGCTCTTCGGTCTCTTTTGATAAACGTTCATGAATCAAGGCAAGGCGATGAGAACGTTGCTCTTTGGTCTCTTTTGATAAACGCTCATGAATCAAGGCAAGGCGATGAGAACGTTGCTCTTCGGTTTCGTTTGACAATCTTTCATGTTTTAAACCGAGTCGTCGAGCGCGAATTTCTGAAGTTTCATAACTTCTTGACAAATTTGTATATGTCCTCATCGAAGAAAGTCTGTGAGCCCGCTGCTCCTCACACTCATTCGCAATGGGCATAGAATTTATATCTCTATTCTTTTGTAAGCGATCTTGCCTCTCGGCGTCACTCTCCTCTAAACGACCCTGCCTCATTTGGGCAGCGCGTTAAGTAAGGCCTACCCATACTAAAAATTACTAACTTTCCACTCATCATCATCATCATCATCAGCAACCCACACCCGTCCACTGCTGGACATAGGTCTCCCCTAATGCACGCCACTGCTCCCGATTTTCGGCCACTCTCATCCAGCCCACACCAGCCAGCCTTCGAATGTCATCATCCCATTTTGTCGCAGGGCGTCCTACACTACGCTTACCGAGTCGCGGTCTCCACTCAAGGACTTTACGGCTCCAACGGCTGTCAGTTCTGCGGCTAATATGACCAGCCCACTGCCACTTCAGTTTGCTAATTCGGTGGGCTATGTCGGTGACTCTGGTTCTCTGTCGGATTACATCATTTCTGATGCGATCCTTCAGAGATACTCCGAGCATAGCCCTTTCCATAGCTCTTTGAGCGACTTTGAAGCGGTGGACTAGTCCAGGCGTGAGTGTCCACGTCTCGGCACCATAAGTCATGACCGGAAGGACGCACTGGTCGAAGACTTTCGACTTAAGACTTTGAGGGATGGGTGACGAGAAGACTTGACGAAGTTTACCAAATGCTGCCCAGCCTAGCTGAATTCTTCTATTGGCTTCTCTCTCGAAACTTTCCACTAAAAAGTGAAAAATAAAATTAATTTTTGAAAAAAAAATAAAAACCGACTTCAAGAGTACACTAACAATATATACAATTGAACTAAAAAGTATAAAATAATATTTTAATTACAAGCCAAAAAACACTAAAGAAAAATCAAGAAAATTATTAATACTTATGCATACTATTTACATTTTAAAATCAGTTATTTTTGGAGTCGGTGCCAGCCAAAACAAAAACAATATATTAATGACACAAAAAGAAATCACATAAATAATTGAAAAACAACCGATAGTTGAAAAGAAGACAATAAAATAATTTATCTATTAATAACACAAAAAAGAAACATAAAGTAATGAAAAACAACTGACAATTGAAAAGAAGCGCATAAAATTTTTTAAGCATTAAGACACAACCATCAGCGTCGTCTGCCCTCACGCGTCTGCCCGCATTCGGGTATTTCACTCAGCCACGTCCCCGCCCGTCCCGCTCCACGTCCCGCTGCGCGCGACCGACGCCCGCCCACTCCGTGGCGTGGCGTTTAATACGTTGTTGTAAACACAGTAATATAATTTTTGTTCTGGAACGGGAATCCCTGTCCTCCGTGGCTGGCACCGACTCCAAAAATAACTGATTTTAAAATGTAAATAGTATGCATAAGTATTAATAATTTTCTTGATTTTTCTTTAGTGTTTTTGGTTTGTGTGTTGTGTTTTGTATTATTAAGTTTTTTTGCTTGAGGAAAAGTGTAAAGGGCCTGCCTCTTAATAACTGTATAAACGTTTTTATAAGAATTTTGTTTATAAATAATAATAAGTAAACTATTTATTAATTATTATTAATAAATAAAATTCTTAAAAACTAATAATATAAAACTTTATAAGAATTTTGTTTATAAACGTTTTCTCTTCATGTGATATCATCATCATCATCATTTCAGCCAATAGGCCTCCCCCAATGTTCTCCACACAGATCGGTCCTGTGCCGCCCGCATCCAATGGATTCCCGCGATCTTCACCAGATCGTCGGTCCACCTTGTCGGTCTCATGTGATATAGATGGACACTTACAATACCTGTGGAGTCACAAGAAATGTGATGCCATGTTTTTCCCCTTCCCCACGCGTTTGGTCTAAGGCATTCTCACTCGGTGAATCATAGCGGATGTGTCAAATACAATACGTAACTATGTAATTCCAGTGATCGCTGTTCATTCGCTGTTAGGTAAGATACATCGATGACCATTCTATTATCAACATCGGTTAAAAAATTACTCTCTAAACAAATCCACATTAAAATTGTAACAGTTCCCTAGATAACCCTGAGATCTAATTATCAGATCCTATCTTGGTCATCTTTTAATTCCTTTAAAGGGAAATTTATTTTATCAAAAATTAAGCAGCGTCTGTGCTATGTTTCGCTGCGTGAATGAGGGTCTTCTTCTCAGTCGTATACTCCTGACGGAGTGGTCGTGATTATGGATTGTCTGTATGTTGGGTAGCGGCTTTAGCGAGACTTCTCCATCTTTCTCTGTTTGTGGCACTGCGTGCACATTCAGTCAAGGTACACTTTGCAGCAGACTTGATACTGTCCGTCCACCTTGTACCATTAAACGTTCCAAGGAGCTTGAATGAGCTGAATGAGGGTACCGCAGGCCTATTTCGGACGAAAGGGGGGTTTAAAAGTTAGAAGCGCACTTGTGACTCCACTGGTGTTGCGTTTGTCATTGGGCGGCGGCTATCGCTTACCATCAGGTGATCCGTCTGCTCGTCTGCCTCCTATAACATATATAATTGTATGCACTTTGGCACCCGATTTGGAAGTCGATAGAAGCTTGTCCTTTTTTGAAGTCGAAAAAAAGGGTTTTGAGCTACTCTCAGCCCTACAAGCCAACCTAACTCGTCTGTAGATCCTCCGCCCGTCGTCACTTACGATTTAACCTTTTCAATTTCAGCCGATTTGAGTGCTTCTCAAATTGAGAATGGGAATGTAAACGAAAATGGCTGACGAATTTGGGTAAAGATATTGCTCTGCTTTGAATTATTAGAGATTTTATGTTAGAGGCGGACAAACAAGCAAGCGTGTCACCTGATGGAAAGTAATCAACGTCGCCCATGAACATCCGCGAAATCAGAGAGATCGCTAATGTGTTGCCGGCCTTTTTAAAAAAGAGTACGCTCTTCTCTTGAAGGTCCCTAAGTCGTAGCCGTCGAATTGAATGAAAATTATCAGATGTCTGGAATTAAAATAGTGCGCAGGCCTATTATTTAATAGAATAAGTCTCCGTAATAATAGTAGCCGTGTGGTCCCCGGCAGAGTAGAATAGGCCACCCTAACTCTTACCGAGGTGTCGTAAAAGGCGACTAAGGTAAAGCTGCTGGCATGATCATCAGCACCCAGAGAAGGAAAACTCTGAATTTATATTAAAACCCTCGCCAACCCGTCTGCCAAGCGTGGTGAGTATGGCAATTACCCCTCATGTGATTGAGGGAGGCCCGTGCCCCAGTGGAGACTTCAATGGGCTCATGATGAATAATAGTTTATGTGACTGTCACATAGTAAAACCGTGACAGTTAAAAAGACCGTGACGTGTGGGAGAATCACGCTTCGGCATGAATTGCAACAAGTGCTAAAGAATTTGGTCTCATTCATGTCATTTTTTTTAATTATCACTCGACTTTGGCAGAATTTGACTGTGTCTTGGTAGATGGACACCACAAATATAATAATTCCCATATGTACTTAATATACCTACAGTAGAAGCGATGTAGTGTTTATTACGCTTATACATATACATACTAAAGCCTGAGTAGAACAGTTTACGTAAAAGTTTAAAATTAACTGAATTATACTTCGAAGCTCAGCTAACTAGACTCGAAATGAGACAGAGCAGTGTTGCTGTTACAATGAGCGTTTTGCCCCAAATTGAATTACGTTCCGTATGGAGAATGATATTCGGGACAATATTGCGAGCGGCCCCGAACGTTTTTACATGCCCTTTTTTTCGAATTGCCAGACATTTGGCCAACACACACACACACACACATACCTAGAGATAACCATACACACATACATACCTACAGATAACCATTCCACCTAAACATGCATGCTAAATAAAAGTCATTTTTTTTCTTTTTATTTTTATACCATTGGATATAAAAACTTCAACATAATTCTATTTATTTAAATTAAAAAAATGTTATAAATAAATATTTAAAAATGTTATAAAAATAATCCAAAATGAATAATTGATTGATATAATTGATGTATTACTTCATTATCATTATACACTAAGTATTTATGCAGAGCGTTGTCTCCTTTTTTTTTTTTTTTTTTTTTTTTTTTTTTTTTTTTTTTTTTTTTTTTTTGGTTTCGCAGGGGGAATGCCGCCGGCTCAAGAGATGAGCCGACTACCTTATGCATACCAGACCACCGGGGGGTGGCCGGGTTATGTGGGGCTCTCCTTTGGCGGGGGGCTTCTCCCAAGGAGAAGCCAGGCAAAGGCATACCCTCCCCCCCAGCTTGACTGGGGGAGGCAGTGTCGGGCCCGCAGTGTAAGTGGGCCCTCCGCCTGGGGAGGGACGTGAAGTAAGGTTCTTTAACCCGTACTCATGTCCCCTACCCACTCTGGCCATGAGGGAGCGTCGCTGGGGTTTAGTCGGTATGCCTCTGGCCGGCTTCTCGCTAGGAGAAGCCCCCTCCACCCCTCCAGAGGAGAGCCCGACATAACCCGCCTGCCCCCCGGCAAGAGGGTATGCATAAGGAGGCATTCCCCAGCGTCAAAAAAAAAAGGCAAAGGCATACCCACTAAACCCCCTGCGGTTCTCCCTCATCGCCCATATTGGGGAGTATCATGGTGATACAGCCAAAGCCTCCCTCCACGATATTCCCCGGGCGGATGTCCGCCTATACGGCGGACTAGGCGGTTCCTCCCCCGGACGTGCCGGGAGAGGGGATAGGGACAGCCGGGAGAACTGAGCCGTCCCTATCGGGCAGCAAAGGGAGCCTGTGCAATGCTGGTGCTGGTGCCCCCGTACCACGCACCAGCGGGCTCCCTTCGCGGAGAGGGGGGAGACGCGCATCTGCTCGGCGTCTCCTCCCCCTTCGGAGCGCTCTCGCTCGCGCTCCGCCGCCTCCTTCGCTACCATGACGTGCTCGCAGAAGGCAGCGAAGGCCTTCCAGGCCCCATCGCTCGCTAGTATAGATCTCGTTATACTAGGGAGGGAGAGGTCCTGGCCGACCGCCGCTACCAGCAGAGCGTTGTCTCCTGGCACAAGCAATTTAATGCTTAAAAGGAGGCTTCAAATACTAACAATTTAAGTCTGAAGTAATTAATAAAGAAATTTTGTATTTGTATTGTATTTTTTTGTACATCTCACAATGGTGGTATATGCTGATATGGTCCAGGTTAGATCAGTGCCAAATGCGTGAAATGTGCTAATTAAGTTACTTACGAGATTGGGCGTCACTTATGAACTTGTGGTGCGAAAGCCTCAAGCATGGTCAAGAAAGTCACTGCCCCAGTAACTGATTGGGGTCCACCTAACAGATTTCTTGTAATATCCCAATCACAAACCGTTTTCCTTCCGAGAAATTACATCGTCATCATTAGCCTACCGCAGTCCACAAGACATTCATGTGTAAAAAGTTACATATGTAGGTACATCTAGAAGATGATATGATAGATACACATTATTGCACAAAATTGACAGATCTTAGTCTATGGTGTTATAATAAAACAATGTAGATGGTAAATAACACACTTGCGGGACTCGAACCCACACCTTCCACAATCCGGGTGAATGTTCTACCAATTGAACCACTGAACGCGTTAAGCCGACGAAATTTGTACGTGCTTGATTCGACACGAGCTGTCGATGCTCTCATCAATATTGTAGGTATATTTACACTATTGTAGGTATATAACGCGTTCAGTGGTCTAATTGGTAGAATATTCATCCGGATTGTGGAAGGTGTGGGTTCGAGTCCCGCCTGAATACGAGATGAAATTTTTAAGTGTGTTATTTACTTAAGAATAAATTGCAACAGATTGATTTAAAAAATATCAACTAATGTAGATGGTATCTACTTAGACTTGTCTAGTATCAAATTTTGTCAAACCTACTCGTGAAGATCCTCCTAGCTCTCTCCTAATGAAGCAAGTTCCGCGTACCCTACCGGCCTACGCATTCCGTTCAACTGCATTCCACCATCCAAAGCTCGGACTTGTCTCATTACGTGTTCTAGTGCAAGGTTGAACAGCATGGGTGATGATAACGCATCCCCCTGCTTTGAGCCCGTCTTTATTTCAAATTCCCCAGTAAAATTTCTCCCCCATCCTTCCCCAATAAAGCTATATTTTAAATTGATACATATATTTTTTTGTATGCCTAGTGTATCATTCCATCATTGTCAATACGACCTTTATACACAAAAGTAAATTATTGCATGTTTGATTGATTGATATTTTAAATTTAATTTTAATTCCTAAATTAGATTTTACGGTTTTAAGGTTTTTTATATTATTATTTTGACTTATATATAATAATTACTTATATATATATTAATTATTAATATAATTTTTTATGTCCAAAATTTACTACATAATTCGAAGATAACAAACATTCTGTTCACACTTATTACAACCTAAATAATAAAGATAAACATGTCTTGCTGTACTTTACCTACTGTATCTCTGTTTAGTGTGACCGATAAATAAATAAATTAAATCTGCTCCGACTCGGACTACATAGCTTTGCTTTCTTTGGTAGCCACCTCGAGCTTGACGGGAATATTGAAGACCGGCCGAGATGGAGGCTCGGAGGCCAAGACTCACTATGGGTCGCTGCACTAACCTAGTTAGTTTACTCGTGAAGATTAAAATACATAAATGAATAATAATTATTGCCACAAGTCTCAATCTGTATGTTTTCACAACTCATGGCACGGAACAAAAACACTTTGTGTGGCCAGTTTTAAAATTAACTCCAATTTAGTGAAAACTGCCGGACGTCCATAAAAGGTGGTTTTTCTTCTAATAAGGTATGAATAGGTACCTCTTACGAGCTCATTAGTATGCCCCTGAGAAGCAGAAAAAAGGCATGGGTGCCTTTTAAGGCGACAGGCACGGCACACTAGCGACGCCAATCATTTTGAATTTTTAGCTACTAAACCAGGTCTATTTAAAACAATTTCGGGGTTACAACCTCTCAGCAAACACTTTTACTATTTATTAAATAACCATGCACAAATGCAAACCCAACATTTGTACGCCAAAAATTGATTTACGCTAAAAATGACCGCTTTTGGCGGTAATCAATTTTTCGCGTACAAAAACGGACCCAACATTTGTGCATGGTTATTTAATAAATAGTACAAGTATTTTCCGAGAGGTTGTAACCCTGAAATAGTTTAAAATAGATCTGGTTTAGTAGCTAACAATGAAAAACGAATGGTGTCGCTAGTTAGGTGTTGCTACCCGTCGCCTTAACAGATATACAGATCGGTTTAGTGGGTAAGTATGTAAGTGACTGCCTCGGTAATTGTTAGTGGGTCGCACTATAAAGCGACGGCTGCGCAACAGGTCCCGGGTTCGATCCCCGGGTCGGGCCAAAAATTTGTAAGTACCTAAGTTATGGGTAAGAAATTCTTAGTGTCAGCCCGGAGTCTGGAAGTTGGCGGTTTACCCCCGTGCCTCTGGCCGCTGGTCCTGCGCCCAATCCCTTTTCGGTCGTGTCACGCTGGTGTCCCATCAGAATATGAGGGTAAGGGAATAGAGAGTGCATTGTGTTTGCGCACACACTTGAGCACTAATACCCCGCGTGGCTGATCGTTGAGATTATATATTCGTAATCGGTAGGAGGGTATTATGGAAGTATTAAGAATGCCAATTCAACAAACATTGCGTCTGTTTTTGTACTCAAAAAATGTATTCACGCCAAAAGTGGCCGCTTTTGGCGGTAAATAAAAATTCGAATGCAAAAGCAACCAAACAGTTAACTATAAGTATAAAATAAATAGTATAGGTGTTTATCGAGAGACTCGAGATTATTTAAAATATATCAGGTTTACTAGCTAAAAATTAAAATCAATTGGTGTCGCTAGCGTGCCCTACCCGTCGCCTTAAGGGAAACCTTTTATTGGCTTTATTATCATAATTAGTCCTACCTAATTTATACAATGTGAAACGCTGTTGGTTTTATAATAAATAAATAAACGAAATATAATGCTATTTGCTATTGTTAATTATTTCATTACTAAACACTAAATATTTCTGTTATACATTTTTCATGACTTAAGATGACGGGTAGGGCACACTAGCGACGCAAATCAATTTTAATTTTTAGCTACTACCTAACCTTACCTTACCTATATATTTAAAACAATTTCGGGGTTACAATCTCTCGGCAAATACCTATTATTTTTATTTAATACTTATAGTATAGTGGTCTGTTTTTGCACTCGAATTTAGGATTACCGCCAAAAGCCACTTTTGGCGTAAAACAATATTTCGCGTAAAAAAACGAACCCAACATTTGTGCATGGTTAATTAATAAATAGTATGTTATAAGTGTTTGCCGAGAGATTGTAACCCCGAAATTGTTTAAAATAGATCTGGTTTAGTAGCTAATAATTTAAATCGATTGGTGTGAGTTAGGGCTACCCTTAAGAGAAGAGCGTTCTCCTTTTTAAAAAGGCCGGCAACGCTTTAGCGATCTCTGTGATTTCGCGGATGTTAAACGGCGGCGATGATTGCTTTCCATCAGGTGACTGGCTTGCTCGTTTGTCGCCTCTAACATAAAAAAGAGAGAAAAAGAGAGATGCTTAAACCCTCAAAACTACAAGAACATTATCTGCACCTCATGGTAAGAGTACTTCTAATACTAATCACGCAAACTTACACTCACTCACTCACACCTACACCCACTATTTACATTGTGCCCACAAAAATATAAAACTGTGTTCACTAGGTATTATACCAAACTGCCTCTTAATTTACAGTAATGCATGATACAGCAACAATTTCTTTGAAATCGTCTAGTGTTCCTCACAGGACAGGCTTAGCCTAGTGTGAGGACCAGCTTTATGTAATAATTGTAAAAATGTATATTGCTAATAAAGTTTTCAAAGTTTTCAAAAGTATCATTACCTCGCCTAGTGGTTGACTGATTGAGAATGCTGTCCGCCAATTGTACTTTTATTTCGTGCAATAAAGAATAAATAAAATAATTAATATTGCTAAACGGACTAACAGTAAAAAAACATATACTTTTAAACCCCATAAATCACCATTTGCATGTGCTGTTGATAAAAATAAAAAGCGACTATGACCGGAAGCAGATGATTGGTGCGTATGCGCATGTGTGCGCGTCTCATGCGAGAATTGAAATGATTTCATTCATTAACGCTTATAATAGCTTGTGTAATTATGTGGCGAGTTTGTGAATGAGGGAATTTACGCAAACTTCGTTTGTTGTTGGGAAACCGAATCAAGTAGATTGGGATAGTTATTTACGGGATTTCTACCATGTACCTTATTTTTGAGTTTCCGATATTTCGCCACTGTTGCAAGCGCCATGGTCACGGAGTAACTGAAGTTGTTGCGGTTAAATAATATCCTCCAACCGATTACGGCTACGGCGGCCACTCTCAACGATCAGCCACGTACGCAGGATATATTATAGTGCTCAAGTGTGTGCGCAAACACAAGTGCACTCTCTATTCCCTTACCCTCATATTCCGATGGGACACTACTGTGATACGACCAGAGAGGGATTGGGCGCAGGTCCAACGGCTTAACGTGTTTTCTGAGGCACGGGGGTACAAGACCGCCAACTTCCAGACTCCGGGCTGCCACTAAGAATTTCGTACCGAAAACTTAGGTACAAATTTTTGGCCCGACCCGGGGATCGAACCCGGGACCTCTTGCACAGCCGTCGCTTTAAAGTGCGACCCACTAACCACTGCGCCACCGAGGCAGCAAAGCATGTTGCGGTTAAGATGTTACTGGCAGACAAAACAATATATTATGTAGATTGTGGTGCAAGCGGGTCACCTGATGGTAAATAACCATGCGGCAATAAACATCTGCTAGATCGGAGAGGTGGCTGATGCATTGCTAGCCTTTAAGAAAGAAGTACGCTCTACTCGAGTACGAGGAGACGAGCAGACGGATCACCTGATGGTAAGCGATTGCCGCCGTTCATGAACGCTCTTCTCTTGAAGGCCCCTTAGCTCGTAGCAGTCAGGAAATACTTGCTGCAGTCGAACTGTTCCGCAAAACTGAGGTGGCTACGTGGTAGAAAGTTTCATGAGAAACACACTGTACTGGACCGCTTTCCACCTATATGGTGCAGATGAAATGACAATCATCATCAGCCCATTTAAGTCCCCACTGCTGGGGCACGGGCCTCCCTCGATCACATCATCATGAGGGGTAGTTTTTTTTTTTTTACATTATATCGGACAAACGTGCAGACGGCACACCTGATGGAAAGTGATCACCGCCGGCCATGGACATCTGCAACACCTGAGGTATCACATATTATAGTTGCCATACTCACCACGTTTGGCAGACGGGTTGGCGAGGGTTTAGATATAAATGCAGAGTTTTCCTTCTCTGGTTATCAGCAGATGATCATGCCAGCAGCTTTACCTTAGTCGCCTTTTACGACACCTCGGTAAGAGTGAGGGTGGCTTATTCTACTCTGCCGGGGACAATTACTTGCGTGTAGTTTAATGCAAGAATTCTGCTGCAAGAAATAGAGCTAACGTAGATCTAAAGTAGATCTCATCTGAGTAATCCTTATGATAATTGCGGCAAAGAATGTTGTGGGAAGCTACAAGTACCCCGCCGCAGAACTAGTGGATCAAACTCGAGCTGACCTACGGGGTACATATGTATTTAACCATGTGAAAGCCACGCTTCGGCGTGAAGCAGTAATATATGCGGTCAAGGGGAACTGAAGTTGTAATGCCGGGATTCCAGTTGGTGAAGGAGGTGGTGAACGAACCTGATATTGAATAAGTTCACCCCTTGTCCCCTCCTCCCCTCCCCCCAATAAGAAGGTCAACTTGGGTGTATCCGCTCGGGTGCATCTGACCTAGGACGTCTAGTCGAGGGATGGTTGTTGCAAAGACGAACCGTTTTAAAAGACCGTTTAGTGTTCCGCGACGATTTTTTCGAATTTGTACTTAATGTCTAAATGTGTTCCATAGAGCCTAGAATGTAATGAGATCATTGCGACGTCGTCATCGTCGTCGCATTGTTTTTTTTATTTTGGTATATTTATTATTACAAGATAAGTTAGCCTTTGGTGTTTCGTCTCGTTCGCAATACTCTTTCCTGGAAGAGTATGAATGGCAGTTTATTCAATAAAATTAAGAAAATCTATACAAATTGATAAAAAAACATTAAGAAACCCGAAACCATTAGACTCGTCTTCCAACAAGTTTGCATTCCTCTCGTTCGACCGTCCTGTCCGTTGTCACCCGTTGCCCATCTCCATACAATAAAACCAGTTGCGAACGAGGACTGTTTCGAAGACTAATTTTCATTCTGCAAAATCGGTTGCGTTTCGTCGTCATAAAAACGACAACGATTATTCTTTTTTTTTCCCAGGGGAAACCATCATGGCCGTCATCTTGCTACATGTAGAGAACAAGGTGGTGTGTGGGACTCAAACCCTAACTAAAACCTGGGGTGTCCATCTCCGCGCAATCGCGGTCGGAAACCCCAAAGTCGGGACTAGACCGTACCGCTAATCGCGCTCTCCACTTCACCCCTATCTGGCGCAATACAGCCCTTCAACGCTGTACGACCTACCAGGACACCCAGTAATGTCGTCCCCCGCGGAGGCAACGACTAGTCTAGTCTATCCCTCGGTAAACGCTCAAAACCCCCACTTGCTAAAGCGTCTATGATTCCAAGTTTATCAACCGAGTCTTATTTACTTACTCCGATGGCTCAGCGACCCAAAATCCGACTGACATCCGCGAATAATCGAGACCCACTGGTCTCGATTATTCGCGGTTTCACGCCAGTCCCTGTCTCTCAGTTCGAGAAGATCTTGCCTGCACGACATCTTCTCGACTTGGACGCCCTACCGGGCGATCGACCGAGTCTAGTATTGTAATATCTGTGACCGAGAATACATTAACTACATAGTTGCTTAATAAAGATAAATACACGCGCAAACAACGCCACACCCAGTCGTAAGCAAATAAAAATCATAACCAACACCCAGAAACGAAATGACCGTGCCATCAAAGCTATAATTCCACACTAACAACGACATGAAAATAACTAATCATTGCTTTCGAGTACGCTATTTTACCACAATTTAATAATATGACACGTCTGTCAAACTTCTGATGACCCTTTTTACATTTTCTACAACACAAACATAATTGTACACTCCGTCAAAATTCGAAACCAAAATCCCATCCTTATGTCTTCACCTTTAGAGCTTACAACTGAAGGTCAAAAAATTTGGAACGGCATTCTGACGTCACTGCTTAGTAAACAAACGAGCGACCTAATGACGTCATTGAGCAGTACCCCAGAGGCACTTTGCAGTATTAAAATGATAAACGGGCCGCGCTATCGAGTATGGAAATCTTCCAATTTATTATACGATAGGTCATTATTCTATTAGGTAAACAAAATTTAGGGGTAATAGAGACATTGGCGTTATTAAGGGCTGTATAAGGGGGGATTTTGACGCGATGTTGTGATTAACAAGGTAGTTTTTACGTAATAACGGTTATTAGAGATTTTGAATTAATAGTTATTAGCTAAGTTCTCAATTAACATGTAGGTGAACGCTCTTGAATATACGACAAAATCATAAAGATATGAAGTTTTAGGATATAGAAATTTTTGCAATTTATTCTTAAGGATACGGGTAGGGCACACTAGCGACGATAATCGATATTAATTTTTAGCTACTAAACGGGATCTATTTTAAACAATTTCAGGGTAACAACCTCTCCGCAAATACTCGTACTATTTATTAAATAAACATGCTAATATGTTAGGTCCAACGCGTACGCGAAAATTTGATTCATGCCAAAAGCGGGCACTTTTGGCGTGAATCAATTTTTCGCGTATAAAAACTGACCCAACATTTGTGCATGGGTATTTAATAAATAGTATAAGTGTTTGCCGAGAGGTTGTAACCCTGAAATTGTTTAAAATAGATCCCGTTTAGTGGCTAAAAATTAAAATCGATTGGCGTCGCTAGTGTGCCCTACCCGTCACCTTAAGTAAATAATACCTAAACTTAAAATTTTATCGACAATCTTACAAAATTCGTGGACTTACCAAGCTCTCCGGTAGCTTAGTCGGTAAAGCCGGTTAGCAAAAGATCGTGGGTTCGAGTCCCACCTGAAGACTGTCGATATTTTTTTTAGTGTATTATTTACTTAATGATAAAGGTATTCTAGTAGAATTAATCTGCCGTCCGCGTGA
This sequence comes from Marasmia exigua, assembly GCA_019059595.1. Classification (NCBI taxonomy): domain Eukaryota; kingdom Metazoa; phylum Arthropoda; class Insecta; order Lepidoptera; family Crambidae; genus Marasmia; species Marasmia exigua. The sequence goes on from CM032467.1 coordinate 309,261, forward strand.
TACGAGCATCAAAACCACATTCAGAGAAAAACTAAATTAAAGAGCGTAGTCTAAAAGGAAAATGCTGTTTTGAAAGTAAAAAAGTTATAATATGAAGTTTTTTTTTTATTGCGAATAATAGACAGATGAGCATGCGGCCCATCTGATGGTGAATGGTAACCGCCGCTCATAGACATCAACAATGCCGGAGCACAGTCATGCCGCTGCCTACCGTAAAAGAAGAACTCTTTTCAAACCTCGTTTAAAAAAGGACATGTAACGAACAGGGAACACCGCGGCTGGAAGCTCATTCCAGAGTTTGCACGTGCGTGGGAAAAATGAGCGCTGGAAACGGAGCGTTCTAGGATGGGTTGAAAGTACATAGTTATTTACATGAACTGTTTAACGCAGTGGTTGGAGCGCCAGTTGAGACATATGTTGTGGGTTCGATTCCCGCACCAACACTGAAATGCACTGAAGGGCGTGAAGCAGCACTGTGCTGTGTTTCGCTGCGTGAGTGAGGGTACCGGAGGCCAAATCCGGGGGAAAGGCGGGCTTAAGGGTTAGCAGCGCGCTTGTGTCGCGGGTGTCTATGGGCGGCGGCAATCGCTTACCATCAGGCGATCCGTCTGCTACTTATCACATGAAAAACAACAAGTTTGTTGATGAAACAGATATTTGTGTTGGGTCTGGGTGTGTGTGGTGCCATCAATGGTCCTCAGACTTCATAAAATCGGTAATTCGTTTGTTGGCTTAAGTATTAAGATATTTAATAAGCTACCACAAAATGTCATTAATCTATCACTGGATAAGTTTAAGTCTCATATTAAAACCCGCCTAATGAAGAAAGGTTACTATACTGTACAAGACTATAAATGATAAGGATTCTTGGTCATGTTAATTGATTAATCTTTTGAGTTGTCATTCATAGTAGTCTATTAACTTTTCTAATTGTATTTTTTTTATCTTCTCAATTGAAACTCTGTAACATCATCAATATTTGAAAAGAGTAACTACTGAGTTTCTTGCTGGTGTCTTCTCAGTAGAAATCGACATTCCGAACCAGCGGTAGATAATATGTACTATTTTGACATTCATAAGTGTTCTGTGTGGACCTAAATTGAATAAAGATTTTTTAATCTTTTATCTTTTATCGAAAGTTCCTGGTTTCCACAATACAGGGAAAACCTTAGTTTGGGACCAAGATAATGTGTGTGATGTCTCAATTTATTTAATTGACGTGATTTAGCAATGGCAAAATTTTGCTAAAGCTAATTTCGACGGTTTCAAAAATGTATAAGGTACTAAAAACCATCAGAAATTTTCCACCATTCACTCACTGAACATATTTATTTCTTTCTTTGTTGCACCATATATGTAGTAGTAGTAGTATGTAGTTAGTCCCGATTAATTACGGTCACAAATGAATGGAATCATTTCGCATATCCCAGAGACAATGCGGTGCCACATGCTTCCCAATCATCCGTTTCCGGCGGACACTTGCGTTGTTTTTGTCATGGAACACAGCATCTGAGTGATTTGTGGCTTTGGAGGCGCACGGTAGTTGCGCTGCCAAGTTCTATTCCTGTCTTGGAACAATTAAAATTTAATCTTTCAAACCGTGAGGGATCTAGTCACCTACAAAGGCCGAATTGGTGACAGGTTGAGAATAGAACGGAAAGGCGAATTCTCGTGTCAGATCTATTTCGAGTCGCTGAGCGTTTTAGGCAAGTAAGCAGAAAGTATTTGAGCCGGGACTATGATTGGCAGATTCCTCCTCCGCCTTAGTCATTCACAACGTACGTATACGATTTAAAAATATATATTTATATTTTTTTCATAAAATTCCACCTCATTTCATTGTAATGGTCTGTTGAACCATGGAGTCAGTCCACAATCTCTACAGATCATTTTTTAATCCAGCAAATCTTTGTTTCGAGTTCTCAGCGTGGGGCATTTGCAACATCTGGGGGATATAACTGGGTATGGACAACTGTTTAGAACAAAATAATTACGCCTATATAACAAGCTTATTAACGGATAGAAAGGATTTTTACCTTATAGCTGACTAACGAGCAGACGGCACACCTGATGGTGAGTGATCATCACCGCTCATGGACAACTGTCACATTCGAAGTGTCACATATGGGTTGTCCTCTTTTAAGGAAGAAATACGCCCTTTTCTTGAAGGTCACAACACAGGTCGTATCTGTTCGAAAAAACAGTCGAGGACAGTTGGTTTCACAGTTTAAAAAGGTATAATTTTCATAGAGGAAATTATAATCTCCACTATAGTTTTCCTGTCATTATTTATTTCATATTGGCCGTGTGGTCCCCGGCAGAGTAGAACAGGCCACCCTCACTCTTACCGAGGTGTCGTAAAAGGCGATTATGGTAAAGATGCTGGCATGATCATCAGCACCCAGAGAAGGAAAACTCTGCATTTATATCAAAACCCTCGCCAACCCGTCTGCCAAGCGTGGTGAGTATGGCAATTACCCCTCATGTGATTGAGGGAGGCCCGTGTCCCAGCAGTGGGGACTTAAATGGGCTGATGATGATGATGATCATTTATTTCATGTGATAGTTGGCAGACCTTATATTAAGCAGTTGCCGTCTCCCATGGACAGCTGCATCACCGGAGTCACAAGTGCGCTGTTAACCTTTAAACTCCCATTTCCCCTGGATTGGGTCTCCGGTACTCACTGACGAAGCGACAGCAAAGATACTGCTTCACGCCATGCTTCTGTGAGGCCGTGGTATCACTCCAGTCGAGTGAGCACATTCATGCCGAAACGTGGCTCTCCCATGGTATATTTAAACCATGCTCCGATATTCATTTGGAGAGAGCATTGTGTTGCCTCAGGTGCTGCACATGTACATACTTACTCAAACATTATATATAAATTAAATTTAAAATTATATGTTTACTTATTCTAATAATATATATTAACTCTCCCTATATCTATAAAATACCTATGTCTCCAGATTCCCTACTTATTAAGATATTTTAATATTATTATCTTATTTTTTGTGAATGAGCCATTCATATTTGGAATTGGAAATTGTCTACTTCTTGTAATAATACATGTCACTTTAGCCGCTCATAATAATAACTGGTTCCATTGAAAACCAGCGTTAGCGGCTCCTACTCTAGTCGCTAACACATGCTGAGTGGATACCATTTTGGGCACATATACTTGTACACCTGTATTGATTTGCCTACTGTAAAATGTTAAGTTGTGTTATTTGAATGTACTTGTAATTTTTAATTGTGTCCAAATAAATATTTTTTCTTTCTTTCATTAACGGTGGTAACCGCTTACCATCAGCTGGTTTTACGTCTATTCGTCTGCCACCTATCACAAAAAATTAATATTATTATTTTCATAAAAGATCGCCCTTTTTATAGAAGAACGCCCTGTTGGTCTAGTGGTTTAAGTACCGGACCGTGATCTCAGGGTCCTGGGTTCGATTCCCGGGTCGAGCGAAAAGTAAGTTTCGAATTTTTCGGACATAGCTCGGGTTTGTGATCACCAATCCGCATTTGGCAAGCGTGGTAATTAAGCCTTAAGAAGCCTTTGCCCTGCAGTGGGACAGTTTGATATTATATTTTTTTCCTTCAAATCAAATTAAATACCTATTTATAATTTATTATGAGTAGCAAAAATGTGTTGCTCAATGATTACAATTTCAACACAAGTTAATAATATTACCGATTACTTCATAGTAGCTAATAAAAACTCGCAATGTGTTGGTAATGTGGCTTATGTTTATTATTATAACGTTCATTCATGGCTTCCTTTTAATAGTAATCAGTAGCCATAGAACTGACAAACTTTAGATATGAACAAAATATTTTAACTCAGTTTGGTCGTAATTACTATTATTTGACTAGTTTGATGGTGCAGTAGTTCAGTTAGGTATTGCGCCTAAGTGTGGATGTTTCTGAGTTTGATTCCCGGTCTGGTGTGCCCATTACCTACTAAGAACCTACTTTTACTACAGAGAACAACTTTACTGATAGATAAGGTAAACTACGAGAATAGTCAGTTAATTTTTTTATCCAATTTTAGTCTTAATTTGAAGCAAGGTGAAGATTGTATGAAGAAATTCACTGGTTCACATGACCAAACCAGTAGCTATCCGCTTACAATCCATTCAGTTAGGTATCCCACCAAATTTGAGAATATATATGTCGCACTCTTAATAAAATAATGACTCAATTCAAAATTGCTAAGTTTTGGTAAATGGCAAAAAATGATTTGTGGTTTTAGAGCATATACTTTAGTCTCCTATAAAATTTTAACTATGATGAGTAGGAAGAAACTAAAATTACGGTTTTAAGCCTTCGAATATATTCTTTTAGATTTAGCAAAAAAATAAATGAATTTATATAATATGATGGTAAAAAAAAATGTTTGAAAAAACAATTTTGAGATGCGTCATTATTTCATGAAATCCACCCAGTCAATTTATGACGTAATTAAAAATAGGTCAATATTTTACTCAAAAATTGACAAAAAAATCGGACCACCATTTATTTAGGTCACTGTTATATTAAGTTTCTAATACAAAAAAAAAAACATATTAAAAGTTAAGTCTCTTTTTGACAAAATATTTTTCCTTGGATAACGACTCAATTTGGAAATAAATGTAGGTATTTTTAACTTAATTAGAAAAACAACAGTATAGTTTAAAATTTTTTATTAGAAAAAGTTCACTTAAAAAAAGAAAGTACAAAATTAGCATAGATCTTGGTTCAACTGATAGTTATAGAGTTAAATTTACTCTCAGTAAATTGTATATTTTGTCTGAACTAAGTAGTTATTTCTTAAAATGTAACTCTAAAAATGTATTAAAATCTAAAATAAGTCTTTATAAAAACGCACTAGGTGCAACTATAATTAATCATACTAACAATTAATAGCAGTCTAATCATCACCTTAATTTTCATTCTGCAGGGGTGGACCTTTACTTCCCTAGCTTCTCGTAGGAACTATATGGATATTTTAGACATAATAGACGACCATTTAAATTCTACCCAATAGGTACCAGGTAACTCCGAGGCTATGCTCCTTGGTAGCGATACTGAGGAGCATACGAACACTGCTGGAGCACCTGGGACTGAGGGACCAGGTACTTCCAATGCAGAGTCGACCCCTCTGGGCGCAACGCACCAAAGGGACACGTCGACCAAGGGGCCAGAGAGTAAACCCAGGGTTAAGCTCTCTGGAGCTGATAGAAAACAAATATATCGGCTCGTAGCGAAGGGTATGACCTTCAAGCAGGCGATAGAACTGCGCATGAGTGAAAATACCAAGCAGAGGACCCGAGAGAAGGGGGAAACGAGGGAGCGGGCGTCAAAGCGCCCTCTCAATACCTCGTCTACCTCGAATCAAGGTAATCCTACCAAGGCACTGAAACTTGGCGAGCCTTCCACCTCGAAGCCTACCTTTAAGGAGGTTTCTCATCATAGGCGCCCTGGGTAAAATGCACCAGGAGAGGGTCGAAATGCTTCAAGGTGCTATCTTTTAGTGTATTGACACCTTAGACGATGGTGACGGCCCCAGCTTTATTGGATGCAAACCGCGCTCGGGTGGCATCCTTTTGGCGCGCGCAGATGAGGACTTGAAGGAGTGTCTCATCCGCAAACTGCCCATCATTAAACCCTGGGATGGGGCTAATCTCTCCGTCGTAAACAAAGAGGAGATGCCCAAGCCCAGGTACCGTACGGCCTGGATACAGGAAGCCAAACACGACGCCGATACCATGCCGGACCTCTCGAGTTGGAGGGTAATCAACCGGCTTTCCGGTCTACCTATCTACCGTCCCTAGCACAGGAGCACTCCAGCAGGAAGGCCGCAAGAAACCTGCTTAATAAAACACACCACCATCGTAAAGAAACAGACACAACCTAGGCAACTATATATAATCCTAACCCATCCCTCCGTCTTAGCTAAATTTCCTAGCCCTTCCCCTCCCAATCCCCCAAAACAACACAATGATTAAGGCGATACAAGTAAACCTCCAGCACTCAAAGGCAGCCACAGCTGCCCTTTGTCAAAGATTCCTCTCTGAGGACCTGGATATAGCCTTGATCCAAGAACCGGGACTGAAAAAAACCACGATAGTGGGGCTAAACTCGACAGGTAAGATATTAAGTAAAACCTGCGGAGTGAGGCCAAGAGCATGCATGTTCTTCAAGAGAGATATAAATTACTTCCCGATCCCTTCCCTGTGTACGCTGTTGCAGCGTTTATAGAGGTCTATATATATATAGAGGCGTATATAGAGGTCTATTTTCCCCGGGGGGAAAGGTGCAGAGACACTCATAGTCAGCTCCATATATCTACCCGGAGAGGACCAGGATCCGGTCAACAAGGTGACGCCGGTAGTGGAATATTGTTTGGAGAGAGAAACCCAGCTGTTGGTGGGTACCGACTGCAACTCCCACCACACATCATGGGGCAGCTCCGACACGAACGCAAGAGGTGAGTCCTTGTTTGACTACTTGCTCACCAACAATCAATTTGTTCTTAACGTGGGTAGCAAACCAACCTTTACCACACGTTCTAGGCAGGAAGTACTAGATATAACATGGTGTTCAGGTAATCTCGCACACCGAGTAACCAAATCGGCACGTCTCAGATGAGCCGTCCATGTCCGACCACACCCATATTAGGTACGACTTAATATGCTCGGGAACAAAGGAACCAAACAAGTACCGAGACCCCATGGGAACAAACTGGGAGGGCTTTAGGAACTCCCTTAGGTTATACTTTGGAGATTTTAAATACATTAAAACTGTGGTCCAAGTGGAAGCCGCAGCAGAGGACTTAGGCAGAAGCCTAATGAAAGCGTATCTAGAAAATTGTCCTCTTAAGACCACTAAGAGCAATAGGAACGCGCCTTGGTGGAGCAAAAACCTGGAGCATCTGAGGCAAAAGGCCCGTGCCTTATTTAACAAGTCAAAAAAAGACAAGAACTGGGATGCTTACAGGTAGGCGCTAACACGCTTTAATAGGAGCTCAGGAAAGCAAAAAGGAGATCAGAGCAAAAATTTGGCGGGTCCATCATGCCAGGATCCACAAAATATTAGCCAAGACACCTGAATCCCATCTAGGTCTGCCAAGGAAAGTGGATGGATCTTTCACGGAACCTGCATACGAAGCACTCACACAATCACATTCACAAACGTTAGACTACACACAAATTATCACACTCATCATCACCGCATCCGCGCAGTAAGCAAATGAACGTAAATGGGCACTTTTAAATGGTAATATTTATCTAACAGCATTCCAACTTCATATAAACGACGCGCACGAGCTATACCTGCGCGCTCGGATCTCGGCATGTGAGTTTCAATCAATAACTGCGCGATTTAACGACCGTGTCCTTGAAATCCTCATTATAGTATTAGCGTGAATTTGGCTAATTCCCGCGAAAAGCTGAGATACGAAAGAATAAACAACACAGTGACTTAAATTTAAAAGTTGAAACTTATATGAAATGACACGAAGACCTTTTTTTAATTATGACTTGGAATTAACAATTTTTTTTATGAAAAAAAGACCTAAATTTAAACATTACAAAACAGTTATGTAGTTTTTTTAACAAAACAGAGACCAAATGCGATTTGAGTTATATTTGGTTTACGATTAAAAAAAAAACATAGACATAAGTAATAATTTGTCATTGATCCTTTAATACATTTCAATAAAATAAAGACTCAATTTAAATGGAGCCTATATCAACTCAGAGAAGTTTAGTAAAACAAAGTCCTATGCCAAAACCAGTCATTATTACAATAAAGATATTTAACAAATTTACCGATTTTTTTTAGTAAAACACTGACGCATCTCCAAATCTGCCGGCGTTTCACAAAACCCTCGCGCGCAACCGCCGCCGCAAGTCTGAATTGGTCGATATTCGATGAACGAATGAGGTCTGCGCGGCGGGAAAGATAGTGACTCATATACGTTATTGTTTACAGAATAAGGTTGCTTTTTAAAGAAGTATGATGTGACACTTGGTCCATAAGGTCGATTTTTCACTAAAACTCATTTTTCCGAAATTTTGAGTTAAGTAGTTATCTTACTAAGAGTGCGATGTGTCTGTTTAAATAAAAACTTGTCAGTATGTCGACTGACATTTTTGAATTGCAAGAGTTCCACTGAATATTTTTTTTTACGAACAACGCCAACGCTTGACTACCAACTCACCTCATGGAAAGTGACAATGAAGTCTAGGAGGTAGACGCGGTTTTTTTTATGAGAGAAGTAAGCAAACGAGCAAGCGAGTCACCGGATGGTAAGCGATCACCGACGCCCATGGACAGCCACACCAGAAGGAGCGAAGATGCGTTGCCGGCTTTTAGGAAGGTATAGGCTCGTTTCTTGAACATCTCAATGTCATACCAGTTGGAAATACCACTGCGGAAAGTTGATTCCACATGGTGGCGTGGTAGAAAATGACGTGTAAAGCAAAGTGAACGGTAGTGGACCTCCAGCCATAGGTACAGATGGTACGAAATCAAGTTTACGGCGTGTAGTACGGTGGTGAAATTTAGCAGCGGGTATTAACTCAAACAACTCCTCGGAACACTCACCATGGTAAAGGCGGTAAAAGAAACATAGAGATGCGAATTCTCTCCGTAGGGCCAGAGAGTCTAAGCGATCAGGTAGATTCTCATCGTCGACTATTCGAGTTGTACGACGTTGTACGCGGACAAAAGAGCTTCCTTCCTCGAATCTAGTAGAATCCTAGTGTATGGTGGTAAAATTGAGGTAACTGAAGTCTCGCATTTTTTTAATTCATCACTTCTAGTAAATTCCTAAGGCATTATTATGTCGTAGTGTCAAGTGTAAGACATTTGTCGCAGTCACACGTCATTAGCCCGCGAACATGTGTTCGCGCAGACAGACAGGGGGACGCGAATCTCTCACTATATTTACGCAATTTACTGTGTTCAATGTTGTAATCCTTATCTTAGTGTATCATTCCCAGTTGCGTCCAAAGTTGTCGCTTCGGAACTCGGGGTAGACTTGGACCATGATCTAAGATTCAGATCTTTAAATGTGGGAGAGCCACGCTTAGGCATGAAAGGGCTTGACCGGAGTGATACCACTGCCTCACAGATGACCGGCGTGAAGCAGCGCCTGCGCTGTGTTTCGCCGTGTGAGTGAGCCCAATGGGGGGAAGGGGATAAGGTTGGCGCACTTGTGACTCCACTGGTGTTGCGGGTGTCCATGGGCGGCGGAATTGCTTAACATCAGGTGATCCGTCTGCTCGTCTGCCACCTCTCATATAAAAAAAAGAAAGACTGGTAATTACAATGAATTGACTGCCGTCTGACCTTCGCAACCCTTATACAGGGGAACCAAGCAAACTGATTCACGGTCACATCATATCAGTTCAGAATCATTATCTTTAATATCGTAGGTATCCACAATTTTTGAGAAACTGTGCAAGATGTGTAGGTTTCCTCACGATGTTTTCTCTCGCCGCCGAGACAATGGTATAAATATGCACATATATTTGAAGATGCATACTCGGATTGGAACCATAACCCCATAGTGAAAGAACGTTATTATCCACTGAGCTACCATAGTTCATATTTAAGCTAAATGGTGTAACTCAGCTTTAAAAGAAAATAATTATCCAGAGTCAAAGATAGGTGTTAGATACTTAGGGCCGATTTCACCGCTTATATTGAACGAGATCAATTCGCTTAAACTCGGTTTACGCGCTAAACTGAGTTCCGTTCCATTGTTTTCGCTCGCATTGATCGCGTTTTAAAGTTGATCGCGTTCAATTTCAACGGTGAAATCGGCTCTAAGTTTCGAAGAGAGTTCTTTTTTTCCACTCTCCTCATGTCCTAGGGTGGACAGTAAAATTTGGACAAGACCTGGACAGTGTTATTTTATTAAACACTTGTGTCGATGTCCACCCGGGGTGGACAAACAGGGGGTCACAGCGGGAATAAGCCTCTCAAGGCATGACTGTGCCCGGACATTGTTGACGGATTAGTAAGTGCGGCTGTTACCATATACTTTAGTGACGGTAACGATAAGTGAGTAGTTATGCATGTACAATTTCTTCCGTGACTTAGCTAAGCGTCTAGTCGAAGTCACGGGAGAGCCAAAGGCTGGCAGCTACCTCGCCCAGAGAATTTCCATCGCGATCCAGCGGGGAAATGCTGCCAGCATTTTGTGGACATTGCCACGGGCACCTAATTTGTTTTAACTTTACTTTTTATTTACTTTTAGCTTATTTTTATTAATTTTCTTGTGTTTTTGTTCTTTTGTTCAATAAATAATTTATTATGTAAGTAGTCCTAAAATGTAATAAGAAAAATAAAACTTTTTTTCGTGGATCAACAAATAGTATAATTTGAATTTTTTGAAAAAGCTTCCGTGGAACTCACTCAACTGGTCTCACTGACAGCCAGCGGCAATGCCTTTGTCTGGGCCGTGACTTAAGCGGAGTGAGAGCCATTCATATTAGGCGTCATAACACTATTCATTTGGCAATGTCTGGACTTGATTGAGTTTTTTTATATGTATCTATTTTAATTGTTATCTGTTTGGTTTTCTGTTTGTGCCAAATTGTATTTACAACAGCTGTAGGTCTACTATATCTATAATAAATGTTTTGTTTCTTTTTTTAAATTATGTATAAAACCAGCAAACAAAGGCTATCTACCTAGAGTCTGTGGATTGAAATGTATCAAATATAAAATACAAAGAATAACACAACGTTTTACTACACGGCACACCAATTCCAAAACGAAACTCCTCAAAAATAAATAAAAAAAACCTCTAGACGCTCGTTCAGAAGCACAATAAACGCGAAGTTTATTACAAACTCCTTGCGACGCTTACACCTCTCGTTATGGGCATAATCCGTTTTCTGAACGCTTTATAAAACTCTTAGCGAGTCTTTTATAATCCTCTATTTCTGAACGCACAACGAGGAAGGCGGGAAGGTGTCATAGGGGTGTGGGCTTTTGTTATGTTACTGTGGTATTGTTGGACAAAAACCGGTTTGCCGTTTTCGATCGAGTCACATTTTTATTTATCGTACAGACGGCTGCACATACTACATAACTATCTGAAATCTACTTTCTTACACGCTATGTGAAGTATTATTGTGACAAGGTAATAAATAGTATACATAATATTTGCAGCCGACTGCCGTAGGTTCAGTCTTTTGCATAGACATAGGATGCTGCCCTGCCTTTTGTTACTCTGCAATTACTTTTTGTCTCTATTTTGACATAAACAGCGGGCATTGGTGAGTTATCTGACCAAGATGGACGGTTGATGGGTAGAGTGTGGTACGAGTAAGATTCCCACACATCATCTTGTTTGAGGCATGTAAGTCCATGATAGTTTCCCATCCACATAAAAAGATATCAAGGGTATGTCAGGGGGTGGCTTTCCCCAAAAATTTCTTCCATACTAAAAGTAAATTGAACGCTTTGCTTCAACAATAAAGAAAATAAATAACTATACACAATACAACGAAACTTCCAACCGCTCGGAACTCCCAAATCATGTAAACTAGGCAAATCCTCCGATTTGAACCGACATCAAAGCGGTGATAACAATGGAACCCTAAAAACATAATGAGACAGCAATGGGAGCAAGTGCTCCGGTTCGCATGGTCCCGTACTCCCGTCGCAATTTCGGGACCTCATAAATATGTATAAGGCGGTACTCTTCTTTCCTTAACTTATCAATTATGGGTCGTTTAGGCGACACGGGGTCTCCACCGTCGGCGTAAGGGTTACATTTTGGAGCTATTTATAGTTTGGAAGTAAAGATCCATCCATCGCCGATAGATGGTCTATGGGGAATATTTATAAATAAACGATTTCCCATGTAGTATGAAAACGTTTCTAGAGAGACATGAGGCAAGAAGTAGGCGAGCATATATTATGAAGAACGAAGCCGTGTCAGCAGAAAAGTTCAGGTATGGAGACCATAATATGCAGCGTGGGATGCCCACCAACGAGATAAACGTACGACCTGAAGCTTCCTTGAGCCGTAACTATTGTAATCAGGCGATCCGTCTGCTCATCTGCCACCTATGACATAAAGAAAAAAACTCTTGTAATGAAAACAATAAATTTAGACAATATCACATACCACAGTGCCGCGCCACCCTTGCTAGGTTCAACGGACTCTTCGACTTGCGTCCGTAAACCGCATCAAAATCCGTTACGTAGTTTTAAGATTGCCAACGAAAGCCACTTTGTTTTATATGAAGTGACATGTAGTGATTAAAGATGGTTCCGGGCTGAAACTATTTTAACAAATCTACAGTATTCATGGTGAAATTGATGGCTTTGTGAAACCATTAATGTTTTTATTAAAAATATCATTTTTTTATCTGATAGGGGATGACGAGCAGACGGATCAGCTGATCGTAAGCGATCGCCACCGCCCATGGACACCAGAGTGGAGTCACCAGTGCGCTGCCAACCTTTAAAACCTCCTTCCCCCCGGTTGGGCCTCCAGTATCCTCACTCACGCATTGCAACAGCACATTGCTGCTTCACGCCAGTTTTCTGTGCAGCCGTTGGCGCGTATCATGCCGAAGCGTGGCTCTCCCACGGTCGACGGCTTTGAAGGTGGGTGCGCGTATAAAGGAACAAAAATATCACACGAGTGCAACTAAGAGTTGCGGCTTAAGGAATGATTCGTTGTAGCGGGTTCATCGCTATCCACTGCTGGACGTAGGCCTCTCCAATTGTTCGCCACCGTGATCTATCCATGGCTTCTCGCATCCAGCTCTTGCCAGCCATCTTGCGCAGATCTTCCCTCCACCTAGCCAGAGTGCGCCCTACATTACGTTTGCCAAGAAGCGGGTAGCGGGCTGGTTGCGGCTAGTAACGGTTCATCATCATCATCATCATCATCAGCCTATCGCAGTCCACTGCTGGACGTAGGCCTCTCCAATTGTTCGCCACTGTGATCTATCCATGGCTTCTCGCATCCAGCTCTTGCCAGCCATCCTGCGCAGATCGTCCTCCCACCTAGCCAGAGGGCGCCCTACATTACGTTTGCCAAGACGCGGTCTCCACTCCAGAACTCGTTTACCCCATCGGTTGTCGGTTCTGCGGCTAATATGGCCAGCCCACTGCCACTTAAGCTTGCTAATCGGTGAGCAATGTCGATAACTTTGGTTCTCTGCCGGATCACCTCATTTCGGATTCGATCTCGGAGAGAGACGCCGAGCATTGCTCGTTCCATAGCCCGCTGAGCGACCTTTAACTTGTGGACCAGCCGTACCGTAAGTGTCCACGTTTCGGCTCCGTATGTCATGACGGGTAGGACGCACTGATTGAAGACTTTCGTCTTTAGGCACTGTGGTATCGACGATATGAAGACACGACGTAGTTTTCCAAATGCTGCCCAACCCAACTGAATTCTCCTATTCACCTCATCCTCGAGGTTGTTTTTACCAATTGCAAAGTCTGCCCGAGGTATACGTATTTTTGAACAACTTCGAGGACGGCACCGTGAATTGCAATCGGTTCCGGTAGAACATGTTCATTGAACATGACCTTGGTTTTGTCCAAGTTCATCCGTAGGCCGATGCATTTAGAAGAGTCAGCCAGGTCATTCAGCATCTGTTGTAGGTCCTGCAGCGTTTCTGCCATTATGACGATGTCGTCAGCAAATCGCAGGTGAGAGATGTATTCGCCATTGATGTTGATGCCACGTCTCTTCCAGTTCAGCGTCTTGAACATATCCTCCATTGCATTTGTGAACAATTTCGGGGAGATGACTTCCCCTTGTCTCACTCCTCAGTAACGGTTGCGCTTCGAGAAACACCTCGTAGTTGAAGAATCTACCTATTGCCATTCGGCTAAAGAACCTGAACTTTCAAAATTGTATTTTTTTTCTCTTCTCAATTGAAACTCTGTAACATCATAAATATTTGAAAAGAGTAACTACAGTGTTTCTTGCTGGTGTCTTCTCAGTAGAAATCGACATTCCGAACCAGCGGTAGATATTATGTACCTATTTTGACATTCATAAGTGTTCTGTGTGGACCTAAATTGAATAAAGAATTTTTTATCTTATCTTATATTTAACCCTATAGATTCGTCAAGTTCATCTGTCCGTACGTATGTCAAGGCCACTTTATCCTATGAAACTATACTTAATAAGACTATGCATACATACATGAATCATTTTCCTGAAAAAATAGGATATCACTTGTCTCACAACCTCAACATCACTAGGAAATAAAATTCGAGTGGTATAGAAGAAGAAATGCTGACATTTTTGCAAAAGTTCAGAGACGCAGAAATCATTTTCCTCTGATCGTCATACAAAAACATCCTATGCCCCCAAGCGGTCTGTAATACCCACTAATTTCCATGATTATGCGCGTAAACCCTAAAACAGGTATTGCGAAATGACAGCGCTGCTTACGTAACCCTTGATCGCCCGCCGCGGGCGAGACCGACCCCCGGCTTAAAGGGGCGCGTTTTATTGCAAAAAATACTCGACAATTTTACGGGTATAGTGGGTGACTTAATATTTTGTGGAAAAGATTTTTTTTTTAATGCGACGCATTATATTTGGTACATTTCGTGAGCTATTTAATTCAGAACTATAAATAAAAAATGGCTTGGCCAAGGTACTTGATATTATGGTGAAACACAGAAAACCGGCGTGAAGCAGCACTGCGCTGTGTTTCGCTGCGTAAGTGAGGGTACCAGAGTCCCAATCCGGGGAAAGGGGCGCTTAAGGGTTGGTAGCTCACTTGTGACTTCACTGGTGCCGCGGGTGTCCATGGGCGGCGGCAATCGCTTACCATCAGGTGTTCTGTCTGCTCATCTTCCACCTTTGACATAAAAAAAAAGTTCTTCGGATGACTTTACTTCTGTTTAAATTAACACAATCGCAAGTATTGGTTTTCATAGATACGCTGACCGATTTTTGATCTGGCAAAACGATTTGGTTTAAAGATCTGGCAAAAAAAAATATTGGTAGAGTCATACACCGTTATTTTTTTAAATTGTTGATCTAACATGCTAAATGAACTTCATTCGCGATTCTTATTATAATATGGTTTTAGGGATGTAAACGAAAAAAAATATCGGTGTATAAGTGGTCGCCGTGGGAAGAAATACTGTTATTAATCGAATTATTAAAAAAAAAAACTCCTGCAAAATATTGACTTGTAGGTATATAAAAAGAGTACTCGAAGATTTTAAAAACATTGAAGATTATTTATAACCGATGTTTTTGGAAGCTAAACTATTTATACATGACATGCTAACAGGCTAACTCTCTCCCGTCGCCCACTGTACAAAACAGTCCCCAGTCCCCAAGGTAGTTTCGATTCAGCCTCGATTATGTTTAGGGTTAAACGCCATTGATATTGCCGATCGGGCGCTGGAGAGCCATTCTTTCTCTCTCTAATTTGTATGGTCCATGTGGCCGATACTATCGATGTTTTATTGATTGTCCTTTAATTGAATTTTCCCTTTGGTTAGGGTTTTTAATTTGATAAGGTTTGTTTCACATCTGTTGGAGTCACTTTTTGGACGGTGGCTGTTTTATGTGATATTTTGTGTTTGGATATCGGATTCTTACTTGGAACTTTTGAATGAATGAATATACTTAATATTGTAACTCAAAATAAAGTATGAAAACTTAAAACTAGGTATTACAGGATGTACCTACAACGAAAGCGGCCTTATCACTATGAGCGATCTCTTACAGGCCACCTTTGATAAGATACTTTGAAGAAATGACGTCCAAAAAAAACATTTTAGATTGCCAAACTGTTGTTTTGTTTGAATCAATCTCGATTTTTATGTTTTTAACATTTAAATTATTTTTGGTACCTATATCGCCATAATAGGACTGGTGACTTTTATGCATTTTTACCAATTTTTTTTTATGACAAGATGGCAGACGAGCTAACGGTCACTTAACTACTACTACTAGAATACTACTACTAGGACGGACTAGATATTGATAATATTTTCAAAATAGTTATTCAATACAAAAATCCGAAGAATGAGTAAATAGGGGTTTGGTCAGTAAAACTATAAATAGAACAGGCACTAATACACATATTAGATAAAATAATTATAATTTAATGAACTGCACACATGCAGTTCATTATATTATAATTATTTTATTTAATTTTTAAAATAATAAATATTTCACAACATCACATACATTGATCTGACTCCGAAATAGGTAGCTCAAGCACCTGTGTTACGGATATCAGAATCAACAGTGGAATTACAAATATATACATATAATATTTTTCTTTTGTAAATACATACTTATAATACATAGAAACACCCAGACCAATACAAACAGACATGTTCATATATTTATTATTATTTAATTAGTAACATAAATCACACATTATGATGTTTTTTCGACAGTATTTCACACTAAAAACGCCAACAATAAAACCACCCTTTGCCGACAATTCATTACAACCAACGTTACTTAACACCTTTACCCATATCACCACCATGAACCTTATCAAAATCTACTCAAATATTGTGAAAAAAATCCCATCACCCGCATTCCTAAAAAGAGCAATCTTTAACTAAAATCGTAAAGCGAATCAGTCTCAACCGTTTTAGCAATTTACGGTAAATTTAGTGGCGGGGTCTTTTTTACCAATTGTCCGACAGATCGGTCGATAAGCGCTGGGACCCGCATGTGCGCGCACGCAACGGCAAAGAGTAGCTGATTACTGTACAGACGTTGAGGATACAATGATATTAAAATGAGCAAATGAATGAATGAGTGAATGAATGAATGAATGATGATTACTTATATGTTATGGTAGTCGCTGAAAACCGGCGTCGGGGTTGGTCTCTTGGATCAGCACCGACTAATGCTGAGCGGTCCCCTTTTGGCGCATACAGGGATAATGTTGTCCTCATCATCATCATCATCATCAGCCCATTTAAGTCCCCACTGCTGGGGCACGGGCCTCCCTCAATCACATGAGGGGTAATTGCCATACTCACCACGCTTGGCAGACGGGTTGGCGAGGGTTTTGATATAAATGCAGAGTTTTCCTTCTCTGGGTGCTGATGATCATGCCAGCAGCTTTACCTTAGTCGCCTTTTACGACACCTCGGTAAGAGTGAGGGTGGGCTATTCTACTCTGCCGGGGACCACACGGCATTGTTGTCCTACTTTTAGTTAATGATTTATGTCTAGGTTATGTTTCTAATTAAGTTTCCTTGTTTTGTATTGTGCTAAATAAAGTTTTCATTCATTCGTTCATTCATTCATTCATTCATTCATTACTGAATGAGAAAAAAACAGTCTTCTATTTCGTATGATTGAGGTGAAATTGATTTAATGATTTGGCACGAATTACGCTTCGTCTGTTGAAGTAAGTATAAGTCATCATAATCGTCATGAACTGCCGCAGCAAAATATTCCACAAAACTGAGGTCCTCTACTCGGATCTCAGTTTTGTGGAATATGATCGATGATCGTGGAAGAGCAACGCTTCGGCATGAATGGGAAGGCTCGACCGGAATGATACCACGGCCTCACAGAAAACCAGCACTGTGCAGTGTTACGCTGCGTGAGTGAGGTTACCGGAGGCCCAATGGGGGGGAATGAATGAACTGAAATATTTAGGGAACAGAAAAGGTTGGCAGCGCACTTGTGACTCCACTGGTGTTGCGAGTGTCCATGGGCGGCGGAATTGCTTACCATCAGGTGATATGTCTGCTCGTCTGCCACCTCTCATATAAAAAAAAAATCGACCGGAATGATACCACGGCCTCACAGAAAACCAGCACTGTGCTGTTTCGCTGCGTGAGTGATTCCCAATACGGGGAAAAGGGAGGTTTAAAGGTTGGCAGCGCACTTGGGACTCTACTGGTGTCGCAGGTGTCCATGAGCGGCGGCAATCGCTTACCATCAGGTGATCCGTCTGCTCGTCTGTCACCAATCACAATAAAAAAACGATATTTTGTCATCACTTCCGAGTGAATAGTTGAAATATACTCGCAAATAGATTTTAAAAATCCTGCGTTGCATTCTCAAATTCGAAACTACGACCTCCCGAACCGAACGCGCATGATATTATCGAGTATTCCTCCTCCCTTCTTCGCCGAATCACCATATTATATCGATATACAGTATTTGTACTGTTATTTATCAAGACTGAAAGGGATGAGGTAGTTAGCTCATCCCGCCTGTATCACACTACTCTTTGCCCTGGCAGGATGTGTTGATCAGTGTCTCGTAATTAATAAATCGTTAATGGCGTGTGGATCGCGATTGTTTTTATGGTGGTGTGAGGGATTGAGGGGAGTGACGATGACACGTCGCGATGACGGGCATGATCACGGGTAAAGTTCAAGCATGGTTTCTGACACGACCAAATAAATCTACCTATATACGAGTACTCGATTATGAAAGAAACAGGCAACGTTACGAGAGGATAATTTACGGCTCCTTTCTTTTGGTGTTGTGTGTTAAAGCCTAGGGTCACAGAAAACCGGCGTGAAGCAGCACTGTGCTGTGTTTCGCTGCGTGAGTGAGGGTACCGGAGGCCCAATCCGGGGGAGAGGGGGGTTTAAAGGTTGGCAGCGCACTTGTGACTCCACTGGTGTCGCGGGTGTCCATGGGCGGCGGCAATTGCTTACCATCAGGTGATCTGTCTGTTCGTCTGCCTACCTATTACATAAAAAAGGGGTAGATTCTGGCGGTAGGACTAAAACCAACTAAAACACTCCGCTTGAGCTGATGCAATTCAAAGGTTTTAATTTCGTTTTAAGTAGTTTTAGTGAACAAAATTGGTGTTTATTTGCCGCGAAGTGATCCTAATAATAAAATCGTTGAATTGTATTGTCCAACAAGAGGCAGGGCGGGGACGCCCTGCCCCTGCAAAGTATGGGAATACTATCACAGTAGGTAAATATCTACTGTGATACTATTCCTGCCTAATTTCAGTCTAATCTCCAAAACACGACTGCTCTATTTCCGGTTCTATAGCATAAGTGGTTAGGTCACTGCAACTTCAAAGGTGGATTTACCGTAAGGCATTGGGCATTCGCACAACCCTAATAAACTGGTGATTGTAATATCGAGGCAGCGTGAATGTGAAAAAAAAATGGCAGAAGCAGATCGTTTTTTTATGGCTTGCTGTTGCACATATGAGACAACTCTGCCAATGTCAAGTAATTAAACACGTTACCAAAAAAAAATACGGTTACTGAGCTGGTTCTCTTTAGTCAATTGAGTTTGGATTTATATTATTATTAAACACCACCTAAAACAAAAAAACATACACTGACACACACATATAGACAACACAAAATTTATTAATTGGGAGAAGCAGTTCAGAGTACATTTTTTTCATTGACAGGTTTTTGGATCATTCCTCTTTTGAGGATAGAATCGGCGCTTGATTTCAGGGTGCTAATTCGTTGGGCTGTTATACTCCTTTCGGTTTAGCATGATATGGGTGACAGATGTCAAAATCTATACATTTTCACGTTAGTCTCTTTCTTACGTGTGACTCACGTATAGCTCTGTCCTGCTGTCACCGATATCATGATAAAGCGAAAGGGGTATAGTAGGTACTAGGTACGAATAGGTAGAGAGCTTGTATCTAAGGCTTTTACCCCTATCATATGCCGTATAATATGCTCATTTACTCTTTCATATTACCGACTCTAATTACCAAACTCTTTGTATGAGAGATAGGGAATCACCGCGCAGCCAACATTCTGATTGCCCGTCTTAATAAGCAATCTGACGTTTTAATAATTATAATTAACGCTGTATCGGCTAAGTGATAGTAATGACATGCGGGCCGAATGTAGGTTGAAACAATGTTTGTTTTTTGTTAACAGTGCGTTCACCCTTTTGTTTTTAGATTGGGCTGTAGATTAGCTCGTTCGCTTATACAAAAGACATCTTCAATTCATCTGATTAAGTATAAATGGGTCTTATCTGGGTTATCGTCATCATTCCTTGTGGCGTATAAAGCCCTCACTGTCCGAAGCGCTAAGCTGGAAGCGGTTGTACCATAAGATTTTAAACTTTCGCCTCGCATTATACAAATAATTAATGTACTCGGGACAAACGCGGTTATTTTTATATGTAAGTACATACTCGCATATACTCAGAGCTTGACGTTTTCGACCGCGTTACAACGGTCGTGGTCACAAGCGGACTGGAGGTGTACGGCGTCGTCTGCTACGCCCAGTCTGTGAATCTTCGGATAAACTACACTAAATAAAATGTCAGTGAGGTCACTCCGGCACACTACACTCACAGTATCCGGGTTGGAAGTAAGTAATTTGAAGCGGCAAATGGCGACATCTGTCAATCACTTGTATTTGTATTTTTACATAGGTTACATTTATAGTTTTACTTACGTGTAAAAATAACCGCGATCATGGTACA
Source organism: Marasmia exigua (assembly GCA_019059595.1). Lineage (NCBI taxonomy): Eukaryota > Metazoa > Arthropoda > Insecta > Lepidoptera > Crambidae > Marasmia > Marasmia exigua. The sequence continues at coordinate 329,687 of CM032467.1, forward strand.
AGCGATTAATGTACACGGGACAAACCGTGTACATTAATCGCTTGTACCATGATCCAGGATTTGGTCATCATTTTAGCGTGTTATGGACTGGGTAGGTACATGGTACAAATCTCGTAAAAAAAACTATTATAATGTTAGTGACTAAAGTGTAAAACAAATAATAAAATTTTCTTCATTTAGGCGAAATTTACATTCTTTGGAAGCCTTTTTCACAAAAAAGAAGAATCTTTATTACCTATTTATGCATGTTAATTACTTATCCGATATTGATCTTGAAGATAGTGTTTGAATCAAAATGACCGTGGGAGAACCACGCTTCAGCATGAATTTGCCGGCTCGACCGGAGTCATACCACGGTCTCACAGAAAACCGGCGAGAAGCAGCACTGCTGTGTCTCGCTGCGTGAGTGAGGGTACAGGAGGAAAATTGCGGGGGAAAGGGAGTTTTAAAGGTTGGCAGCGTACTTTGTGAGTCTACTAGTAACGCAGGGTATCCATCCGGTTGCACAATAACCCGTTGCTTTGAACCCGGGGTGCGGTTGAACAGTCTGGGTCCAATGAAGCGTCTGCCGTCTGACCGTTGCAATGCAATAGGAGGATCACACCAACTACAGTGCGTTTCTCACGTCATTTCCTACCACGCACAGTAAAACTGTGGAACCAGCTGTCATCCGTGGTGTTTCCGAACAGATACGACCTGGTGACCTTCAAGAAAAGGGTGTACTCCTTTCTTAAGAGCCGGCAACGCATATGTGATACCTCAGGTGTTGCAGATGTCCATGGGACACACAACTAGATCGTGTTTACACATGTAGAAGTGGTAATTGTCTGAATTTCCACAGTTTGAGTAACAATATCCGAAACGTGAATGATTTTTTCACGAAAGTTTCCCTCAACGCTGAGCTTATGATAGAAACACACTGATACAGGGTGTGAACAGTTACATCCCTTTCACCACATTTTGTATGGGAGTCAAAAAAAATAATTGACGAATTTAGAAAAGTCGGAGCTCAAAATGTTGTTCAAAATGATTAGTAGAACACGTGGTTAAAGGCTTTTTTTAATCAAGAAAATAGCATTTATCGCACATGCGATCATGCCGCCTGAATTTTACAAACGTATTCTTATTTATTAGCTATTATTAATTCTATGATATATTAATTTGTATAGTGTCCTGGCCGTGTCAGACAGGGGCTTAGCCAAGACACTAACAGTTTCCGACTATGCACCGATAGGATGGAATTCTTAGGGATTCGTTGCAGGTACATTCCATTATTAATGTTCACAGATATAGATAGATATCCTGTAGATTTGAAAAAATCCAGCCACACGTACCTACAACCCGTGTGGATAGAGAATGGGATCAGAAATGGCGGCGCATCTATTCACTTCTCGCTCGCACACTATTTGCGTCTATACTCGCACCCACGAGGTGCGAGTATAGACGTAAATAGTGTGCGAGCGAGAAATGAATAGATGCGCCGCCATTTCTGATCCCATTCTTTATACCCACAGGTTGTACTTTGATTCAAACTTTCCGTTTGTAAATTGAATAATAATAAATAATCACTTTACTTTCCTCTTCACAAATGTACACAGATTACATACACTGCTTAGTACGACAGTGACTGCTTCGATGGCGCAATGGTTAGAGGGTCACACCTTAAAGCGGCGGTTGCGCTTGGGGTCCCGGGTTCGATCCCCAGGTCGGGCCAAAATTTGTACCTGAGTTTTTCTGTTAAGAAATTTTCAGTGTTAGCGCGGAGTCTGGAAGTTGGCGGTCATGTACCCCCGTGCCTCGGAAAGCACGTTAAGCTGTTGGTCCTGCGCCTTAATCCCTCTTCAGTTGTGTCACACTAGTGTCCCATCGAAATAAGAGGGTACGGGAATAGAGAGTGCACTTGTGTCTGTGCAAATACTTGTGCACTATAATACGTCCTGCGTCGATAGCTGATCGCTGAGATTGGCCGCCATGACCGAAATATCGGTTTGGAGGACATTATTAGTACGACATGGTTATAGTTGTACATTTATTTACCTTTGTAAGAGACTAGTGTCTATACTAGGGTAATCCCTGTCGCCACAATTTTATCACAAACTTGACTGACCGGATGGCACAATTGGTAGTGACCCTGCCTCTTACGCCAAAGGTCGTGGGTTCGATCCCCACCCTGGACAAACAATCGTGCTATGAACACTTGTGTTTGTTCAGTATCTTGGTGTAATATATGTAAATACATACTTAAATAAGTATATATTTGTGTTCCTCTGTTGTCTGATATCTGTAACACAAGTGCTTAAGCTACTTACTTGATTCCGTAGAATCAGGTCAACCTATGCCTAGCCGTGTGCTCCCCGGCAGAGTAGAATAGGCCACCCTCACTCTTACCGAGGTGTCGTAAATGGCGACTAAGGTAATGCTGCTGTCATGATCATTAGCACCCAGAGAAGGAAAACTCTGCATTTATATCAAAACCCTCGCCAACCCGTCTGCCAAGCGTGGTGAGTATGGCAATTACCCCTCATGTGATTGAGGGAGGCCCGTGTCCCAGCAGTGGGGACTTAAATGGGCTGATGATGAGGTCAACCTATGAGATGTTGTGAGAATTATTATTATTAGGTAAACTAACTTATTTCCCTATACTAGTAGGTACTAGCCGACGAAAGCTGAGAGCTTTTCTCAGCACCCGAGTCAAAAGTTCGTGATTGACCCGACTGAGAATCGAACACATCTATTGGCTACATTACCCGTCTTCCAAGTTCATATCCCGGTCGCGGAAGCTGCTAGTCGCGGTCAAATAGTCAAAGGCCCCGCAGCATCTGAGTCAGTCGCTCGAGATCAACTAATTACATGTTATTCTCAATGGTTAAAGCACAGCTTGCCTCTAATGAGTGACTCAGACGGCTATCGGTTGCGAGACCGTTTACACTTGAAGATTTCGAATGTAGTTTAGTTACAGCAAACTTCTTTCCGCTTTAATTTTTTTTTCATTCGGTTTTAGAGGTGTGACAAAACATCGAGCTGCAATAAATACATTAAATGTTCATTGCAAATAACTTAAACACCGTTCTTTTTTTCGTTTCATCATCATCATCAGCCCATTTAAGTCTCCACTGCTGGGGCACGGGCCTCCCTCAATCACATGAGGGGTAATCGCCATACTCACCACGCTTGGCAGACGGGTTGGCGAGGGTTTTGATATAAATGCAGAGTTTTCCTTCTCTGGGTGCTGATGTTCATGCCAGCAGCTTTACCTTAGTCGCCTTTTACGACACCTCGGTAAGAGTGAGGGTGGCCTATTCTACTCTGCCGGGGACCACACGGCATTTTTCGTTTACATCCCGAAAACCTCACAATATGTAATGTAAGATCAAAAAATAGGCGAAAAAATGATTAGCTGTATCCATACATAAATAAATTACGATGTATATAACAAAACCTGCTTATGATCATAATTTTAAATGTTAGTGCTTATATTTGACATTATAAATAGCAATAAAGCGCTGTTGTTACGCGTAGAATGTGCTACCCGGAAGTGTTTGTAGCTACCTTGCAACTTACGCGCTGTGTTTGGACACACATTAAGATAAATATAAACTATCTGTAGGTATAGTTAAAGCACCTGTGATTGATTCACCGCTTAATTTAGTAGATCGAATATTCTTATGGATTTACGATGACTGTAAAATCTTTACATTCCTTAGGGCCGATTGGACCAATCTTAATCCGATACTAATTTTATGGTATAGCGCTGTAATTCTATATAAATCTTACGTTATATCATAGATTTATCCACGGATGAAGATTGGTCAAATTGAACCTTAGAGTAGATAGGCAGATGGATAGATAGATATTCTTTATTGCACAAAAATAAAATACAAGCATGATACAACAGCAACAGACAGTACAATAAGGCGGTCTTATCGCTTGTAGCGATTTCTTCCAGACAACCTTTGTACCTTTTGTAGAGGAAAGAAATATCGTATTCGTAATAAGGGAAGGCAGTGCAAAGTAGTTTAACAAATAAATGAGTACCTAGTTACTGTAGTCACGATTTGTGGACTAAATAATGTTTATTTTTTGAGATATTTATTTAAGAAATCTTTTGATAAACATTTATTTCTTTTAAAAATAAATAAAATATATTAAGCTTATTTAAGATGGGCACTTTCTGGTCAGAGTTAGACCCTCGTTGATGAGTTATCTTATAAAACCGTTTTTTTATGTCATAGGTAGAAGACGAGTAGACGGATCACCTGATGGTAAGCGATTGCCCCCGCCCATGGACACCCGAGACACCAGTGGAGTTCCTCTGGTACCCTCACTCATGCAGCGAAACCCGGCACCGAAAGCAGCAAAAAACCGAATGCTTTAAAATTAAAAAAAAAAACAATCGTAAAGTATAAACCCTCACTTAAACCGCAGAATTAGTTCTCACAGATACTCTCATCTTTCTCAATCAACAGCCATCGGGGCGCACGATTTTATTGTTTTCCTACCAATTGCTACTCGCTTTTTTAATTCCTACCAAAAACCATTAAGCGCTAATTAATTTTACAACCGCTTTATTAAACTTAACGGTTTTGGAAAGCAACTGAAACAGTCGTAATAATTTTAACACTATAACATAACACGTTTTAATAGATACGAAAACGTTTTTGTGTTCGGTTTTTTATAGCAAATAAACAACTTTTAAGGGGTTTAATTATTTTAGGGATAATCAGTGTTAAATCAGTTGGGCGTAAAAATGTATTAAATGTATTACCCACATTGGCTTTTATTGTTATTTTTTTAATAAAAGATTTTTTTATGTGATAGGTAGCAGACAAGCAGACAGATCGGAGACGGTATATTTTTTATAATTTTTTTTATATGAGAGCTGGCAGACGATCAGACGGATCACCTGATGGTAAGCAATTCCGCCGCCCATGGACACCCGCAACACCAGCGGAGTCACAAGTGCGCTGCCAACCTTTTCCCCTTCCCCCCCATTGGGCCTCCGGTAACCTCACTCACACGGCGAAACACAGCGCAGGCGCTGCTTCACGCCGGTCTTTTCTGAGGCAGTGGTATCACTCCGGTCGAGCCGGCCCATTCATGCCTAAGCGTGGCTCTCCCACATTTATATAAATAGATTAAATGTTATCAAAAAGGTAAAATAGGATTTCAGTGTTATTGGCGTTCCTTTTATGTGACGCGAACACGATATGTAGGTACATACGCATAAAGTATATCTGTCATCATCATCATCATCAGCCTATTCAAGTCCCCACTGCTGGGGCACGGGCCTCCCTCAATCACATTAGGGGTAATTGCCATACTCACCACGCTTGGCAGACGGGTTGGTGAGGGTTTTGATATAAATGCAGAGTTTTCCATCTCTTGGTGCTGATGATCATGCCAGCAGCTTTACATTAGTCGCCTTTTACGACACCTCGGTAAGAGTGAGGGTGGCCTATTCTACTCTGCCGGGGACCACACGGCCCCCGGAATTATATCTGTGATAATGAATAATAACAATGCTTTCCTAGACAATTATGACTACAGCACTCACTTATGGCCTTTTCTTTATTTGATAGGTGGCAGACGAGCAGACGATCGCCTGATGGTAAGCTATTGTCTCCGCCCATAGACACCTGCACCAGTTGAGCCACAAATGCGCTGCCAACCTTTAAACCCCCCTTTCCCGTGGATTGGGCCTCCAGTGCCCTAACTCACGCAGCGAAACACAGCACAGTGCTGCTTCAAGCCGGTTTTCTGTAAGGCCCGTGACATCACTCCGGTCGAGCCGGCCCATTCATGCCGCAGTGTGGCTCTCCCATGGACTTCTGTTTTGAGTCACGATTCTGTTGCACTACCCTGTGCAACAGAATCGTGACTTTACGGGGCTGCCACAATAGATTCGCAGTGGCTATGAGACGCAGGGCTCACCCAATTTCTATCAAATAATAACTACCCTGTGCGCGCTAAAGGCTGGAGCATTCTAACTTGGCGCTAAATGTGCGATCACACGTCAACCGCAGCATATTATCGCAGTAGTTGTATGGCCGTGTGGTCCCCGGCAGAGGAGAATAGGCCACCCTCACTCTTACCGAGGTGTCGTAAAAGGCGACTAAGGTAAAGGTGCTGGCATGATCATCAGCACCCAGAGAAGGAAAACTCTGCATTTATATCTAAACCCTCGCCACCCCGTCTGCCAAGCGTGGTGAGTATGGCAATTACCCCTCATGTGACTGAGGGAGGCCCGTGCCCCAGCAGTGGGGACTTAAATAGGTAATGAATTGTATGAGAACGTTGGTTTGAGGAAATTCCGTTTGGTTCCAGGTCCTCCCTTCGCTTATCTTCAAAAGCGTCCATTATCAACATTACGAGGCGTTTATACTCAGGTCGATTTTCTCCTAAAGATTATTATGTATGTCAAAGCCCCAGATTCTACATGGGGCGATTTCGTACATCTTTAACCGTAGGAGCTTCCCGGTAGGGTATGCTTTGCTTTTGCTTGCCTTTGTAGGTGCGTTTTGTGATTCTAACATCAGGCATCAGGAAACGTGGCTATACCAGTAGAGCTAATGGAGCCTTAGAATAAGAACCTAGAGAAGTAGTTAGATATACATAAGAAAAAATGAACTTTGTAACAATAATTGCTAGTTGTATAAAAGTGCGTATGTATGTATAAAAGATATAAGTATAATTATATGAATTTTAGCACATTACGTACGCATATATCTAATAACATACAATTTAATTACTGAAATGCCCAAACGCACAAGACAGGCTCACACACATACATTCACACATACACACATACACTCTTGATACACAAACCCTCTTAAAGGTTCATCGAGGTCCTATCCTACATAATTATTATGCATTTGTTATTTGCTTATCACGTTAAAGTTAGAATAATAATTAAAATAAACACTATTTGGCAATCGTCTGTAGTTGACATAAATCGCATAACGCGAAGTGGTAACCGGTGTTAAATTATTATCTACGTGACAGGCCTAGTCTAGTGTCAACCTGTGCACATGACGCGCTTTTCACCTTAGTGTAGAAATCATGGCAACCTGTGCACATGACGCGATTTTCGCCCTAGTGTAGAAATCATGGCAACCTGTGGACATGACGCTCTTTTCGCCCTAGTGTAGAAGTCATGGCAACCTGTGCACATGACGCGCTTTTCGTCTTAGTGTAGAAATCATGGCAACCTGTGCACATGACGCGCTTTTCGCCCTAGTGTAGAAGTCATGGCAACCTGTGCACATGACGCGCTTTTCGCCCTAGTGTAGAAATCATGGCAACCTGTGCACATGACGCGCTTTTCACCCTAGTGTAGAAATCATGGCAACCTGTGCACATGACGCGCTTTTCGCCCTAGTGTAGAAATCATAGCAACCTGTGCACATGACGCGCTTTTCGCCCTAGTGTAGAAATCATGGCAACCTGTGCACATGACGCGCTTTTCGCCCTAGTGTAGAAATCATGGCAACCTGTGCACATGACGCGCTTTTCGTCCTAGTGTAGAAATCATGGCAACCTGTGCACATGACGCGTTTTTCGCCTTAGTGTAGAAATCATGGCAACCTGTGCACATGACGCGCTTTTCGCCCTAGTGTAGAAATCATGGCAACCTGTGCACATGACGCGCTTTTCGCCCTAGTGTAGAAATCATGGCAACCTGAGCACTTGACGCACTTTTCGCCCTAGTGTAGAAATCATGGCAACCTGTGCACATGACGCGCTTTTCGCCCTAGTGTAGAAATCATGGCAACCTGTGTACATGACGCGCTTTTCGCCTTAGTGTAGAAATCATGGAAAACCTGTGCACATGACGCGTTTTTCGCCTTAGTGTAGAAATCATGGCAACCTGTGCACATGACGCGCTTTTCGTCCTAGTGTAGAAGTCATGGCAACCTGTGCACATGACGCGCTTTTCGCCCTAGTGCAGAAATCATGGCAACCTGTGGACATGACGCGCTTTTCGCCTTAGTGTAAAAATCATGGCAACCTGTGGACATGACGCGTTTTTCGCCTTAGTGTAGAAATCATGGCAACCTGTGCACATGACGCGCTTTTCGTCCTAGTGTAGAAGTCATGGCAACCTGTGCACATGACGCGCTTTTCGCCTTAGTGTGTATATATGAAAATCAATAGAATCTGACAATTTTTTCTTTTGTTTTCTCAAAAAGTGAGTTAAAACGTAAACACTTGAAAGTAGCGTCCACTTGACTTAAAACTAACAATAACTGACTGTGAACTTTCAAACGATTGCGACTCCCTCCTAATTTCTATTAGATTCTTGACCCTTTTTTATTAGTCTTAGTTTGGTCGTGTTTTCGAATTCCCATTAGGGCCACTAATGAACATTCGTTTTGTCGACTGACAAGCTGACGTTTGACAAATAGATAATTGTTCTTTTTGGGCGCAGTCAGTGAAGCCACTTTTAGATAGTATTGTCTAGTAGCTATTTATTTATTTATATACATACATATTCTTGAAGGCTTAACAGTCATGCCAAAGCGCCAACAAGTCATACTCGTTGAATACAAATACTAATAGTGTGTTATGTCAAAATTATTGCAATACAGGGTGTATCTGTGAACATTTACATCCCTTTAACGACGTGTTCTGCCAACCATTCTGAACAACATTTGTTCAACGACTTTTCGAAATTCATCGAAATTTTTTTCGACTTTCAATTCGACATGTATATATATATATATATATATATATATATATATATATATATATATATATATATTTATATATATACATGTCGAATTGAAAACCTCTTTTTTTAAAGTCGGTTAAAATCTTAGAAATATTAAAAAAAAATTATCTATTCCCCAACTACAGAGCATAGTCGAGAAAAAATGCATTAAAATTTTAATTTGTTATCTAAGGGCTTTATTCATAAACGTTCAATAAACCTTTGTTAGATTAAACGGTGTTATAAAACGGTTTTGACGTTTGAATTAAAACATTTTTCATACAAAAATTTCGAAAAAAGAACGAAAGCTGCTTTATAGCCCCGATGATGTACCCAAGAGTCAGTGTAACTGTATGCCATGTAGGATAGATGGCGCTGTCCGTCTAAGCACCACTGCGATACCTAGTGGCGATTATAGAGACTTCTAAATCGAAGAATAAATCGATAGTACGCCATTTCACCGAGCTTTTTTTTTATTGTTTATAGGTAGACGAGCTTGCGGCCCATCTGATAGTAAACGGTAACCGCCGCTCATAGACATCAACAATGCCGGAGCAGTCATGCCACTGCCTACCGTGAGAGAAGAACTCTTTTAAAACCTCGTTTAAAAAAGGACATGTCATAGCGATCAGGAAACATCGCGGCCGGAAGCTCATTCCAGAGTTTGCACGAGCGCGGGAAAAAGGAGCGCTGGAAACAAAGCGAGCTCCGAGTATTTTTATTTATAAGAAATCCTGCACAGGCCGATCTGAAGAGGAGACAGCAACATTTCATGAAACGCTGCCATTTCATAAAACAGTCTAGCATTAAATGTAGTCATCAAATCTACGATATCCCTATGATAATCAGCCTATACGACGAGGTGTCTAAAATTAAACCTTTACTAAATATACGTTTTAGTCATAAGCAAATAGTAATTAAAAATGGCGTTAAAAGAGCACAGATTACCCGAAATTAATTAGAAAATTCTTGTATCACGACAGCTCACTCGTCATTTGAATTTAATTCAAATTAACGTCATTTAAATATGTAATCCGTGAGCCCATTGCGTGTGTGGACACGGATTTTCCATAATCAGACTAAATGCATATTGATTAGAATGTACACGACATTTTACTGTACCTACTTATCAATGGCACAAAATATACAGACGCAGAACGCCGGCTCGCTACAACGCGGACTAAACACGCTACGAACAGACAAAAAAAATGATGAAACCGTGAAGTAAGCACCTTTGAGATGATGAAGATGATTAGATTAATGAAGGGGGGCTTAGCCTCTCTTACACTCGATGTTTTTAAATGTATTATTTTTATTTGGCGCTGACTATAACATGATGTAGTAACAGCTTTTTTTGAGTGTACAAACTGTTATAATATTATTATATGAATGGGCCTGCTTGATCGGAGTGATTCCACGGCCTCACAGAAAACCGGCGTGAAGCAGCGTCTATGCTGTGTTTCGCTGCGTGAATGGGATACCGGAGACCCAAATCGGAGGAAAGGTGATTTAAAGGTTGGCAGCGCACTTGTGACTCCACTGGTGTTGTGGGTGTCCATGGGCAGCAGCAGTCGCTTACCATCAGGTGATCCGTCTGCTAACTATAACAAAAATTATAAATATTATTTTATACTTTTTAGTGTTTTTTTATCCTGGTTAAAGGTATTCGCCATCATCATTTCAGCCAATAGACGTCCACTGCTGGACATAGACCCCCCCCCCCCCCCCCCCCAATGTTCTCCACAAAGATCGGTCCTGTCCCGCCCGCATCCAATGGATTCCCGCGACCTTTACCAGATCGTCGGTCCACTTTGTGGGGGGCGTGCCACGGCTGCGACTTCCTGTACCCCAAAGGCCACTTGAGGCATCCTTTATTAAGGTAATAAGTTAGTCAAAATGATATTTTTGAGCCCGGATATAGTTAAAAAGTCCATTCTGCGGTCATTTAGAAAGTATGTCAAAAGCCCTCAACAGCTTAAGTGACCAAGCATTCATGTTGCGTAATCAGCACGACGCTGCATTATAAAACATTCAATGAGTCGTCAAACATTGTTAACTGCACCGAACCAGGAACTTAAACTGACCAATGGAGGTCTATTTGGATAACAATGATACGTTGACGAGTGGAAAACGAAAATAAGGCCGTCATTATTTCAGCCTATTTCGGCTTACAGTTTGTACGAGCGTGGGAGAGTGCTGAAGGCGTAGCATTCTGGAAGAGATTTGTTTCAGATAGTAAAATAAGGTAAGCATCTATATACTTATGAGTCTTCCGGTTTCAATATCATATCCTACTCTGGTACGACACTGAAATTATCTCTTTTTTTATAATATGGCTCTACCCGAAGATATCTTGCCAATGACTTATTGAGAATAAGTTGGTGGTAGTTGGTGGTGGTTATTGAGAGTAAGTTGGTAACTTCGACTGTTGACTACCCACTTATTTTTATCGACCTACAGATTCTGCTGATACTACTCTAAACACAGTCGCGGGATTTAAGACTCTATTAGGTCCAAGCAATTTGTCATGTGACAATACACTCGACACACGATAGCAGTGTTCAACAATTCAACGATTGTTATTTTTAGGATCACTGCACATAAACCAAAAACACTAGAAACTAATTTAAAACCTTTGAATTGCATCAGTCCATGCGGATGTCTTCTACCGCCAGAATCGAACCTCTCTTCAATTAGAATAAAAGTCAAATGTAAAATAATTCAGGCAGTAACGTGACAATGTTTCGTGCGTTCATCGATTTATAAGACGTAGTAACGTCAAAAATATGGTTTAACATTGAATCCAACTCCATATGTGCAAAAGAATATAGTCATATAGTCATTACACATACACGTTAGGTACACAAAATACACTAGACAAGCGTCCGTGGCACTCATTCAGCTGGTCTCACTGAAAACCAGCGTCATGGCCTTTGTCTGGGCTGTGACATAAGCTGAGTGTGACGGCCATTTATACTAGACGTCATAACACATCATAATATTCATTTGGCACTGTCTGAACATGAATATAAATATATATTTTTATGTATTTTTAAGTGTTTTATGTTTTGTTTTCTGTTTGTGTCAAATTGTGTTCTGTTTACAATTGCTATATGTGCTGTGTTGTGTGATGTAATAAATATTTTCTTTCTTTCTTTTCTTTCATACCCAAATCCCCATGTCCAACAAAATTATTACTTCATAGTGTTACGTTGCAGTTACACATTCGAAGTGAACAAACAAGGGTGAAATTTCAAATTACCCTCATTTTTACAATATTTTGATATATTGCCGATAATAACAGGCGGTGGACTCGCTCAGCGAAGTTATGGTCCCAAATCGGACTAAATGTGTTTGAGTTAGATAGGAAATTACCGTTTTTGTTCTTGGTGCCACGTTTCTTTTTACAAGCGGTGGTACTAAAAGTTTTCGATAGTAAGTCGCTTTCTTTTGTAATTTAGTTTTACCACAGTATAACTGGAGCTTTGTTATATTGGGGTTTTACTCAAGTTTTGCGTGAATGACTGAGAGATACAAAATTTTATATTTTGCATCTGCATACGTAAATAAAAAATAAATCTACTTAATAAAGCTACGAGTAGTATGGTATGATCTGAGCAAAACTTGTTTGAGGGTGGTCATCTCAACTGGATTGATCCATCTGGTTGGAGATCATCCAGCCAGATGGACAGATCAAGATCATGCGTCGGGCTCGCTTACCCTCCGTTTTCCCAACAACAATCGACTTTTCAAGGTTCCCGTCACCTCGTCTCATTATGTGACGCGATGAATAGGCACCGGTGGCGGCAGATCACACAAGCAAGGTGCAACCCATCCACATCCACTGATAACCATGATCCTCAGTAATAAGGGAGTGACCGCAGAGAGTATGGTATCATAGCGTTACATCATAGATTTTCTCTCGGAAAAAGGTTGGTCGAATCGGGCCTAAAGTCAATGATTTGTCAAATTAGCTAAATACAAAACCTTTTCAAAAATATGGAAAGCAGGCTAAATAGATACCTACTACGGTTAGTTCTATTTCCAACACAAGAACATGGCTGAAAATAGAGTCATTTAATAGGTAAGTTTCAAAAATATCTAAAACATTTTTTTTAATGTCATACATGGCAGACGAACAGATGGATCACCTGATGGTAAGCGATTGCCGCCTCCCATGGACGCCCGCGAAACCTTTAAACTCCCCTTTCACCAGGATTGGGCCTCCGGTGCCCACACTCACGTAGCGAAATACAGCACAGTGCTACTTTACGCCGGTTTTCTGTGAGGCCGTGTATCATATCTCCGGTCGAGCCAGCCCATTCATGCCGAAGCGTATCTCTCCCACGGCTTTGGTATCACTCTGGTGGAGCTGGCCCATTCATGCCAAACTGTGGCTCGCCCACGTTTTTTTCATATTCATTCATGCCGAAGCTTGGCTCTCTCACATTTACAGTTAATATGGAAAAAACCTAATACGAAAATATTTTGACAAAAAAAAGTTAGTGCTGTCTATTGTGGCTATCGTTAAAATGGTATATCAGTGTTTGTTTTGTTTGTTTTAGGTGGTGTCTAAAATAATAACCCTAATTCAATTAATTAAAGAGAACCAGCTCATTAATCCAATTTCCAAAGGAACTTGTCCCTATATTCACTTGACATGTGCAGAGTTGTCTCATAAGAGCAACACCAAGACATAAAAAAAAACGTCAAAATGGTCAACATTTACAACGAACGAGAAACAATAGTACCGCACCATAATGATTCGAAGTTTAAATTTTTCAATGAACGGCGTCACGTCCATTGTTCGACGTAGTTTATCAAATAAACGATTGTTTTGTTTTGCACACGCCCTGGTTATGGCACAAATAGTTACTCTGTTACGTACGGCTCATTTTATGGGTGAGGTGGCACGAACAGTGCACTTTTGACACGGATGCATGTTTAATTGGATATTAAATGTGACGTAAGCGTCATATTATGGGGCAGTCGTTACTTACGATTGTTTGTTCGACTTATGAAATGTAAAGTTTTTTTTTATGTGATAGGTGGCAGACGTCTGCTCGTCTGCCACCACGTCAGGATCACCTGATGGTAAGCGATTGCCGCCGCCCATGGACACTCGCGACATCAGTGGTGTCATAAGCGCGCTGCCAACCTTTAAACCCCCCTTTCCCCGGATTGGGCCTCCGGTCACTCACGCAGCGAAACTCAGCTCAGTGCTGCTTCACGCCGGTTTTCTGTGAGGCCGTGGTGTCACTCCAATCGAGCTGGCCCATTCATGCCGAAGCGTGTCTCTCCCACGGTAAAAAATTTTAAGTTCGCGTTGCGACGAAGACATAGACTCTCATTTGTGAATATGATGCTGATGATGATTAACATTAGTAAGCAAATGACAGTAAATTAATCATTACTATTTTTAAAGAGTTAGGTTCTTTAGACAATGACAAAGCTTATAGATAAACTGAAAATGCGAAACACTTTCGCGATATAATCAACATCCAGCGCCATCTATTGTTACAAAATGAAACTAATATCCCTAAACAAAGTTAGGGTGCACCACTAGTTGTTTTATAAACGGTATAACATAATGGTTAAGGCCTTTATCTAATGGTGCTGCTCCATTGAAGATGGCTATCAGCTCTTTGAATCATGGCTTAGCATCAAAACGTGCTTGTAATTTCCCTGGTGTTGAGAATCGTGGTGGCTGATTTGATCACCTTTTTTTTTTAATTCTATTTTTAGTTTAGGGACTTTAACCTTATGTTATGCCAGTCCCATCGTAACCTTTATTATTATTACTTTTTTTTTTTATAACGTAACATTATTATTACAATTTAAAAGATATAGTTAACTACGTTACATGTTATATTTATATTAAATAGACACTATATACGTACATAGTTCAATCATCGATGAAGAATCATCTCACACACTAGTTTAGCCGCGTCTGATGCAGGTTCAGCCAAAATAGATTGGAACACCCCTAAGTCAAAGTGTTTAAGATGCAAGTTGTTCATCAGCGATCGACGCTGTGTTGATCACTGATGAACAACTTGCATCTTAATCACCTTGATCACCTTGACGTAGTTTAGAAATTAGCATGAATCATATTTTTGTATCTCACATTTTTCTTCAGCTTGGACCGGAAGATGCATAGAAAGGAAACTGTTATTTGTTTTGATGGTTTATTCTCAAATGTTGTTTACAAACACGAAAAAACAAGAAGTATAACATTTATTTTATTGAGTGACTGTAACTTTGACTGACTTCGACTGTTGACTACCTATTTATTCTCAATAAGTTACTTGACATTGGCGAATTATCTTCGGGTAGGGCCATATTTAAAAAAAACCGGCCAAGTGCGAGTCGGGCTCGCGCACAAAGGGTTCCGTAGCAGCAAAGTCCAAAATTACAGTTAAATCAACCTATCTCAAAAACTATAAGAGATACTTTGATCAAACCAAAAATCGTTGAAAGAGTTAATTAGCATGCATCACCTCTATTTTTTTTAGAATTTTATACCCCGTAGTTATAAAAATAGAGGGGGGGGGACATACTTTTTACGACTTTGAGAGCTGATATCTCAAAAACCGTTCACTTTAAGAAAAATGTTTTTTAGAAAACTTTATATCATTTTAAAAGACCTTTCCATTGATACCCCACACGGGTATGTACATCGAAAAAAAAAATTTCATCCCTCAGTTACATGTATGGGGGGCCCCACCCCCAATTCTTTTTTTTACTATTTAGTGTCATATTTTTGTAGCGGTTCATACAACACATATTCCCATCAAATTTCATCACTGTAGTACTTATAGTTTCCGAGTAAATCGGCTGTGACAGACGGACAGACGGACATGACGAAACTATAAGGGTTCCGTTTTTGCCATTTTGGCTACGGAACCCTAAAAAATGGTATTGCGGTCGTCCTTGGACAGTGCAACAATAACGTTTCATCTCATAACCCTATCTATAGAGTATGTCGCGAATATAACGCAATATGTAAACGCTTGGACGATGTACCTGGCATCTTTAGTTCAACCGTTCATAGATGGAAACACTCTTTCCGTCAATTTTAAATTAAACTGCCTACTCAGGTATCCTATATACTTCTTAACGATATTATAAATTCATATTATCTATTATTTACTTATTTTACTATTACTATATATTCTTTATTTATTTTTGATATTGATATTTATAAATAAAACTGTAAAACTTGTTAATACTTACACGATAGTTCTCTTATATGATTGTTATGTTGTGTACACATATTTTAAGTGTTGCAACCTACCATTATTTTCTATGTTTTGTTTTGAGTAATCATGTATTGTTGTAACTCTGTTCTGTGTACCAAATAAAGATAATAAAGTGAAAATCGTCCGCTCGTTTTCTACTTATGACAAAAGAAAATATATTTAAAAAATGCATCGAAATCTTAAACTTACGACCTCACATTATCTTCCAATTCCATTGCCAATTGGCACTCAACATAAATTACACAATGCATAACTCTACATACAACACAGCCCATAAAAATCACTCCTCAAAGTTCTCAAGAAAGCCACACACTCAGATTAAGCTATAAAAATTCCGCAAACTTATTGCATGTGCATGTGTAAGACAAAGTGCAATCCCACAGGAAGCGAGTCATGTGGCCTGGTCAAAGACCTAGGCGGGAACAGGAACATGTGACGGCCAGACTGTCGCGGATAGGCGAAGTATTTGAGTCTAGAAAACAGAAAAAAAAAGTAAGTACCACTACTTAGTGCTTAATCAGGTCAATGTATGAGATGTTGTAAGAATTCATTTATTTATTTCAATTGAAGCAATGAATGAATTGACGCCCTGTTGGTCTAGTGGTTTTAATACCGGACCATGATTACTTCCCGGATCGAGCTAAAAGTATGTTATAAGTTTGTCGAACATAGCTCGGATTTGTGATCCGCATTAGGCAAGCATGGTGATTAAGCCTAATCCACTCAAAGTATCGATGACTTAAATTCTATGATGGAGGCCTTTGTCCTGCAGTGGGACAGTTTATAGGCTTACCTTAGGAAGGTAAGGATCTTACCAATGAATGAATGAATGAAAATATTTTATTTAAATTAGGTAAAATAAAGAATAGTTATGTCCAAATTAATAACACGTAATTTATTTTTAGATTCATAATGTAGCTTTTTACCCAGAAGACATCAGCAAGAAACTCGGCAGTTCCTCTTTTAAAACAATAAAATTGCAAATTGTCACTGGTACCTAATAAATGAGAACAGATAATAGAATGTTTTTGGTACAGTCAACTCCAAACAGTAGACCTCTACTTTCTTATGGGTAAGTATTGTGACAAGGTCCTAAAGTGTATACATATTTTTGTAGTTGACTGTACTAATAGATACGTAACGAATGAACATTTAAAAAGCTCGAAGAAAACCTTCATACGCTGATTACACAAGTCAACAAATTTTTAACTTTTTTTCGCAACAAATAACAGAGGTCCATAATTTTACTAAATTGCACTCTCTGATAATGAATCTGTTTTCAAAATTTTGATACCTTGTCTAGTATTTGATTTATAGAAAGTCAAATATCTCAAAATTTGGTTTTAGGTTCTTTTTCATTGGCAATTTCAAAACAAGTACAAACACTTTAAAAAAATGTTTTCGGCATATCAGTAAAGCTCATTTTCTCAATTATATATATCAATAAGATTTATTTTGTAGTCTTTCATCTATATTGAGTAATATTCATATCAACATCCGTGTACTTATAGCGCATACAATTCTTGTAATGGAAAAAACATAAGATAGCTTAATTGGCTGTAGCGTTGCAGGGAAATCAGGTAAAATTATAAATTATAAAGCATTTCATAATTTGGGGTTTTTACTTTCAAAATATCTATTGAAATTTGTTACATCCCAATTGATACATATTTAAATAAATCCCAAAAAAAAACACTAAGTGCCACTATTCAGATTACAGAGGGTTGAAAAACCCTCTGTAACTTAATAACTTGACGTGATATGAAAATTCTGAAAACAGATCTAGATTCAGCATATTAAGCTCTTCATATTTATCATATTTTTATT
Source organism: Marasmia exigua (assembly GCA_019059595.1). Taxonomy (NCBI): domain Eukaryota; kingdom Metazoa; phylum Arthropoda; class Insecta; order Lepidoptera; family Crambidae; genus Marasmia; species Marasmia exigua. Next base: position 347,486 of record CM032467.1, read on the forward strand.
CAGGGTGTGTTTTCTTGTTGACTTGTGTTATTATTAAAACCTTTTTGATTGTGGTGCAGCATATGGATTGAAGTTTGTAAGTAAGTTATGTGACCAAAATGGATCGATCGTCAAACGATGGCTCGATTGGCCTAGATCGTTTGGTATTTTGTGATCGACATAGCTGTCGATGATTGAAAAAATCTACTGAAGCCATCGATCGGAAAAGCATTTCGATCAATCTTTACTTTACTTTACTGATGTTACCATTACCTAACGAAAGGTCCACTGACGTCAACTCCATTCTACCATCGACCGATATCCAACCCGATTAAAGATACTAATTGAGGACTCTGTATAAAGACAAATACTTCTTAATTAGCCACAGAACATATATTAAAACACGAGTGACATAAATACACGAAATAAAGTACAAATTCTTATAAGCCCATTAGTCCCAACGTCAACATTTGCTTTGATTAGATACCTAAGTATTGGTTGAAGTTGACTATAGACACAATACAGCGTGTGTATTTTATACGGGCGAATAATTAATCCAGCTATAATATTATCTGATCCTATGAATCGTATAAGATAATCATTTCATTAAATTTTGTGGTTAATTAGGTGTAATGATTTTTCTAAAGTGCAACCCAGCAGCAATGTATGCCGTCCAACTTTGTTTGACATGACAAGTGACATGAGTGTCATGACACTCGTATGACGTTTAGATACTTATGTCTACGTTAATTGATGTTATTAACGTTAACTACCAGTGGATGCAATACATTGCGTGCTCAATTATTTTGTATGAAAAAAAAGTACCTTAATTTCCTAAAGAAATGTATGTAAACAGGTTCCCTAGGTCCGATAGTAATCGCCATTAAAATATTCGCCCGTATCAAATAAACACGCTGTATAGCATTTAAGTACTAGTTAAATCTGAGTAATATTAAATACCGCGGTCATACTAAATTCAAAGTGCTCTTCAATTTTTTCAAAGACATAAAAATTGGTTGAATTTTCCTCATTCACCTTCCAACCAAAAAGTATCACCCTTATTACCCCCATCAGCGAAAAAGAGTTAACTTTTAACCAGCTCGGTATTTACCGGTACCGACGAAATTAAACTAAATACCGGCCCGAAGCAATTTGCATCCAGATGTGACATTAGAAGCTTAGGGAACTCTGTTTTATCTTTTTGCAGTCGGTTAAACGGTGGCCGGTACTTAATTAGACGAGGAGGGGATAATTAGGACATTTATTTTTGAGGCGTCGTTTTGAGGGTACGCACAGTGTGTGTTGTTATGACGTAGTGAGGTGAAACGGGATTTAGATCAACCTCGGTGGAATTTAGGGTTTTCGATTTGAATTGTTAAAAATGAACACTTTTTTCTTGTTAAACTTTTTGTTTTGCTATTTTTTTGAGGCAGTAAAAGAGCAAACGATAATTTACTTGGGAGTGATCACCGTTACCCACGGAGTCGCTCATGCGTTAACAACCCGCTACGTCGCACAAAGCAACTCAGCATTGACCGGCGACCAACGGCAACGCTTTTAGGTCATCATCATCATCAGCCCATTTAAGTCCCCACTGCTGGGGCACGGGCCTCCCTCAATCACATGAGGGGTAATTGCCATACTCACCACGCTTGGCAAACGGGTTGGCGAGGGTTTTGATATAATGCAGAGTTTTCCTTCTCTGGGTGCTGATGATCATGCCAGCAGCTTTACCTTAGTCGCCTTTTACGACACCTCGGTAAGAGTGAGGGTGGCCTATTCTACTCTGCCGGGACCACACGGCTCAGGACGCTTTTAGGTACTTGATCCGAAAACATTCGAAACGCTCGTGCGATGTAATCGTCACTTAGCGCCATCTATTGGTATAAAGTGGAACTAATGTCCAAAGTGAGAGCAGGCAACTAGTTTTTTAACAAAGAAGTTGCGGGGAAATCCATTACCTTCAGTGTATGAGGAAGGGTCATAACCAAATGCGCTATCTGTTCAGACAATATTTTTATAAGTACCAATAATTTAATTTTTATAACTACGCCGGTGGCAAACAAACGTGCAGCTCGCCTGATGGTAAGGAATTAGCGCAGCCTATGGACGTCTGCAACTCTAGAGGTGCAGATGCACGTATGCAGGAGCATACGCGCTGTCAACTCCTTAAAAACCTTAATACTCCTTTTTTAAAGAACCTCGTGCTGTGTTCCCCCGGGAAAACCTATGAAAGCAGCTCATTCCACGGCCGAAGCGTTTGCGGTAGGAAATTCCTCTGGAACCGCATTGTGCTTGACCATTTGGGTTCCAATGTGTGAAGGTGGTCGCTCTGACGAGGGCGGGCGATGCGGTGGTAAAAATGCGGATGTTGACATTAAGTCGAATAGTTCTTCGGAGGATGAATTCATGTTCCTCGAAAAAAAACATTAATTCATTATTGGAGATGGAACTAATAAATTAAAATAGTTTCTTACCTTTGGCTTCTAGGAATGAATTAGATACGGAACTGTTGACGCGCGGCTGACCGATGGACCGTTTTCTTGCACCGCCGGCACTCTACACTAACGGCACACTATCAAATACCTTTTAATGTAAGATAAGGATAAGACAGTAATAGGATTAAACGTTCTATATAAACTATGTAATTACCAATAATACTAAATAAACAGATTTCAACCATCGGTGCATCGGTGCCTTACAACCATCGCTTCATCGTACATCAAAGCTCGTGAGTTCGATCCGCATGTACCTACGTATGAGAGCACGTAATGATTCTCATGACGTATCTGGATGTAACAAATGTATTTTTAATCACTCTTTTGCCTGATATCCGTGACACAAGTACTTAAGTTGCTATATCTGGAACTAATGACTCACCCTCACTTTTTCGGAATATAAGTTCCACTTTATACCAATAGATGGAGCTAGGTGTCGATTACATTGCGCAAGCGTTTCGTTATCGTTTCGGATTATGTTTATGCGTTTCCGCTGTCTGTAGAATTGTTCCTCTTTATAAGTAGTATAGATTAAGTCAATGTATGTAATTTATCTGAAATGCCACTTTAACTACTAGTACTTTTTGTCGTTCTAACTGGTGTACCGTTATTAGAGCACCTCTTTCACATTATTTTATTACAAAATTGTTACTTACATCCCTATAAAATCAAATGTCGCATCTATTTACATACAATTCGTATGCTACAGAATCCAATTTCCACCTTTCTTCACATTGCTCTGCTATACCACCTCTATAGAACCTGAGCTCTTTTATTAGTGTTGTCTTAAACCTTCAAAGCGGGAAAGTGAGCTTCAAATAAAATTTTGAATTAAAAGTAAACATTAAGAGCGGTAATTCCGCCAGCAGGAGAGGGCAAATGATTTTTGATGCCAACTACCTGCTTGTTTTAAGCTTTGGGGATAGATGTGGGGCTACAGAGTCAGCGGTTGTAACCAATCAGCGAATGAAGGGAAAAATGTGGTAGGATGAGTCACATTTTCGTTAGTTGGGTTACAAAATAAATAGAAACAGAAGAATGGCTTTTCCTGTCATTGATATCGGGGAATTCATTGACTTAAGCGCTTGGCTAGTGACTCCACTGGTGTTGCGGGGGTGTCTATGGGCGGCGGTATTTGCTTCCTATCAGGTGATTCATCTGCCACATTACATTTTTTTTAAAAAGGTTGTAACAAAAAAAACACTACCACTGGCCACAACACTGAACTATCGCTTGCGGTGTTTCTGGACTGATACGACTTGCAAACCTTCAAGAAAAGAGCGTACACCCTTGAAAGGACCGACAGCGCACCTGTGACTCTTTTGACGTGGCAGGTGTCCATGGGCGGCGGTAATCGCTTACCACCAGGTGATATGTCTGGAACCCAATTCTCGTGCTCGTGACATTTATTTTCATACGACATATATCACTAAAAAATAGTTTTTTTGTATGGTTTTCAGGTGATGTCCGCCATGTTCTCAAAATATTACAAGCACGAGAATTGGGCCCCTGCTCTCCAGCCCCCTATATCATAAAAAAAACTACCTTCGCGTTCTATAAAGAGAGCTCTTAAAAGAAATTTTAATTAAAAGAGTTGCATCGCTTTCGTGGCCCCACGTCTAATGTTTTGTATTAATTAACCCAGTATAATGAAGGTGTGCGGAACCCTGGCCGGTTTAACTGTTTTTCCACTGTGCACCGACTCGGCTCGGACCGTGCCGAATTATATTAACGTACGTAGTACTCGTTAACGTTACGTACTCGTTAACGTACTTACTCCTTTAGACTTTCTGATGACCTGAGGGTCGATAGTTTTTAATTGAAAAATTAAATAAACCAATATTTATTATAATTTATTTTTAATTATTATATTTATTAGTTTTTTAGATTTTCGCGTTGCATTATAACTATATATATATAGCTGTAGAACGTGTCAAGGAACATATCGCAGTTGTTAAAAATCGACAAGCGTATAAATCGGCAATAGCAGAACATCTACTGGAAATGGGAGTAAATCATTGGATGGAACTACATGAGCCGAAAATCCTCTCCACCGATCGTCATTATCATACCAGGATAGTACGTGAAGCGGTTGAGATCAAGAAGTATAAGACTTTCAATCGGGAGGATGGATTTAAAATATCATCGACATGGAATCCAGTAATTAACAAGTGCAAACCCCGTGCTAGGCCCTTACTAACGCAAACAAACACCGATACTGTTAGTGTAGTGTGTCGGAGTAGCTTCACTGACAATTCATCTAGTGGCGAATTAAATCCCACGTGAAAACCTGTTTAATGAGTAAAGGATACTATAAAATTGTAGATTACTTAAATGACAAGGATTCATGGACATGATGACCTCCGTGCCTGCACACATGTAGTAATTTTATAAATATTTACTGGAATCATTATTATTATATAATTAATCATTTTTAATAAATTAGGCTTAGCAGCATTTATTATTGTATACAAATTGATTAGTATTGATTAATCAAACAATTGACAAGATGCTAACCACCTACTATTGTACACCTCGTCCTGCAGTTTATTAGTATTGGATTAAGTACTCTGTGACCTATGAGGGGAACCTAAGTAGTCATGCTCACTCAAATGTCTCTGAGGTGGTGGCGTTATGTGGCGGGTCATTACATTCCCTCTAATATGGTTGAGTGAAATGATGGCTGACACATACGTCATACTTGTGAACAGGTGCCACTTTTGGGGACTGGTCCGCTTCGGTTTATCTCATATTTAGCGCCCCAGCAGACGACGCCGTGCTCCGCCAGTCCGCTCGTGACCACGGCTGCTGTAACGTAGCTGATACGACGAGCCAAATATGTGAGTACACAATGTTGTTTCACATAATAAATATCGTGTTTATTATATTTCTTTTTTTTTATACTACGTCGGTGGGAAACTAACGTGCGGCTTCCCTGATGGTAAGCTATTACTGCAGCCTATACACGTTTGCAACTCCAGAGGACCCCTGCATACGCGCTGCCGACCCCTTGAAAACCTTAAGATTCCTTTTTTGAAGAACTTTATGATGTATTCACCAGCTGGAACGTTCGCGGGAGGAAAGTCCTCTTGAATCGTACTGCGCGAGACCATTTTTCAATGTATTTTACTTTTTAATCGTCAATAGTGATTTGATGACTTCGAGCTATGTTGATATGCAAGTTAACCTGACCAACCGTGGAAGAGCCACACTTCGGCATGAATTGGCCGGCTTGACCGGAGTGATACCACGGCCTCACAGAAAACCGGCGTGAAGCAGCACTGTGTTGTGTTTCGCTGCGTGATTGAGGGTACCGACCTCAAACTAAATGTGGCCCTATCTTTACCAATCCGGACGGGCACAGTGTTTATAGCTGGAAAACGCGTCTACACACTTGAAATTAATAAGCCTTCTCCTTTACGACTCGGTCTGAATTGGCCCGCGCACTGCACAGTTCTGAGCAGCCGTTTGTGTGTAAACGGCCCCGATCTGACGAATTTTAAAGGGCATTAAGGTGGAAGTCTCAACTCTACTAACGCCATTTTAGTAAATAACAAACATTTTTGTTACGAAGGACCGAAATGCAACCAATCATATAAAAAAAATGTGAAGGATGTAAGACGAGCAGACGGATTACCAGATGGTAAACGATTGCCGCCGCCCATGAAAACCCGCGACACCAGTGGAGTCACAAGTGCGCTGCTAACTTTTAAACTCCTCGTTCCCGTGGTAATTATAAATGAAACATAAAGAAATAGAAAACAAACATTGTCTTTTATAGAAAACCATTGAGCTGTGAAAGTACAACAAAACATATTTTTAAATCAGCGAGTAGAGTAAAATGAAGATATTTTGATTCGATGAAATATTTTTTGGCAAAACAACTTAACTTCTATAATTTTTTTGCAATAAAAAGTCTCTATCTATCCAACCTAGGTATTATGTGCGGCTGTATATTTAATTTGAGATGTCCATTGATAAAAATAACCACATTTGATTGCTATACTTAACATGTGGATGTCATTATTATTCTAATTGGAAAAGTTATATTAAAAAAGCTAGCAAAATTGGCGCTAGTTACCCCAAACCTCAGCTATAAAATAAAGGAAAGATTGCGAGTCATTATTTTATATTGTTAAAGGAATGGTGTGAATAATATTCAAATAATGTTTTATTGCTGAAGAAGTGTTTTGGGGTGATTGGGGATTTGCCAGTAGGTAGTCTTTTCTGAGCTAAAATAATTATATCTATCTTCTAGTATTTATAATGACCTCTTGTAAGTTTCTCATTGGATTAAAACTTCTAACCTTATCTTTGAACTTCTTTGAATTTTAAATTTTATTTGATTACAAGATAATTTGACGACCCGTTTGGAACAGTGGTAGTGAACGCTCCCTTTGGTCCAAGGTTTATTATAAGTATGTATTTACAAAAGAAAAGTATTATATGTTTATATTTGTAATCCCACTGTTGATTCTGATTTCAGTAACACAGGTGCTTGAGCTACCTATCTCAGAGTCAGATCAATGTATCATCTTGGCGGAAACCCTACAAGACCTACAGGAGATGGTGAGCAGCCTGGCTGAATCTTCCAAACACATCGGTCTTCTGATGAACTTGGATAAAACTAAGGTCATGTTCAACGAGCTCGTTGATCCGGGACCGGTCGCTGTTAATGGAGTACCTCTCGAAGTTGTTCAGGAATATGTCTATCTAGGACAAGCGCTCCAATTAGGCAGAAACAACTTCGAGAGAGAAGCCAATAGAAGAATTCAGCTAGGGCTGGGCAGCATTTGGTAAACTTCGTCAAGTCTTCTCGTCACCCATCCCTCAAAGTCTTAAGTCGAAAGTCTTCGACCAGTGCGTCCTTCCGGTCATGACTTACGGTGCCGAGACGTGGACACTCACGGCTGGACTAGTCCACCGGTTCAAAGTCGCTCAAAGAGCTATGGAAAGGGCTATGCTCGGAGTATCTCTGAAGGACCGCATCAGAAATGATGTAATCCGACAGAGAACCAGAGTCACCGACATAGCCCACCGCATTAGCAAACTGAAGTGGCAGTGGGCTGGTCATATTAGCCGCAGAACTGACAGCCGTTGGAGCCGTAAAGTCCTTGAGTGGAGACCGCCACTCGGTAAGCGTAGTGTAGGACGCCCTGCGACGAGATGGGATGATGACATTCGAAGGCTGGCTGGTGTGGGCTGGATGAGAGTGGCCGAAAATCGGGAGCAGTGGCGTGCATTAGGGGAGGCCTATGTCCAGCAGTGGACGAGTGTGGGTTGCTGATGAATTGCATCATCAGCCCATTTAAGTCCCCACCGCTGGGGCACGGGCCTCCCTCAATCACATGAAGGGTTTTACGACATCTCGGTAAGAGTGAGGGTGGCCTATTCTACTCTGCCGGGGACCACACGGCTATTAATTGCATACTGTTTTTTTTTCATCAAATACAAAAGGTTTATTTTCAAGTTTAAAAGAATTAGAACAGGTCCCACCTTAAACCTCATCTTCACTTAACATCAGGTGGAGTTGAGGTAAAATACTTTTCTGAAGTAAATTAAAAAGTTAACTTTTTTTTTTAGAAAAGATAATTATTTTTTATTATCATAAAGATAGGTACAGCTTTTTTATTATTATTTTTACTCCATAAGTAAGCCTAAATCTATTAATATATTTTCACGTTTAAAAAGGCCAAAACCAAACTCCACATTTCCACCAGCCTCTAATATCGAAAGCTAAATCAGTATACAATCGGCGCCTTTAACGCCTAATAAATTCCGACCTTACGGAGTTTACGACTAAATCCGGAAAATCAAAAGGAATTCCGGTACTGATACGGCACTCGATTCTTTGTTTCGACGGATCAACGGCGGGGGGAGGGGGATGATCAAAATAATGGGATTTTCCCGGCGAGATTATGCCTGGATTATTTTATGCCGAGTACCTAGTAAAAAAAAATCCTACCCACCCTGATATTGAGGGACGCCAAGCAATTTTAGGCACTATACTCATTGCGCTAGGGGTGGGATTCGGTTGGAAGGTGGGGGAGGGGAATTTCATTTTGTCCCGAATAAAAATATCCCATACGACGGCTTTGCTTTATCATTGTGAGGCTCGCGGTGTAATTAGTTTTCGCAAAGCAGCCTCGTATCCTTATTCTGGGGTGTCATTTTTTTCTCAAAGCAGGATACATTATTTTAAAATAAAATAAAAAAACGGGTTGCATATTTTTTTAAGTTTATGCGTATTTTTTCCAGTTAGTAAGTTACTTAAGACGAAATGTATGTTTACATTAACTTGGATTTTTTTTCGTTATAAATATACTAAGAGTTATTCGTAGAATACTCCTATATTATGTAGGTAATATAATAAGTTTTAGTATATTTATAACGAAAATATGTTTTTTAAGGTTAATGTAAACATAAATTTTTTCTTAAGTAATTTATTTACGAGTAAGAAACACCTTTAACAACAAAAATGCTACGGGGATGTTGCTACGAGCTACGTCGTAGCTCTTGTAACGTTGAGTCAGAAATGATATATCCTCAAAAATAACTTTATATTTATGTTATTTGCTGTCTATCCACCAATCATAATTAAAAGTATCAATTTTTTTTAATGAAATAATTAGTAATTATTACTTCCGTTGAAGATTAGGTTTTTATTTTATACAAAAACACATCTCCACTTTCATTTTATCAATATTTCCCACCTTCCTCACAGAAAACCGGCGTGAAGCAGCACTGTGCTGTGTTTCGCTATGTGAGCGAGGGTACCGGAGGCCTATCCGGAGGGAAGGGGGGTTTAAAGCGCACTTGTGACTCTACTGGTGTCGAAGGTGTCTATGAGCGGTCCGTCTGCTCGTCTGCCACCTATCACATAATAAAAATATTTTTTTTCCAGTAAAAAAAGTTAACGGGTTTTTTTAGGTATTTTAAGTTTTAGAAATTACTTTGCAAGTGCTTTTTAAGGAAATAATGCACTTATAAATTCCTCGATAAGTCTATAGGTGGAAGCAATCTTTCTGCAGGTGATTGAGTGTCTGCTCTTCCAACCGAGCTCCAGAAGACAATAATTGTAATTTGAAGAACTATTACTATTCCGTTTATTTAAAAAACTTATTTTTTTTATATAAAAGTGTTCCAGAATAAGTCTACCCAGGGCGGGATTAGCGGAGCGTCCGGGGTTCCGGTGAAAAATTGAACCGTTCATTGTTTTAAATGTCGGTGCGTGACCGGGGCCCGATGCAGGAGTCGCCGTAATTGTATCATCTCCCCGTGAGCTTTATTTGGATATGCCATAGAGATGGAATCGACTGTCCTGATGTGACTGTACTGCGATTCCAAACGAAGCATCGCTCGAAATTCAAAATATCACATATAATGGAAATCAATTAAAAAGACTGGAATTCAAATGAGGGTTTTCGCGTGTAGAAAATCCGCTAGATGGCGTACTGTTGGACTAAGATCCAACATCAATCGCATTGGTTGTTTATTTTGTCAAATTGACATTTTGACAGGTCACGTTTAAAAATAACCAATCACATTGTACATGGACCTCACTCCTATACCTAGTACTCCATCTAGCGGATTTTTCACACGCTAAAACCCTCATTGAGTTATCTTAGAGGTCATAAGTACATAAGTAATTACTATTAAGAATTTTTTTATTTCAAATGCTTTATATGGCGTCGCGATACCTACTGTGGCAGATACGATGGTGCATTTGATGATTGATGACCAAATACGATGATGACCTTCATAAGCCAAAAGGTTAGGTTCGATTCCCATTTCGGACAAGTATTGGTATAACATTTATTTTGTCTGTTATGTGTATAGTTGAAACGTCCACAATACTAATTCTTTAGCTCCTAAGTACGGAATCAGGTGAATGTATCAGATGTTGTATGAATTTTTTACTTAATAACTTTTCACAAGTGATTGTGTGACATTGATAAAAAATGTCATAAAAAAGATAATTTATTAAAAATAACTTACCTATAAATGACATTTAAATAAAACGTTTCAACTTTTAAAAGAAACAAAAACAAACCTATTCAAATAAGCTCAATAAGTAAGCTATAAAGAACAGAAATACTTAATGCAAAATACGTCTTGCGAAAAAAATTGCCGACGAACAATGCATCGGTAGCGCAATAAAATCCATCAAGAATCATATTATTGTGTTACCTATACAAAGTGATTGTCACTCGTGGCATCGTGGCACATGGCGGAGGCCAGGGCGGAGCCTATCACACCACGCCCACAGAAAAACGGCGGACGCGATAAGGTCGAAATCAGTATGGAGATTCGAGAGATTTTCGGCTTTACGGCACAAGCAAGCCAGCCGAACGGAGTGAGTCCTTCCCTTAATACATACTCGCCGCCCGTGCCGGTCGCACGCCTCGATTCGGACCGGTCCGAATTCTAAATTCAAATTTTCGAAGTTAGTTCGGGTATGACGGTTTGAATTTTTTGACAATGGAAATCAGTGCAATGCCACCGATGCCGCTGGACTTTTCGATGGTGCGGAGTGGTAGCGGGTCTCCGCCGCTGCGGGAGGCTTCGCCGAGGCCCGTTTCGAATAGTGCCTTCAGAGTTGTCACGCCGAAAGGTAAGTTTTTTAATAAAAAAAAAACAATAACATTTCTGTTATTGTTTTTTTTTTGTTGTTGTTCAAAATAAGTCCACGTTTGCTCTCAGAAAAAACAAGAGAGCAATGTTTGTTTACATTTAAAGTTCTGAGTCAAAGCTTTGTTTAAGTTGGCTTGTGTCTAAAGTTTTGGACTGTATTTCAAACGTCTAAAGTATCGTAGTTACAACAAACAGAAGTTTGCTTGAAAACGTTGTCAATAGAAAATTTTAGGCCGTAAAAAATATTTAGTGTTTTATTCATAAAAGTTCAATTTATGAATAAAGCCCATAATATGTTTCACGGAAAATGGTGTTTTAGAGAAGTTTTGTCGTTCGAAACAAAAAAACACATACAACATTTTCAAAAAAGGAATTATAACTGCTTTATAACACCGTTTTAGCTGGCAAAGATGAAATGAAATGAGATGAAAGAACATGAAATGAAATAATATATTTATTCGTTATAATCATAGGTAGAAAAAGATATTAACACAATATTGTTTCACTACGATTGACCTGGTAGGTAGGTAAATTAATTAGTCAATGAATTTAAAGTTGAAATATTTCATCATAGACATTAAGCCGTTAACTGCGATGACCTCTATCAAATGCTGAAAAAGAAAATAAAAAAAAATTGATGTTTTTACTTTAACATTTTGAAGGAGAGATGAAAAATAAATAACAGTAAATATTTTAAATAATTCTTAAGATTACTTATTCGGTCCAGCGGGCCACCGTTTGAATTTTAATAATTGTATTGAATTTATGTAATTTTATTTAAAAAATGTATTCTTTGGGTAGTTACCTACCGGAGAAAAGTAGTTAGGTTACATATTTGTGATTTTTCAGATTGTTTACATGTTATTCATTTCATAAGAGTCATAGTCTTTTAGTAATTTAGCTAAGTAGATAAATTTTTAAGGTGACGGGTAGGGCACACTAGCGACACAATCGATTTTAATTTATACATGCTAAACCGGATCTATTTTAAACAATTTCGGGGTTACAATCTCTCGGCAAACACTTATACTATTATTTCTTTCGTTGTTTACGTGCTAATTCTAATTCATGCTGTGTATACACGCTTTTGGGTTTATATCTAGAACAATTATTTTTTTATGTTACTATTTAATATAAATTAAGATTGTAACCTGTAGTGTATGCCATAATAAATAAATAACCATGCACAAATGTTGGGTCCGTTTTTTGTACGCGAAAAATTTATTCACGCCAAAAGTGGCTGCTTTTAGCGGTAATTCAAATTTCGAGTATAAAAGCAGATCCAAAAGTGAAGTATAAATATTTCATAAATCGTATAATTGTTTGACGAGAGATTTTAACAGCGAATTTTTTTTAATTAGATCCGGTTTAGTAGCTAAAAATAAAAATTGATTGGCGTCGCCAGTGTGCTCTACCTGTCACCTTAATAGAACATACACGACTTTTGAAAATCCGTCCTTGAGTTCACTCCTCATCTTAGCGTGTAAATTCTCGGTTGCGTCCAAAGTTGTCGCTTTAGAGCCCGGGGTAGGTATATCATGGTCTAGGATTTGCTGGCGAGCTGGCAATTACAATGAACCGGTACGACATTGATATCTTCAAGAAACGAGCCTATACCTTCCCAAAAGGCCGGCAACGCATCGCCACTCCCTCTGGTGTGACTGATGTCCATGGGCGGTGGTGATCGCTTAACATCGGGTGACTCGCATGCTCCTTTGTTTCCCTTTCTCATAAAAAAAATGAAGCGACTGCCGTCTGACCTCCGCAACCCTTCAAGAGGGGAACCAAACCAACTGTATCATAGCGCCACCTCTTAAGTAATAAACATTAATCTGTTTATTGCTTAATACCTAACTAAAATTTGTTTGACGAAACAAGCCTTCTTAATACGCAACCAACCATAGTAAGTAAATCAAACTATTTGCTTTTTCATGTGTCAGATTTATCTAATACGATTATAACAAAGAGACCTTATATATACAGGGTGAAAAAAACAATGGGCCCTGAACGAACACAACCTTAAATCCTTAATCTTAAGCACTTTTGACATAAAGGAAAAAATCATTTATTTTTTAACAGAAATAAAACTACTTTTAAAGTTTTTTTTAATGTGCTTGTAATGCCCAGGAATCTAACCGGATAAAAACCCAAAAATGAAGATTGGCCATTTTATTCCACCACCATCGGCTGGGTAGGTTCAGGTAGAATCTGGGGACATACAAAACAAACGTACTTACCTACATACATATACTGCTAAAATCATGGCCCTTCCTTTTGGCTTTGCTGCAATCAGATAAAAATCCAAACATTATTGAAACAAATATTTATTGAAATACTTAAACGACGAGGTGACTTAAATTTATATAAACTGGTAAAATTATACATTCCATTTTTCCAGATTGTTTGAAAAGTACATTTTAGAGTAGTAAATAACAAGAATAAAGAAAGATGTAAAAGTTAATTCAATAAATTTAATTTGTATTCAAGTAATTTATTTATTTATAAAATCTTTTGTTTACATTATTTGGCTTTATAGTGTCTTAAAATCCTACATTAGGTTTGTCTAGATACTATTATTCTCTAGACAAAATTAATTTACTTATACCAATTTTTATGTCAAAGTGCATTAGCAAAATTCGATACAAGTCGTACCTAGTGATGTCTTAATGTAAAAAGTTAATATATTTTTGTATGGTTTTCTATTTAACTAAGGACCCCGTTCTAAATTTCAATAGGTAAGTATGCATAACATTTTCAAAATGTTTATTTGTGAATTACTTGCTGTAGAAAATGCACCGCACCTGTATTAATTAACTCATTATTTATTAGTATTTATATATATGTTTTCGTATTCTATAGTATATATTTGTTAATTCCGCTGTTGGTTCTGATAAACACAGGTGCTTGAGCTACCAATCTCTAAGTCAGATCAAGGTACGGTATGTTGTGAAATAATTATGTTTATTTATGTATTATATAAATTTAATAATAATTCTGATGGAAACTACAAAAAAATAACTAGTGATGAAACTGTTTTTTTTTTAATTTAGCGTTTTCTCCATTTAGACTTTTTATATAGGATATTTTTTCGTTAAAGGTAGGTACAGCATTCCCATACTAAAAGTATTTTTTCATTAAAATAAACACCTAAATATTATCTCAATATTGTTGCCGTTACTGTAATTGAACGATAAAGGATAAAAAACACTTTTTATTTAATGGGAGCCCCAATACAAAAAAAACTTGAAATATTTGTTATTATAACGGCAATGGAAATACGTCATTGAAATACGAATAACACCCTAATTCTTAGATCCCGCGAATAATGCAGGTGAAAATAGCGAGTAATTTCCCCAGCAATATCAACTACAATATCTATTCCGCAGTTAACCAATAATGCGTCCGTTAAAAATAATCAACTTTTAGCGATCCCGCGAAAATAAGAACAACTGCATACTAGGTAGGTATCCTATCCGCCGCAGTCGAGCAAAGGTTAATAATGTCTTCGCCAAAGCGATGGGTTAATTCCGGCCGGGCAGCCTCACGTATTGAAATTTACAAAGAGAACCAAATGCAGATGAAATATTAATTTTTCAATTTCTCGCTCCCCTGATGAGAGGATGCCTTTTTTCAGTTCCCTTTGAGTTTTGATCGGGAGCTAAAAAAAATAATCTACGTTAGTGTGTGGAGGGTGAATTTATTTAGTCGAAGGAGAATATTGCGATTTGGTAAACAGTGTTTTGTTTTACGTTTTTCGGGTTACTTGGTTTGTTGGCCGGCCTTTAGTAAAGTAATGTATCAGCCTATAAACTGTCCCACTGCAGGTCAAAGGCCGCCATCATAGAATTCAAGTTATAAGATGGGGTTAGGTTTAATCACCACGCTTGCCTAATGCAGATTGGTGATCACAAACCCGAGCTGTGTTTGAAAAAAATCGAAACATACCTACATTTACTCGACCTAGCAATCGAACCCAGGACCCCGATATCATGGCCCGGTACTTAAAACATTAGACCAACGGGACGTAAGTAAGAATAGTTAAACATTTAGAGCAACTACTAGTGTGGAATAAAGATATGTTTAAATTGGAATAAAGGAAAAAAAAATCAATTCACTTATAAAACTTTTATCTAGACTATAAAATAACTTTAATGTCAAAAGAGTAATCAAAAAGTATTTAAATCAAGTAAAGCATTGCCTGATTTTTATTTCTAAATTTGCATATACATTTTCGACGGCCGGCTTTCTATGAGAAGTTTTTTTAATTAAAAGATAGATACATGTTCTAAATTATGGGTTTAGAAGACTGTAACAATTCACTGGTTTACCTGTAAGTATATGACACTAAATCATCCACGATTTCTTTAATTACCTTTTAAATAACCAATATAATCTTAAAAAATTACAATGTTTACCTTAAAGCATAAAAATGAAATCTATTATCATTTTATAAATGAAAAAATACGACAAGAGAAATCAGCGAAAAATATGATTATTAAAAAAAAGTCCAAACCCTAACGCAGCGCAATCATAAAAAGACCCCCAAAGGTTCGAATTAACCCTGCGAAAGAACGCACAATAACACCATAACACTAAGCTACCGCAAACCCCCCGGTCACTCAGACCCCGCATCCGACCCTCGAAACTCAAGTGCCGAGGGTGTTAATTCTTGACATGACGACGGGACCGTCGCTGGTAAATCTAAGGTGTGTCAGGGTTGTTTTTTTTTTGGTAATGATAAGTTAAAAAATTATTAATTATTTTATATGAATAATTAAATCGACCTAGGTGAAGCGATACGACCGCCAAAATTGGACAAAAAAATTCTGCAATGCCTAGTAATTAAGTTGTGTATTTGTTGCAGTAAAGTATATCTACATATCTATCCGCGAAACCTAGCACCGCCAGTAAATTTGTATTCATTGTGGCGATTATGAAACATTAAAAAAAAGTAACAAAAAAAATATGTAAAAGAAAGTATAAAGGAAAGTATTGACATTTTTTTTGAGACATAATTATGTCATGATTTTTTCCTAAATGTAACCATAATTTTTGTAATTGCTAAAAGTGCCTACTTTAGGCAATAATATAAGAAAAGAATAATAAGAAAAGCAAAAAAAATATTGGAGCATTAAACTTAAGACTAATAATAAGAATTATGGTTACTTGCACGAAGATAATGTTACACGAGTACATCTGAGAAAAATATTAATACTTTCTTTTATGTTTACGTACGTTTTTAAAAATGTCTCATAATCAAATCTCTGTCCGTGGGATAGCTACGCTTCGGCATAAATGGGCCGGCTCGACCAGGGTGATACCACGGCCTCACAGAAAACCGGCGTGAAGCAGCATTGTGCTGTTCCGCTGCTTGAGTGAGGGTACCGGACCGGGTACAAAGGTCAGCAGCGCACTTGTGACTCCACTGGTGTCGCGGGTGTTCATGGGCGGCGGCAATTGCTTACCATCAGGTGATCCGTTTGCTCGTTTGCCACCTAACACATAAAATATAACTATTAGTAATATCTTTTACCGCAAAGTCCCGTTAAGAATTTGTATGAGAAATGATTCTGAATAAAGCATTTTTATTAATTCTTGTTAGCATTTTTTTTATATTCCAATTAATATTCTTAACTCCCAAAGGCAAACAAAAGCAACAAAAATCTCTAAAACCACAATACAGATAGAAAACAATTAATATCTTCTCATATAATCCGGATTGTTAGTAATTTCCCGTAGTGCCTGAGACATCTGATCCGGCTGTAATCGGATTTGGCTGATCGAACACCGGCCGTTATTGAGTTTGCCATTATTTTTCGTATGTCTGCAACGGTGGGACATTGATTTTCATATGATTCCTAGTTAGGAACGAGGAATAATTTGTGCTTTAGTTGATGTATTGTTTTCTTGGAATTTATGTCATGCTGAAATGAGAGGACTCCTTGCCTTTGATTATACACCGTAATTTTTTTATCGTTTACATTACGAAAACCTCATAATAGGTATGGTGAATAAAGTATGTTTAGCATGTTAGAGAACAAAATAAGTGAAAAAAAATGTGCTGTTTTTTTTTTGGTAATTTTTTTTTATTATTATAAATGGACTTCATTCACGATACCTATTATGACGTTATCAGGATCTAAACGATAATAGAATATCGATGTACAGGGCGTTCTAACGACTATGTGACTTAAATCCTTAAATTAGCATTTTATACTTAAAGGAAACATCACTATATTAAAAAAAAACTGCATTCAAAAATTTATAGATTGTGCTTTTATTGCACGGGAATCGGGAAAAATGATTGATTTTTTATTCTACCAATCGATACAGACATTAAACGATACAATTTCTGTAGGAAAAGCATAGGTACTTACGTTTTGTCGTGAAAGATACTTTAGTAACAAATATCTAAGATACAACTTCATTCCCGAAAATAAAATATGGAAAACTAGTTATTTTATTCAACTAATCAATAAATTCCAATAATACCGAAAAAACGTATGCCACCTACTGTAGCAAAACAGATTCATTATAATAATGAAATAAGACCAGTGTGGCATACGACCACGGCGATACGGCATAATAATTTCAGCAGAGACAATTTTCTTGTTTCATACTTTTTAGAGCGTGTTTTTTGGTAGTCGGGTTTTATTTTTTAAACTTTATTTTAAGTAAAAGATGCTAACTTAAGGATTTAAGGTACTTTTCCTTCATGTCCCCTAGTCGTGGGACACCCTGTGTATATTCCCTTCTCGTTTCTATTTGATATTCTCTATCGCTACAATATGGCGGTCCTTAATTAAACTTGGTTTGAAGAGTTCTCATTCTAAGATTGGAAGTGGAAAAACTGTACCCCGGCATTGTTGAAGTATATGAGCGGCAGTTACCATTTACCACCTCATCTGCCTATAAACTATAAAAACTATTTTTATATCATTTTAACTTTCTTCATCATTATAATAAAATAATAAAAATAAAAGCCTTTATTTCGAGACCATAAGTCAATACTCAATACTTTATTTTCTCCACAATTACATAGATACAGGTTTTGTGTTGTAAGAACTTGATTGTAGCCATCCTGCGTAGATCGTCCCCCCACATAGCCAGAGGGCGCCCTACATTATGTTTGCCAAGACGCGGTCTCCACTCTAGAACTCGCTTAACCCATCGGTTGTCGGTTCTGCGAACCGACAACTGAACTGAAAAGTGAACTGTATGTATATTAAATTATTTTATGCTTTGCTAAAATAATATAAAGAATTACCTATATATACATTTAAATAAAGTATACCTATAGATCTTAGACGGACCATCGACTACTACCGATGACCGAACCTGTAAAAAAAAAACAAAACGAAAGATTTAAAGGGATTGCCATTCTCAAGAAGTGAGTTTTGACTCGGGCTTTAGTAATCAATGCGGCCCATGAGCATCTGCAAAATCTGAGAGATAGGTAATGCATTGCCGACATTTTCAAAAGGAGTACGCTATTAAGTAAATAATACACTTAAAATTTCATCTCGTGTTCAGGCGGGACTCGAACCCACACCTTTCACAATCCGGGTGAATGTTCTACCAATTACACCACTGAACGCGTTACTAACCCGACGAAATTTGTAAGTGTATTCGACATGAGCTGTCGATAGTCTCATCAATATTGTAGGTATATTTAAAATATCCAGATAAATCTTGATTTAAATTTTGATGAGACTATCGACAGCTCATGTCGAATCAAGCCCTTACAAATTTCGTCGGGTTAGTAACACGTTTAGTGGTCTAATTGGTAGAACATTCACCTGGATTGTGAAAGTTGTGGGTTCGAGTCCAGCCTGAACACAAGATGAAATTTTTAAGTGTGTTATTTAATTAAGAATAAATTGCAAAAGATTGCTTTAAAAGATATCAACTAGAGTACGCTATTCTCTTCAAGGTTCCTAAGTCGCAGCCGTTGGGAAACTACTAGTATTACAACCGCACCTCATCTAACGGGCAAAAATAAATCGGTTGTCCCAATAATCGGGACATGTCCCGCCGTAATTCATTTAGGGTGGCGTGCGCACGGCGAGAACGGCAAATTAGATTTCCATAGGGAATGATGGATTGCCCTGCGATCTGGACTGGAAATCAGGGTACAGTTACTGAGTCTGTGAGATAGTATATTAGCTATTTTATTCTGTTCAGAAATAGCCTAATGACATTACAAGGTTGCCGTGTGGTCCCCGGCAGAGTAGAATAGGCCACCCTCACTCCTACCTAGGTGTCGTAAAAGGCGACTAAGGTAAAGCTGCTGGCATAATCATTAGCACCCAGAGAAGGAAAACTCTGCATTCATATCAAAACCCTCGCCAACCCGTCCTGCCAAGCGTGGTGAGTATGGCAATTACCCCTCATGTGATTGAGGGAGGCCCGTGCCCCAGCAGTGGGGACTTAAATAGGGCTGGTGATGATGAGGATGATGATTACAAGGCCTCACTTGAAATAGTTACATAGAAATGTTATTCTAGCTTCGAAATTTGACGTACAATTTTGGTCATTAGCCACTTTAATCGTAATTCAGTGCAATAGTAAGGCCCCAAAATACAAACTATTTTTTATGTGAGAAGGGGCAAACGAGTAGACGGATCACCTGGTGGTAAGCGACATAGAGTAACTTGGTAAGCGATTACTGCCTGCACCTATGAGCTCCCGCAACACCAAGTAGTCAAGTACCTATGGCTTTTAAATAGATGTATGCGTAAACTATTTTCTTAAAGGCTTTCATTTAAGGTGACGGGTAGGGCACACTTGCGACGCCAATCGATTTTAAGTTTTAGCTACTAAACCGGATCTATTTTAAACAATTTCGGGGCTACAACCTCTTCTCAAACACTTATACTATTTGTTAAATAACCATGAAAAAATGTTGGGTCCAACGCTGATTCACGCCAAAAGCGGCCACTTTTGGCGTGAATCAATTTTTTGCGTACAAAAACGGACCTAACATTTGTGCATGGTTATTTAATAAATAGTATACGTGTTTGCGAAGAGGTTGTAACCCCGAAATTGAATTTTATATAGATCCGGTTTAGGAGCTAAAAATTAAAATCGATTGGCGTCGCTAGTGTGCCCTACCCGTCACCTTAATGAAATATAATAAATTCGTGGAATATTATGAATATTGAAATATTATACGTATTAAATTGCCGTTTTGTATGGCAATTTTCTTAGTAGTTGTGTTTTACATAGTAAAATATTTTGAATTGCAAGCTAAGTATTAATGCTACTATTAATTGTGCTTATTAACTGTGCTTTGATGAACAACGCTTAGGAATGTAATGGATAGCTTTTTAGAAAACAATATTTTTTATAAAAAAAGTTGTGTTTGATCAAAACGTCAATTCTGCCAAGTAAAAAAAAGGGTCATTTTCAATTATACTTTTTTTGCATCTAGGATAAAATATTATCTGATCTTTATTTCATATAGACCTTACAATTGTAGTCTTAATCAAAATAAAATTATAATATGGTGACTTTTTGCTTACTAAAGGAGTTATACATCTTTTGTTTAAAAAAAAAATGACAATTTCATACTTTAACCCCTATTATTTACTGCCGGTTTGGAAAGTAGCTTTCTAATGAAAATACCAGTAAGAAATTCACCCTCATTCATTAAAAAAAAACACAGAACTCATTTAATTAAACAAGTGTGCAGATTCTGTTTTACGTCGAGAAGTATGTGTATGTGTCTTAAAATAAATTATCAATTTAAAAAAAATATACTTGAAGATTGTAATTATTGTACTACCATTTTCGTGGACAAATAGTATAAGCTTAAATGAGATTAAGCTTAGATATACTATATTATGACAAATAACCACTCAAAACTCCAGTCAGACATTATTAAAATGCGAATTACCTAATAAGGGCAAAAAATCTGACACCGAATCGCAAGACGAACACATGCGCGCGCGCAATGACAAAACAAGCGCAAAATCGCGCGTCCTCGCCGCATCCGACATCCGCTTCTCACACTCGCTAAGTATTACACATAAAAACAACCATACAATGTGTGTTTTTAATGCGCGGATTGTGAATTAGCTCCTGTAAGCTCTCATTCAAGTAAGGTCATGACAACCCGATTGGAACAGTAGGTCGTGAACGCTGCCTCTGATGCAAGGGTTGCAGGTACAAACATTTGTGTGCATGAACATGTTTGTTTGTATTGCTAGGGTGTTTTTTATGTATTATAAGTATGTATGGACAAAAGAAAAGTATATTTATTTATTTTTATTTATTTATTTGGTACACATAACATGATACAATCGTATAAGAGTCACAAATTCAGATAAGAAAATATAGTACAAGATTGTAACACTGAAGACATGCATACACTTAAAGACTAAATAACTTTAACACATATTTGCGGCACAACTATCATCATCATCATCATCATCATCAGCAACCCACACTCGTCCACTGCTGGACATAGGTCTCCCCTAATGCACGCCACTGCTCCAGATATGCGGCCACTCTCATCCAGCCCACACCAGCCAGCCTTCGAATGTCATCATCCCATCTTGTCGCAGGGCGTCCTACACTACGCTTACCTAGTCGCGGTCTCCACTCAAGGACTTTACGGCTCCAACGGCTGTCAGTTCTGCGGCTAACATATTAGCCGCAGAACTGACAGCCGTTGGAGCCGTTGGAGTGGCAGTGGACTGGTCATAACCAGTCCACTGCCACTTCAGTTTGCTAATTCGGTGGGCTATGTCGGTGACTCTGGTTCTCTGTCGGATTACATCATTTCTGATACGGTCCTTCAGAGATACTTCGAGCATAGCCCTTTCCATAGCTCTTTGAGCGACTTTGAACCGGTGGACTAGTCCAGCCGTGAGTGTCCATGTCTCGGCACCGTAAGTCATGACCGGAAGGACGCACTGGTCGAAGACTTTCGACTTAAGACTTTGAGGGATGGGTGACGAGAAGACTTGACGAAGTTTACCAAATGCTGCCCATCCTAGCTGAATTCTTCTATTGGCTTCTCTCTCGAAGTTGTTTTTCCCAATTGGAGCGTTTGTCCTAGATAGGCACAACGATAGATCCGATGATTATATCCACAAACATATCTGATCTGTTTATGGAGACAACCAAAGGTGTAAAAGGGGGAAATATGTACAAATGATTTAAAATATATATATTTTTCTATAAAAAATATTTACAATAATGGCGTCTGACCACTAAGTGATTGAGCTATTAATATATAAGCATTTGAAAGCCACTGTTGATTCTGATATTGTGTTACGGATACGGACACGGTTACAACTCTAAACAGCGAGAAAGACTTGCGGCATACGGTATAGGGTAGGTAATTACTTATTAGATTCATTAACACCGAAATAGGTAGCTCAAGTACCTGTACCATTGCGCACCTGCAATGGTACAGGTACTTGAGCTACCTATTTCGGAGTCAGATCAATGTATGTGATGTTGTGAAATATTTATTTATTTATTCATACTATTTGGAACCCCATCATCTTAACTTCGGAGCCTGGGGTACCCTTAGATCATAATCCAGGATTCGTGGAGTTTGAACATTACTGTGGCGATTGGACTGTATTCACCGCAATTTTTTTATCGTTTACATCACGAAAACCTTATTATAGATATCGTAAATTAAGTATGTTTAGCATGTTAGATCAACAATATCAGCGAAAAGAAAACCATACATTATTGTATTTTATATTATGTGTGGAACAGCTGATTTTTTTTTTACGTGTTTTGTAGGTCTAACATGCTAAGTGGGCTTTATTAATGATACTTATTATGAGGTTTTCGAGATGTAAGCGATAAAAAATTAGCGGTGTATAAAATAAAAGAAAATTTGGGGATGGGATGCTAATAAGAACTTCTGTTATCAGCAAAACTAATGCTGTAAATTTTTCAAAAATTTCACTGACACAGACACCAACTAAGATAATACTATAAAAAAACAATAATGTATCAAAATCAGTAAGAGATTATAAAACATAAACACTTACCATCAGGTGACTCGCTCGCTCGTTTGCCTCCCTTTCTCATAAAAAAAAACAATATAAAAGAGGCTGGTCCGTAGACTTCTTATCACGCTAACCTTTTTTTTTAAGTGACACAGTATATTAGCCAATATCCTCAGCCTGATGGTAAGCAAGAGGAGAGCCCACCGGAAGCGATGTCAGGCATCAATCACCTTTGGGACTGCAATACTGGCCCGCGAGATGCTTCTTCCACGCTTCGTTTAAGTTGACGGGTAGGCCACACTAGCGACGCCAATCGATTTTAATTTTTAGCTACTAAACCGGATCTATTTTAAACCATTTCGGGATTACAACATCTCGGCAAACCCTAATACTAGTTATTAAATACTTATACTTAACTTTTGGGTCTGCTTTTGTACTTGAAATTTGAATTACCGTCAACATAGAATCCGGGGTCTTTTAGGCGGGGCGTGAAACGGCATCTCAACAGGCCATTAGGGTGAGGATGGCAGATAAATGGGTACTTTGTTGGTTCTTTTGTGCCTGTCAGCCTCATATTTGGATTTCGCGGCTGCTTACCATCAGGCGGAGTGAGGTTATCCTGATTGGCCTTCATATATATAAAAAAAGCGGCCACTTTTGGCGTGAATAAATTTTTCGCGTACAAAAACGATCCCAACATTTGTGCATGTTATTTAATAAATAGTATAAGTGTTTGCCGAGAGATTGTAACCCCGAAATTATTTAAAATAGATCCAGTTTAGAGTTATAAATTAAAATCGATAGGCGTCCCTACCCGTCACCTTAAAGGAATCCATAATCTAGGAAGGAGGAAATACAGACGCCGGCCACGAGTTCCATTTCTTGACAGTACGGCAGAAATAGGATGTGACAGACCTTTTTTAACACGACAAAAACGTTGCAACTTCGCAAACACCCAACTCGCAATCGCGTTAACTCAAAAATCCTCACAATCATCTAATCGTCTCTTGGGCCAACTGCATCAAAGGTCCCATTAATTATTAATTTGGGCGCCAAATCGCCTTTTGTACGGCGAAGGGATTTGGCGAATCCGCCAGACGCCACGTGTCGCCCATTAGGGTAATGGCAAGCTGGAATCTTTCCAAGGGAAGGTTTAAAGTATGGTGGTGACGTTTTAGACTAATTGTGAACGGGGCCCGGTTTGAGTGAGAGTGTTTTGCTCTATTCTATGTAGGTACACACATTATGGCCCTAAGAAAGTATACATCCATAGCAATATTATAGTAAGTAAGCACTTTAAGCTGTTGATGCTGCGTCCGATCCCTCTCCGGTCGTGTCACCCTAGTATCCCATCGGAATATGAGGGTAAGGGAATAGAGAGTGCACTTGTGTTTGCGCACACACTTGAGCACAATAATATATCCTGCGTACGTGGCTGATCGTAGAGATTGGCCGCCGTAGCCGTAATCGGTTGGAGGATACTAAAGCAAGTAAGAAGTAACGCATTCATTGACCACAAACCCGAATACAATTACAACAAGATGTTAACAATAAGACAGAAAGCCGTGGGAGGGCAACGCTTCGGCATGAATAGGCCGACTCTACCGGATTGATACCACAGCCTTACAGAAAACAAGCGTGAAGCAGCACTGTGCTGTTTTGGTGTACTAGGTGACCGCTAGTTATGTATATGTCCTCATTGTTCTAGGTGTATGACACTTTTATACACCTAGAACAATGAGGGCTTAATGGAAGATTAATAATAAAACATTATTTTACAGATCCTAAACAAGTTAATAGCAGTTTATGTGAGTATCTTACATACATACTTTATTATCTACAATAAATAAATAAATAAATAAATATTTCACAACATCACATACATTGATCTGACCCCGAGATAGGTAGCTCAAGCACCTGTGTTACGGATATCAGAATCAACAGTGGGATTACAAATATATACATATAATACTTTTCTTTTGTAAATACAATCATGTTTTAATCTTCAAAGTAAGGAAGCAAATAAACTTACGGCAGTATAATGAATATAACTTGCCCCCACGGCGACACTTAAAAAACTATATTTAATCAAGACGGGAATTAACACGATATTTCTTATGTGATACAACATTGTGTACTCACATATTTTACTCGACGTTTCGGCTACGTTACGGCTGCCGTGGTCACGAGCGGACCGAGTCCTTCGTCTTGTGACCGATTGTATCACATAATAAATATCGTATTAATTCTCGTTTTTATTAATTATAGTTAGAATGCAACGCGAAAATCTAAAAACTACTTAAAAAACTGTTATATATATATTTTTTTTTTATTCTAGTGGCAGACAAACGAGCAAGCGAGTCACCTGATGGAAAGTAATCATCGCCGCCCATGAACATCTGCGTAATCAGAGAGATCGCTAAAATGTTGCCGGCCTTTTTTTTTTAAAAAGAGTACGCTCTTCTCATGAAGATCCCTAAGTCGTAGCCGTCCGGAAATACTCCTGCAGCCATGCCGTTCCACAGAACTGAGGTACGTGGTAGAAAGTTCCGGGAGAAACGCACAGATATAATGTGAAAAACAAACCTATAACGGTCATTTTAACCGACTTGAAAAAAAGGATGAGGTTCTCAATTCGGCATATATAATATAATAATATTAATCCCGGATTAGTATCATGATAAGGATATCAGGATCTGATGATGGGATCCTGGAAAAATTGAAGGGATCCCTCAACCTTTAAATACACAAGTAATGTTTTTGTAACTATTTTAAAACTGCACCAGTATTTACACCTGATCGTATTAATTGTGTGGCTCTGCTGATGATGGAAGGTCAACTCCTCAACGGTAAGGAGTTAAAGGATAACTCTTTGAATACTGACCGGATGGCGCAATTGGTAGTGACCCTGCCTCTTACGCCAAAGGTCGTGGGTTCGATCCCCACCCTGGACAAACATTCGTGCGATGAACACTTGTGTTTGTTCGGTGTCTGGGTGTAATATATGTATTTAAGTATATATTTGTGTTCCTCTGTTGTCTGATATCTGTAACACAAGTGCTTAAGCTACTTAGTACGGAATCAGGTCAATGTATGAGATGTTGTGAGAATTAAAAAAACCCTGTTGAATAATTGAATGTTGTATTACACGTGCATGTCCAGCGGTGCATGCTCGGATTCGATCCGAGTGAAAGTGAGACGCTTCTTTTTTTAAAATTAGTTAGTTATTTGGCGGGGGTGGAAGAGATTGTCGGATTAAGTCCCGATTCGCATTATCTGTGAATAAAACTATATTATTTGTACTATATATTGGGTAGTATTGTATGTTATTCTATTATTATGTAATAATAATATTAATTATATAACATAATGCATATTTCTGCCATCTCCAATTTCATTTGTTAAATTACTTTTGCACTGCCTTCCCTTATTACCGAATACGACATTTCTTTCATCTACCCAAAGGTTGTCTGGAAGAAACGCTACAAGCGATAAGACCGCCTTATTGTATTGTCTGTTGCTGTTGTATCATGCTTGTATTTTATTTTTGTGCAATAAAGAATATCTATCTATCTATCTATCTATCTTTGAGTTGATACGGGAATCTGTACTTATCTCTTTCATCAATAGACAGTGTAGGTGCGGGATCGAACCCGAGACCCTTGCATCTCAACCGGCGCACAAACCACTGCGCTAAACGGGTCGTCAAATGATAGCGCTATACCATCACAATAATAATAATTCTCACAAAATCTCATACATTGACCTGATTCCGTACTTAGTACCTTAAGCCCTTGTGTTACAGATATCAGGCAACAGAGAAACACAAATATATACTTAAATACATATACTACACTCAGACACTGAACAAACACAAGTGTTCATCGCACGAATGTTTGTTCAGGGTGGGGATCGAACCCACGACCTTTGGCGTCAGAGGCAGGGTCACTACCAATTGCGCCACCCGGTCAGTCATAGAGTTATCATCGGATTAAGATTGGTTGAATCGGCCCTTTAGGATGTAAACATACCGTGTAAAACTGCACTGGCCAAATATGATCATCCAATGAGCGAAAATATATACATTGCACCTGTTCTTGAGTATTCCATCATCATCATCATCAGCCCATTTAAGTCCCCACTGCTGGGGCACGGGCCTCCCTCAATCACATGAGGGGTAATTGCCATACTCACCACGCTTGGCAGACGGATTGGCGAGGGTTTTGAAATGCAGAGTTTTCCTTCTCTGGGTGCTGATGATCATGCCAGCAGCTTTACCTTAGTCGCCTTTTACTACACCTCGGTAAGAGTGAGGGTGGCCTATTCTACTCTGCCGGGACCATACGGCCCTTCTTAAGTATTATTATTGCTCTTAAGTATTTATTCTTATGTTCTTAAGTATTATTATTGCTTATTTTTTACACTCTGTAATACCTGTTTACACAGTACCTAATAAGTCTGATATCTACTACCTATTTTTCCAAAAATAAAACAATACAAGTACAAAGTTTCATAATACAATTATAATCATTTATTCAGTTAAATTTACAACATATTGGCACATAACATTAAATTAACGTTTATAGGTATTATACCTATTTGGATTTTGAATATCATTTTAAGGCGGCGGGAAGTCCTAACTAGCGACACCATTCGTTTTTTATTGTTAGCTACTAAATCGGATCTATTTTTAACAATTTCGGGGTAACAAGCTCTCGGCAAACACTTATACTATTTATTCATTAACCATGCACAAATGTTGGGTCCATTTTTGTATGCGAATAATTGATTACCGCCAAAAGCGGCCACTTTTAGACGGCCACTTTTGAATCAATTTTTCGCGTACAAATTTTGGGTCCGCATTTGTGCATGGTTATTTAATAAATAGTATAAGTGTAAGCCTGCATGGTCAGGGTCGAGTTAAAAGAGTGGGAGCACAACAAGCACTGAATTCTGGAAAAGACTACCTCGACTAGAACAGTCTAAGGCGTTGATACAGGCGTTCGATCAGAGACGAGCTGTAGAAATAATAAAACTGAGTAGAGGAATGTTAGGGCACTCACTCGGACCCTCACAGGGCACTGCAAATTAAACAAGCACCTGCACAACATGGGGCCTTTCAGATACCAAAATCTGCAGGTTCTGTCGCGAGGACGAGGAAACGATTATCCACGTCTCGCGAGTGCATAGCGCTGCACCGCTGCAGAAGCCGGCACCTGGGAGCACACATGAGCTCAGCTGAACGAGATCAGAGAGCTCCCCCCATCAGCTCCATTCTCGGGTTTATCCTGGAACTGGAGCTACATGAGGAACTGTAATAGGTTACGAGGCTGCCACAATAGATCATCTACTGGTCGCAGTGGCTATGAGACGCAGGGCTCACCCCATTTCTATCAAATAATAGCATAGAAAAAAAGTGTTTGCCGAGAGGTTGTAACTCCGAAAAATGTTAAAATAGATCTGGTTTAGTAGCTTAAAATTAAAATCGATTGCATCGCTAGTGTGCCCTACCCGTTACCTTAATGGAATACAATTTCCAGGTTTCCCCACGTTAACTTGTGGGGACAGGTTACATCACGGTTAGATAAATAAATAGTTATAATTAAAAATATTAAAAGGAGTGGTACATACTGTATTTTGATTTAAATGCATATTCAATTTCCCTTTTAATATATCAGTTTGAAACCACTGGGATTTTACGTCAGATTTATCTTTAGTTGGAACAACAAATATACACCATTATTATTATATCGTTTACATCCCGAAAATCTCATAAAAGGTATCGTGAATAAAGTACATTTAGCATGTTAGATCAACATTAAGCGAAAAAAAAAAACAGGCTTTTTCCACACATTATTCATCATCATCATCATCATCATCAGCCCATTTAAGTCCCCACTGCTGGGGCACGGGCCTCCCTCAATCACATGAGGGGTAATTGCCATACTCACCACGCTTGGCAGACGGGTTGGCGAGGGTTTTGATATAAATACAGAGTTTTCCTTCTCTGGGTGCTGATGATCATGCCAGCAGCTTTACCTTAGTCGCCTTTTACGACACCTCGGTAAGAGCGAGGGTGGCCTATTCTACTCTGCCGGGGACCACACGGCATACAGATATATACTTAAATACATATATTACACCCAGACACTGAACAAACACAAGTGTTCATCGCACGAATGTTTGTCCAGGGTGGGGATCGAACCAAAGGTCGTGCCTTTGGCATAAGAGGCAGGGTCACTACCAATTGCGCCACCCGGTCAGTCATAGAGTTATCATCTGATTAAGATTGGTTGAATCGGCCCTTTAGGATGTAAACATATACCGTGTAAAAACTGCACTGGCCAAATATGATCATCCAATGAGCGAAAATATATACATTGTACCTGTTCTTAAGTATTATTATTGCTTATTTTTTACACTCTGTAATACCTGTTTACACAGTACCTAATAAGTCTGATACCTACTACCTATTTTTCCAAAAATAAAACAATACAAGTACAAAGTTTCATAATACAATTATAATCATTTATTCAGTTAAATTTACAACATATTGGCACATAACATCAAATTAACGTTTATAGGTATTATACCTATTTGGATTTTTAATATCATTTTAAGGCGACGAGAAGTCCTAACTAGCGACACCATTCGTTTTTTTTATTGTTAGCTACTAAACCGGATTTATTTTTAACAATTTCGGGGTTACAAGCTCTCAGCAAACACTTATACTATTTATTCATTAACCATGCACAAATGTTGGGTCCATTTTTGTACGCGAATAATTGATTACCGCCAAAAGCGGCCACTTTTAGGCGGCCACTTTTGAATCAATTTTTCGCGTACAAATTTTGGGTCCGCATTTGTGCATGGTTATTTAATAAATAGTATAAGTGTAAGCCTGCATGGTCAGGGTCGAGTTAAAAGAGTGGGAGCACAAACAAAGCACTGAATTCTGGAAAAGACTACCTCGACTAGAACAGTCTAAGGCGTTGATACAGGCGTTCGATCAGAGACGAGCTGTAGAAATAATAAAACTGAGTAGAGGACATGTTAGGGCACTCACTCGGACCCTCACAGGGCACTGCAAATTAAACAAGTACCTGCACAACATGGGCCTTTCAGATACCAAAATCTGCAGGTTCTGTCGCGAGGACGAGGAAACGATTATCCACGTCCTCGGCGAGTGCATAGCGCTGCACCGCTGCAGAAGCCGGCACCTGGGAGCACACATGATCTCAGCTGACGAGATCAAGAGCTCCACCATCAGCTCCATTCTCGGGTTTATCCTGGAACTGGAGCTACATGAGGAACTGTATGTAATAGGTTACGAGGCTGCCACAATAGATCATCTACTGGTCGCAGTGGCTATGAGACGCAGGGCTCACCCCATTTCTATCAAATAATAGCTAGAAAAAAAGTGTTTGCCGAGAGGTTGTAACTCCGAAAATGTTTAAAATAGATCTGGTTTAGTAGCTTAAAATTAAAATCGATTGGCATCGCTAGTGTGCCCTACCCGTTACCTTAAATGGAATAACAATTTCCAGGTTTCCCCAACGTTAACTTGTGGGGACAGGTTACATCACGGTTAGATAAATAAATAGTTATAATTAAAATATTGAAAGGAGTAGTACATACTGTATTTTGATTTAAATGCATATTCAATTTCGTTTTAATAATATCAGTTTGAAACCACTGGGATTTTACGTCAGATTATCTTTAGTTGGAACAACAAATATACACCGTTAATTATTATATCGTTTACATCCCGAAAATCTCATAAAAGGTATCGTGAATAAAGTACATTTAGCATGTTAGATCAACAATAAGCGAAAAAAAAACAGCTTTTTCCACACATTATTCATCATCATCATCATCATCATCAGCCCATTTAAGTCCCCACTGCTGGGGCACGGGCCTCCCTCAATCACATGAAGGGTAATTGCCATACTCACCACGCTTGGCAGACGGGTTGGCGAGGGTTTTGATATAAATGTAGAGTTTTCCTTCTCTGGGTACTGATGATCATGGCAGCAGCTTTACCTTAGTCGCCTTTTACGACACCTCGGTAAGAGTGAGGGTGGCCTATTCTACTCTGCCGGGGACCACACATTATTGCCGGGTGGATATTCTATTTTGTATGAAACAGCTGATTCTTTTTTCGATTGTTTAACATGCTAAATAGAGTATGCACGATACCTATTATGAGATTTTCGGGATGTTAACTATAAAAAGTAACGGTTTATAGACACAGGACGCTGGCTGCCCACATACCGCGAACAAAACCAAAGCCAAGTTTAGCTGATCTCAATTAAAAGTAACAAAAGGAAAATGGCAAAAGATGAAAGAGGTTAGATTTCACTTGGTCGCCGGGCGGCGTTTGCGCCGTTCCCACATTCAATTCCTGCCCACGCGCACTTTCAGCGCGTCCATGAGAATCAATCAACGCTGTTCCTCTAGTTTGTAAACAATTTATATCGAGACCATCTTTAGCTGGATTTTCAGATGTAGCTTTATGTTTCAGATGAAATAATACAGAGGCGCATGTTATAATAGGTCTTTATCTAGACACAAAAGGATGTATAACTCCTCCGTAAGCTATTTTTATATTTTTTTTTATGTTAGAGGCAGACAAACGAGCAAACGAGTCACCTGATGGAAAGTAATCATCGCCGCCCACGAACATCCGCGAAATCGGAAAGACCGCGAAATCTTGATGCAAAAAGAAATCTTGAAAATTACTTCTTTTTTACTTGGTAAAATTTACGTTTTTATCAAAATAACCTTTTAATTAAAAACAATTTTTAAACCTACGTTTTTAAACGTTGTCCATTAAAGCACAAATAATTATGGAGTAGTAGCATTAATTGTTACATTACAATTTTTTAAAAAAATGTATAAAAAATACAACTTTCAATAAAATTGCCATAGAAAACGGCAATTTCATAGGTAAAGACCTAATATCATGCAAGGTCTTTGTTGTCTGATATTCGCAACACATGCTATACCTTAGATTTATTCTCTTCTTAAGATTAGTCGAATCGGCACTTAGGATATTTTTTTTTTATATGAGTGGTGGCAGACGAGCAGACGGATCACCTGATGGTAAGCAATTCCGCCGCCCATGGACACCTGCAACACCAGTGGAGTCACAAGTGCGCTGCCAGCCTTTTCTCCTTCCCCCCCATTGGGCCTCCGGTAACCTCACTCACACGGCGAAACACAGCGCAGGCGCTGCTTCACGCCGGTCTTCTGTGAGGCAGTGTTGTCACCCCGGTCGAGCCGGCCCATTCATGCCTAGGAGATACACCCTGAGATACACCGTTTTAAAGTTACGTTAGTAATCATTAACTAAAAAAAAAGATTAACAGTACATTGCGGGGTATCAAATGAAAAAACTTTTTAGCACATTACAAAATGTGTAATTTTATTTACATAACTACAAATATTTAAAATAAAAATAAAGTTTGATTTGATTTTATTTTATTATTATAATGAATCTGTTTTGCTACAGAAGGTGGCATACGACCACGGCAATTCGGCATAATAATTTCAGCAGAG
This sequence comes from Marasmia exigua, assembly GCA_019059595.1. Lineage (NCBI taxonomy): Eukaryota > Metazoa > Arthropoda > Insecta > Lepidoptera > Crambidae > Marasmia > Marasmia exigua. The sequence continues at coordinate 380,136 of CM032467.1, forward strand.
ACAATTTTCTTGTTCCGTAATTTTTAGAGCTTTTTTGTTTTTAAACCCAATTTTTTTAATCCCAAAACTTTACTTATAAAAACGCCAAAAGGACTAAAATGCTAAATCAATTTCCACAAGCCCAAAACGAAACACTGATTCATCAACCAAGGTCGTATCTATTCGTCGTAACCGTTCACACAGTCAGAGTTACGATTTAATTTAGGCATAGTAGATCTCTGGATCAATTAGAGCAGCAGATGACAATGTGTGACTAAGCCGGCGTAGGAGTCTCCGTGGGAACCGGTGCGACTCATAGACGTTGTATAGACAATTTTCGTGTGTTGGTATATCAGTTTTTGGGTATTGGTATATGAGTTTTTGGCTGTTGGTATATGAGTTTTTGGGACAGAGATATTTATTTTATTTTCAAGGACTTTTTAATAAGATTTTTATATTGTGGAAGATATATTACGAATGCGTTATTTCTTTCCTCTTCCCAAAGTTTGTCTGGAAAAAACGCTACAAGCGATAAGACTGCCTTATTATACTGTCTGTTGTTGTTGTATCATACTTGTATTTTTATGTGATAGATGGCAGACGAGCAGACGGACCCGGACCACCTGATGGTAAGCTAGTAAGCGATTGCCGCCGCCCATAGACACCCGCGACACCAGTAGAGTGCGCTGCCAATCTTTAAACCCCCCTTTCTCCCAGATTGGGCCAGCGGTACCCTCACTCACGCAGCGAAACGCAGCACAGTGCTGCTTCACGCTGGTTTTCTGTGAGGTTTCACTCCGGTCGAGACGGCCCATTCATGCCGAAGCGTGGCTCTCCCACGATCAAACGAACGAACGAAACAAAGCGTGATGCAGGGCCTGCGCAGTGTTAGTGAGAGTACCGGTTGGCCAAATCTAGGGGAAGGGTGTATGTCTATGAGCGGCGACAATCGCTTAGCATCAGGCGTATGTTTGTCTGCCATTTCCCAAAAAAGTATATCCAATCGGAGTCAAGCCCTAGAATGTGCGTGTGTGACATCGCTTCCGTTGTAATTGCAACTTGGGCTCTGCTATTGCTTACCATCAGGCTGAGGAGAGCCAATATACTGAGCCCCTATAAAAAAAAGCCCAATTACCGCATCGGCGCTATAATCTTCCATGAAGACGCTTCAAAACTCATGTCATCCCGTTCCAAATAGCAAAGTTAAAGGTAGCTAGCACGAATTTTATATGTTTTAGATGTATATATTTGTTATCCCACTGTTGATTCTGATATCCGTAACACAGGTGCTAGAGCTACCTATCTCGGAGTCAGATGAATTTATGTAATGTTGTGAAATATTTATTATTATTTATTATGTTCTTTATACGCCGAGTATCACAGCTATTTGCTGGCTTTTCAGAAATGTACGAGCGTGGCCAAGTACAATTCCTACAATAATTTATTATTATTATTTTGATCCGGGACTATGCTCAGGTTTGTAATAATGGGGTCATCATCATCATCATCAGCAACCCATACTCGTCCACTGCTGGACATAGGTCTCCCCTAATGCACGCCACTGCTCCCGATTTTCGGCCACTCTCATCCAGCCCACACCAGCCAGCCTTCGAATGTCATCATCCCATCTTGTCGCAGGGCGTCCTACACTACGCTTACCGAGTCGCGGTCTCCACTCAAGGACTTTACGGCTCCAACGGCTGTCAGTTCTGCGGCTAATATGACCAGCCCACTGCCACTTCAGTTTGCTAATTCGGTGGGCTATGTCGGTGACTCTGGTTCTCTGTCGGATTACATCATTTCTGATGCGATTGGTACTGGTTTACAATAAACATTTGTCTTGAAATGCAAGCGTAGTCTTTGACGCTTTGCTATCCTAGGAAGACAGCGGAAGACAAAACTTAGTTCAGCATAGGAATTTACATGATAAATGATCAGCTCAATTTCAAAAAGAGTGCCTCAAGATTTCTGAGCCCTCAGCTCAATTATTTCGCTCGTTCCTAAGTTTGTGTCCGTTCAGAGTGCGATTAAATTGTACAATCCTCTCTGATTGGCGTGCGAACGAGGGATCGGGTTAAAAGGTGTTAATTGTGCGAGATTGAATGTTTTCTCAGGGCAGAATATTTCAATTGGACGCAATTGTCCGGCTGGACGTTTTTTATATTCTCCGGTTTAGTTGGTGAAATCTTTGTCACTTTGGTTTTTTTTTTATGTGATTGGTGGCAGACACGCAGACGGATCACCTGGTGGGAAGCGATTGCCTCCACCCTTGGACACCCGCGACACCAGTGGATTCCCAAGTGCACTGCCAACCTTTAAATCCCCCTTTCCCTCGGATTGGGCCTCCGGTACCGTCACTCACGCAGCGAAACACAGGACAATGGTGCTTCACGCCTGTTTTCTGTGAGGCTGTGGTATCACTCCGATCGAACCGGCCCAGTCATGCCGAAGAATGGCTCTCCCACGGTCAACGGTTTGTAGGTGTAGTTAGTAGGCTATTACTTAGTTTTTATAATTTTTTTTTACTTGTCTCTGTTATTACTATTTTGTTACTATTTTGAGCTCTTTCAGCTACAATATTGGAATTATCGTCCGGCTTATTCCCCTCGATTACCTACGGATTTTACACTGTCTTTCAGAATTAAAATTGAAACAAAATTAGTTTTTATTTCAATGAATTTTGAACAAACATGTTTAAAGTTGGCAACATGATAGATTTAAATGATTTTTGTCTTACAAATATTTGTTAGGTTCGGAAAATAGAGTTTTATTAACTGAATAAGCGCTTTTATCAAGTAATAATACATACTATTGGTCTTTCAATGGGCTGACATTTCTGATCCTGACAACATTCTCTGGTCAAGGTCAATCTTAATAAAAAATACTAACGATGTTCAAATAATGATACAACCAAGTGGCATGCTAATTTAAATAACAGCTCAAGTGTCTGTAATCATGAGTAAGTGTGCAAATAATAAAATCAGTTCTGCAACAGATGCCCGTGGGACTGATTGAGTCCGAATTTGGGTCAAAGTCGTTAGAGCACAGCGTTACTTTATCGCGTTCACAGCTATAAAGCTTAGACTAAATAACGTGATCATCAATGCCGTTCTGATATGATTCCATATGAAGGACGATGACACTTTCTCTAAATAGAAAGAAAGAAAATATTTATTATTATAGACATCACAACACAGAACTTATAGCAGTTGTAAACAGAACACAATTTGGCACAAACAGAAAACAAAACATAAAACAAAACATAAAACAATTAAAAATACATATAAATAAAAACAAAAGGAAAAAAAAGTTTTTTAGATTTTCGCGTTGCATTATAACTATAATGTATCAATACGCGGGCCGTGCTCCGCCAAACCGCTCGTGACCACGGCTGCTGTAACGTAGCCGAAACGTCGAGCCAAATATGTGAGTACACAATGTTGTTTCACATAATAAATATCGTGTTATCCCCGTATTGATACATTATAGTTAAAAGGAAAAAAAGAAACAAAAATATATTCAATCATGTCCAGACAGTGCCAAATGAATATTATGGTGTGTTATGACGTCTAGTATAAATGGCCCTCACTCAGCTTATGTCACAGCCCAGACAAAGGCCATGACGCTGGTTTTCAGTGAGACCAGCTGAATGAGTGCCACGGACGCTTGTCTAGTGTATTTTGTGTACCTAACGTGTATGTGTGTAATGTGGGTATATAATACTTACATTTATGTCTAAATACATCTACTAAGAAGAAAATATCAAACGATAATGATTAATAACCAAAGGTCCTTTAGTAAGCAATACTGTATAAGTCTAAAAGGTTAATATCCTCCAAACTGTTATTTCGGTTATTCATTTATTTATAAAAGTTAGACCAGTATTTACATATTTATGTATGTTTACATCAGTATGGTTACAGAGAAATCGTTTACAGGTCCACACAGTAGAAGTATAACAGATATACATTTAGAATATAAATGTGGATATTCAGCAAAACGAAACATTCCTTAGTTGATATTTTTATAGCAATATTTTGCAATTTATTCTTAAGTAAATAACACATTTTAAAAATTACATCATGCGTTCAGGCCAAATATTTTATGGTGGTCAAATATTTATAATAATATTTCCACTGGATATTGTAAATATACCTACAATATTGATGAGATTATCGACAGCTCATGTCAAATCAAGCACTTAAAAATTTCGTCGGCTTAGTAACGCGTTCAGTAGTCTAATTGGTAGAACATTCACCCGGATTGTGGAAGGTGTGGGTTCGAGTCCCGCCTAAAAGCGTGATGAAATTTTTAAGTGTGTTATTGACTTAAGAAACATTCCTTAACATCAATGTTATGGCGGCTACTCTCAGTGATCAGCCATTGACGCAGGACATATTATAGAGCACAAGTGTTTGCGCAGACACAAATGCACTCTCGATTCCCTTACCCTCATAATTATTTCAATGGGACACCAGTGTGACACGTCCGATGAGGGATTAGGCGCAGTACCGACGCAGCATTACGAATTTTCCGAGGCACGAGGATACAAGATCGTCAAACTCCAGACATCGGCCTGACACTGAGAATTTCATAACAGAAAAACACAGGTAAAAATTTTGGCCCGACGCGGGTATCGAACCCGGGACCCTAAGCGCAGCCGTCGCTTTAAAGTGCGGCGCACTACCCACTGTGCCAACGTGGCTTATATAGGCAATAGGTCAGCAAACACATCGGCACATAAAAGCGGTCCCAATCAGTCCCAGAAATGATTCACTAGAGCCTGCGCGTGCGGCTCGATTCATCTGCGCACAACCCAATTCAAACAGGAACATTCTAATGAGGTTAGGATTTAAAGCTTTAGGTCAAGGAAGTCGGCTAGTTTGGGCAGCCATCAATTTTTGTACTTATGTTGTAGGGTATTCATAAACGTTCTTTGAACCTATTGAACTCAAATGGTGTTACAAAGCAGTTTTCATTCTTTTTTTTTGTATGATTTTTTTTGATGATTTCGCGTTGCATGATTTTCGCGTTGCATTATAATTATAATTAATTAAGACGGGAATTAACCACGGTACTACCACGGCTGCTGTAACGTAGCCGAAACGTCGAGCAAAATATGTGAGTACATAATCACATAATAAATTTCGCGTTAAATCCTGTCTTAATTATCATTTCTTTTTGTTTTAAACGTCAAAACTTCTTTATAACACCGTTTTAGCTAGCAAAAAAGCTGATGACGTATTGGAAATAATAGCGAAAACTGATTATAAATAGGGATTTATTAGAATGTAAACAGTGCACAGGAAAGAATGTTTTATAGAAGTGACACACTTCAATCAGTAATATTCAAATAGAATTTTAATTATAAACCATACAACTATATAGCCAGTATTGCTTATGAAGCTATGTCTGTATAATACAAAAAAAAGTTTATGAATAAAGCTCTTCATGGTACTGAATTCCGTGAATTTTTTTAAGACTAAATTAGTTTAAGACACAATGATCATGTCGACAAAAATAGATAGAATCTCACTTATGTTAATCTTAACAAACGTTGAATTAAGATACTATGATGTATGTAATTACATACATCATAGTATCTTATACATACATCACGTAACTGCTCATCTAAATATTTTAAAATTAGTAAAGTTATTTCTGAGAAGATTAATTATTGAAAAATAGTTATAGTAGGTACATCTTTGCACTGTTTTAAAGTTTATTTAAAACTCTCAACATATTAATAATATTAACATTTTCTTATTTCATATTAGACAAATTTATTAATTCATTCATCAAGTTCATTTACTCTTATTTCAACGGTAATCTATCAGCATACATCATCTCTACTGCTCATCTAAATATTTTAAAATTAGTAAAGTTATTTCTGAGAAGATTAATTATTGAAAAATATTTAAAGTAGGTACATCTTGCCACTGTTTTAAAGTTATTTAAAAACTCTCAACATATTAATAATATTAACAATTTTCTTATTTTCATATGTGACAATATAATTTATAAGTAAGAGAACTTTAGATCACCAACTAGTATACGATCACACGAGAATAATTTTATGAGTAAACGTCTCATCAAATTTGATGACTTCAATAAGCGGCGAGGTCAAGTTCAAACACATGATTATTTATTGGTCAGCAGTGATATCATTGGAAACATCTTGGTATTTGTTTTATATGATCGGTGGCAGACGAGCAGACGGATCGCCTGATGGTAAGCGATTGCCGCCGCCCATAGAAACCCGCGACACCAGTGGAGTCACAAGTGCGCTGCCAACCTTTAAAACCCCCAATTCCCCCGGATTGGGCCTCCGATACCCTCAATCAAGCAGCGAAACATAGCACAGTGCTGCTTCACGCCGGTTTTCTGTGAAGCCGTAGATACTCACTATTGTTAATGTATAACTTATTATTTCATACCCCATGCCGATGAACTTAAGTTCATTTTACTATATTCTCAATCAAGCATGGAACTACGTAAGTCATTTCTTCATTTCATATTAACTACTCGTACAAATCAAATCATAACAAAGAACTTATATTTACTTACCTGTATTATCTATTTATCTCTTCTTCGTCTTAGCGTGTAATTGCGAGTTCCAAAGCTGTCGCTTTGGAGCCCGGGGTACGCTTAGACCATGATTCAGGATTGGGGGGGTCTGGTAATTACGATGAAGCGACTGCCGTCTGACCTTCGCAAACCTTTAACATGGGAACCAGACCAACTGAATCATGGTTACACGTTTCAGAAACTTTTCCCGAAACGGCAGATTACCTCACGATATTTTCCCTCCCCGCCGAGCAGAAGGTTATGGTAGAAATGCGCAAATAGATTTGAAAAAACAATTGGTGCATGTGTTAAGTGCGCCACACAGCGTTATTTAGTGTAACCATTGCCTTATTTCAGATTGTCTGTACTTAGCCTTATCGATATTTCGCAATATCGGATTTACTCGGATTCGAACCTCGACCACCTGCGTGGAAGGCGCATTCGTATACATTGAGCTACCATCGCTCTTAATTATCTATCTATCTTTTTATTGAAATACCGATAAGAAACATTACTGCTTTTACTACTCGTAAAATAATTCCTGCGTTTGCATTTTAAAATTTGGCTGAAATAACCTAAATAATATGATTATGACGAAAATATACTTACAGTAACCACAAGTGATTATTTATTTATTAAGGACAAACAACAAGACATACACCTTACAAACTAATGTTACATTTTGTAGGTTACATGTACATAGTGCCTTACTTATAGTCTGCCACGGAAAGTACAATATAGAAGTTGCGCAAAATATTCTACAGAACACATAGTAGTGAGTAGTGATTATACAGTAATGCACATTTAGCCTGCCCCAGATAAGAAAAAGCCTCTCTTTTCGTATTTCAAAAAATTTTTTTTTGGTGTAATAAGCCAACGCTTGACCACAATCGCACCTGATGGAAAGCGACGATGAGGTCTAGGATGCTGTAGAAAATGCTGTAAAAAAGTACTGCTGTCCGTTTTTTTATGTGATAGGTGGCAGACGAGCAGAAGGTTCGGTTCACTGTCAAGAAAAATAAATATTTTAAGCATAAAATAAGTTCATCATCATCATCATCAGCCTATTTAAGTCCCCATTGCTGGGGCACGGGCCTCCCTCAATCACATGAGGAGTAATTGCCATACTCACCACGCTTGGCAGACGGGTTGGCGAGGGTTTTGATATAAATGCAGAGTTTTCCTTCTCTGGGTGCTGATGATCATGCCAGCAGCTTTACCTTAGTCGCCTTTTACGATACCTCGGTAAGAGTGAGGGTGGCCTATTCTACTCTGCCGGGCAAATAAAATAAGTTATAAAATAAGTTAGCATAATGTAATTACTACTAATGATAATTTCGCATAATACTAATAAGCATAAACATGAATAAGCATAAAATAGTTAACCATAAGTCATTAAAAAGCGACTTACCCGCCGCACCTAAACCTACTTTTGCTCTATATAATATGGGAAATAATAAATGCATGCTAAATAATAATTATGCCACAGTACATATTATGCTCAAACCAAATTCGGCCAAATTAATATTATGCTAAATAAATTATGCCAATTTCATTATGCCAATCCATTTTAGGATAAAACACATTATGCCAATTAAAGGGATCCCGACGGATCACCTGATGGTAAGGATTTAAAACACTGCATAGATTTCCAAACAAATACGTTCACGTAATTGTTTGGAAATCTATTCTTATTGTCAGAAATAATTTAAGTAATTGAACTCTTTCACTCATTAAAGCCCAGAATTATTTTTAGAAATAGTATTGTAGATATAGTTAGAGAACAGACGGCCGTTGGGGCGAAAAGGTCCTCGAGTGGAGGCCACGTACAGGAAGTCGCAGCCGTTGCAGGCCCCCCACAAGGTGGACCGACGATCTGGTAAAGGTCGCGGGAATCCATTGGATGCGGGCGGCACAGGACCGATCTGTATGGAGAACATTGGGGGAGGCCTATGTCTACCAGTGGACGTCTATTGCCCTGAAATGATGATTATAAATGTAGGTATTTCAATTAGCATTGCGAGCTGCAAAGTCAAAAATTACATCATCAAAATATTGCTAATAATTAAATGTTGTAATCAACAACTTCCTCTATTTGTTTCGGCTCCCGAGAAAACATTATAAACTTAATTTAATTAAACGCAACTTTGTTATCTAAAACAAAAAATGTGATATATTTTTGCTAATAACCTTAAGTCAGGAAGCGGCGTTGACCCCGTATGAGTTTTGCCTTTAAAAATGAAAGAATCTTTATTCCACTATTCCAGAAACACAGCGGTCTCTGTTTTCGTGTAGATAAGGGAATACGCGGTAGACTGCCTGTCACCTACACGATAAGAAAGCCACTTTTCTTTGTATTTCGTGGTGATACGGCTTTGAAGGATTTCTTATGCTAAAGCAATTATGTGGATCGGTTTGAACTCTAAGAATCAAAGTATTTTTCTTGCAATAATGTTGATATTATTATAATGATTTGATCAGTCTTATTGAGATATTTATAAACTGTATTCCAATTCTTAAAGTTTTTTTCTTTCATAGTTCATCAATCTTGTTTTTTTTTTTAAATGAGAATAATTATAATTCAGGCAATATTTCTGCACGATTGAGCATTATTGTGAAATCTATGTAATACTGAGAACATTTTCATATAAATTTATCTTTGCCATATTGAACACAATTGTTTGTTGGAAATTAGAAATGAACTGATGAATTTCGAATTTAAAAAAAAGGCTAATGTTTCGTTCATTCTGCTTTGTCATTAAATATTGTGAGTCACAAAAGTTGTATTTTAATGTATGACGAAACTTAATAATTTTGTATATTGATTAATTTTTCGATAACAAAGATTCAACAGCAATGAACTCGTGATTCCTAATATCCTGCTATAATTACTTCACACTAGCGATCTGTTATTGATTTCCTCTTGAATCCTTAGTTTGTCCACTGTCAGTGGCGGTCTGTGATCAATAATTCACTGTATGCTCTTGCGCATCTGACCACCCAGGCGGTAAGACGACACCCGGATTAGAATGCAAATCTGTGGAGACGATTTCGTATGCAATTTTTGAACCTGTTATTGCACTTGTTGTAATTCAAAAACATTATGTTGTACTAATGAAATTGCATCAACTATAATAAGAGCCTACAATCGAACAACTATAAATGACGAATAATGATCTCGGAATATAAACACAGAGTTATTAAAAAACAAATACCACGAACAAAATTGAGCTATGTGGTTCTCTGCTGCATTTGCGATATGCGATATCTCAACAATTTCTGTTTAGTTGAGAAAACTTATAAAATCAAAAATGTTTTGTGTAACATCACTCGTCATTGTCAACAATATAATTAAATTATGAAAATATGTTGATTATAGCTACATCAGGACTTTTTTTTATAAATTACAAGCTTATTCTCTGTTTTGGAAGACAGACTTCATTGTTGGACAAATTATGGCTTGAAATGGTCTTATATTATTATATCACATTCAGATGTTTTACTATATGAAATGTTGTTGACAGATTTATTCGTTTTTCTTTTTTATGATGTACGTGGCAAACGAGCCGACGGATCACCTGATGGTAAACAATTACTGCCGTCCATGGACACCTGCAATACCATTGGTGTCACTAGTGCACTGCCAACCTTTAAACTCCCTTTCTCCGTGTGCTTTCAATAGTTGGTGCAGTTATTTAATTTTCCAATTCTAAAGTAACTCATCGCATCATCAAAGTTGACACCAGCATCTCTTTTAACAGTTCCGTTGAATTCTATTTATATTTCATCCTCTCCACGGACTTCTTGTTCATTTATCGCGTATCGAACGATTTGGAGTACATCACTCGCTAATAATAAGTCCAGTTTATGAATGGCCCGGATCCATTGATGGTCGGTAAATGCGGTATTGTCTCTTGGCTAATTGATGTAAGCGGCAAGCTCTTTGATTGATAAGAAAGGCTATGTTGGTGGCATTTCTTGGCTTCTTGTCAAGACATTCTTCTTTTTAATGCATTGTTTCATTTTCAATTTCTGGAAAACACTCTTAAGTATTCAGTCTTGTTATTTCTGCCTACCTATTACATATAAAAAAAAATAAAAAAACTATTTTCTTAGGATATTATACCATTGCAAAAGTAATATTCATTGGCATCATCTGGTTTTCACATTGCTACATCATACTAGAGTTCATTGTTAGAAGTACTGAGTCTTTTTTTAGTGAAAATTAAAAGAAATTCTGTGAACTTGTTCTTATCTGAAGTCAATTTCCGTTTTGCTCTCGTTAAATTTCGATATAGATTTTAATTATAATTTTTGTTTTCTTAAATATCTACAGTTTTCATAAAAATAGTTCAATTTATTTATACTCGCTAAAGGAAAGTTCTAAAAAATGTATCATACATAATCATTGACTTTAAACATAATGTAACTTTTCCAAAAAGCTCTATTAAAATAAAATGTTTTATAAATCTATTTTACAATCAATATTAGGTACATTAGTTGACAAATAAAATGGCAAAGAATGGACAGATTTACGATAATGACAATTCAATAATGATCCACATCATTGACGTTAAATCTAATATTCATAACATAGAAATTGATGGCGATAAATGAAATTAACTTAATCATTCTAATTTTACATTTCCACATCACATTGACTAATAACAATAAAGACACAGTAAACAAAATACCAGTATTGAGATATAAAACTTTTCGATGGGCAGTGCGTGTATGACCTTGTAAACGGAAATTCGACGGTCCAGCCAAGATCAGTGGCAAATGCTTCATCGGCTAACCTCTAACCGGATTGTTGCCATTAATATTTCTTAGTGGAACTTAGCATTATGTCGAACCACTGTTAATAATTTCACTATGATAGAGCTATATCAAACAGTTGCAATATTGGACAATCGAGATAAAATGGTTACACTCAATGAATCGAAGCCATAATAATAAAGCCGAAGATAATCGAATATCATCGCTCGTCACTACGACAGGGTGCGCCGGATGCCATAACATGTGTAGGGGAATTAAATACTGACGTTTTATTTCTTACTTTAGTTTCATTTGATTCGTTGTTTATTGATAGTAAGTGACAAGGCTTAGACAGCTAAATAAAAGTGAGAAGTTTCAAGAAGAATAATAATTGTACTCTCTTTTCCAATACTAGAGACATCCCAAGGTATGAAAAACGATGGCATACTCAAATACGTTGATAACACGAAAATACAACCAGCTATCACATAATGCAAAAAAATTTCATATGAATCCAGGTAACCCGCTCTTTTGTTTGTATGTCTTATAAAAAAAATGTAAGTGAATTTCTTGCTTCCTGTGCGTTGTTTAAATCTACTCAATTTGGTATTGAATGAAAGTAAATTCTTATATTTTATGATTTCAATACATGCTTTTGGATGCTATCTCAACTTTGAACTAAATTTCGACTTCGAGGGTCCAGCACGTGTCACTATAATAGGATGTGGTACAACGTACAAAACATTGCGATTTTATGTAATGGAAGGCTACAATAAAGGTAAACGTATTTGTCACTCTCTCTTTATTTTCTTTCAATGTATATCAATTTTAAAAATGTTTATTTTTATATATACAAACTATAAAAATGTATGTATTTAAAAATCACTGCTGTTAAATTCCAATAATATTGAATTTTCATTCCAAGCTCATTCTGAGTTTGAGTAAACTCATTTTAAATATAAATCAACAGCAGACCGTAGCGTACTGTATCAAGACATAGTAGCACATACTTGATAAGTGATAATGATGAATCTAAAACCTCGAATAAAACAAAAGCATTAGCGGAGACCAATTGGCTTGTCAACGAGGATTAAGAAAGCAGTAACTGAAACTGAAAAAAGTGATGATGATGATGAATCTAACTTCTCGATCAAAACACGACCAGTATTGCGTCTACATCTTAAACCGGCGGATAACACAGGAAGCAATGATACAATTGGCTTTGTCAACTACAATTTAGCGATGGGCGGACGACGGTCATTGATTCTTGCGCCGGCGCCGTTCGGCTCTTTTGTTTCAAACTTTTTACCCAACTACCGCTTATGAATCATACATCCTTGTCAATTTGTTATAAATAGAAATGGGACTGTGCCACGTCAGGGCAAACTATATATAGAATCGGAATTGGTGCTCTGGAACTCTTGAAGAACGAGGTTATAAAGTTTAAATTGGCTATATTTTGCTAAATGGCAGAAGTTTTATTGATGTCATGATCATAATGATTGAGTAAGATGTCTGTTCGAAATGTGTAACATTTTCTTGTACTGGGTAAGGGTTTCCCAAATCTTACTATTGTGTTTTCGTTGATATTAGATCAGATGCCAATTTTAGCTAAAGCTAAAGAACATCGGGAGGAACATGCAATTGGATAGTTTTTGAAAATTCGTTGCCGATTTATTGGGGTAAAGATTCTTAACTTGAAACTATTATGCTCTTAATCTGATTCTTCACTAAGAGGGTTGCAAAGGTCAGACGGTTATCATTTCATTGTCATCCTCGGATTTGCCAACAAGCGGACCCCATAGAAACGGGACTAAACGCTAAGCAAAAGACAAATTTTATTTCGATAATCTTCTCATTGCTAGTATGTTCTTTAGTGAGTGTTGTTGTAACTATTCACCAATATTATACCGAAGTGAATCAATCCTTTCCCCGTTGAGTCACCCCACTCTAGCAACATCCTCGATATAATTCGCATTGCTCGTCAATCACACTGATCCTTGATACTCAACGCCTGGCGCCACGTAATCAGTTTCTTCCTTTCAATGTGACAGTGATTGTTCTTGCATATTAAATAAATCAGTTGGAACGGAAAAGGGTTATAAAAGAGTTATCTTTGTTGTTGATTTGAAGATGTTATACTTGTAAAAGTTTTATACTGTTCAATTTTGGGCAATTTAATGCCAAAAGTTTTATGAAACAAGCCGCTCCATATAAAATGACACGCCTTCTCGCCATTTTATTTTAAATAAGGGTTTTTTAACAAATGACATATGCATCCGAATTTGTCTAAGAAAGTGCCAGGATGTGAATGACCTCTTGACAGTTTACAGAATAAACTTTATCTGACATGTCCATTTCTTCCTTTTATGCTTTATTTGCCTTTAGGTGTGTACCTACCAACAATACCTCTTGTTGGTTTAATGCCACGCATCGTTTCGTGCGTGGTTTCGTGGTATCACTTTGATAATTTGGATAGTTTTGTGATTTATTTACCTCTTAAAGACTAAGTATGCATTCATTTTTGAGAATCAAAATTCGGTATATCACTTCTGGAATCCGAAAATGAACTAATAATTTTGGTTTCTAATCCTTATAGTTTAGGCCGCGCGTCAGTCAGCTATCGCTTATATTTAGATAAAACTAGTTATTTGTCGAATATTAGCCACGGCAGACCAATTTTAACTAAGTCATTTTGGTAAAGTGGTATTTTCCATTAACTCGATGTGGTAAGAAGATAGCGGCGAAGCTTACCTACAACTTGGATTTGACAATAATATCAGCACAATTTTCCCCTGCACTGAATCACTGACTGCTCTTTTTCTTATTTTAGACCAAATGGTCACGACCAAACGATTTCGCGATTAATTATACATACGCCCAGCACCATATACCTATTGGTACAGATTCTCCCTCCCTACATTGAATGCGTTTGAAGACACGTACAGACTTACCTCTAAAATAGAAACAAAGTTTGCCCGTCCCTCCAGTGGACATCCTCTACAAGATTACAGCGATCATGTCATCAGCACACTTGACATTCGGCTCGCCATCGCCGCGCTGGCGCCACCGAATCGCTCTCTTCCTCTGCACTGATTGCCCTTGCTCTTATAGTCCTTATCCTGTCTCGGCCATTTGTCTGTTTTACTGGGCTTGTAATTTCGTGGTTAGCGTTGGAAGATTCTATATTTTGGAATTGATAATTTTATGAAAATTAGAACTGTTTGTTGTCACCAAAACTGTGCAATCCCTGTCAATTGTATATTTTCTCCCAGTTTCCCCCATTTGGGGGAGTAGTCCCAATTTAGTTAGACTAAATATGGAAGACAGGGACCGAACTAGCTAATTTTGAAATTAAATGATCTTTAAAATACTACGAAAGGTTTCAAGGTAGGTACTGATGGCACAAAGTTGGCCAGATCAGCTAGACTGAAATGTATAAAAGAACTGGAATTAAATGGTTGAGAACTAAACCAGCTATATCCATTTTATCCTTTCAGGATGCTAAAATTAATAGAATCATTCATACTCAACATTTTAATTCATACATACCACATAGGGTTAGCCATCATGCAGATTGCAGCTCTCTTGATGGTAATTAACTGCCGTAGCCTATAATAACTAATGTCAGGAGACTCATATACGCGTAGTAGATCACATGACCGTGGGAGAGTCACGATTCGGCATGAATGGGCCGGTTCGACCGGAGTGATACCACGGTCTCAAAAAACCGGCGTGAAGCAGCACTGTGCTGTTTCAGCTGCGTGAGTGAGGGTACCGGAGGCCCAAGGGTGGTTCAAAGGTTATCAGTGCATTTGTGACTCAACTAGGTGTCGCGGGTGTCTATGAGCGGCGGCAATCGCTTACCATCAGGCGATCCGTCTGTTCATCTGCCACCTATCACATAGAAAATATATTTAATTGAAACATTTCTTAATACCTCATGCTGAACAGTATCCACAAATAGCTAGCATTATGAGTGTATGGTAGAACATATTAATCACATGACACTTCTTATCTTACTGTTAGGGTCCATTTTCATGGGGCACGTCGACCCTAAGGGATCTCTTGTACCTCCCCTATCCTTTGCACTCCTACTCACTGAAAGATTCGTTTCATCAGCGTCACGATGTCTTTCGGATTGAAGTGCCTGTAGTCTGCTGGTTTAGGATAAGCGTTACCTAGGAGACACATTCTCTGGCTAGTGAGTCGCATTCACATAAAAGATGTTCTACGGATTCCGTCACCTCTTTCGTCTGCAGTCGCTGTTCGGTGTTATGTTCATCTTCATCAGCATTTTGTTCGTTGCATAATGGCCTGTTAACGTGGCACTTTAAACTACTTCTATTATCAGTTTACTTGACTATTCTTATCATGTCATAGATATGTATGAGCACATAAAATCCATAACAAAAAAATAAAATCAGAACGAATCATTCGATCATCGCGATCCTAATCGGAGATGTGTCAACAATATTACACGCTAATGAATCGATAACATCTGATTACAAGTAATATCTTGTAACTTTAGCAGTTATTACCAAACAACGTGAATCATTATAGTATTTATCTACACTTATCAGTTAATCCACTTGAAGCCCTTCTTAAAAGATAACGGGTGGTCTGAAATATGTAACATATTTTACTGAAGAAAAGTCTATTAGGTATTATCATCTAAGAAACCTATTATTAACGAAGACTGCCTCGTTGGCGCAGTGGGTAGTGCGTCTCACTTTAAAGCGACGGCTGCGCTTGGGGACCCAAGTTCGATTCCCGGGTCGGGCTAAAATCTGTACCTACCTGAATTTTTTTTTAAGAATTTCTCAGCATCAGCCCTGGATGTAAGCGGTCTTGTTTTCGAGGCACGGGGAAAGCACGTTAAGCCGTTAGTCCTGCGCCCGATCCCTCTCCGGTCGTGTCACATTGGTGTCCCATCAGATTATGAGGGCAAAGGAATAAAGAGTGCACTTGTGTATGCACACACACTTGAGCTCTATAATATATCCTGCGTAAGTGGCTGATCGTTGAGATTGGCCGCCTTAGCCGAAGTCGGTTGGAGGATATTATTATTATTACAAACGATGACCTATAAATGCAATGTTAATGGATAGCTAATGTCTATCGAATAAGAGGTTCGATTGACTTGAAAGAGAAAATTATGATTAGATCCATCGACAATAATGCGAGGAAGGTTGGGTCCAGCTTTCAAATCAAAGGTGAGTTCGTCGAGGGAGTGTAAGTACTCTTGCTCCAATAAACAATAACTTCAGTACTTTCTAATCGAATTTTTTACCACAACTCCTGTTTTAAAGTCGATTAAATACTACACCCCAAAATAGTAGGAATTGCTCTGTTTCGCCAGTAGTGTCACTAGATTCCACAGTCACTAATATTCGTTTGTAAGGATGTATGTGTATGGATGTTTGTTGTCTGTCACGTAAAAACTACTGAATGATTTTGAATTTGGAGAAACTTCACAACAATATAGCTTATATATCAGAATAACACATAAGCTACAAATCATAAAGATATATTGTAAAAAAACATACTAATGCGATGTTTAAATACATCCCTAGATTAAAATAGCTATAAATTCAAGCAAATAAATTTGAAATGAAATCATCAATTTGATATACATGATGTTTTCTGATATTTCCCAAAGCTCTTTTGACCTCAAACTACACGATAAGTCTTAAAACAGTATGAATGAAACTAGTCGAAACTAAAGCAACTGTCAATTCGTCTAACTACGAGTTAATAGGCCATTTCCTCATTCACGCGATGATTAAGAATGACTCACTCCCATCTGCCACGTCTTTGATTTCACTACAAATGTGTCTGCGGCTTTATTTAAACTATTTGACATGAACAGTAATTTAGCTTTCTATTCTTTGGGTGCTTCTTCAGTTCTAAAGAGTTGCATAAGCGTAGCGTAAGCTTCCTAAAATAAATTGCTCATATTTCGTATTTTCTCCATAATTTTACATCATGATAATTTGTAGCAACCTCTGCGGTCTCACGTGCGGACCCTTAGAACTCTTCTCATCTAGAACAGTTCAATTCTTAATCAATAAAATCTCGAGGCGCATGCTCGGATTTGGACGTACGACCTCCCGTTAAGAAGTTACACGTTGTTATCCACTAAGCTATAGTCAATTGTACCCAATAGAGAGACCTAATAGCCACCGCGCCATCATGGCGAGTATCGATGCAATGAAAGTTGAAGATGCACTGGATTAAGCTTAATCATGATGGCGGTGGTAAGAACATTGTTTTTAAACATTCAGCACATCCCAGAATGAGGGTGTAACTTGATCGTAATGAGGATTAAGGAGATCACACACAATCAATCATAATAAAGGCGTTTATAAAACGCAAACATGTCATGAGCTTTATTGATCCAGTCTCCGGATAAGTCACCTTTAAAACTGTTATTCTTTGTAGAGGACGATTTTGTTTTCTGGTCTAGTGGTTTTAGAGCTTGTTAGATTTCAAGACAAGTGATAGTGAACTGAACATGGCCATGAATGGAGTCTTATTTTGGAAGTGTGAAGGAGAATTCACAATGACTATTTACTATTTCTACATTACACTGTATCCTATTGTATGTACTAGGATAATACCATGGACTAAGATTCAATTTCATTAATTAAAGCTCTTTTTTCTAAACATAATCAAACAATTTCAGTTGCCCCTAATTGACCACTTCGGATTTGAAGACTTAGCATATGCCTTAGTATATCTTTTTCGATGTTATGCACCATGTTTTTATATCATCGTAAGGCTCAATTAGGTTACAATCAAAAGACAATAGCTAAATACTAATAATAATATGCTAATGTTCTAAAGTGAAAAAAAAATGTTTTTTAATTTTGATAGTATCAATTGAAATAGTGCTAATAGAATGTCCTCTGACTCTTCACGCGGTGCAAAAGTGACTGGCGCCCTACGGGGCAAGTCGCAAATCAAGACTGACCGCTTCATTGATAAGACAAACATTCAATTGGACAAATTGTCGGATGGGCGCCTGAGTGGCACGTTTCGTGATGATTCGCTTTACTCGTAGAAAGATAACCATTACCTACATTTTTAACGTTTAAAGATTAAGGTGACGGGTGTGTATGGTTATTTAATAAATAGTATAAGTGATTGCCGAGAGGCTTGTAACCCCGATTTGTTTAAAATAGATCCGGTTTAGAAGCTAAAAATTAAAATCGATAGGCGTCGCTAGTAGTGCCTTACTCGTCACCTTAAGACACAAAATCGATACTTAGGTAGCACTTCTTACAAAACAAGTTGCAGTGCGATATGGCAGCAAGTGATCTATGAGCTTCGATTGGTCGCTGTTGATATTATATTTAGCTGTGGATCGGTGGCTTTTTCTGTGGGAATGATTATTCAAAACTGAAAAATAAAGAAAAACAAAAAAATACAACTTTTTAATTTTAAAAATGATTTCTGAAACGATAAACTTTAAACAATATTTTCCATGCATTGCATTGCAGATGACTATCACCGCAGTGATGGCTAAATGATTAGATAACTCGGTACCTATTGAAGACCAAACACATGTTAGAGAATGCCTCTGGGCAATAAGTTCGCCTATTGTATCATTTTGTGCAATAAAGTTTAAAATAAATAAATGTTTTTTTTTGTTTGTCACCAGGTGTATCAGCAAGCGAGGCACTACGGAATGGACTGTGCCAATCTTTATGGGGTGCTTCAGCCAATAGACCTGAGCCCAGGCTTGCTTCTCCACCTCCAACTCAAAACCTAGATACCTTCTCTGTTAGAGGTAAGTTCTATTTAGAATTAAAAAACTGTCTTTTGAAACATGCGTCATGGATATAAACAAAAACGCTAAGTTTAAATTATCTTCAAAACTGTATCTCACTCTTAATCAAAGTTAATGGTTATGTGATATTAAAATGTTTAGAAGAACTTTTGGCTCTAAGTGCACCAAAACCAATACACCAATTTATCTTTGTATACCTACCATAGAACTATTTGCAAACCATTTTAACCCAATAATATAAACATACCAAATAATAACCAATCAATCATTTGTGAACTGAGTCCGCGAAGTTACTCTTCCGTAGTATGTTATTCATCTAATAAATATCGATTAGGTACATTTCCTATTATCCATCTGACGTTCGCCACAAAGAACTGCATTGTAAAAATAACATAAAACATCAATATACCTGTAATTTACCATTTCACCGCCATTTGAAGGAAGCCGGCTCCCAACTCCAATTTTCAATATAACCTATCATAAAAGCATCGTCGAAAATTCCAATAACATTGGCCCTAAATCCCGTGGCTTCAGATTTGGGCTTGACGTATCTTATCTAGCAAACCCGTCAGTCGCTATCGTTGGCAAAATTACGTTTGTTTTATGACTTTGATTTGCCGTCGGCTCCGTCAAAGGTGTCGAGCTGATAACATCTATCGCTAGTTTAAACGTTCACTCCATGTTATGATGGCTGTAATTTTTGTATCGAACACAAATTTTGATAAAGGAGATAAAGGTACGGTTAGAATGTATACGTTGTTATGTAAGTTTTACATTTTATTGTTTTGATGTGTGCTGAGATTGTATCTGATCTTGGCTATCAGTTATCTAGGAATACCTAGTGATACTTCCAGAACACAAATTCTGTTGATGTATTCATTAAACGTCGCAATGTATTAAGTGCCATTTTGGAATTGGCTTTTCTTTGCTGTATTTTGTCAGTGAAATCACTATAAGTACTATTTCCTTGGTGTCATAAAGCTATTCATGTCTGTGACATAGCAGACAAACTGCTGGAGAGCCTACGCTGATACAGTCATTTTATGCGAAAACCAGACAGCTACGTAGGAAACAAATGTCTGGCCATGACACCACCACCGGGTCCCGGCAGAAGGGTTAGACCTAAAAAGGTGTGGCTTGACATCGTAAGCCAATAAATTGACCACAATGGATGCACAAGATCGCGCGAAATAGAGCAGAAAAGCAGACCCGGACTCCGGACGCAACCGGAACAAAATGCTAAAATAAGATGATGATGATGTTTTTATCGCTATAAATGCATATTACGTTAGTGTTTAGAATGTTTATAGTGACATTGATAATACATTGATCAAACCTTCCGCAATACTAAAGTTATATTGTCAAAAATTCGTACACGAATATTGTATCTAGGAAAGCTCTCTATCGATTATTGTTAACCTATTATCTGATTTGTAATATGATACACAGCAGTTGTATCTGGATGGTTTTGCCAACCGTCCCCTGCCCTCGTCTCGCAGTTATAAATCCGATTTGGACATGTGTACTCTTGTAAGCAAACATTAGTATACCAGATAACGTTTTGTGCCTCTATTTGGAGTGTATGGATTGTTAACCGTGAAGATTTCTAGGGAGAAAGGGAAATGTTACGAGTATCAGGATGTATGGATTCTTGCTAGCTTAAGTTTTCGTGACTCATATTATCTTGTCAGTCTTTTTGATTATTGCTAGTCCAATGGACTTTGGAAATAGCTACGGCGTATATAAGCAATCTTATGCATATTTCACTTGCACAATAGTGACTTTGGTTGTGAAATAAATCCTAAATAAAATAGATCACGCTTAGGCATGAATGGGCCGGCTCGGCCGGAGTGATACCACTGCCTCACAGAAGACCGGCGTGAAGCAGCGCCTGCGCTGTGTTTCGCCGTGTAAGTGAGGTTACCGGAAGCCCAATGGGGGGGAAGGGGAAAAGGTTGGCAGCGCACTTGTGACTCCACTGGTATTGCGGGTGTCCATGGGCGGCGGAATTACTTACCATCAGGTGATTCGTCTGCTCATCTGCCACCTATCATATAAAAAAAGATCAAATGTTATAAAACAAAGTGCCTATTACCTAACTTAGCTCTATTAGTTAATCATTAAAATTGAGTTCATGTTAGTTGGGCTAAAAACATCTGTTAGAAAAGGGCATGTAAGAAAGTCTAGAGAAAAAGACTTAAGTTGTAGATTGTGGAGATCATAATATGATATTAATAGACGTAAATAATTTAATGAATTGATCAGCAGGTAGAATGACTGTGAAAATTTACAATGTAAATTTTTCACCGACATTAGCAGGTCTTTTCCTAGAAAAAGGACCTTATTCAAATAATGAAACCAATGGAAGGGCAGACAAAAGTTGAATCCAAAACAGAATTGAAAACCGCACAAATTACCCAAGACCGTTTCAATTCCAAGCTGGTAACCACGATCAATCAGAGGGTAACATTCGTGCCCGCCACCCGCGTCAATATTTGCCGAGTGTCCATACGGCCACGACATTCACTGTTTACCCTATTATTCACGACTGTGTTTAACCAAACCGACTACGGCAAGTCGTTTCAACCTTGCGCCTCGCGTGACATGCCGCTGTGGCAGGCAACAGAATTAACGTCGTGGCCAATTGGTAAATTATTCAGGGGTTTGGATTGTGATCGGGCGAATAATTGCAAGCTTTGACGTTGGAGGTTGAGAACCACTGGCTATTAGTAAAGCTGGTAAAGCTACCTTGTGATCGTCTTAGTTCAACACCTGTGACTGCCAGAGCACTGAATTGATACATACTCGTACCTACTACTATGGTAATAAATGAACCGCATAGTACTTTCAAACTGCACTATTCTATAATATAGTTGCAAAATGCATAAAATATCGATTAGTATATTCACATGATTTGAGAATACAGTGCACTTTAAAGCAAAAATCATGTACAAGCATCCAAAATGTTCCACCAGTTGATAGACACATAAATTTCTGAAATAATTTGTGATGTGATGATGAATTGATAAGAATACAAGTAGGTACATACATTTGACGACCCGTTTGGAACAGTGGTAGTGAACGCTGCCTTTGGTCCAAGGGTTGCGGGTGCGATCCCCGCACAGTACAAACATTTGTGTGCACGAACATGTCTGTTTGTATTGGTCTGGGTGTTTCTTTGTATAATAAGTATGTATTTACAAAAGAAAAGTATTATATGTATATATTTGTAATCCCACTGTTGATTCTGATATCCGTAACACAGGTGCTTGAGCTACCTATCTCGGAGTCAGATCAATGTATGTGATGTTGTAAAAAAAAAAGATATTCCTAATTTACCATGAAATAATGACATACGTAAGTGACGTCGCTTAACTTTATTCTTGTGACTGAAGTGTCCATACTGTCCACCATCGTCAGCATGTATGCGTTTATAGCTGAAAGTAGGCCTTGCGATGAAAGAGACATTTGTTACTAAAAACCAACATAAACACACATAAGGCCAACATTGGGTCCTGACAATATGATCCAAGAACATTGCCATAGTTGGGAAATATGAAAACTTGAAGTTTTGTGGATAACTTCAAAATATTAGAAGTTTTTTTTATGAAGATAAAGAAATATGGAATCAATCAGAAGTCTTATACCACGATCAACCAATAAGCATGATCGACAATCCAAATCAGCAGTAGATTCCTATTCTAGCGTTCTTTTCTGTATGGGTCTATATTAATGAACAATTTTTCGTTTCCACCAAAACAGCAAAGAAAGCGCTCTATTCCCAATTCTTCTTGAGGTGCCCCTTTATTACTGAAGATTGGCCATCAGCTCTATTTATATCGTGACTTATCCATGGCTAGCCTTAAAGTTGTTCGGCAGATTTGATGCCAGTCCAATGTCTTATTTTCTGAGCTATGACTTTTTCACTTTCCAAGTCGCGTTTTGCAGCAACCTTTCCCATCATGAGCCTATTCCCAATAGTCGGCTAAGATTTTAGTAACAAAAGCAAATCACCCGTTAGTGTTCAAAAACCCCGATATATCTACAAATCCAAGTCTCGATAAAGTAAATCTTGCCGCTAATCTCCGTTTCGTCACATCCGTTGTAAAGGCATTAGTATTGACACTTCGGTTTGATAAGCAGATAAAATCAGGGTTTAGAGGCGGCGAGATCAGACGCCGAATATTGAGAACGGATTACTGTGGCCACGCCTAGCTCTGTGTCGGGATGTTCTATGCATGTACGAGTGATTATCATTGTCAAAGTTATAGCTATAAGACTTCTCTATAGCTATATTTATATTTACAAACAGCTTCTAAGATTTTATACAAAAAAAAATTGAGCGATAGTGAGTTGCCGAAAATGACGATCCCGTGACACTTGTCCCCAAAAATTTGGGGAAATTAAGTCACTACTTTATTTCCAAAAAAAAATTGTGTAGTTTGATTTCATATGTCAAAAAACGACAGTGTTTTTTTATGATTGAGGGAAGCTATTATAAAATTTTATCAGTTTGTAGAGTTATTACATTACCTTTCGAAATCTTACATTTTAAACACCCTACTCTGTTCAATTTATAGTGCCAGTATGTTTATTATAATAAAAAATAGAGGTATTTTTCAAAAAATATTGTCTCATTATGTAAAGGTGTTGCAGAAAAAAAAGTTTTAGATTCTTGCCAATGTAAACATGGTTACCTCACGCTCTTTTACATCGCAGGCCTTGATTTCTCCTGCCAATGATTCTTAGAATTATTTGCTGGAACAATAGCGCGTCTCTTGTTTGGGCTGTAAACCGCCACAATGGGGTTATCCACACCAAACGTTTCTTGATCCTTCCTACTTTCAGATAAGGCTCAAATTGCATTGTAGTTTGGCATTACGCCAGTGATGTGAAATTTGTAAATGTCAACATTGATGAGCACGTGCGGTCTCTTTGAGATTAAACTGTCTTGATAATTGTGGGTCAACAAATGTCTAGATTTGTGATTAAGAGGAAATCCCATGGCCTAAGAGAAATAAAAAGACGTTTTTGTAAAATCTATTGCTGTCGGGTATTGCCGTGACCAACAAGGAGGCTTTCGGGGGCTATAATGCTATACTATATGGGTTTGACCATATTCAAATTTAAAAAAAGGTTCATGCTAACAGTGACCGGCAATAAGCTAGGGATCTCAGTCTCAAACAATTAATACATTTTCTGAAAAGTGCAGGATTTGTGACTGATATGTTGCACAGCGGCGATCACAATAGATCAAACTGGCAATGCATTGATACTTACCTGAATGGGACCCGCTTCAAATAACAAAAACAAACAGTGACCATAAAATATTCGGGAATAAAAATTATTCTACTAAAATCGTCTAGAGAGAACGTAGGAATGTACTGGAGAACGGCCTATACTATTTCTTATTAATAATCATGCTTTAATGACGTAATGACTCCCACAGTCACTTAAGGGAGTTGCCACACTCCTGGATCCGGGTGGACTGTCAGTCAAGTCAACTGTTCGTTTCTTAAAAACTCATCCCTACTTAAGGTCGATGAGGGTAAACCGCTGGGGTTTAATCGGTATGTCTCTGTTCGGCTTCTCGTTAGGAGAAGGTCCCGCCGAGCCCGACATAACCCTCCTGCTCCCCAGCTGGAAGTTATGCATAAGGCGCTGCCGAAAAGCAGTGACATCGGCCTATTGCACTTCGGGCCGGCGGAATTTATGTATTTAAAACTTTATTACACACATTTTGATACAATAGGCAAACTTAATGCCAAGAGGCATTCCCCAGCTACACAAAAAAGGCCTTGTACTACAAAACTATAGAATGAACTGTCTTACTTACACCTGCGTATAAGTTTCTAGAACTCTATCAAAAACTTAATATTCGAACACCTCGAGAAAAATTAAAAGCTCTAGTTGCTTACAGTATTAAAATGTAAAAAGAAATAATTATCATAATATCAGCATAAACAATTTAAAACGTAATTTATTGGCGACCATAAAAACGTGATATGTAATCACGATATTCAGGTTTGCGGCATAAATTAATTTTTATTTCACTTCAGCCTGTACTTTGATCTGTCCATGTAATCATTATTATATGAGGATTCGCCATTCATCAATCAATAAAGCATATTTCTTCACATACACTGAAACTGCATCTTTATTACTTGACGTATTTCCATATTACGTACCTCATCGTCAGCCCATTGAAGTCCCCACTGCTGGGGCACGGGCCTCCCTCAATCACATGAGGGGTAATTGCCATACTCACCACGCTTGGCAGACGGGTTGGCGAGGGTTTTGATATAAATGCAGAGATTTCCTTCTCTGGGTGCTGATGATCATGCCAGCAGCTTTACCTTAGTCGCCTTTTACGGCGCCCCGTTAAGAGTGAGGGTGGCCTATTCTTCTCTGCCGGGACCATACGGCACCTAGGGTATTACGTACCTACTTATGGCTGAACTTAATTCGCCCTAACAATATCAGCACATCAGTTCTCGGGTCACCTAAGCACAGAATAAACCTAAGCATACATGTCTAAGTGACGATTTTTTTTGTTGATCCAGGGGAAATGCAATTGCAGCTATGTCGGACTCCCCCCCACATGACGGCGTGGGGTCTACCGACTAAAACCCCTGGGCACCACTCTCATCGTCCTTAAGTGGGCAGTGGCCGTGATCATCATTTCAGCCAATAGACGTTCACTGCTGGACATAGGCCTCCCCAATGTTCTCCACACAGATCGGTCCTGTGTCGCCCGAATCCAATGCGTTCCCGCAACCTCACCAGAGCGTGGGTCCACCTTTATTTAACAGTGCAAGAGCCACGCTTCGTCATGAATGGGTCGGCTCGACCGGAGTAATAACATTGCATGCGCTGTGTTTCGCTGCGTGAGATAGGGTACCGAAGGCACAATCCAAGGGAAGGGGGGTTGAAAGGTAAACAGTGCACTTGTGACACCACTAGTGTTGCAGGTGTCCATGGGAGGCGGTAATCGCTTACCATCAGGTGATCCGTCGGCTCGTCTGCCAACGATATTATAAAAAAAACCACTCGAGGACCTTTCCCCCCCAAGGGCCGTCTGTTCTCCTCGCTATGTGCCCTGCCCATTGCCACTTGAGGAATGTAATTCTTTGGGTTATATCTGTGACCTTAGTTCTCCTGCGGATCTCGTCATTTCTGATACGATCACGCAAGGAGACTCCGAGCTTAGCCCTCTCCATTACTCTCTGGGTGGCTTTGAGCCTCCTTAAACAGCACATTGTAAGCGGCCACGTTTCGGTTCCGTATGCCATCACTAAAGTGGCCGTGATAACGGGTACGAAACCTTGTTCACGACCCTCCACGGACGGAGCCCGCCTAAACGACGGGCAGGACGCTGACGCAGTATAGCTTGCACTATGTCCAATTGCCGCCGCACATGGACACCTGCGACACTAGTGGAGTCATAAGTGCGTCAACGATCTCTTCAATATCACTGATAATTAGTAAACGATTGCCGCCGCCCATAGACACCCGCGGCACCAGTTAAGTACTTGAGTCACAATTGCGCTGCCAACCGTTAAACCCCAACCCCAGATTGGGCCTCCGGTACCCTCACTCACGCAGCGAAACACAGCACCGTGCTGCTTTTATTATATTTAAATAACAATTTTTATCTTTTTCCAGTATAAAAAGGAAATATAAATATAATAATAAAATAAATATTTCACAACATCACATACATTGATCTGACTCCGAGATAGGTAGCTCAAGCACCTGTGTTACGGATATTAGAATCAACAGTGGGATTACAAATATATACATATAATACCTTTTTTTTGTAAATCATCATCCTTCTGCCCTTTTCCCAGGTTATCTGGGGTCGGCGTAGTATGTTTTCCTTTTCCATACGTCCCTGTCATTCGTCATCGAATCATCCACCTCTTTTTCCATCATATCATTCTTCACACAATCCATCCATCTCGTTTTCGGCCGTCCTCTGTTACTCCACCCACTTACATTTAAACTCATCACTTTTTTGGTAACATGTTCTTCCCCTCTTCTCCTTACATGGCCATACCAGGAAAGACGATTTGCCTTCAATTTATCAATGATGGGGGCCACTTTCATACTTCCTTTAATATATACATTCCTTATCTTGTCCATTCATTCATTCCATCCATTCCATTTTTTGTAAATACATACTTGTAAGTACATAGTAAACACCCAGACCAATACAAACAGACATGTTCATGCAAACAAATGTTTGTACGGTGCGGGGATCGAACCCGCAACCCTTGGACCAAAGGCAGCGTTCAGCTACCACTGTTCCAAACGGGTCGTAAATGACATATTCCAAGCAATCAGTAGGTACCTGGTCACTCTTATTAAAATCGAATTAAAATTTTCCAACTTTATTCGCTTGTTTTAAGCACCTCAGATTTGAAACAGTTCCATATATTATTTAATCTATCGCTGATAAAAATTGCAGTAATATTCTCCACCAAAAAAATACAGTCATAAAGATATAATAGAATCAATATTTTTATTGTTAATCAATCAATGAAATTATGTATAGGAACAAAATCTAATCTTATCCCGACCTTCAAAATACAACCGTGATTACTTTAAGCCTGTAGTTAAGATTATGTTTTAATAAATCCAGCACGATTAGTCTTGGATAAGCTGGCCGACTTGGTTAAAAGAGGTATATGAATTTTGAGTGTTCGAGTTGAAGTGCAAGTGTACCTACGTGTATTGTAAGCTTGTAAGACAATATTATTTTTGTATGAAGTTACGTCACGATTTTACAGGACCGATACGGTCTTCAAGCTTTCAATTAAGAGCGAAAATATTCCTGTTTTAAAGGTCTGACATAGTAGGCTATTTGACTTGTTTTGAAAAACCTTCTCATATTGTACCTTAAAAATAATATTCATTTTCATTTACTATAAATATTTCGTTTAGAAAAGTACTATAAAATATACGGATTATTTAATGTTGCATAAACGCTTCATTCAGCAATGTGGCTTCTAATCATTCGAGTGACGTCAACCTTTTGTTAAAAATAGTAAGAAATTGGATAGCACACGATAAATTTAATAGATGATTAGCGTCCCGCATAGATAGAACACAATGGCGTCGAGTCTGTCACTTGTTTTGCTTGCAAAAGGCTGACGTCACAGTAAAGAAAGCCAATCAAAACCGCCTATGGTCACGTGGTTCCAAGCACAAAACAAATTAATTTTATTTTGGTTTGCTTTGGTGAAAATATTCAATATTTTTTGTGTTTTATTGTTCCTTTTTATAGCTATAAACTGCGCGGATGACTATAAATACATCTTTATTTTTCATACTGTCAGCGGAATTGCTTACCATCAGGTGATTCGTCTGCTCGTCTGCCACCTCTCATATATAAAAAAAAAAATTGAGCAGCCCTATGTCGTACGCGGTCAAACGGAAGAAGCTGGTACTGAAGTGCACCAGCCCAGAGATGGGAGCAGTATTCCATATGGGGCCGAACTTGATGAGCTGGTATGAAATACCGCCCAGCACTATTAAGTACACCAAGTTTCAACATAATGATAATGATGACTGACGTTATCGAAGAAACCTAACGTGCTTTTCGAGGCGCAAGGTCACAAGACCAACATCTAGATTTCGGGCTGACATTATCACAGAGAATTTTATTACTAACAGAAAAAATTTACCGTGGGAGAGCCATGCTTCGGCATGAAAGGACCGGCTCGACCGGAGTGAACCACGGCCTCACAGAAAACCGGCGTGAAGCAGCACTGTGCTGTGTTTCGCTGCGTGAGTGAGGGTACCGGAGGCCCAATCCGGGGGAAAGGGGGGTTTGAAGGTTGACAGCGCACGTGACTCCACTGGTGACGTGGATGTCCATAGACGGCGGCAATCGCTTACCATCAGGTGATCCGTAATAAAAAGACGTCAGGCACAATTTTTGGCGGGGATCTTAACCGGGACCCCAAGCACAGCTATCGCTTTGAAGTGCCACCTACGAGCTGTTGCGCCACCGATGCGACAAAATAACACTTTAAGGCACACCAGCGACGTTTTTGGTCTTCGATTAAAATGAGAAAGGGACAGGTTTTGATTCCCAATCAGAACCTAAGCCAAAACTGTAATACCTTCCAACCGATTACGGCTACGCGACGGCCAATCTCAACGATTAGCCACGTCATCGTTAGCCCATTGAAGTCCCCACTGCTGGGGCACGGGCCTCCCTCAATCACATAAGGGACTAATTGCCATACTCACCACGCTTGGCAGACGGGTTAGCGAGGGTTTTGATATAAATGCAGAGTTTTCCTTCTCTGGGTGCTGATGATCATGCCAGCAGCTTTACCTTAGTCACCTTTTACGACACCTCGGTACGAGATTAGCCATGTACGCAGGATATATTATAGTGCTCGAGTGTGCCCGCAAACACAAGTGCACTCACTATACCCTTACCCTCATATTCCGATGGGACACCAGCGTGATACGACCGACGTGCTTTAAGAGGCACGAGGAAATAAGACCACCAACCACTACGCTACAGAAGCAGTCAAAACTCCATAGAGTTTAGGATGTTGATGTTTCTTTCGAAGCTATTATAAGCCTATTTAAGACTAGATAGGTAATTTTATTTGTACCTTGACATTGATCGTAGACTCTATCAGGGTTAATATTTTTGGTAGCTTGAATAAATTAGGCAAGTCTAAAAATGTTTACCTCTTTGTCTTAAATGAAAAAATAATAATTATGCATCTTTATTTTTAATAACGGATGATTAAGTTCAAAGTACTCGTACAATCATTTTCTCATTAAAATTGAACAAGATATTTTTATTGATTGTAGTGCAAATGTCCAGTAGTAAACACAAAAACCGTGGACACTGACTGCGGGGCTGATCCACAAGTTTAAAGTAGCTCAGCGGGCAATGGAGCGTGCTATGCTTGGAGTCTCTCTGGTGGATAAAATTCGTAACGAGGTTATTCGTCAGAGAACGAAAGTGGACACTGCACGCAGGATCAGCCGATGGGCCGGTCAAGTTTCTAGATAGCACTGATAAAAGATGGAGTCGACACGTACTGGAGTGGAGCGGTCGACACCTGGGGAAACTCAGTGTTGGACGCCCTGCTGCGCAATGGACTGACGATTTGAGAAATATGGCTGGTGTGAGCTGGATGCGGACCGCTCAGGACCGGGCTGGTTTGCGCTCTTTGGGGGAGGCCTACGTTCAGCAGTGGACGGCGATAGGCTGATTGATTGAAACACAAAAAAAGATCGGGATCTCTATTTTTGATATACTCGTCTCGAGAAGAGTGCACGATTTCGACAGATTTTCCTTAGGACATACGATATTCCGCATTTTTGAATCGTTCGTTTGCAACGAGTGACCCCACCCACTCGTTTTTCGAGTCAGTTAAAGCGAGCGGTAAAAGCAACGTCAAAATTGTTGTCAACAGCTTTAACTGGTTTCAACAGTTGACATAATGTGACATTCATAGTTTTTTGGGGCAAAAAAGCAAAGATTTTAAGAATAAGGAAGAATAAGAATAAGATAATCATTTATTGACCACAACACATGTTTACATATAAATTTAAATAAGGACAAATTGCCTGAGCCTGAAAATCAGGCTGTACCTTTGAGCGACGCCTCATAATAAAACATGCAACAAAAAAAAACTGACAATGAATATTGCGGAAAACGCAACAAAATACATTTTAATATTCAGCGGTATATTATTCCGTTCCCCTAATGCACGCCACTGCTCCCGATTTTCGGCCACTCTCATCCAGCCCACACCAGCCAGCCTTCGAATGTCATCATCCCGGGCGTCCGACACTACGCTTACCGAGTCGCGGTCTCCACTCAAGGACTACGGCTCCAACGGCTGTCAGTTCTGCGGCTAATATGACCAGCCCACTGCCACTTCAGTTTGCTAATTCGACCTATGTCCAGCAGTGGACGAGTGATGGGTTGCTGATGATGATGATGATGATATTATTCCGTTTAATATTCAATAATCGTAACGAACAAAGATAATCCCAATCGCATCGAACAAGAGGCTAACCCTAAAACGCAGCCCGTGGTCTATAACACCCCGGGGCCCACTTCGATCGCGGATCGGAATTATTCACACCCCCCGTATAAGAGTTATTAGTTGACGGTTATTAGTGCACCAGATTCTGATTAATGAATGAGACGTGACTTTGCATTTTTTAGAAATATTTTGGCTTTTATTTCGATGGGACATACAATTGGGATTTTATTTATATCTCGATTAATTTTGAAAAAAGATTATTATAAAATTTAGTAAGTAGCTATTCGGAAAAATAAATTTAAAAAAAAACCAGCCAAGTTCGAATGGGACTTGTAAATACGTGTCCCGATGGCCGCATCTTTTTTTTGCTTAAACTTAGAGAGCTGATTTTTTCACAAAAAGCAGACCTAAGTACCATTACACTGAAGGGAACACATAGACAGAAAGACAGACCGACAACAAAATTATCTTATTAGCGTTCCATTTTTTTCTTTTTTTTTATGTGTTTGGCGGCAGACGAACAGACGGATCGCCTGATGGTAAGCGATTGCCGCCGCCCATAGACACCCGTGACATAAGTGGAGTCACAAGTGCGCTGCTAACCTTTAAACCCCCCTTTCCCCCGGATTAGGGCTCCGGTACCCTCATCACTCACGCATCGAAACACAGCACAGTGCTGCTTTACGCTGGTTTCCTGTGAGGCCGTGGTATCTCGAGCCGGCCTATCCATGCCGTAGCGTGGCTCTTCCACGGTCCCCACGATTTGGCTGAAAATTGGGGGATAGGAAGTATACTTTTTAAATCGAAAAATATCCGATTCCTGTGCGATAAACAAAAATGTATACTACGTGGGCAACGCCGCGGCGAGAAGGCTAGTTAACAATGACAGTTAAGTTTTTCCAATGGTCAATAAGTTTAAAGGTAGCTGTTAATATTACGAGTATTTTTTCCATTCATGCCGAAGCGTGGCTCTCTCACGGTTAAGTTAAGCCCTAGTATTATAATATGAAGCAAAATAGATTTATAAGAGATCTTATTAAAGATTTGTAATAAGGGGGTATCCCCTTATTACAAATCGCGAACTAGGGACCCGGTCCCGGAACAAAACTCGTTCCAGCTCCTTTTAACATTGCGTGTTCAAATGGGAAGACACGCGCTTTAGTACGGTAATAACTTAAGATCGCGATTTGTAATAAGGTGGATAAGGTTCTTGCTTTTTTATTGCAAACGCGTAGTCACAGGGCCACAATAAAAAAAAATACTAGTAGAGTCCTACTAGTATTTTTTTTTATTATGGCTCTACCCGAAGATAATTTGCCAATAATTATTGAGAATAAGTAGGTAGTAAAAAGTCGAAGTCAGTCAAGTCACAGTCACTCAATAAACCGCCGGTGTTTTACGTTTTATCGACCTACGGATTCAGCGGATCACTCTAAAGCAATCACAGGTGTTGAGACTGTATTAGGTCACTCGACAGTTCGACACATAATAGCAGTGTTAAAAAAGATACAATCCAACGATTCTTATTATAAGGATCACTTTGCGGCACTTCACTGCACAAATAAACATAAAATTTGCACACTAAAACCATTAGATACTAATTTAAAACCTTTGAATTGCATCAGCCCACGCGGCTTGTTTTAGCCCTACCCGCCGAAATAACTCTACTTGTAATGCAGGTGTCTATGGTAGCAGCAATGACTTACCATCAGGCCATCTGTCTACTTAACCATCACATATCACATAAAAACCATTAAAAAACAGAAAACACAGTTAACAGTGGGAGAGCCACGCTTCGGCATGAATGGGCCGGCACGACCGGAGTAATACCACGTCCTCACAGAAAACCGGCGTGAAGCAGTGCATGCGCTGTGTTTCGCTGCGTGAGTGAGGGTACCGGAGGCCCAATCCAGGAGAAGGGGGGTTAAAAGGTAAGCAGCGCACTTGTGACACCACTGGTGTTGCAGGCGTCCATGGGCGGCGGTAATCGCTTACCATCAGGTGATCTGTCTGCCGCTTATATCATAAAAAAAAAAGAAAAAAAATGCAGGCACCTAACAGGTAGATACCTATTTGCAAGAAAGCCTACCCACGTTAACCCTCAAACATCATATTACCAAAGTCTCCAAAACGAAGTACCAGCATTTTAACTTAACTTAAAATTGGATTACAACCCGTCAGTTTCCCGCATTTTTTCCGCCCAAAGAGTGCATTAGCGTCATTAACGCCCGCCTACGAGTATTTGCAGCTTAATGCAATTTTAATTATAAGAGGCGCGGCTGCAATTTGCCCCGCAAAGCGCAATGTGCATTCAGATTGTTATTTTTCAGGCTTTTAACAAATTAAAAATACTCTCCCGCGGTGTAGCGTTCCAATTTACATATGTAATGTACGTGATAGGCAAATCCGCGCTTTGCCGAATCGATTTTCGAATGGCTGAATCGGAATTAGCATATGGTTATTTAAATTTATTTGCGATTGATTGCGAATTGCGATCGTGCGTTAAGAATTTGCTTTTGTGATTTCTTGTAGCTTTGGTCTGGAAAGTATACCGGCATGATCTATTGGTGAACGAAAATACTCAGAAAAGATAATCCTTATCAGCTACTAGGACAATTTTAACTAAATATTCCTGAAATTAGGAAATTCGCACTGGAAAATAAAGTCCATTTCCATAAAGTCCACGGCCTGACAGAAAAGCGGCGTGCCGCAGCGCCTGCGCTGTATTTCGCTGAGTGAGTACCGGAGGAGAGTACCGGAGACCCAATCGGGTGGAAGGGGAGTTAAAAAAAATTGTAGCGCACGCGCTGGACTTATAACTTCATTGGTGTTGCGCGTGTCGAATGGGCGACGTCAATCCGTCTGCTCGTCTGCTACCTATCACATTAAAAAAGCTGGTAATATTGCATAGTACCTATTGGATGCACATATTTTTGAGTAAAGATTTAAAAGGTGTCAAAAATCCTATAATAAATACTATCATCATCATCATCATCAGCCTATCGCAGTCCACTGCTGGACGTAGGCCTCTCCAATTGTTCGCCACTGTGATCTATCCATGGCTTCTCGCATCCAGCTCTTGCCAGTCATCCTGCGCAGATCGTCCCCCCACCTAGCCTGAGGGAGCCCTACATTACGTTTTCCAAGACGCGGTCTCCACTCCAGAACCCGTTTACCCCATCGGTTATCGGTTCTGCGGCTAATATGGCCAGCCCACTGCCACTTAAGCATGCTCATCCTAATAAATACTATTAACTTTCGTAATTGTATTTTTTTTCTCTTCTCATTTGAAACTCTGTAATATCATCAATTTTTTGATAAGAGTAACTACAGAGTTTCTTGCTGGTGTCTTCTCAGTAGAAATCGACATTCCGAACCAGCGGTAGATATTATGTACCTATTTTGACATTCATAAGTGTTCTATGTAGACCTGAATTGAATATAGATTTTTTTATCTTTATCTTTACTACTTATATGGAACTATTGTACAATATACGCATATACATTTATTACGCCGGCCTTTAAAGTATTTAATGGCAGGCTCGTACTTTTGATTGAAGCGAGCGTATAATTTGCATTTGTAATGTTCCTGATCGTGAAATCCGCGCTTTTCCCCATCGATTTTAGAGATGTAACACTTTACTTTAGAAAGGAATTAATTTAGGTAAAGCAAAGTATCAGCCTATATACTGTCCCACTGCAGGGCAAAGACATCATAGAAATCAAGTCGTCGCTACTATGATGGGATTAGGCCTAATCATCACGCATGCATCAAAAGTATGTTCAAAAAATTCGAAACATACTTTTGCTCGACCCGGGAACCGAATCGAACCCAGGACCCCGAGATCTTAGCCCGGTACTTAAACCATTAGACCAACGGGGCGTCTTTTATTTTTTTAATTTAGGTACCTACTCAATATTTTTTCGATAAATAAAAAAAGGATTTTAACAAAAAGTTTTTGCACTTATGAAAAGAAAACCGTATAATCACCATACATTTTTGGTACGTACAGCCACAAATTAAAGTACACAAAACTATGAAATTTCTTCACTCTGTTCAATATTAATTAAGGATTTTTGACAGATTGTAGTTATTGTGTTGCTGTCTGTTCATCTAACAAGACATAAAGCATAATAACGACCCGTAA
Organism: Marasmia exigua; assembly: GCA_019059595.1. Classification (NCBI taxonomy): domain Eukaryota; kingdom Metazoa; phylum Arthropoda; class Insecta; order Lepidoptera; family Crambidae; genus Marasmia; species Marasmia exigua. Next base: position 415,415 of record CM032467.1, read on the forward strand.
AGTTGGTTACCCAATTCAAATGTATTGTTTATTATATTTTTTTATTCTCTTGTGAAGTTTGACTGCAAGTGGATATTATTATTCATTAACATTAAAAATCTATTGAACCAAATGTTGTTACAGGCTCTAAATAAAAACAAACACAAGGGAATAAATCTATAATTTTTTATATGAGTGTATATATGTGTATATATTTATTTATTTGCTTATTTCGGTTATGTGCAGATAATGTGTTTTAATTAATGTTTTTCTTGTTTTTTTAGTGTGTATTGTTGTTGTGTTGGTGTGTTTTTATTTTATATTTTACATTAAAAAAGGCACCCGCGGAAAATCAGCGCTGAGGTTGTCGGCCACAGCACATGCTGAGCGGGGACCAATTTTTTTGTACATTCTTTTGAACCATGCATGTAGTGAGAACTGTGTAAATGTGCAAAAATAAACGATTTTTCTTTCTTTCTTTATAAAATTATGTTTTAAAAAATCGATATTTGTTCACATCTCTAATCGATTGCCGAACCGAGTGGCTATTGGCCAACTACTGATCCCAATTCGTATTATTAGCAGTTCATTTAGCTGCACGTTTCCCTTTGTGGTTGCAAATGAGTAATTAATAATAAATGAGCCGTCATAGAAATATTATGTTTCAAATCCCTAGTTATGGCGATTAGATAACGACCAGATATTGTTTCAGTTTAGATTCTAAATTAAAGGTAATGCAACTCGGGCAGGATTTTTCATACCACGTAGATGTTTGGAGTATTTGAAATAAAAAAAGTATTTTTTATGAATTTTGGGGCATTCAGATCTACCAAGCATGCGGACAGTTTTTTTTTTATAACTCTCACAACATCTCATAGGTTGACCTGATTCCGTACTAAGTAGCTTAAGCACTTGTGTTACAGATATCAGACAACAGAGGAACACAAATATATACTTAAATACATATATTACACCCAGACACTGAACAAACACAAGTGTTCATCGCACAAATGTTTGTCCAGGGTGGGGATCGAACCCAAGACCTTTGGCGTAAGAGGCAGGGTCACTACCAATTGCGCCATCCGGCCGGTCAGTCAGTATTAAAAGAAACGTTTAGTTATAAAAGTAATAGCTTTATCCCACGGCTTTGCTAGCGTTAAAAAGGGCCAAAAAGTAGCCTATATTACTCTCCATCTCTTCAAATATTTCCAATTTAAAAATCACGTGAATCTGTCGCTCCGTTTCGCCGTGATAGACGGACAAACAGACACACACACTTCCACATATATAAAACGAGTATGGATTTTATTGTCCATCTACTACTGTCAGGGTTTGAAACGAGACTTGTTATGAAAAAGAGCCACCGACTCCTACAATACTTGAGAAGTGATTCTGAACGGCTTTACCAGAAAACCGGCGTGAAGCAGCAGTGTGCTGTGTTTCGCTGCGTGAGTGACGGTACCGGAGGCCCTAACCCGAAGAAAATGGGAGTTGAAAGGTTGGCAGCGCACTTGTGACTCCATCGTGCACAATGTCGCGGGTGTCCATGGGCGGCGGCAATCGTTTACCATCAGGTGATCCGTCTGCTCGTCTGCCACCAGTTAAATAAAAAAAAAAAGTGTAACCGTGATTCAGTTGGTCTGGTCTGCCTATAGATTTTGAACGTGATCCAATTTGTATGATCTGCCTAAGGGCTGCGAAGATCAGGCGGCAGTCGCTTCATTGTAATTACTAGACTTCCCGAATCCTGGATCTCGGTCCATGCGCACCCCGGGATCCAACAGCGACATCTTTGGACGCAAGTGGGAACTACATGTTAAGATGAGGGATATTTTTGTTTAGTATCAATTGAAATCCACAATTTTGATTTTGCCTCCATCATATTAATCTATGTCTTTAATAATGTTTCATCGTCATCATCATCATTTCAGCCAATAGACGTTCACTGATGGACATAGGCCGCCCCCAATGTTCTCCACACAGATAAGTCTTAAGCCGTCGTCGGACCACGGCTGCGACTTCCTGTATGTGGCCTCCACTCGAGGACCTTTCCGCCCCAACGGCCGTCTGTTCTCCTCGCTATGTGCCCATGCCCATTACCACTTGAGGCATGCAATCCTTTGGCCTATGTGTGTGACCTTAGTTCTCCTGCGGATCTCATCATTTCTGATACGATCACGCAAGGAGACCCCGAGCTTAGCCCTCTCCATTGCTCTCTGGGTGACTTTGAGCCTCCTTAATCAGCACATTGTAAGCGGCCATGTCTCGGTTCCGTATGTCAATCACTGGCAACACACACGCATTGAAGACATTCGTCTTGAGACACTGCGGTAGATGGGCCGAAATATGCTGCGTAGCTTCTCGAACGCTGCCCAGCCGAGTTGAATTCGTCGATCGATCTCTTTCTGGAAGTTGGGCTTACCAAGATGGACTTTTTGTCCCAGTAATATTTCACAACATCACATTCTCCGAGATCGGTAGCACAAGCATCTGTATTACGGATATCAGAACCAACAGCTGAATTACATACATTTCATTCAGTTTATTTTGTAAAGACATACTTATAATACATAGAAAATACCCAGACCAATACAAACATACATGTTCATGCACACAAATGATCGAACCCGTAACACTTGTACCAGACGCAGCGTTCACTACCACTGATCCAAACGGGTCGGTTTAAATTACAATCTTGACATTTTCTAGGCCCTGTGACTGATTAACTGGCGTGATTTGTCGAGATTACATTATACAACTATTGCCTTGGATTAAAACATTTCCAGTAGATTAACAGATAACATACATGGTAATAACGTGATGGAAGACAAGATTTAATGAAGGCAAATGATTCTACATGAGTTAACACTTTCCCGGTGGAGTATTTAACCTTTTTACGCACTCCAAGGGCCGTGGGTTCCACTCTATATATATATTTTTTCGATGTAATAGATGACAGACGAGCAGACGGATCAGCTGATGGTACGTGATTAGACATCCGCAACACCAGTGGAGTCACAGATACCCTTGCAACCTCTTTCCTTTCTTCTCGAATTAGGCCTCCGGTACCTTTACTGACGCGGCAAAACACAGCTTAGAAATATTTCTATTGCTAATTAGGGAAGACTAGCTTTCAGCCTTAATGATGGCAAATTGTAACAATGTCAGAACCACAGGCCGCTTCTAACTTGGAAAATGGTGGGAAAAGAACTATTAGCTCTACATCCTTTTAAAAGCCTTCATCACAATAACACCTCATTAATGATTATTTACTTGAAATTTGAGTATCCTCACACATGTAGCCGTATATCAATCCTCTTAATAAATGTTCATTATGTATGACCATGACCAAGAGGCGAAATGATAGGTCCAAATGGATTATTACTGTCAATGAATCAATGCAAAATAATAATTACCTCAGCACAATGAGTTCAATAATACGCATCTTTACAGTTCACTCCATTACCCGAAGGGTCCCATTCAATATTTTGCAATCCCATAAATTCGAGCATACTGTCGGGGCGGAACAATGAATCTAAATAACCATTAATATGTAATAAATACTATAGGGTAATAAAGCCGTGTCGTAGGGGACAAACAAACAAGTGTACAGAGTAACCCTTAAACGCTGGCCATTGTTCAAAAAGACCCGGGCGTGAAATTTTCGAGGGGGCCCGAAGCTACCGCCGAGTTTGGCCGAAGCGGGCCGATCGGTTCCGCTCCAAATGCCGACAGCTGCGGAGTTTCAGATATGGGGGTCGCTCTTCATTAGAGCAACTTGTCTCGTCCAGAGATGGATGTTTGTTTTTGGACAGCGTGAGTTGGCGCTGATGGTCGCTTGATGATGTATGAACTTTATTTATTGAGGGACAATGTCTGCTAAGTTTCGGTAGACGTGACAGTGCATTTCATGTCGGTCATTCCAAAAACGTTGTGATATTAATTACAAATAAAATATCAAAAAATTGTCCTATATTGTGCTTTAGCGCAACATATATCCTAATCACTTTAAAGCATTAATCTAATCCCTGTTATTTTGAAACTACAAGATTCGCTTACACATCGGTGTGTATGATTAATAAAGCATTAAGCAGTGAGAAGTAAACTTCTTACGTAAAATGGGAGACGATAAACATTAATAGGCATTTATAAGAGATACACTTTTTAAATCCACAAGTGTGTTTACTCTGACGCCTCAATAATTCACTAGAAAATAATAACTCTCGCCAACAATACATCAAGCGGCAAACTAACAAAACTGAACAATGGGTAGTTCGTCGCGCCCGCGGATTAGCGAATTGTAAAAAAGATTGGGGCCCGTCCGACCCGACGTGTTAATTACGGGGGTTGGGCGAGGGTTGAACAGATGAAAGTCAATTTGCTGCTACGACATGATACGGCTCATTTCATCCGAGCGACAAGTGTGACACCTGCGCTTTTTCACTGGCCTAGGGGCGTAGGCTATTGTGCACTTAGCTAAACAATCGATGGCTTGAATTGGATGGGTCGCAAATAGCCATAGGATAAAGCAAACATTTTATCTGTTGATTTTTCTTTGTGTTCATTTTTTGGACTGTCGCAGTTGAAGGGTTGAGTTCCCAAATCTTACACGGACGGCTTGACTTTTAGTCTTAATTACTTTAAAAAATTCAAAATACAAACTTATGTTTTATTTTTCTTTTCAGACGAAATCAAGTTCGGCATCAATCGTTTAGTCGGTGACAAGACCAACGAAGAGGAGGATGAACCGCACAACAATGACCATCGCAACGAAACCGTCTCACCAGGATCCCATTGCGAAAGCCCATGCTGGGCCCCCTCCCCCCAGTCCCCACGATCAGTCCGTTCTACCTCACCCGAACTCGAAGTGGACTCCCCCCCATCTTCTCCGAGAAGACCACCAGATTCCTCATCGCCACCTAAAAGATCCGAGGCATTTTCAATGAGCGTGCTTCTAAGACCTGACGCCCCAAGAATCCAACCTCAAAGACCATATCTATATCCACCCCCATTACCATTTGCTGAATTTCTGAGAGATGCTAGTAGCTTGGGACTACCAAGCTGGGGAGGATACAGTAATTTCTACCTTCATGCAGTTCAAGCTGCAGGCCCGGAGCTGCTTCGTCTTCGAGCAGCTGTGCTTGGTGCCCAAAGTCCATTATCGCGACCTCTGCCCATCGGAGACGTGTACTCTTGTGTCAAGTGTGAGAAGATGTTCAGCACCCCCCACGGATTGGAAGTGCATGCAAGGAGGTCTCATAATGGAAAGAGGCCGTTTGCTTGTGAGTTGTGCAGTAAAACATTTGGACACGAAATCAGTTTGAGTCAGCACAGGTCAGTAAATTCATTAACATTAGAACTACTACGTTCTTCGATATATTTCTTCACATAAGTCTGATAAACGTCCCTTCCCCAGGGCGGTCCACAGCGTCGAGAAGGTATTCGAGTGCAAGCAGTGTGGGAAGACCTTCAAGAGGTCCAGCACGCTCTCAACACATCTCCTCATCCACTCCGACACCAGGCCGTACCCCTGCCAGTACTGCGGGAAGCGGTTCCACCAGAAGTCTGATATGAAGAAGCATACTTATATTCACACTGGTGAGTGTACCTAATAATTTCTAAGGAGGACATTATACTGATAACACCAGTCGATTTTTTCAAAGGAACATAGGGATAGGATCATAGAAAGGAACTTAAAACAAAATATACAAAACGTGCGTGATTAGGTCATCGATTCAAATTGAATGGAAAAGTCATATTTTTCACTTTTATTTTCATAGAGAAAAAATCTTCTTACCAAGAATAGAGTGAACTGAAAACGTTCCTAAAATGATTAAAAGAGCATTCTGTATAATCCAGATTCCAGACCGGATAGGAGTTGCTCTATTGACAAGAGCGCATATTTTAAACTTTAACCACCTGATTATAAATAGCAAACTAAATTAATTATTACCGTACTAAAGCTCATGTCATCCCGTTCTAATATGCAATGTTAAAAGGGGCTGACACGATTTTTTGCTTCGGGACCATCTTTAGTTCGCAATTTGTAATATAGGCTTATAAGTTATTCATTGCCAAAAATTATGCAATATTATTTTTATTTTTTCTGTAATAAATGCGGATAATACTGCCGATGTTAAATTAAAAACAATTTTACTTTCCATCTTGAATATTTAAATAAGTGCTTAAAAATGTTTGTGGGCAGATTATGAAATCACGAAATTGGGTTTTATCTCCAAATGCGATGATTTATGCTCGGATTAGTATTAGCTATAAATTAATCTCAGATCGATTTGTCATCCACTCCAGTACTGATTTATGAAATTTCATTGTTATGATATGTTTTATTTTGCAAATCCACCTAGTAATAAAGAAAAAGATTTTTTCGCTTATTTGGTTGATTTATGTTAAATCCGCTTTATTCATGATACCTTTTATGAGGTCTCAGATATATTTCACAGCATCACATACGTTGATCTGACTCCGAAATAGGTAGCTCAAGCACCTGTCTTACGGATATCAGAATCAATAGTAGGATTACAAATATTACATTTAATAGGTACTTTTCTCTAAAAATAAAAGTAAGTAAAGCGATCTCGATGGATGGCGGTCCAATACTGTGCGTTTCTCGCGGAACTTTCTACCACGTACCTCAGTGCTGTGGAACGGTTTGGCTGCAGGAGTATTTCCCGACGGCTACGGCTTAGGGACCTTCAAGAGAAGAGCGTACTCTTTTTTAAAAACACATTTAGCGATCTCTCTGATTTCGCGGATGATCATGGGCGGCGTTGATTACTTTCCATCAGGTGACTCGCGTGCTCGTTTGTCCGCCTCTAGCAAAAAGAAGGGATATTAAAGTAAGAATGTATTTCAAAATAACCTTTTGTATGTGTATACTCGTATTGACTTGACAGTGTACATAAGATCAAAATCCTTAAAAATTCAGCGTCCACTATTGTCCATAACAACAGTTCATGAAATCATGATAGCACTTGAGGGCTCAGAGAATACGGCCTTACGAATCTTATCCAGGAGTTAAGTGTTAGTGAGAAAGCGAGATGCGGACCGCAACATCTTATATTCATGAAGGGCTGCGAACATACAGACGGAAACATTTGGCAACATACAGCAACTGAAAACTTTTGAGCGAGAAAATCGAAAAGTGAAAAACAGCACACGTTCAGTTACGCTTCGGCATGAATGGGCCAGCTCAACCAGAGTGATACCACGGCCTCACAGAAAACCGGCGTGAAGCAGCACTGTGCTGAGATTCGCTGGGAAGGGGAGTTCAAAGGTTGGCAGCGCACTCGTGACTCCGCTGGTATTACGGGTGTCCATGGGCGGCGGAATTGCTTACCATCAGGTGATCCGTCTGCTCGTCTGCCACCTGTCATATATAAAAAAAAAAAATCACTTTATCATTAATATTATTATAAGGTGAGTATGGCAATTACCCATCATGTGATTGAGGGAGGCCCGTGCCCCAGTAGTGGGGACTTAAATGGGCTGATGATGATGATGATGAGGGGGGTAACTTAATCTGACGCTGACTGTACAATGAAATGATACCTAATGATAATGATGAATAGTTTATTTCGAAGAACATTCTTCTTACTTTATTAAAAATGTTTGTAAATGATACATTTTTTGAAATGTCTCGTAATCTCCACAATTAGTACAAATCTATTGGCGAACAAATCTATTTTTTAAAAGAAAATGAAAATCGTTTAATACATAAATAAAATATTGTATTATTTAATACTCTGATTGTTTATCTTTACCTAGTTGTTCTTTAACCGACTTTAAAAAAGGAGGAGGTTCTATGTTCGACTGTATGTATGTTTTTTATATGTATGTTCAAAGATTTCTCCGCCAAACTTTAATCTAATCGCGTGTGGAAAATCCGCTAGATGGCATATTACGAAGGTCCAACATTATCTGATTTGGTTGTTTCGTTGTCAACTTGACTTTTTAATATATCTTGAAATATAAATAACCAATCACCTTATTGATGGCCCTCTGTCTTAGCGGATTTAAATTGAACATAACCATAGACAGATAGATAAATAGATAGATACACTTTATTGCACAAAATTTACAGATCTTAGCCTAAGTTATTATACTAAAACAATGTAGGCGATCTTATCGCTAATAGCGATCTCTTCCAGACAACCTCAGATAAACCTCGTCATAACCTCGTCATAGACATGCACCCAAAACGGACTGTGCCTTTTCATAGAAAGGTATACTTGAAAAACCGCGTGAAGCAGTTTGTACTGGAGTGACATGTTGAGTGATGTTCTTTCTCTATCGCACCCGTATAGAATCTGCGTCAGGGCCGGTTGGATCTCTTTCACACTCTTACCTTTTTCCCTGAAAATTACACATTCCGTTTTCTAATTCCATGTACATAACTAAAAATGTACTACATGGAAGGTTGCGTTAAAGGCAGAAAGCGCTCTCGGTCCCCCCCACCCGTGTGTATCTGTAACCCAATCGCCGCCATAATGTGCCGCAAACGCCTCTGGCGCATCCATTACGCGATTATTATAAAACGCCTACGTCTTAGGTGTTAAGGTGACGGGTAGGGCACACTAGCGACGCCAATCGATTTCAATTTTTAGCTACTGAACGGGATCCATTTTTAACAATTTCGGGGTTACAACCTCTCGGCAAACACTTATACTATTTATTAAATAACCATGCAAAAATTTTGGGTTAAACGCGTACGCCAAAAGTTGATTCACGCCAAAAGCTGCCACTTTTGGTGTGAAACAATTTTTCGCGTACAAAAACGGAGCCAACATTTATGCATGGTTATTTAATAAATAGTATAAGTATTTGCCAAGAGGTTGTAACCCCGAAACTGTTTAAAATAGATCCGGTAAAGTAGCTAAAAATTAAAATCGATTGGCGTCGCTAGTGTGCCCCACCCGTCACCTTAACGCGTAAAATAATTACGCGCGTGTCTAAGATACCTCGACAGTCCCCGCGCAGGTTAAAGTGCTTTCTTGTATTGCAGACGGATTGAGTTTCTGTGTCGCTTAATGCGTATAATTTGGTTGGAGCAAGACCAACACCTCTCCGGTCGTGTCACGCTGGTGTCCCATCGGAATACGAGTGTAAGGGAATAGAGAGTGCACTTGTGTTTGCGCACACAGTTGAGCACTATAATATATCCTGCGTACGTGGCTGAACGTTGAAATTGGCCAACGTAGCCGTAATCGGTTGGAGGATATTATTATAATTCGTTGATTAATCGTACTTATTTTTGTGATATTTTACAATTAATTTGTCTTTGAGGCCTAACAACGAGCTTTCACGCGATGCGTTCTTTGGGATCGAACCCACGATCTAAATCGCTAAAGGTCGTTTAACGATAAAGCAGGGTCACTACCAAATACGCCATCAGTGCATTCAGCGAATCCAATAGAATAGGATCTTATAGATTAAAATTAATTGTAACATTTTATTGGTCGATTCAACATTTTGTTAAGAAATAAAATCTTCTAAAGGACAATTTAATTTTTGTGCATATCCGAAAACGTGGCATACAGTTAAGAATCACCCACCCACACAAAAACCAGCTCCAACCGACACAACAAAATCCTGTTCCAATTCCGATCAATTTGTCTTTGTTCCGAGTTATCTAAAACAGTTTCCATGAAATTGGCGTTGATGCAACAAAATTGTTGTACAATTTATCACCACGGGGAGCACTTAAGAGGAAACGCGGTCGCTATATCTCTATATAAACTTATTTAGACCTCATTTTAACCCCCGACGCAAAAACGACGGGGTGTTATAAGTTTGACGTGTCTGTGTGTGTGTGTGTCTGTCTATGGCATCGTAGCTCCCAACCAAATGAACCTATTTTGATTTTGTTTTTTTTGTTTGAAAGATGAATAAGGAGGAAGTGTTCTTAGCTATGTTGGATAAAACTCGATCCAAGATGGCCGCCGTCACAAAGATTTGGATTTTATGTTTTAACACAACTCCCACAATATGGGTATCATATAAATGGGCATGAGTAGCAGAATATGTTGTTTGAAAATTTTTAAATCCAAGATGGCCGCCGTCAGAAAATGACGAATAACCTATTTGTTGTTCCAACTGACTCAATATAGGTATCAAATGAAAAAGCCTTAGTTGTGCCGGGGGTTTTTTAAATTTTCAATTTAATTTTTCTTGTTTTATGCCTAGTAAATGGTGCACATATTTTTTATACCATGCAACAGTGAAGTATGTTTTATCTTAAAAAAAAATTTTTTTCATTTCTTTTTTATTTAACCGACTTCAAAAGGAGGAGGTACTCAATTCGACATATACATATGTATATTATATATTTATTTGTTATGTTTATTCGCCTATTACTTTGCCATTTATGAACCGATTTAGATAATTATTTTTTAGTTAAAAAGTAGATAATCCCGAATTGGTACCATAATAAGGATATCAAGATCTGATGATGGGATCCTAGAAAAATTTATGTGAACCCTTAAATTTTAAAGGCACACGTAATGTTTTTGTATCTTTTTTCGAAACTGCTCCAGTATTTACGACTGATTGTATTAATTTTGTGGCACTGCTGATGATGAAAGGTCAACTCCTCAACGGTAAGGAGTTAAAGGATAGCTCTTTCAATAGTGTTTTCACAATAAGTTTGTTAGTTATTTGGTGGGGTGGAAAAGGGAAAGGGGAGGTGGGAATTGCCAAAAAATGAGACACTAAAAAGCTTAAAAATTTTTCTTCGAAAAAAAACCGCCTTCAAAAACCACGAACTAAAAAGTGTTAAACAATATTTTGAACTCTTTTACACTTTAAATAACATTTTATAACAGTACACTAGAGAAAAGGTGTTAATCCCTGTTGAATAATTGAATGTTGTATTCAATTACAAGATAGTATTGGGCGCCGACTTCGGTAACACCTTTTCTCGAGTGTACTGTTATAAAATGTTATTTGAAGTGTAAAAGTGTTAGAAATATTATTTTACACTTTTTAGTTCGTGGTTTTTGAAGGCGGTTTTTTTTACGCAGAAAATTTTGTTCTTTAGCTTTTAATAACTACATGAATGATCTGATTTCAACGTCCACGTTCCAATCAATGAGTAAAAATTGTGCCCAATACACATTTTTTAAAGACGTTTGACAAAAGCATAAAGAGCAGCATCCAGTATTGTATAGTTGATGTTTTGAAAAGGTATGTACGAAGACTAGGAAACTGCTAATCTGGTTATAAGATACTGAATAAACATATTTTTTTCATTATAACCCACCAAAATGAGAAACCAAAATAAGAATAAATGATTGCATTTATTCTTTAATTCACTCAAGCTGCGTTTCCTCTTAATTAAATAATTCAACTCTAGGACCCTTGTCAATTAATAATTACTGCAGCTGATAAGGGATAAGTGATAATTAATTCGCCTGCCGAGAAACTTGTGAACACTCGATTAACAAACCCAAGTCTAATATGATCGTTTCTACTTCGACTTTAAGGAGATTGATACTTTCGGGCTGAGGGTTCCCGAAATTTAAGACAACTGCAATCAATTATGAGGATTAAGGTAGAGCAACTGTATTGTTGATTGCTTATCATTATCTTTCATTATTTAAATTGCTGCACGTTAAAAGCTGCAAATACTCGTAGGGTTCAAAATGTATTTATTATGTTGAATTATTTTAATAATTATTTTTACAGTAGTCAAATTTATTTTGTTATATTTTACTCGAGCCAGTAATGGCGCATTTGATAAAGTTTTTTTTTTGTTCATTGTCTAAACCCAAACTGGATATATGTACCTGATTTCTGGTACAGAGGAAGGACGCAGTGGCAAAAAGCCGGAATAATAGCCGCTAGAGTATCCGAATAGTTAGTTGTATTTTTATAAGTTTAAAAAGTATACATGGTATCTTGGTCCATAGAGACAGTTAAAAGTTGACATATAAACAAAGCACTAAACACTCGTTCAAATTAGTGTCACTGATTTAGCCAGTGTCCGATTTCAAAAAGCAGGTTTTTATCGATGAACGGTCCATAACCTTCTGTTACAAAGGAAGGACGCAGTGGAAAAAAGCTGGTATAATAGTCGCTGGAGTATCCGAATAGTTAGTTGTATTTTTATAAGTGTAAAAAGTATAACATGGTATCTTGGTCACATAGAGACAGTTAAAACTCGACATATAAACAAAGCACAAAACACTCATTCAAATTAGTGTCACTGAAATAGCCAGTATCTGTACAAAAAGCAGGTTTTACTTACACCGATACTATTTGATAAATTAATTACAGCTTTTAGACTCTAAACAAATGTTTATTTCATCAGTGATGCTTTTAGTTAAAGTTTTATAAATAGTTTTTTAGATTTTCGCGTTGCATTATAACTATATTGTATCAAGACGGGAATTATCACGATATTTATTATGTGATACAACATTGTGTACTCACATATTTGGCTCGACGTTTCGGCTACGTTACAACCGCTGTGGTCACGAGCGGACCACGAGTGGAGCGAGTGTCCGCTGGTGACCACGTGTGTTAATTCCCGTCTTGATACATTAAAGTTTTATAAATAAGTAATTAGTGTCTCTCTTAGTTACTATCATTATGACCTCATTAATGTTAATATGTTAAATCTCAAAACGAATTCTACGTTTACTTTATTGCTCCATAAAAACCTTTGCGCCATTTCGATCTTCATCAGGCATACCTACAAGGATCTCCCCAGTTCATTTAAGACAAGGGTGGGGACCGTCTGAGATTCAAGCGCATAGATTCGCCGTTCCATTGCTTTGACAGTGTGCGCGAGAAGGACGGAGCGGATTTAAGTAAAGCGTTTGACAGAGAAGGAAGAGGTAAGGGTTGGGTTAGTTATTGGGCCTTGGTTCTTGTTATATGCAGGTTTATAGGTGGGCGATGGGGTGTTGGGCAGATTTTCGTATTTATCGAGATAAATATATTGCTTTATGTTATTCATAGACTTTAAGCTCATAAAAAAATAACAACAAAATATTATTAAAACATTATAGTGATTTCAGTTAAATTTCCTAAATAATCACAAATTAAATAATCTTCTTATTTTTGAATAATTGAAAAAAGTTATAGAGTAGATTTTCAAATAATGAGGAAGGTTTACTCGTATAAACAAATTACAAGAACATTTGCAAACGTTTATCAAAGTTAAGCAATTAAATTTCCGCGATATACATTTACCCTCATTGACAAAGTAGGTGTTTAGGACAAACTTGACTAATTCCAGCAATGCACGTAAATGCTTACATGGGGTGTGAAGCAGATATATTATTTAAGACTCTAATCCAATTCACTCAAGCCTACAGTCGCTTGCCATAAACCGCGCTTGCATCAGGCACCTGATCCCTCCAACCCCAACGTGTAAATTATAAACATTATCAACTTCGCGAATAGTTTCACGAACGGCGTTTTAATCAGCGTCGTAACTTCTTGATTAATGTGCTCAAAGCAATTTATCGTTGAAATTTTATTTATAATTACACCCGCGAAATTAAATGGCCGACGATTAGTCAACGTCAAGGAGCAGGACCGCGGCCCGCGATTTGTCACCTCACCCGAACCTGTTTAATTCGGGACTAATTGAGCCAGGAAGTTTGTTAACACAAACTTGCGACTACCTGCAGTTAGTACGGCAATTTTCAACTTAGTAGTTACAGCAGTTGGAGAACTCTGGCAATTAATATTAGTTCCCGTTGAATTATTCATCTGACTTTAATTGTTAATAGTTACAATGTAACTATTTCTATCAAATCATCTGATTATTACAAAGAACAAACAGAAATAAAAACGCAACAACAATCAGAATAATTCAACAGCAATAACGGTGGTCCCAAAATATAGCCTTGTAGAACTCCAAAAATTGTAAGCCTAAAACAATCTTTTAAAAGTAATAATAGCATCAGCGGCTGAGACTAGGGAAACAATTTAAGAAGAAGCAGATAAAATGATAATTTGAACGTTTCTCATCCTATTTCATGAATACTTGATTCACGAAACGCTCCGTTAGAGTATTTTTTAAAAACTCTTCCTTCTCTTAATTAGTCGGGGAATAAACAAGTGGCACATTAGCTTTCGGAATAATTACACGCGGCCGTGTTCTGCCTTCTTCGTTTTTTATTTTCCCTTTACTTCCCTACTATGGTTTGCGGTGAAGAATTTTAAAAGCATTTGGAAAATTGGTTTGCATCAATTATAAAACGGACAGTACCACTAACAGTAATGGTTAATTGCTAATTTTAATCAATTAGTGGATCGTCTCTTAATATGAGTTTAAAACGCTGTATATATACATCATGAATGTGTGAAATATTTTTTTCTGCTGTCAGAGCAGTACTCATTGTCAACATTACCATTATCCTTAACAATTTGGAAATATTATGTGTTATATTGCCTTCTATGTTATAGTAGTAGGCGTACAACAAATGTATCAATTCGTTTGGAATCGGAGCTAAATATATGTAAAAAATATGCAGAGCCCCTAATTACGTGCACCGTGTTTGAAGCCTTTCTCCAACTCTTAAATGGAAAAGATACTTGGCACTTCTTAAAAGCGACTTGCTATTGTCTAATTGAATTTCCAAAGGCGCCATTCCGAGCGAGAATGTTGGCAATATGCAAATAACATTGCAAGAAAAGTCCTTGATTTCTTTTTGCAGCTACAAAATGTTAAATTAATGAAAATATTTTAGACAGCGACTTTTTAGATATCACTTAAACAAATTTAATAATAAGAAATTTTAGTTAAGTCAATTCGTAAAACAGTGCGATGACAACATAATTTTTAAATAAATTGTTTTTAAAATATGCAAACGATGTCAATACATTTACGAAAGCTGTCTCAGTAAGATCTTTTCTAAATTTAGTTGATTTAATATTACATAGTTTTCCGTCATCGCCTTCAAAAACTTCGCCAGCAAAAAGCAAAACGGAAATAAAACTAACAGTCCAATCTCTCAAAACCAATTCCTCGTACAAGATTCCTGTCTGGAAGTATTCTGTCCACACAACCGGGGAGGGAGGTGGAAATCTAAGCGGTCCATAAGGAAAGGGGGGGTCCAGAAGAGGAGGGGGTCGCAACCCGGGGGGACTGAATCAAGGAGTGGTACGTGCCCTGAGTTTAATTAAGGACTCCGGAGAGCCTTAAGCCACTTCGATTTTAGCGAGGTTTTCTTTTAATTCTTAGAGCACAAGCTTTTATGGAGCAGTTGATCGAGTTTATTATTAGATGTTTAGTAAAGGAATGGTTTCGGGAAGTGTCTTTAATCTTTACCTCGGTATAATACTGCTTTGACGTCAAATATTATTTTTGAAGTTTTTATCTTATTGACTTCGTGGAGGGTCATTGAAATTTACAAGTATGTATATGTCTAATAGAATATGTTACATTTTAGTCGCATTTGTGGCATGAACTCCATTCTTCATACTTATCTCTAAATCTTTCACTGATTGCTATAAATAAATTATGGTCAATATAGTTTTCAGCTTTTTTTATAAACACCTTTCAACTTACATATTGTTTAGTCTTTCCTAACAGAATATGTTAGCTAAGCAGATGGTATACCTACATCAACATACGTAAAGCTTTCGTATGAAAATATGAAATATTATCAGCACGCCTCACTAGGGGGAATTCTCCCAGATTTTCCACGGGACGTCGTCACTCGATGTGTTAAAGCCCTTTTGACATTATCCTGTAATGCTCTCCTTGCATGAGCTTTGCGAAAATGTATATTTTGAAGACAGAAAGGTGGCTAGAAATTGAGTTTTTTAAATTAAAATACAGATTTAAATTTCATCAACATCAATAGTATTGGGGTCTATAATATGTACTTTTAAACTATAAATATAACTATAAAACGTTTGGAAACGAAAGTCATAATACTTAAACCCTGCATAAATTCTACATACTCCTTATAACTAACGATATTTAACGGTTATGTAAGGTTGAGAATAATGGTAAAACCCCCGTTTTTTATGCATTGATAAAAACTCAGATCAAAGAATCAAAGATTTATATAACCAGAGTTGATTATTATACCTTTCATTAACGAAAATTAACGACAATACAGACACAACATTAACGAAAACAGTTAACTCCTTAGTAACTTCAGTGAGGAAATGCTAACTTACGTGTGTAAAACCGTAGAGAATATAGTAAAAAGCGGGACCACACCCGTAGATCGAATCAAGGCAAGTTCTGATTGCGAAGGAACGTTACATAACCGGGACGTGTTTCATCGTGAAACCTTAACATTTGTATCCTCACGTCCCTGATTTATATTTTATTTTTCCACGATTCCTCGTAACTTGAACTCGCCTGGGATGCGGGTAAAATCAGTTTCGAGATTTTTTTCTCACGAGAAAAAATGACAGTTGATTTTTCGTTCGCAGGGAGGTCGGTCGCCTCCCATATAATATTAGGCACTCCCGGGAGAGAGGGTAATTAAATTAATGTCCTCAGCCCTCTGGCCCCTCGTTCTGCCAGTAATCCGACACCTGCATTGTTTTCGTTCGCTTTTACTTGTACTTTTTCTTTTGAGATTATTTTGAATTGTGCTAGTTGAAATAAGGCTTGCATATAATAGACTTGTAAATCAACCCGGACCAGTAGACCACGGGCAAAAACTTTATCATCATACAAAACTCTAGTACCATTATGTCGAAAATCGCATGTATTATTATATGTTGTAGAATCCAAGTTACTTACTTACCTAATTTGAACAGTGTTGAAAATGTCAAGCGAATTAATAATATCCTCCAACCGATTACGGCTATGGCGGCAAATCTCAACGATCAGCCACGTACGCAGGATATATTGTAGTGCTCAAGTGTGTGCGCATACACAAGTGCACTCTCTATTCCGTTACCCTCATATTCCGATGGGACACAACTGTGACACGACCGGAGAAGGATCAGGCGCAGGACCAACAGCTTAACGTGCTTTCCGAGGCATGGGGGTACAAGACCGCCAACTTCCAGACTCCGGGCTGCCACTGAGAATTTCTTACCGAAAATATAGGTACAAATATTTAGCCCGACCCGGGAATCGAACCGGGACCTCTTGCGCAACCATCGCTTAAAGTGCGACCCACTAACCTTTAAACTGCGCCACCGAGGCAGTCAAGTAAAGTAAGAGTTCAAGTCAAGCGAATTATTGTGTCAGTTAAATACCGCTCAGCTTTCGCTGATGGAGGATGCTCTCTAAAATTATTCGTATAGGTTAAAGAAAAGAAGAATTATAGCGGTCACCGCTGTACCTTTACGGTTAGAACTTTTTACACAATTCGTTAGGTAACATTCTACCTAAGTATGATCAATCATAATATTACACGAGATTTAGTCCAGTTCTCTGAATGTTGTAATAAGTTAGACGAAAACCTTTTTTTTTTTTTCTTTTCGCTGGGGAATGCCGCCGGCCCGTAGTGCAATGGCCGACGTCACCGCCTAGTGGTGGCGCCTTATGCATACCCTCCTACTGGGGAGCAGGAGGGTTATGTCGGGCTCTCATCTGGCGGGGGCTTCTCCTAACGAGAAGCCGGCCAGAGGCATACCGACTAAACCCCAGCGGTTAAACCTACACTTTCCATTGCAACCTCAGCAACTAACCATTTTTCGATTAAAAAAGCGATCACCACTTAACCGGTTGCAATCGGAGCTCTGGCGAGTGGCGACGCACGCGCCGGTAATTCAATAAACACATTATCGCGATTAGCTGCGCGAGCGAGGGTGAGCCATGAGTGAGCCGAGCCCATTGAGGGAACCTTTGGCACTGTGATGACGAGATGGGAGCATGGTAAAATAGATTTCTTTTACAATAACGACATGAAACTTCGCGATTTATGCATGTATACTCAAATAAGTTGTCTTGGTCATAAAGTTCTTTTTTTTTTGTTGTTCGTTCAAGTTTCCAAAATTTAAAAAATCATTCGAGTAACAGAGGCGTGCCAGAGCTGTCAGTCAATTCTACGCAGTTTTTCAAAACTTTTTCTATAAATAGTTTGTTTAATTAAACAACCTATAGCCGAGATAGTTTTACTGAATAAAAAAAAATCTGATCGTCTCATGACCAGACAGACAATCTAGAGATTATAATATTATAAGGGTTTTAATCGTTTGTGTGTGTAATAACTTAATTAAATATCTTAACTACAACATAAAATTACACCAAGTTATTCTTTAAATTTTTTTAAGATTATATTTGTATATTTACATGGAATTGACTAATAAAATAAATTAAATTAGCATGCAAAATTGTTTGTATTTTAAGTTTTTTACCAAAATACATCTAGAATAGGGGGATTGAGAGTGCAAAGCCTAACGTGTTCCATAAAATGACAAAAAATATGATATGAAAAAGAAGCCAAGTTCTTCCTGCTCCCGATTTCCCTACCGTAATGCCAGGGTGGGTCAGTAACTCAGTATATGCGCCGAGCGTGCACGAACCCTAAATTCCCTGAGGTCCGTCAGATTTCGTCGGGTGATTCCCTGATATTAATCATTAGTTCTTTATTCAAATGGGGGCTAGTTAGGGTTCAAAATGGACGGGGGTTTATCATATTTGTAATCAACGTTACATGCAGTATTTGGACTTTGGGTTTAATTTTAAATCAATCTACATTTCTAGGTACAGATAGTCACACAGGTTTCTACAGTCTGTCAAATTTCCTCAATTGATATTAAATCAAACTGTTTGAGTGACAAAATATTGAACAATTTGACAGACTTCTGTACATTGATGACTTTGCTGTCCGTTGTGAATATCAATCAACATAATTACATTCTCTCTTTAGTCGGTCCCTCATTACCGAGGATCATGGTCACTGGTACTCATAAACCAAACAAACTTTCTCCATTGATTCCGTTTGGAAGTAGCCTTCACCACGTCGTAGAACTTTGGTAGGGATGTAGCTTCTTTTATTTGGTCAGACCATCGTGCTCGTGATCGGCTTCGTGATCTTTTGCCTTTAGTGTTGCCAACAATTCCCTCTTCGCATTATGTGACTGAAATAAGGGAGTATGCGCTGTAGACATAAGCTTGACAGTCGGGTTCTTATGCCAAGTTGGGAGAGACCAGATACATTTGTGCGTTTAGCCGCCCAAGGTATTCGGGCCATACGCCTCCAGCACCACATTTCGAATGCATCTATTCTCTGTATAAAGTACCTAAATTGGGAATATTAGGTCTTTGACTTTGGTTTATTCCATATATTTTGGAGACTATGAAAATAAAAAACTTTTTTGAGATTAACCGTTCTACAATTTTGAATTTTACCTCATATAGAGTCTCATTTGTCATTGTAAAGTTGCAACAATTTTGATTTTTAAATGCATTTACACATTATCCTCACCAATTAGTATGAAGCATACTTTTTTTAATTATTATTTATTGCGGTTTATACTCATGCGGTTATATTTGTGTCAAGCTGCATCGCACCGTGGCAGGCCTCCCACAAAGTGTACAGACGTACTGGTGAGTCGCGGGAAACCGTTAGATGCGGGCGGCACAAGACCGATATGTGTGGAGAACATTGAGGGAGGCCTATGTCCAGCAGCGGTCGTCTATTGGCTGAAATGATGATGCATCGCAATCGTATCGCTGCTTTTACGGATAGATAAATATCAGTTACGACTGTAGTATAGATGCTGCATCGAGACTGAATCGCGATTGTATCGGCACTAAGTGCGAATGTAAATCAGACCTCGACGTCGTAGTAGCTGTTATTCAGCTCTTAAATACCTATTCAATGATGACACATAGCTATTAGGCATAGCATAGACCGCAAAAGATTTGTATGAACATTTATTCATTGATCAAACATAGTTGCAAATTATCATTAAATGAAAGGAAATCCTCTTCCTAGTGCTAATTAATATTAAACGGTAGTGTGTACGTTTAGTATATATTTATTAAGTAAATAACACACTTAATTTCATCTGGTGTTCAGGCGGGACTCGAACCATATTTTCCACAATCCGGGTGGCTGTTCTTCCAATTATTGCGAAGGCCAGACGGCAGTCGCTTTATCATAATTACCAGAACCCCCCCCCCCCCCCCCCATAATCCTGAATCATGGTCCAAGCGTACCCCGGGCTCCAAAGCGACAGCTTTGGACGCAACCGGGAATTACACGCTAAGATGAAGAATAAGGTAACAACTGTATCATAGTAACATAACAGCTGTTATCATCAGTAGCCGCATTAATATTCTTTAAAAAGTAACTTTATTAAAAACTCATTCATTAACTTTTTCGAAGGGTCGATTCAACCCTGCTAACAATTATGAATCTAACTAGTTTTGGAATAGGGTCAAAAATGACAAAGCAAAATAGTTCACGTACTGGCAACAAAAAAACCTTTTTACGCTTGATATACAATTTAAAATGGGATGAGTTAAGTATTATGAGCTAATTCGAAATTGACCAAAAAAGTTGACCTGTGATTTGTACCAAAGTGCTAAGGGTGGAGTGTCTAGTACAAATGGTTGTTGGTCCTCACGGCACGCGTCGGGCGCATGCGTACTGCAACAGGATGTCATTATTTAAACAATAAATTTAATTGTAAGCCGACTTTGGGTGTTGCTAGGACGTTCGCTAAATTGTAGTGCGCTGTTTCATATTTCGAAGATCACAAATACTCGTAAGTAGTTTCTTTTTTTAAATATATGGCAACTGCGCTTTGTTCGTTTTGGTATTTTAACTAATCATTGAAGAAAACAAATGTGTTTTTAATGTGGACAAATAATTTGTGATACGTATCGACTCCCGCTGCTACTATACTTATTTAGTATCACTTTGTGTTTTTTTATAAAGTATTTTATTTTAATATTAAATTATTATCTTTTATATTTATTTGGCCCTTTGTTTTGCGATTTGTAAGATACATATATTTTTCTTAATTTATATAAAATAATTAACTACATAATTTTATTCACAAACATTATTGAGTTTGAAAATGACTACAAAAAGGGACACCCTTGTTCTGAGTGTCTGCCATCTTTCTTTTCATTAAAAAGTTTATTCGATATTACGTTACTAATAAAATTTTGTCTATAGGGTATACTCTATTATCAATCTATAGGATATAATTGGCACCTTAAGTTGACGGGTAGGGCACACTAGCGAATTAAATTTTTAGCTACTAAACCGAATCTATTTTAAACAATTTCGGGGTAACAACCTCTCGGCAAACACTTATACTATTTATTAAATAACCATGCACAAATGTTGGGTCCGTTTTTGTACGCGAAAAATTGATTCACGCCATAAGTGGTCGCTTTTGGCGGCTAAAAATTTAAATCGTTTGGCTAGTGTGCCCTACCCGTCACCTTAAACGATCGTATCGGCATTAATTGCCCGACCGGCTGATTGGCGCTAGTAGTAGAGGCGCGTGCGCTGCGAGCGACAGGCGCGCCAGTCTGTGTTGCTAACAAAAACGTAATCGCATTATAATCAACTTCACGGTCACAGTAATAATACGTGAATCACTAAAAAGGGGAGTCTTTATCCGGAATGTACTCTAAAAAATTGAAACCTCAAGTATTTTGTTGGTATACATATATAGCATAATATCAATCTATAATGACTTTCCTATGTGGCTTATTCTCTGTTTTTTGACATTTCTCTAGGTAAACAATATCTAGAGTAGGTACAATCTCTCGTATGTGTCATCCATCGTTTAAAACAGGCGTGATCATTGAAAAAACTGACTTTGTATTTTAATGACTGTTAAAATAATTTTATCATCACAGCGTGTCTTTAAAGTTGCGTCAAAAAGCCGTGGCTTCAGAGCCTAGGGTTTGCAATATGATAAAAATAAGGGACTTCTAACCCTCTAAAAATAAATATTATTCTATTACCAAATCATATACGCCAGCTACTGGTCCACACCAGACACCAAAAATATTTTCAAACAAAATTAAACACGTGCACCGTTCCATTTTCAAAATAAACCGCGTGTTCCGTAATCAAATTATTGTATTTTGATTGGCCAACGTTCAGTCCGCGCGTTATTCGAGTGTTTTGATTCGCCGCGCCACGACAATGGCGGCAGTTGTCAAGTGTTTTGGCAAACCGTTGCTGTCAAAACGCCACTTTGCACCGTATTTTGTGCGAGTTAAGATCGGATTTTGGTTAAACGTTTAGCTGTGCAGGTCACTTCTGAACCGGTGCAGCTGAAGAGGAAGGATAACATGAACAAATGTTAAAGTGCATTTGTTAGAATAACACGAAATCATGTTCGATTTTAGCCCTTAATTTAGTTGAAAAAAGTGGCAGGTTTTTTTGCAGTAGTACCTATGAGCATGTAAGGGATTGTAAAAATCTTTCAAATTGACACCAGTACTACTTCTGTAACATTACTTAATTATAATATTCAAAAAACTGAAAACAGAAATTTTTCTTTAAAGAAAATAGGATAGAATATAAAAAGAATACCTTCCCAAACAAAATGTATAACCAATTGCTTATATACGTGTTTTTCATAGTAGCCAATCCACTTGGCCATGCATCCATCGTCTACAGGAATAGTACAAATTGGACTAACAAAATACGTTTCACAGATTTTATAGAGTAATATAGACACTTTGGTTCATAGAAACGTAGGTGGGTGGGGGGAGGTCAGTGACCCGCGTAAATCCGGCACGTACCTTGCGAGCTTCGCCTGCCGCCAGAAAATCTCTTTACGTCTATACATATGCTTAGTAGCTACGAGTAGGTATATCTACTAGTACCAAGGCAGACACCGCCACCTTGATCACTTTAGCGACAAAAGCTCGTGTACGCTTGACTTAATTGGTGTACCAATTACTTACGTATTGTAGAAAACATAACCCTAAAGATGTAAATAAATATTTACAACATCACATAACATTGATCTGACTCCGAGATAGGTAGCTCAAGCACCTGTGTTTACCGATGCGGTACATATTTACATCCTTCTAAAAGCTTATTCGACTAATTATTTCCAACAGCGTCATCATAAGCAGCCTGTTGCAGTCACTGCTGAACATAGGCCTTTCTAATCGATTCGCCAATCCTGCCGGTTTTTGGCTACTTGCATTTAACTCCTGCCAACTATCTTGCGTAAATCTTCACTTCATTAAGCTTGAGAGCGTTCTACAATACGTTCACCGAGACGCGGGCTCCAATCCAGAACGTACTTACCTCAGCAGTTGTCGGTTCTGCGGCTGATATGACCAGTCTTGATCTAGAGCAGTGATTCCCAAAGTGGTCCAGGTGGACCCCCAGGGGTCCACGGGAGATTTGCTGGGGGTCTACGTAGGTGTGAACAAAAAATGGGGGTCCATAAGATGTTAATGGGGGTCCACGAAAATGTATCTGCTTTTGATAGTAAAGAGCAAAAGCCAAACATTGATCGTTTGCTGACACTCCATCAGATACATCCTTCCCATTAATTAAATTATGACCTGAACCTATATTACCTTAATATTTTTTTCTTGTAATTCTATTCTTTTAATAAATAAAGTGATATAAAATGTACCATTTTTCGTTTTTATTTTACATATCGGAATATAGGGACAGAACTCAGAAGTGACACAATTTTTATTTTTTGGCGACTTTAAGAATGTGGTAGAAATGTAGCAGCAGGAGGTCCACCGAAACCAGTAAAATTTTGAAAGTGGTCCACGAGAAAAATAAGTTTGGGAACTACTGATCTAGAGCTTGCTTTTTTATATTATGGCTCTACCCTAAGATATCTTGCCAATGTCAAGTACCTTATTGAGAATAAGAGGGTAGTGAACAGTCAAAGTCCGTCAAGTATCAGTAAAAAGATACAATTCAACAACTCTTATATTAATATCACTTTGCGGCACTTCACTGCACAAAACAACGCCAAATTTGTATACTAAAAACCACTAAATACTAATTTAAAGCCTTTGAATTGCATCGACTCGTTCTACTACCCTCCGCCGAATCCTTGAGCTTGCTTATCTGGAGCCCAATTCTCGGGTTCGTGATATTTTGAAAACATGGCGGATATCACCTAAAAACCATACAAAAAAACTATGTTTTAGTGATATATGTCGTATGAAAATAAATGTCACGAGCAGGAGAATTGGACTCCTAGAGTCCAAGTCATTAAAACATAGTTTTTTGTGTGGATTTCATGCGACATCTGCCATGTTTTTTCATATCGAAATTCCTGAGAATTGGGTTCCAGATAAACTATGTCGATTACATTAACATAACTTATGTCTGATTTTTTTTTAATATTCATATTTTTTTTGCATTAATTAGGTACCTATATACAATAAGACCGAACGGAACAGCACAGTTCAAATTATTTATTACATCACATAAGTACACTTATTGTTTCACCATGGGATTCCCAAATATATGCAAAGCCTTCTGGTTCACTTGTAACCACGCACCCCATATTCCTGTCATATTAGATTTATAACACATAAAATAAGCCATTTATTAAAGGCCTCTTATACGTCACGATTGCGATTCGATCACGATTTCTCTAGATCAAAATTTATTATGTAGTCTTAAATGATTATTTTTTTAAATAAAAATAAGAGCGATATTTGTATACTTACACGAATAAGAATTGAATTAATTGGAATGATGACTGGTATCTATTGAAATTTGGCGGGTGTGTTGAATATAAAAATACCTAGGTATCAAATTTGAGTATAAAGAACAATATAAAAATATCAACTTCACGGCTAACGTTTATTCTGTTTTATGAAGAGTGAATATGGTCAAATAGGATTTCCAACTATAAATTGACTAAATAACTAAGCTTTACACTTACAATTTTTTATAGAAACACTACTATTTTTACCGTTATAAAATTGTAAACCTTAAATAATACTTCACTATCACGGCCTCACAGATAACTGGTGTGAAGCAGCTTTGTGCTGCATTTCGCTGCGTGAGTGAGGGTAACGGAGGTCCAATTCAAACTGGTGTCGCGGGTGTCCATGGTCGGCGGAATCCGCTTACCATCATGCGATCTGTCTGGTCGTCTGCCACCTATCACATAAAAAAAAACTATCACAATAATGGATCATCACTAACAGTCCACCGCTCCCCTCGAGAAATCATTACCAATTATATTGCGTCGGTTCTAAAAGACCCTTATTGGTATTACATTGTAATCCCGAAATGACGCCTCAACCCTTGCTCTATTATCTATTACAATTCGAACGGCAATTTATTTGTCATCTGTAATTTGGTCGGATTTTATGAGTAATAGTACCGCATTTTGGATTACGGAGGATTTATTTGAATTAATTTTGAATTGAAGAGAATAGAATTACAATTGTAATTGAAAAATTAATAACAATTCGTGCGGTACAAAATTAAATTTTGATGAAATATTATTCGATTAATTTATGCGATGTTTAACGTGGCCTCGTAGTTCGTACGCTGCTACGAAATTACTACGAAAGTGCTACATCTTCATAAAGAGAGACTAAAAATATTTGCTACGAATAATATGTATTATGTTACAGTGGGAAAACAGCTCTTATATTATAATTGAATCGTGTGATTTTAAAACAACACAAGTCACATTTTTTGAAAATTGAGTTTCAGAACGAATAAAGATTAGTATTTTTATAAAAAAACTGTTTTTTTTTCTTTCCTAGTAAAGTTGTCATTCAAGGACATGTGATGTTTTAAAATCACACGATTCAATTGCGATTTAAATACGGTTTCTGCATAGTATGTAATAAAGTATTTTTTTTCCTGTCTTTCCTGTCAAAGCTTTTTACCAATTCAACGCATTCAAAAACTAAATATAAACAAAATACATGCCCGTACTAAATATCAACAGCGGTTAGATTTTTTTTATGATATTTGATACAAATAAAAATTTACTCTATCAGCTGATTTGTTATTCATTGTATGGGTATGAGTTATATTTAAAGACAATACTCAGTATACAGGTTGTAGATGATTTATAAATAATTTCAAAATCAAGTAGAACTATAGCATTATTTATAGCCAGATTGGACAATGCTCCCAAACAAAGCAGGCCAGACCCCAAAAGTACAAACATCAATTGTCACCGAGCAATAAGGGAGGTGACTCTCGCATTCCATTCGACCCACTGTGCAGTCTCCATAGACTACTAGAAATGACAGAGAAGGCAATTTTGAAAATGCGATAAATGCGGCTATGCGTGCAATATAACAAAAAAATGTTGACGTAGGTAAGTATTTGATTCTAAACTTTTAAGTTTATATTTTGCTTCAGTTAAATGAACATACATACTAGCTTTTACACACACTGTAAGTAAAATGAAAGCTAGTAATGAAGAAAACTTAACTTTGTGGAAAAGGTATGGAATACTTTTAATAAACCTAATAATGTAATTACTAGTAATGATAATTTCGCATAATACTAATAAGCACAACAGTTTTCGCATACAATTTTTAGCATAAATGCAATAAGCATAAACATGATTAAGCATAATATAATTAAACATAAGTCATAAAAAGCGGCTTACGGCCAGCCGCACCTAATCCTACTTTTACTCTATATAATATAGGAAATACTGGTTACTTACTTACTTTTTTTTTCAGATTCAAACAACCATTAATGCCTAAAAAAATTGTGCCTGAAAAAATTATGCATAAATGCATTATACTAAATAATAATTATACTACAGTACATATTATGCTAAAACCAAATTGGGCCAAATTAATTTTATGGTAAATAAATTATGCCAATTTCATTATGCCAATCCATTTTAGGACAAAACACATTATGCCAATTAAAGGGATCCCTTTTATAAGATAAGTAAGTGTAAGATTAATTAATAATAAGAATTATCCAATACAGAAAGATTTTTTACTACAGCTTTCATTAATTAACCAGGTATTTTGCATATACGAGTATTTCTGAATATTTTTTAAAATTCCTGTCTACCATGGCAGCTCTTCTCAACTATTTACAAACTTTTGTCTAAAACTTCGCATTATTTTAACTCTATGTCGCCGGTACAAAGCGACAACTGGCTGCCGAAAATCCAGCATTCCAGCGTATAACGGTCGCAAATACATCGCAATAAGTGAAGTGACTCGGACATTCCGGACCGAGCATTGAGCAATCCGGACGCCGTGGCAATCTCTCGGCATTCCAACCGGACAGTGACGTCTGACGCGTCGCCATTTTGCGGGACCTGTCAGTGTATAGACGGTTTTTATGGAGTGGAGGATTTAGAAGCGTCAAAAACCTTTTATTTTTGAAAGTAACATAGAAGACCTTAGACAATAAAACATGGTTGTTTTAAACACCGCACTGTGGGACAAAAATAATTTTGATAACATTTGTGTGCAAACCCGTACGATTTTACCGAAAACCGGCGTGAAGCAGCATTGTACTGTGTTTCGCTGCGTGAGTCAGGTTATCGGAGGGCCAATCTGGGGGAAGGGGGAGTTTTATATGTTGGCAGCGCACTTGTAACTCCACTGGTGTCGCGGGTTTCCATAGGCGGCGGCTATCGCTTACCATCAGGTAATTGCAAAAACAAGTTGCCAATTAAATAAAAAAAAAGAAATTAAGAAGGTTGCAACTCAAAAAATCTTTCCCAACTGCGCATTCTCAGCATTACTCCGTAAGGGCGTCAATTGGAAGGCATCAGCCCCCTGAGCCCTCAGAGGGGCGGAATTAACGAATTTGTCAACTGTCATCGTGCTACGGCCTTATTAGTTTTTCCAGGGGGCAATGCTGCCCATTTCCACGGTAGTGTGTCAATCATTTATTGTTATGGGTGATTTGACTGAATTAGTATAGTAACCTGTATAAAAAGCTAAAAGGTTTTATAAAAATCTTGCTTAAAAAAAAAGTAAGAGTTGTAGATTTGTTAAGCTATTAGATAAAAAAAAGCTGTAGATTTTGATTAAACCATAAAATAAAAGTAAATAAATAAATATAAATATTTCACAACATCACATACATTGATCTGATTCCGAGATAGGTAAGCTCAAGCAATCTATGTTACGAATATCAGAATTAACAGTGGAATTACAAATATATAGGTACATATAGTACTTTTTTTTCGTAAATACATACTTATAATACATAGAAAACATCCACTCAATACAAACAGACATGTTCATGCAAACAAATGTTTGTACTGTGCGGGGATCGAACCCGCAACCCTTGCACCAGACGCAGCGTTCACTACCACTGATCCAAACGGGTCGTGAAAAGTGTGTCGATATTTTCGTACATCTCTTCATAGTCATCTTTATTTCTACTTTTAATCATACCTTTATTCTATAAAGATAAACACAGTCCTAATTATTATAAATCGCGATCTAAAGTTATTGCCGTACTTAAACTCACGTCATCCCGTTCCAACACGCAATGTTAAAAAGGGCTGGCCTGATTTTTATTCCGGGACTATCCTTTGTTCACGATTTGAAATAAGGGGCAGTATTTTATGACCGAGAGTGGATTCGACCAATTTTTATCCGTGGATAAATCTATGGCATAACGTCATATAAGGTGTATCTTTGTGTACATTCACATCCCTTTAACCACGTAACTATTCTGAACAACATTTGTTCTAAAGAAGTCAAACTGTATTTAGTAGTAATTAGTGCCATGTATGAATCTACTAACAAAAGAAGGAAAGATAAAGTTTGCTCTCATAATCCTCTAATGAAGCGTGCTTTTTCTTGCCGTTTCTACGTGTTCTTGGGCCCACTTCTCTATAATAGACTTAACGCCATAGACACCATATATCCACTGCCCTATAACTGCGCTAAAATACACCTTCAGGAGGTGCTCCTGAAGTTGTCCTACGATGATACAGAGAAATTACTCATTGTCCCTAAATAACTATCACCTAATTTTAATCGTTAGCGTAGGTAAAATTAAGTTTAAGTTGTAATTTCTTGCTTACCTTTACGATTAAAGTTTCTAAGACCTATTTTTAGCCTGAAACACAGGTCACCCTAGTTCAGGACAAAATGTTAAATATTTGTACTATTATATAAGATTCATTGATCAAAAGTTGTATTAGACATAAGTTATTTGAAATAAATATTTTATTGATTGATTTATTTATTAAGACTTTTCGAAATTAGTCTAAAATTTTTTCGACTCCCATACAAAATGACGAAGTCATGTGACCGACTATGTATGAGAAGTTGAAATTTTTTTATGTGAATTTCCAAAAGTCTAAAAACAAACGTTGTTCTGAATGGTAGATAGAACACGCAGTTAAAGGATGTGAATGTTCACAGATACATCCTGTATTTGTATAGAATGACAGCGCTATATTATAGATTTAGTATGAGATTAAGATTGGTGGAATCGGCCCTTAGTAAATCAACAGATAACTACTTGAAATGTGTGGGGATAGCTTAAACACTAGCAGTAGCAGTTTTAGTGCGTGAGCACTAAGAGATTTTTCATAATTTTACCCCCCGGGGGTAAAGAAGGTTCGCTGTTTAATAAATTAACTAATTCTCACAACCACTCGTGTATTGACCTGATTCTGTACTAAATATTGCTTAAGCACATGTTAATATTGTATAAGTAAATCAGTGTATCAGTAATATACAGACTGTGTATTATTTGGTAGTTGGAGTATCAAATAATAATGTTATAATAATTATTATTTTTATGGGCAAACATTATAAACAATTTAAATAAATTCAGTGACTTGTGCATTAGGCTCGCAGTTGAGTGAGCTAATTAAATCGAGTTAAAATTTGATTAATGCTCCAGTTCTTTGATTTGCCGAATGTGATACATAACAAATTTAAAATGATTAAAATGATATGTAAAAGATAACTTCATGTCTACATCTAGTGGACCAAAAAAAATTGAAAAAAAAAATCGGATGAGGACACATTCATAAAACAGGATTATGTTGTGACAGATCAGAATCTGAGTGAGTCTAGCGGGCGCTGTCTAGTTTAAAATAATTCTTATAAAGTAATGAGGACGACTGAGAGCTTACAAAATTAAATTATTATTTAAATACATTGTCTTGGCCGTGTGGTCCTCGGCAGAGTAGAATAGGCCACCCTCAATCTTACCGAGGTGTCGTATAAGGCGACTAAGGTAAAGCTGCTGGCATGATCATCAGAAGGAAAACTCTGCATTTATATGAAAACCCTCGCCAACCCGTCTGAGTGTGGCAATGACCCGCGTGATGAGTATGGCAATTACCCCTCATGTGATTGAGGGAGGCCCGTACCCCAGCAGTGGGGACTTAAATGGGCTGATGATGATGATGACATTAGAAAACATTATAAATACTTTGTTCTTATGCCGCTGTATTACGGTTGCTAATAGCTCAAACTCAGCTAATCTCTGAACTATTACTAATTTGTTAATCCGACAGAGGAAAAAACATATTTTTCTGTAATTATCGCGAGTTTCGTAGTTGCGGTTTAATTAATCTAAGCACAATACTTAAGCTGAGATAAGTGCACTTTGTAGGCACCTATTATGTTAAAACAGTAATATGTTTTCGTAATAATTATGGAATTATGTAAGCAGAGAGAGGAGCCGAAGCGAAATACTGGGCATAAGTTTTTTACTAAAATGATTGTCTTGGTGTGCTAGTGGCTAAAAGGCACTTTAAAGCAACTCATGAAATTGCTCTCAGGTTTGAATCTCGTGTTGGGCCAAAATATTTTTTCAATTTTTTTAGGACAACCAACAACAATAAATATCAGAGACAAAAAAAAGCTAAGTGCCATCTTATTTACAGGTTGTGACGGCATGCAATGTACCAAATTTTTGACTGAAAAGCGCATAGGAAGGAAGGAAGGAAGTCAGCCAAAAACAGCACCTGGTGGAGTAGGTAGGAGTACTATTAAAATTAATGGAAAATCAAATGAACTGGGCTAAGGGATTGAGGTGTTGTGTTGTAGAAAAGATAATGGTGTGCAATGTAATATGGACTAGGTTCGAGTGAGACAGAGATATAGCTTTCTCTCTCTCTCTCTACTGTCATGGCGGTTGTGTATAGGAACAGAAAGCCTTCGTAAAACAGTGCCTGCACTGTGTTTCGCCAAGTGTGAGGGTAATAGAAGCCTAATGCAGGGGTAGAGGAGTTTAAAGGTTTAATCACTTGTGACTCCTGCAAATTTTCCAGCTCTTGAGTGTCCATGGGCGGCGGCAATCGCTTACAACCAGGTGGTTCGTCTGCTCATCAGCCACCTAGCACATAAGAAACTGGGAGTATACCACCTGCCTGATTACTTATTAATAAAACATTGAAGCAAATCGTCGCAATCGGGTTGCACAATCAGACCGCTACCTGTTTTGATTAAAGCCGCTGTGACCTTCACCAAATCCTCATTCACTAATCATCATGTTATTAAAGTATTAACCGCTAACCCGTCCTTATGATCAAAGAACAAAAATGTACAGAAGGTGATTTTTTATTTAGACTAGTTAGTTACTTTTCAAAAGTTTTTCTCCAACCTATAAAATAAATAAATAAATATTTCACAACATCACATGCATTGATCTCACTCCGAGACAGGTAGCTCAAGCACCTGTGTTACGGATATCAGAACCAACAGCTGTGTTTGTACCAATAGAAGTATTTTGACTACGGCAAAAATCTGTTGGCTAAGTACAATATTATAATGCAAAGATGAACATACTTGAAAGAGTACTTGGATAAGTCAAAAATGGGAGAAGTTGATAGAAAAGAAAACTTCACTTTTGTTCATTACCACTCAGTTACAGGAACGATTTGAGTTCTAACTAAATGAATTATTTATTTGCCATAAAGTTTACAATAAAAAAAATGTTGTTCATTACCACTCAGCTACAGGAACGATTTGAGTTCTAATTAAATGAATTATTTATTTGCCATAAAGTTAACAATAAAAAAAACGTATAGCTAGCGAACTATGGACTAAGCTTGGCTTGTATCGCAAAGTGTATTGTAATTAAAAAAACATTTTACAACATCACATACGTAGGAATGTGATGTTGTGAAATGTTTGTTGAAAATTGACAATGTCAGAACCTCAGGCCGCTTCTTACTTGGAAAATGGTGGAAAAAGAACTAGTAGCTTTACGATACTCTGCAATTATATCAAACCTCGCCAACCCGTCTGCCAGCGTGGTGAGTATGGCAATTACCCCTCATGTGATTGAGGGAGGCCCGTGCCCCAGCAGTGGGGACTTAAATGGGCTGATGATGAAATAAATAATAATAAATATTTCACAACATCACATACATTGATCTGATACCAAGATAGGTAGCTCAAGCACCTGTGTTACGCATATCAGAACCAACAGCGGAATCACAAATATATACATAGAATACTTTTCTTTTCTAAATACATACATATAATACATAGAATTCACCCTGACCAATACAAACAGACATGTTCATGCACACTAATGTTTGTACTGTGCGGGGATTGAACCCGCAACCCTTGCACCAGATACAGCGTTCACTACCACTGATCCAAACGGGTCGTCAATAGTCGTCAAATTAAATATGAAAATTGTATATATAAGTACGGACAGCCATATAACATTTTACACAAACTTATCAAAGTTCTTCAATGGATTCTCATCAATTTACTTCAAAATTAATTGAGGCTACTTGACAGATTTTAAGTAACCTGCTATGTCTGTACCTAGGTACTTCTTGTCGCTCTAATTAATGTTAATTTTGATGGGGTTTTCTGTAACATAGAGTTCTTATTTATATAAATGGAACTCGTTGCCGGCGCATGTATTTCTTCCTTCCTACAATATGGATTCCTTCAACCGAAGCGTGAAGAAGCATCTCAATTTCATTTGTTAAACTACTTTGCCTTCCCTTATTATTACGAATACGATATTTCTTTCCTCTACCCAAAGGTTGTCTGGAAGAAATCGCTACAAGCGATAAGACCGCCTTATTGTACTGTCTGTTGCTGTTGTATCATGCTTGTATTTTATTTTTGTGCAATAAAGAATATCTATCTATCTATCTATCTATCTCGCGGGCCAGTATGGCAGTCCCAACGGAGGCGATGGCTTGACATGGCTTCCGTTGTAATTGCAACGTGGGCTCTTCTCTTGCTTACCATCAGGCTGAGCAGAGCCAAAATACTGTATCACTATAAAAAAAAACCTTTGTTAGCTAAAATGGTGTTATGGAGCAATTTTCATTCGTTTTTTCGAAATATTTGCAAGTTTTTTTTTTTTCAAATGTCAAAACTGCTTTACCGTTTTAGCTATAAAAGATTTAATAAGCATTTATGAATAAGATTCTTTTTTTATATACATATGAGAGGTGGCAGCCGGACAGACGGATCACCTGATGGTAAGCAATTCCGCCGCCCATGGACACCCGCAACACTAGTGGAGTCACAAGTGCGCTGCCAACCTTTTCCCCTTCCCCACCATTGGGCCTCCGGTAACCTCACTCACACGGCGAAACACAGCTCAGGCGCTGCTTCACGCCGGTCTTCTGTGAGGCAGTGGTATCACTCCGGTTGAGCCGGCCCATTCTTGCCTAAGCGTGAAGTAAGATTTTAAGTATTAATGTATTAATTTGACACCTTATATCGATGATCTGTTAACTGTACCTTCTGTACATAATATTTTACTGATTGGTCGGTAAATCAAATGCGTCTTGAAAGAAATCCGAACGTTATTAACAAATAATACCGCTTTTATCGGTCGGTTAAGCCGTTACCCATATTTTTGAAGTCAGCAGCGCTGGACAAACAAAACTTAGGATTAAGATAGACCGATCGATTATTAAGCCCTATGTAATGTTAGTAATGAGGATTAGTGGCAAAATCAAAAATGCCGATTTAAAAAGGTTGCGTTTATGCTTATTCTATAACTAAGCCCTGTGGTTTGACGGCGTTAATAATACCAAAGTTTTCCTCAGCCTGTTTGTAAATTTCTTTTTTATGTGATACTGGTAACAGAGGGATACCTGATGGCAAGCGATTACCGGCAGCGTGAATCAATTTTTCGCGTACAAAAACGGACCCAACATATTATGTGCATGGTTATTTAATACATAGTATAAGTATTTGCCGAGAGATTGTAACCCCGAAATTGTTTAAAATAGATCCGGTTTAGTAACTAAAATTAAAATATATTTTACGATTGGCGTCCGTACCCGTCACCTTAAAATTATAATATCTTTGCCTTCAAGTCTTCTCGTCACCCATCCCTCAAAATCTTAAGTCGAAAGTCTTCGACCAGTGCGTCCTTCCGGTCATGACTTTTTTTTTTTGATACAAAAATCCACAGCTCTTAATGTTAGATACAAAACTCTTATATACTAATCTTACAGCTAATAACGGACTTTCTTTATTTTTCTTACGGTACCGAGACGTGGACACTCACGGCTGGACTAGTCCACCGGTTCAAAGTCACTCAAAGAGCTATGGAAAGGGCTATGCTCGGAGTATCTCTGAAGGACCGCATCAGAAATGATGTAATCCGACAGAGAACCAGAGTCACCGACATAGCCCACCGAATTAGCAAACTGAGGTGGCAGTGGGCTGGTCATATTAACCGCAGAACTGACAGCCATTGGAGCCGTAAAGTCCTTGAGTGGAGACCGCGACTCGGTAAGCGTAGTGTAGGACGCCCTGCGACAAGTTGAGACGATGACATTCTAAGGCTGGCTGGTGTGGGCTGTACGAGAGTGAAAATCGGAAAATCGGGAGCAGTGGCGTGCATTAGGGGAGACCTATGTCCAGCAGTGGATGAGTGTGGGTTGCTGATGATCTTTGCCTTAAGTAGTTATCTATATATCGTGATCTTCCAAACTGATTTCCTTTCACTCTACTCACTACAAAATATAAACTTATTAACTTAGTAATTACCTATTTTTACCTGACTACGGCGAAGCAAAACGGAGGGTTATGATTTTGACCTGTATGTATGTCATCTGTTCCTTCATAACTTCTAAATTAGTTATCATATTTGAACAAATGAGGTGTCTTTAGAAGCGTCGTCATCGTGTTCTGGTTATAGGCGGCATGACGTCACGTTAAATTGACTACAGCGCCCTCTAGGGAACTTAGAGTAAGGAACTAAAAAAAATTACTTGACGCGACCATGTGGGGGATCAAATGAAAGCGCTGTTTTAGTAGTACATTTCAAATGTGTAATTGTATTTACACTACCAAAAACCACGGCAACACGGCATAATAATTTCAGCAGAAACAATTTTCTTGTTTCTTACTTTTTAGAGCGTGTTTTTTTGGCAGTCGGGTTTTAGTTTTTAAACTTTATTTTTAAAACCGCCGTGTGGTCCCGGCAGAGTAGATCGCCGTGTGGTCCCGGCAGAGTAGAATAGGCCACCTTCACTCTTACCGAGGTGTCGTAAAAGGCGACTAAGGTAAAGCTGCTGGCATGATCATCAGCACCCAGAGAAGGAAAACATTTACATCAAAACCCTCGCCAACCCGTCTGCCAAGCGTGGTGAGCATGGCAATTACCCCTCATGTGATTGAGGGAGGCCCGTGCCCCAGCAGTGGGGACTTAAATGGGCTGATGATGATTTTTAAAACATAATGTTAAATAAAGCAGTTACATAAAGATATTATTAAATACTTACTCTATATACCGTGATCTTTAAAACTAATTTCCTTTCACAACTACAACGAAAACCAATCCGATTTTCCTCCCAACAATGTTGAACGAACAATGTTGACGTTTTCTTTCAAGTTCCTTTCATGCCCAAGATGGCGTTGTTTGCCCCCCACTAGATTGAGCGTCCCATTTCCCATTAGAAACGTGTTTTTGTAA
This sequence comes from Marasmia exigua, assembly GCA_019059595.1. Taxonomy (NCBI): domain Eukaryota; kingdom Metazoa; phylum Arthropoda; class Insecta; order Lepidoptera; family Crambidae; genus Marasmia; species Marasmia exigua. The sequence continues at coordinate 451,165 of CM032467.1, forward strand.
GCCGAAGAGGGATTGAATTGTGTACTGTTAGCAAGAGCGCAGGTTTGTTGGCTCAATCAAAATGGAGCAAGATTGCCACTCTCGCAAGATAAATAGGAGTGGAACGCGCAAGTTGTTAGTTACCACCTTGTTTTAAAAGACGATCTAATCACGAAGACGCGATCCACCACTTTTGGGCAAGGGCATTCGCGGTGCATTTAAATATTTTGAACACTTCTCATAAAAAAAATTAAGTAGAACATCTTTTCAGTTACCCCGTGACGTTCTGTACAATTTATCATAGTGTGCGTGAGCACTCACTGCTAATAGATAGATAGATAGATACTCTTTATAAATTCATAAATAAATTCATAAAACTTTATTGTGCATGAAATCAGGTACATATTTACAGATCTTTTGAAACAATTAGTTCTCTAACTTCTACCTTTACAGGTGTATGCACATTATTTAAACTTAATTAACAATCTATTTCGACTTAGTAACTACATCATTTTATTTTCCAATATATTTTTTAATTATTAGAATTCAGACATTTCTAACTATTAACAAACATTATTGCACAACATACAAAACTTAAAAGCTAGGTATACAGAGATACAATGTACAATTTAGGCGGTCTTATCGCTGGGAGCGATCTCTACCAGACAACCTTCAGTTAAAGGATATTAGATAGAAGAGGGGAGGGTGGTGCAATCCTTTTGATTTTGAACATTGATTAAGTAAACTTGTAAGCGATAATGAGAAAGGGTGGGGCGTGTCTTCGTGGATTGAACTATCCGTACCGTACTAAAGATCATGCTATCCCGTATAAACATGTTATTTTTCTTTATGTAATAGGTGGCAGATGAGCAGACGGATCACATGATGATAAGCGATTGCCGCCGCCCATGGATACACCAGTGGAGTCACAAGTGCCCACAAACGCAGCACAGTGCTGCTTGACGCCAGTTTTATGTGAGGCCGCGGTATCACTCTGGTCGAGCTGGCTCATTCATGCCGAAGACTGACATTCCCACGGTTGTGTAAAATGGGCTGGAAGGAGTTTTGTTCAAAAATAGGCTGGAAGGAGTTTTGTTCAAAAATAGGCTGGAAGGAGTTTTGTTCAAAAATAGGCTGGAAGGAGTTTTGTTCCGGGACTATTCTTATATCGCAGGACAAGACAATCCAACAAAATCAGTAATTAACGCAGTTCCAATAAAATTAATACATTCAGCATGACTTTAATACTATTTTAATTTTAGGATACTAAGTTATGTATGCTAGATTAATATCTATTAAATATAGTCAAAACACAAAAGAGTTTACCTTCTGCGAACTAAGAGATAAATAAATTCGCAGAAGGTAAACTATTCAGTAAAAAAATATTCAGTAAATTTTAGGGTATTTCATTACAAAAGGTGAGAAAGTAAAAAATAGTGAAAAAAATTACTCACAACTAAATCAAAATGTAATCGTGACGTTATTAAAAACAGATATTCGCTACAACTTAGAATATATAAGAACCTGTACCTCTCTAAATGTCATACTCAGAGTCGTTGATTAACTTAGTTGGCTACTTAAGAAAAAAATATTGACACTTATTTTGATACGCATAAAGACTACCGATACTAAAGTTAATGAATATTAGCTTAAATGCCGTCTCTGAGTGCAGCCGTAAGAGATTTTCGGCGAATTTCAGACTTGTCTTATTATATAATAATAAATATGTATGTTATGTTTTTAAAGTAGTAAGGATTTGTCATAGGTACCTACCCGTTTCAAGTAGGTTGATAGTAGAAAACAATGTTATTCATGTCTAATTACATACGTATTATAATACCTTTGTAGTTTAATCGGTATAGGATTTACAAAGGTATTAAAAGAGAGGATTTGATAGAGCTGCAAAATCGGCTGCCAAGTTAATGTTTTATCAGCAAAGATAATAAAAATCATTGACTAAATAAATGCTTTAATGTGCGTAATTTGAGCACCAGAGCAAGTTGAGTAACCATGGTTACATCCAGAATCATTCTCTCATTTATTTTAGAAACTAGCCATAATGTGCCGTTTTCCTCGACTCTTAAGGTGCTACCCGTCACCTAACTAGCCACACCATTCGTTTTAATTGTTAGCTACTAAACCGGATCTATTTTAAACAATTTCGGGGCTACAACCTCTCGGCAAACACTTACTATTTATTAAATAACCATACACAAATGGGTCCGTTTTTGTAAGCGAAAAAATTATTACCGCCAAAAGCAGCCACTTTTAGCGTGAATCAATTTTTCGCGTACAAGTGTTGGGTCCGCATTTGTGCATGGTTATTTAATAAATAGTATAAGTGTTGTTATTGTGTGTGTGTAGTGTAGTGTGGAGACCGCGTCTTGGCAAACGTAATGTAGGGCGCCCTCTGGCTAGGTGTGGGGACCATCTGCGCAGGATGGCTGGCAAGAGCTGGATGCGAGAAGCCATAGATAGATCACAGTGGCGACAGTTAAAGAGGCCTACGTCCAGCAGTGAACTGCGATAGGCTGATGATGATAATGATGATGAGTATAAGTGTTTGCAAAGAGGCTGTAACCCCGAAATTGTTTAAAATAGATCCGGTTTAGTAGCTAACAATTAAAATCGATTGGCGTCGCTAGTGTCCCTACCCGTCACCTTAAGGCGGAACAATAAGGATCATATGAATGAGGTTGTATATGTACTTATAGTGCGCGAGTTGTATACTTATTACTGAACGAGTGCCGCGATGGCGCAGTGGTTAGTGGGTCGCACTTTAAGGCGACGGCAGCGCAAGAGGTCACGGGTTCGATCCTCAGGTCAGGCCAAAAATTTGTACCTAAGTTTTCGGTAAGAAATTCTCACTGCCAGCCCGGAGTCTGGAAGTCGGCGGTCATGTATGTTGGTCCTGCGCCCAATCCCTCTCCTGTCGTGTCACGCTGGTGTACGAATGGAATATGAGGTTAAGGGAATAGAGATTGCACTTGTTTGCGCACACACTTGAGCACTATAATATATTATAGGATACGCAGGATATATCCTGCGTACGTGGCAGATCGTTGAGATTGGCCGCCATAGCCGTAATCGGTTGGAGGATATTACTGTACGAATATATACCGTACCCTTTCTATGCGAAGAATATAGAAAAACCGGCCAAGTGCGAGTCGGGCTCGCGCACAAAGGGTTCCGTAGCAGCAAAGTCCAAAATTACAGTTAAATCAACCTATCTCAAAAACTATAAGAGATACTTTGATCAAACCAAAAATCGTTGAAAGAGTTAATTAGCATGCATCACCTCTATTTTTTTTAGAATTTTATACCCCGTAGTTATAAAAATAGAGGGGGGGGGACATACTTTTTACGACTTTGAGAGCTGATATCTCAAAAACCGTTCACTTTAAGAAAAATGTTTTTTAGAAAACTTTATATCATTTTAAAAGACCTTTCCATTGATACCCCACACGGGTATGTACATCGAAAAAAAAAAATTTCATCCCTCAGTTACATGTATGGGGGGCCCCACCCCCAATTCTTTTTTTTACTATTTAGTGTCATATTTTTGTAGCGGTTCATACAACACATATTCCCATCAAATTTCATCACTGTAGTACTTATAGTTTCCGAGTAAATCGGCTGTGACAGACGGACAGACGGACAGACGGACAGACGGACATGACGAAACTATAAGGGTTCCGTTTTTGCCATTTTGGCTACGGAACCCTAAAAAACTTGCATAGCCTCCATAAAGACGTTACGAGCGCGGCCTAAATCCCAAGAAATCTTTATACCAGCTCCATTACCGTGTCGGGCCACGGAACGGGCGAGCATTTCACCTGAGACGTTTACGATTTGCTGGCTGGGTATGTGTTGTGTAAACGCCACTTACAAGAAGATTTATAGTGGGGCTATTGCGTGCGGGCAAAGGTTATGGTAGCGAAATTCATGTGTCATGTTCTCTTGAGCGTTGTAAATCTTTCGAAATGATGAGGTAGTGCCGCTGAGATGAAAGGTATATATTATACTTTTACTTATAGTTCGAGGCACAAGAGATTGACACAGAACGCTGGCTGAATACATCTCGAGCTAAAATAGCGAAGCACAGATACATGATGTATCTGTGAGTGAACATCTACCTACGTCCCTTTAACCTTGGTTTTATTTTATGTCACAGGTGGCAGATGAGCAGACTGTGATCAGTCCCAGTCACCTGATGGTAAGCGATTGCCGCCGCCCATGGACACCCGCGACACCAGTGGAGTCACAATTGCTCTGCCAACCTTTAATCCCACCTTTCCCCCGGATCGGGCCTCCAGTACCCTCACGCAGCAAAACACGTGCTGTGTTGCTGTGCTGCTACACTCCGGTCACTTGGTAATTTTGTATGGGGAGTCGAATATATATCTATGTAGGTATATATATATATATATATATAATAAGCGAAAGATAATCCAACGTCTGCCAGATTAGTTATCAAGAATTATTTATGAGCAGTGTCATAATTTGGAATCTATATTTTCCTCCTCCATTTTACATATATACGAGATAGCGCATTGGCTTTAGTTGTAAAGGTTCATATTCCGCATAAAACTTACAAAATTTAAGTTGACACCAACTATTAGATAAGATAAGATAAGATAAGGAATCATTTATTCGACACTTAACATGGACATTAACAGACGAAATATCTTAAAAGCAAAGTGCCGAAATGGTCCCTACTCAGCATTTAGCTATGGCCTGAGCCATAGCGCTGATTTTCAGTAAAAACCGAATCGTATACTAATTTATAATTAATTTATTTTATTGCGCTTCATGCATACATGCTTAAAATTAACATTATGTGCAAATGCTCAAAAATAACCACCTAGTAGGTATCATCATCATCATCAGCCTATTTAAGTCCCCACTGCTGGGGCACGGGCCTCCCTCAATCACATGAGGGGTAATTGCCATACTCACCACGCTTGGCAGACGGGTTGGCGAGGGTTTTGATATAAATGCAGAGTTTTCCTTCTCTGGGTGCTGTTGATCATGCCAGCAGCTTTACCTTAGTCGCCTTTTACGACACCTCGCCTCGGTAAGAGTGAGGGTGGCCTATTCTACTCTGCCGGGGACTACACGGCGTAAAAGTATTAAAAGTATTAATGACACTGATATAATATTATTCTTACAAACATTACATTATTATTTCATAGACTAGGTGATAGGTGGAACCTTTGGTAACTAGAATTAAGTCAGTGAGGTAAAATCATCTTTAGAGTAGGTAAGACAATAAGTGCAATGAGGATTTCTTATTGTAATACATATCTCATTAAAATAAAAACGAATCATGCAAATGAACGCTCACGAGAGCTAACTCACTTGTTGGTCGATCATACGGCATTCGCCAATCCTCGGATTGCACTAAAATTCTAGATTTTCTCATCCATAATGCACACATAGGCAATACCTTACAGAGAGCCGTGAGAGTATCACGGGGTACCAATATACATATATTATACCAGCGGAAATCCACAGCAGCTTAGACGTGATTACCGGCTTGGTAGTGAAGTGCGGATTTTCCTGAGAATCCCGGTTATCCCGGTTTACGACCCCCCACCCCACCCCCACGGCTATCTATCCATAGGGTGGACTTGGTCCGTATATCTTTAGTTTCATGGCGTCTGCGGGTTTCTTTTGATTTTGTTGTGTTATAGATAGAAAAGTATCTAACGTTTTTATCTTATCGAGATCGATTTAGGTACGATTTGATCTGTTTCGCGTTTCTGATATTAGACCAACTAATGACGTTGTAGTACCTACCTACTTATTTTATCAATGAGAGGCAGGCAATTGAGCGCTTGCTCAATATTCAATATATTAAGACAAGTCTGAAATTCGCCGAGAATCTCTTAGAGAGGTACAGGTTATTATATATTGTAAGTTGTAGAGAATATCTTGTGATCTATCTATCATGTGATTTTTCTATGCGAATTTTCAAAAGTCATACAAAAAATGTTGTTCCGAATGGTTAATAGAACACGTGGTTAAAGGGATGTAAATTTTCACAGATACACCCTGTATTTATTATACTTACATACATAGACTGCTAAAATCATAACCCTTCCTTCTTGGCTTTGCCGTAGTCGGGTAAAAAGACGAAAATGACAAGAAGTCTTATGTTGTGGCCAATAAACGTTCTTTACTTTTTTCCTCACCCTAGTCGAGTAAAAATATGCACCTTTACGATTTCTAAAGAATGCTTTTAAGCAACAAAGTTCCACTCACATATCCACCTTCTTAATGAGGACATAGTTTTTCAAAGTTTCCTCATGTTTACGTCGCTCTAGCCTCATTATTTGCCAAGTAGGCTGCATCAGCTGCACTTAGCCGAAACCAGGTGGGATTAAAAGTGCAGTTCAAGATGCAACTTCACTCTTTGCTCTTAGCTGGATGTTTAGTTGGGGACGTGTTGAGAAGCGCATAACTATTGGGTATGTTTTGGAGCTAAGAGAAGCATCTCCAAGATCTCCATCTTATAATAAAGTAGTGATATTAGGTGGCATGTGAAACATCACCGAACAATATTTAATTCTTATACACTATACCTATTATAAAGTGGACCGACAATCTGGTGAAGATCGCGGAAATCCATTGAATGCGGGGCGTCACAGGAACGATCTATGTGGAAGAACATTAGGGGAGGCCTATGTCCAGCAGTGGACGTCTATTGGCTGAAATGATGATGATGATGATACCTATTATATAATCTGTGATTACACTCTAATTGCGCGCCTTATTGTACTGGCTGCTAGTTATTATACCATCCTGTATTTTATTTTTGTGCAATAAATGTTCTGATACTGAGGAAAGATGCAGTGGAATTGCGGCTGCTGGAGTAACCAATATTCATGTTCGTCGTTAGCTAACATAGAATGATAACAAGACTAGAAGGATAGTTTCCTTACTACTATCACCTGAAATTTGAAGCATAAATTTGGTTTTTCAAGTTGGTACTAGGTACGTAGTATCAACACAAAAATCCTAATTAATGTTACCAGTCACAACATATTTACTCTAAAACATGGGAAATGGTTATAGTAACTATATTGTTTAATTGTACCTAGAACAACGCTTACAAGTATCTACCTAAATGTGACTTTAAAATTAGTTGGCAAGTTATATTTTGATATTTATGATGCCTTGACCATTATGATATTGAATAAGAAATAAATAAATAAAGAGCTACCTACTTATTTTAATAATAATTAAAATTACAATCATATTAGAACCGCGTTTGATATTTTTCATGGTTCTGTGGCCTCGGCGAAGGCCGATTTAAAACTTGCCCTGGTTGAGTACCTAGTTTATTTTGTAGTTACCTATTTAGGTATATTATATAGATATATATTTATTATTCTTTCCCTATTTCTAATGTTCACATTTATTGCATGCAGTGTTCACTGTTATTAGAATGGACGTATAAATGTATTTAATTTAATGCTGCGTTGTCATGTAAACGTTACATTCCGTTTGTGAACCAAATAAAAAAAAATGTGGATCCATATGTTTGATTGTGTGTGCTTGTGATTTTTTGAGTCGCATAATAGACAGGACGGGCGAAAAAATGTGTATGACTCGTAAATAATGTTAGCAACAATGTTCTTACTTAAACAATATTTGGGGAAGATGGACTTTTTAACTACAAATAGGTAGGAGCATTTTCTAATTTATAAAACTTTAGGTACCTATCCACATTTTTTACCTGCATGAGAAGATAGTCACGATATAGGTACTCTTATTATGATGATGATGATGATGATACAGTCCGATCACGGTTACGTGGCAAAAGAAACTTATGCTGACATATTCGCATAGAAAAAATCGTTTTACAATACCCTCCTATCAATGTCGCTGAAGTGCCTTCTGATCTTGGTCGGTCTGTACTTTTCCATATATGTCAGAATTGAATTAAAAATGTCACGAAAAAACAAAAAATCCCAAGAGGCACAAAAAGGCACAAAAAATCGCAATAAAAACTTTGCAAGGGGCCAAATGTGACTTCCAACCATAATAATAAAGGTTTTCAAAGCCAGTGCAAACAACCAGAGACTGAATTATCAATGGACATGTAAATGCAGCCGGGTCCGCTCCCCAAATTTGGGCCGCCGTTTTTTATATGCGCTAAATTATTAACGAGCAAGTTGTCCCTTGTAAATTATTGTTATGGCGCTGACTTCCGCGTGCCTTGATTTTTGGGTGTTTTGGATAATTTAAAATATTAATAAAGTATATATCAGACTTCTCAAATCTAAGCCAGAAATCTGGCTTTCATTAATATTCAACTTCAGGCCGAACTGATGAAGTTCAGGTGGACAACTGTGCACACACACTATGAATTTCTATATCTATTTAATTATTACTGGACTTTGTATTGAGTAAGCACTGTTTACCGAGGTGTCGTAAAAGGCGACTAAGGTATAGCTGCTGGCATGAACATCAGCACCGAGAGAAGGAAAACTCTGCATTTATATCAAAACCCTCGCCAACCCGTCTGCCAAGCGTGGTGAGCATGGCAATTACCCCTCAAGTGATTGAGGGAGGCCCGTGCCCCAGCAGTGGGGACTTAAATGGGCTGACGATGATGACGATGACGATGAAGCACTGTTTATTTTTTAATCATGTCTGCTAATAATGTCTAACATTTTAAAAGAAAATAAATTTGACTTCTACAATTCTAACCATAGGTTATTTTCTTTTTCTATCGTACCTTTTATTTTTTTCTGGAATATCCATGTTTGTGAGATGCTACTTGATTGAAAAGAAAATTTTGAGCTCAAAAATTACTTTTGAGCTTATGGTCTTATTCGTATAATTTTAATATCATTAGATCGAAACCATAAGCATGGAATATGTTAAAAATGACATCCATACTATCGAATTGATTGAGTTCGGTTTCTAATAGTTTTCAACATCCACTAGGTACAAATACCTTAGCATATACCTGCCTTCCCGAACGCTGCCCAGGAAGGAGGCTCAAAGTCACCCAGAGAGCAATGGAGAGAGCTATGCTCGGAGTCTCCCTGCGTGATCGTATCAGAAATGATGAGATCCGCATGAGAACTAAGGTTACAGACATAGCCCAAAGGATTGCATGCCTCAAGTGGCAATGGGCAGGGCACATAGCGAGGAGAACAGACGGCCGTTGGGGCAGAAAGGTCCTGGAGTGGAGGCCACGCACAGGAAGTCGCAGGCGTGGCAGGCCCCCCACAAGGTGCACCGACGATCTGGTGAAGATCGCGGGAATCCATTGGATGCGGGCGGCACAGGACCGATCTGTGTGGAGAACATTGGGGGAGGCCTATGTCCAGCAGTGGACGTCTATTGGCTGAAATGATGATACCTGCCTTGTGACATCACTCCAGCCTGGTAAAAGCTGACCTAAAACACCTACACAAAACACCGTCGCCATATTTCGCGAAATCTTACCAGGGAAGCACTTTAAGTTGGAGCCATCATATATTTAATTCAGGAGCGTCTAAAGTACGTTCCCATAAAAATCCGTCTGTGTGATACTGTGCAGATGAGCCAGCCAGGGACGCACTCAGGGCGCGGTAACTTAATTATATTAATGTCTGTTTTATTGCGAATCTCGCGTTTACTGGCTCGATAATGGGTCGTAATGATTTCGCGGCAATCCCGGCTAGATTGCAGGATTATAGATATTTTATGAGTGATAGTATTATTGAATTATTTTTGGCTTTTGTAAATGATTTTATGACATTCAGTACTTATTTATGTGTAACGAATAAAATCAACGAGATATAGGATTGCTATTTCTGATGTCGTCAAAAACTTTTGTTTATTTAATTAAAAAGGTGACCTAATATAATTAGTGAATATACGATTGGAAATATGCCTTTCAAGCGCAGCAAAGACCTATTGCCGAATGCACCACCTGGCCTTCATATACCAAATATGTAGGTATACGTGTGAAAACCCCTTCCTCAACGACCGGCCCTGGCCCACGGTCGGGATGTGCCCGGGATTTACGGTTATCGCTCGCCGGGATGCGTTCAATCACAACCCGGGAACTTAATACTTAACGCGTCCGAACTGTTGTGCTGGCGTTCAAGCCGGTATTGATTCGTCTCGGACTCAGCGATATCAGATTCGAAGTTTGAGACCTATATTCTGAGATAGTGCAGCGAATTTTGCTTGGCAGAAGATTTTCAAAGAAATTGTTAGAGTTGTATCCTTTATTTCGATTAGGAAATATATATATCTAACTTCCTAGTATTTTTGAACATCATAGCAAATGCACAATATCTAGATGAAATAGTCAAAATGATAAAAACAATTTGAGAAGAAATTAATATCCAAGGTAATGAGAGTGTAAACGATCCTTACTATTGTAGAAATTTCTAATGGAATTCCATTTAGTGATGTTGGTGGTTTTTACCAAAATCGAATAATATTAGAATCAAAATAAGGTCAGAAGCAAAGCAAGATGGCGTCAAATAAAAGTTAAAGCCGCTGTAAAAATCTGTGAACACTCTCCGAGGCCGTAACGTATAACTAGTTTATCATCCATAACCCGCTAAGTACGCAATTTCTTCCGAACGATAGAAATAAAAGAAGCAAGCGATGGGGAAGAGGCGGTGGTGATAGAAATCAAACCTCTCAGGAAAATAAAACTTTATCCAGGTCATCTTTTAGTCTAGAATAAATATGATACCTACAGACAGAACGGAACATTGATTTGGCTAAAATCTTAATAATTCTCTTCAATAAAAATACCTTGTACTTAATTTTAGTCCGTCTAAGCATAAAACGTATAATAAAGAACCAGGACAATGCGTAACCCTTTACCTAGTCTCAAACTAGGGAATTCTCTGTACTCAGAGGTATAGATTACTTCACTTCCGACTTTCCCTAAATTCTAATCCACAAAACCCCTTACTATAAAAACTTGAAACCCGACAATTAAGTAGAACTCCAAACGCGACAGAACTTCGCAAAATGGAAGACTCGAATTCTCCACACAAATCACCCCATCACCCCCATAAATCAATCCGGAGTTTTCAGCATAGATCAATAATACATAGACGATCTTTCAATTCATTCACTTCCGCGGGGAGACTCGGGAAACAATTAAGTGCCGCGTCCCTTTCTCACACCCCCCACTTTTCACCCCCGTAATATAGCAGCGTAATTACGCTGTTAGAAGACGAAGATTTCACCCCGCTTGCGGACTTCGCGTAAGGGATTGTAATTTCTTGTAATCGTTGAAGTTAGGCTTGTTTACATTTTCGAGTCTCATGTGGATTTGAGGACGGTCGGGAAATCCGACGAAGTTTGCTTTTAATGAGCTTTTGTTTTGTTTGACTTGGAATCTGAACTAGTGTAGGTAGGTAGGTACATTTGGTTTTGTAATAATTACATAATGACTATTTGTGTAATTTATTCTTCTCTAAGAAATTACGTCTTCAATTTCATTATGTCTGCCTTTTTAAATGCGTCTCTAATTCTAAATAAGTATTTCTATAATGTCTATAGATATAAGTTCAATCTGCCCTACAAACGGGTACAGATAATCACACATCAGGTTATTGTACTCTGTCAAATTTCCTCATTTGATATTGAATCGAACGTGTTTGATATTAAGGTGACATTCGATTGAAAACGTTTGATAAAAATTCATGTGTGGCAACTGTCAACCCGATTTACCAATATAGTTGTCAGGTTATTTAGGTAAATAATATCTTGAACTGTATCTTAATATCATAATACTATGAGTAGGTAATCTCAAACATATCAAATTAAAATGCTCCAGTGTAACAAGGATCTAGGATAAGCAATCACATAAAATGATTGCAAAACAGGATTCACAATGCTACAGCTAGTCGTATATTTGATTTCTCAAGTCCGTTTATCTTAGCAAATTACCTATTCAAAGCTACCGACTCAATTCTCGGAATTTAGTTGGCGAAACACTCGCCCCCACAAAAAGGCCCAACAAACACCAGAATCCGTTAAACGAACATCTTTCTCAGCAGTAAAAATCTGTAGCGTTAGAAGTATCGCGAAGACGTAGACGCTAACGACGGAGCGCGAAGAGCGCTCTGATTTCCAATTCAAAGGAAAATTGCGATCCATAAAGTGGGAAGGGTGGGGACGAGGAGTAGGGTGGACCCCCCACCGTTGCTACGCGACGTGGGGAGGAGTCCCCGCAATCTCGGCCCAATGGCACGACGGATATAAATTGCTCTCGCGACACAGCTGTGATGCGCGAGCGAGAGGCGCGGTCACCTCTCGCTCGCTCTAATGAAGTCGCCGCTCGCAGGCCCTTGATTGACGGAGTCCGGCCCTTTTTCGAAAGCGCCCAAGTTCGAGTATCGATGCTGTGCCGTGATTTGTAGGTAATTACCTACCTACAGGGCGACGCTTTGTATTGGCTGTCGCGTTTTCCTGTTTAGATGCATTTGTAGTGATTAGCTTATAGTAAATCATGCCAATCTATTGTTACAAGTGTATAAGCCACAAAATTGCAGTGCTATTCTAAAAATTAAAAATCACTTAGGAATATTGACAATAACAAACATTGACTAGGGTTGTCAGTTTTTCAAATAATTACAATTATAACCAAAATGGATAAAGAGTAATAAAAATACATTTCGAACTCTAATTATTTGGTTAATTATGCATTTTGTTGCAATTGTAGCTATTTTAAATGGTACTATTAGTGGTAAAAATTATATGTTGAAAGTACCTACACTTTCAACCTATAATTTTTACCACAAATAGTAAAATACCTATGTATTTAAAAGAATATTTTTTAAATACAAAAGTAAAGCCAGAATGCATAAATCCTTTTAGAAACTAATTGTCCAGGTTTCAAAACATACAGATATCTTGGTAGCTCCTGAAAAAATATTGTATTTCGATCAGAAAAATCCCACTTTCGTTGAAAAAGCTTTAAACGGAAAAGAGCAATGAATTGAATAGAACAAATATTGTGGACGAACAAAGGCGGACAGAGCCGCTTTGTGAGCCTTCACAAAGCGATATTAAATTCCTACAGAGTAATAGAATCACGATAGAGGTTTTCTTTTAATATTGATAGACGGTTTAATCACGCCATCTTCAATTATAATAAATATTTACGTTTTATTTTTGGTACATAGTAACTTCTCAAATCATATTATTATTTTATGTCCTCGTAACGTACAGACAACCACACGTTATATTATTTATCACAATCATTTAATCTATAAGTATCTATAAACCCAGAGAGTGGCTACCTTAATATTAATGATTTAAGTTCAAAGGTTCATATTTCTTTATTGACAATATCATTTGGTCCACTTTCTAAGTTATTAGTGAAAATACACATTTCTTTTAAACGAAGATACTTTTGTTAATAGTCACAGACTAAAAGCTTAGAATATTCTACACCTTACATTTAAACAGTTTTTCTTAGTATGAGTCAAACTATGTAGTTTGCTAAAAAATGTTAAAAAAAAACTTGGAAATACATTGGTATTTTACTATTTGCAGTAAAACTATTTGTAGAGCTCATTGCAGCCACATATTTATTGAAAGTCCTTAAACCAATGTTAAAAAATCTTGAAAAATTAGGTAATAAGAAAACATTAACAACCCTATTTACACGGAATGAGTAAATTGCGTACTATGTACTAGTACGTAAAGTTACAACCATTTGTAGAGTTAATCGCAGCTATATCTTTATTGCAAGTCCTTAAAGCAATGTTAAAAATGATTGAACAGTAATACATTAAAAAAAGTATTGACAACCCTATTTACATGGAATGCGTAAATTGCGTCGTAGGTACTGTACGTAAAGTTACCTCTTGCCATCGCCGGGCAGCTATGCTCGTAAATTGTTGTAAGGGCAGCGCGGTGCGGCGCGCGCCGCATGCGTAATACGCCGGACCTCGCACAGATTACGCGGACGCGCCTTAATGTCCGGCTTTTTTATTTAGGGTTGGCATATAAAATAAAAAAAAAATTGATAGTTGAATTATTAGAAACTAGCTTTTGCCCGCGACTTCGTCTGCGTGTAATTCGAATAAAAGCAAGGTCTTTATGTATCAATAACTGGTATCTTTATAAATTATAGCCTATGTGTTATTCTGATCTATAAGCTACATTACTGTAAAGTTTCATTAAAATCCGTTTTGTAGTTTTTGCGTGAAAGAGGAACAAACATCCATCCATACATCCATCCAAACAAACTTTCGCCTTTATAATATTAGTAAGGAAGTAAGGATTGTGAAACAAAGTGAAGATCCATGTTGAAAATTTAGTAACGATGTAAATTTTTAGATTTGGTTTTCGACGCTTTTTTCTTTTTTCAGTGTCCTTTCTTTTTTAAAGGTTTCTGGACGTCTGTATTCTTATTTTATTTAAAGACAGTGTTTGAATTTTCCTGGTCTTTCTCTATTTTTACAGCCGTATTTTTTTTAATTCTACTAATAAGTCGTTTTCACGCCTATGTTAAGGCAATTGAGTTTAAATCTCTATGAAACATTCTTTTTTAAGATCGATTTGAAATATTTTGAATGTGTTACGTTATTTAAACATCAAATCAAATTACAAAAATGGAATTTATTGAACACTGTAATAAAATGTAAACTAAACACCCAAAACCTATAAGATCAGCTTAGATCTGATCAGATTTATTCGATATAGAGTCACGAAATTTATTGCAGCTGTTAATATTAGTAAATAATTGACTTAGACACAAATCCTTCTATTATTCATCACCTAAGTACTTGAAATTCTTTCTCCTATATCGTACCTAACATCACAAAAGGGATCACTCTTTTTGTAATGTTTTGGCAACCCTAGTGTCATTCGCAGCGGTGTCTGTCGTCACGTAAGAAGTGCGATCGATAGTACGTGAAGAGGAGATAGAGCGACGGGATGGGTCGCCGTACAGTACGATAGTTACAGACAGTTGTCTTTTTTTACATTGTAGCGTAAAAAAGAGCAAACAGCATAACTGATGGTAAGTGATCACCGCCCTTGGACAATACTCAAAGGAGGAGGCCCAATCCGGGGGAAAGGGGGTTTAAAGGTTGGCTGCGCACTTGTAACTCCACTGGTGTCGCGGGTGTCCATGGGCGGCGGCGATCGCTAACCATCAGGTGATCCGTCTGCTCGTCTGCCACCTATCACATTAAAAGACACCATAGATGCGTTGCCGACTCTAAACAAACTATTTAAAAAAAATGTTGCGCTAAAAATAACAACTCATTGCAATGGGCTATGGGAACAAATTTTTAAGTATGGTTTTGATATTTTTTTCCAATGCCTTTTACTATTTTAAATAACTTATTTAATTATTTTTATAAAAGAGCAGGTAGTTATTTTTTAAATAATTTTCAAGCATTTTGAATTCGAAGCGTATTTGTGACGTCATAAATACGCTTAGTGTTCCTATATGTCATTTTCCCCAATTTCTGGGAAATATTTCGTATGAAAAAATAACATACCTTTAAAAAACCTTTTGATCGGGGAAATTTTAAATCACTATCTGGTAACATAACGGTAAAGTCTTAGTTTTGGTGTCACTCTGCAAAAAACGTCAAACTAGCGCCAGCTGTTACTTGGTCCGGGTGAATAAGTCACTGAGACATTGTTGTCACCACGAAGTTATACTAAATGTAATCTTCTGAATAAAACACAACTAGCGCCATCTGTTACTTGGTCCGGGTGAATAAGTCGCTGAGACATTGTTGTCACCTTTCTGAATACAACCTGTCTGAATAGCTAGCGTATCTAGGGTCAAATGAAGGTCAACGCTATTTCATTGAAAATATCCTTGATGTAGTGGTTTTAAATTTTAAATATATTAAAATTTGTTATGAAATACAAATGCCTCGAAACGGTTTTCGGATTGGAACCTGTTTAATTTTATTTCCCATACCCCATTACTAATCAAATCACGCCATATTTTTGATATCAGTGTTTATTTTGGTTATTTGCTCGTTTATAATTGAATTAGGAAACTTCTTTTAAATTGTTTAGATGTATACAAAGTTGATGATCATGAAAATAAAAAAAAACTGCACAATTTTTCGATATTTTAGCTCTAATGCAAATAATTCCGTCGAGGGATCCAAAAACATTTTAAAAGTATTTTTCATTGTCCCCAGGCGAGAAACCACACAAATGCCAAGTCTGCGGCAAAGCCTTCAGCCAGAGTTCGAACCTCATCACCCACTCCCGCAAGCACACTGGCTTCAAGCCCTTCGCCTGTGACCTGTGCGGCCGCGCCTTCCAGAGGAAGGTGGACCTGAGGAGACATCGGGAAACGCAGCACGCGGACTTGAGGCCCCCGCAGCCGCATATGCAGCCCCCGCATACGGATGTGCATAGCATGCACGCACAAGATATGCATAGTGTTGCAGAGCATAGGATAGGTGAGTCAATCAATCAACTACTTGTGAACTCTTGCTATAAGACATAGTACTCTTTTATGCTGCTTTAGAGAATCCTTATCCCTGGTTTCCCCATCCAGTTGCTGCCAGGAGTTCTCCAAAGTGGGGCTACGGGTCCTTAAATTTATCACAGTACCTTATAAGTTTCTAATCTTGGAGCAGACCTGATAAAGGCAGAAACTCATCATAAACCATCTTCATCTGATGAGGACATTGCCATTCTTCGGCAAAGCCATCAGCTAGAGCTCCAAGTATACATAGGTACTGATTCAAACCGTCTTCTTGAATAAGTGTGCTTTGCAAGCATAGAATAATAACAAGACTAGAAGTATAGTTTCCTTACTACTGTCACCTCAAATTTGAAGCACAAATTTGGTTTTTCAAGTTGGCACTATGTACGTAGTATCAACATAAAAATCCTAATTAATGTTACCACTCACAACATAGTTCCCTAAAACTATGGGAAATGGTTATTGTAGTAACTGTACTGTTTTTAATTGTACCTAGAACAGCGCTTACAAGTATCTGCCTAACTGTGATTATAAAATTAGTTGGCAAGTTATGTTTTGATATTTGTGATGCCTTGATCATACAATAATGAATAAGAAAGAAATAAATAAAGAGCTGCCTACTTATTTAAAGGGTTATCAGGGTGCGTTTCAATTCGTGTAAATATGGATAGATGTATTGCACTGTCAGAAACACATCAACCTACACAAATCTTGAAATTATTATTAAATGAATAAATTCTTGCTTATTTATTTTCAACATATACAAACATATAAATCCGGTACCCGCACTCACGCAGCCAAACACAGTAGAGACACTGTTCACGCTGTAAAAATCAGTAACAACTGATTAAATTTATCAATCTGGGCAATCAAATCTTACAATAAAGTTGAAATGGGGAAAATATTTTTTTTCATTATCTGGTAACACTGAGCATTTTAATAAATCGTTTGTATTTTTAGCTTATAAAACACAACATACTATGAATATATTCTATGTTTGCAAGGAAGTATAATAATGACGATAATAAATATCATCAGTTAAATTTACGCCAATTTCTTCTGTTATCCGATCAGATCTACCGTCAAAAATATATCAATGGTCCTCGGTCTCATCGTTAAGTACTAGGGTCAAGGCTCCTACGTGGTAGATTAAACATGAATGTTACTAAAAATCTAATTTCTTCGTTAACAGATCTGCGACCCCCTCACCCTGACCTGCGGCCGCCACACCCAGACTTCCGGGCCCCCCACATGAGCAGCGCCGTGCCCCCCCTCCAGCCCCTGCCTTCCTGAACGACGACGGCCTTTGCGCCTGCGACTTGGCGCTGAGGCACTGACGTCACGTGAGAAAGGAGTTATACCAAAGAATTGTGTTTGACCTATGTGATTCTACAACTCTTTTTTTAAATGCCACTCAAATTTTGGCGAGCAACTCTCAAGTTTGTTGGATTGTACAAATATTTCGAACGGTAGAATAGGTACCGGTCGTCATCACGAGATCACGGAAACCAGATAACTAAATAATATCAGCATCTTTATCTGTTTGCGAGGAACAAAATTAAAATTCGAAAATTGTCCTCCCGTGAACAATAAATTCTAACTTAAGTTTCATAACTTTTTTTTTTCAAGAAAAAACGAGACGATCTTTTTTAATACCTACGAGCTGAACTTAACCTACTCCGCAATGGCCGATTACCTTTATACATAAAGTGTAATTTACACGTTGCCAACCCTGCTACGACTCCATAAATAACGGCTCATTTTATTAGCATAAAAAATATTGTATAACTTCTGTTGACAAATAAGGTAATTAACAAAATTATCACAATAGGTCAGACACGGATCGTTATTAATTTTAAAAACAGACTTCTAGTATAAAAAGCACGTTTACTAAACTAAGGCCATTCCAATGTGAATAAACTCCGGTTTTAGATAGATTATTGTAATATAAAGCTTTGTTATTGTGAGTTTTTGATCTCATTGTATAAATTATATAAAATGTAAAGGCTGTTTTTTCCACCATCGACAAATATTTGGTATTAGCACGAGATGTGGTTGAAAATCTATATTAATTTTAGGAAAAATCTTTGTTTCACGTTTTAATGTTAAATATTATTACCAAAATGAAAAGTCAAATTATATTCAGTCTAAATTGTATTATATAATGTAATATAGGTAATTTGTCGATCCAAAAAACATTCCAAAAAGTTTTTATTTTGTATAAGTAATGGAGACATTACAACGCAGTACAAAGTCGTCATTCCATTTAAAAAAAATGTATTCCATACAACTTCATTTCCAATACTCATTCCTGAATGGTGTAAACTATAGAATATTTCATTCTTAGTAGTACATAACTAGAACTAGAAGCCTAGATTTTTGTTAACTAAACATTTTTATTTATTTACACTTAGATTCATTGTAACCTGTACACATTAGTAGTACTGTACATAAATACAAACTTAGTATTATATTGATATGTCTTTATACTGTATAAAGTGTTGTCTAATTTTATGATTAGCACTTGAAAACATTTATAGATTAGAGTTTCAATAGAAGAATAATCTTAGGACATACAAGCATATCGTAGCATGATTTTTAAAACCGCTAAGTTACTATTATAAACATTTACAGGAGACTATAAAAAATAAAGGCGGTCGGATTTAGGCGCCGAAAATTTAACAAGGGTTAAATTTTTGAAAGTCAAATGTATACATACAACTGTTTCATCTTATCATACTTACTATTGTTTAGTTTTAAACTTTCGCGTTAAACATAGGACTTTATTCATAAACGTTCAATAAACCTTTTAAGCTAAAACGGTGTTATAGAGCAGTTTTGACGTTTGAGAAAAAATATACAATTTTTTTCGAAAATAGAATGGAAACTTTTTTAACTAAAACGCCATTTTAGTTTAAAAAGGATAAACTACCATTTATGAATAAGATCCTTAAAATTTAACGTCCCTTTAGCAGACTTGTAATTATGAGGTTAATGATCAGCGACATTTTTTTAAATCACGAACATGTATGCTTGTAGTTCAAGTCATTATATCGATACTAAGTTTACGTAGGGTATATTGCCTTAAATAGCTAAGTGAAATTCTGCATGCCAAAGTCGTATAGTCAGATTAATTTATTTAACTATCTATAAAAACTCATTGTAGTTTTAAATAGCTTTTGTGTCAACATTTTCAAAATTAACCTATTCGTTTTCAAATGATTGTAATAAAATAAATATGCTTAAAAATTTTTGTAAATAGAAAAAATATTTTTGTTAGTATCATGACTCTTTATACCTAGGTATATTATTTTTTGCAATTGTTTGAAAAATTAAAATTATACCTCTCACATTTATATTATATTGTTCTACCTACTTTATTCTATAAAGCTTGTTCCAAATCACTTAGTTAATAATCGTACAAAATGTTTTATATAAATATAATTAATCGTCTCAATATTTTAAATGTAATTAGATATAATAGAAAAAATGTATATATTGTATAAATCTATTTAGTCGTGTATAAACGAATCCAAAGACGAACGTGCAATCCTAATGTCTAATTAATGTGATTATTGTAAACAACTGTCACTTCAATAAAATATGATGATGTAATTATTATGATTTTTAGTCTCTACCTCAAAAAATACCGAGAACTTCCCGCAGCGGTATTTCCGAACCGGTACGACATTGCGATCTCCAAGAAACGAGCCTATACCTTCCTAAAAGGCCAGCAACGATTCTCCACTCCCTCTGGAGTGGCTGATGTCCATGGGCGGCGGTGATCACTCACAATCAGGTGACTTGTTTGCTCGTTTGCCTCCCTTTCTCATAAATAAAAAGTAAACCATAGAATAAAGTCCGTTCGGATTTGATATCCAACTCATGAAAGTCAGGACTGCAGGCAGTTCTGACTTTTTTCCACTCTCTTCTACTATAATACCTAATACTATATAATAATAATATAAAATTGTTCTTCTATCTAATGTCCTTTACCTGAAGGTTGTCTGGTAGAGATCGCTCCCAGCGATAAGACCGCCTAAATTGTACATAGTATCTCTGTATACCTAGCTTTTAAGTTTTGTATGTTGTGCAATAAAGAGTATCTATCTATCTATCTATCTATCTAAACTATAATCTGACCTTTCATATCTTTTGAGCATAGCAGGCAGTAAGATAGACTGTCCAGAGCTTCTTTAACTTATAGGGCTGCACACTAACTCGAAGTCTTTCAGCTTGCTCTTTTTACCGCACGCAAAGACTAATTAAAGACGGAACGCATTTTCCATTAGAACATGTCAACTATTTAATAATTTGGCAAAAGTAAATGTTGACATTGACTTGTTCAACACTTCAGTTTCGAAATTTGAAACGTGTACTGAATGATAACTTTTTCTCAAATGTTATTTAATTTCTGTTTTTTCCTGATAATGTCAGATGACTTGATCAATTTCAATGTTTCTTCTTCTAAGAGTGGCAAATACGTTGTTCGTTTTGTTTGTAATTTAGTAACTTTTTTCTTTCTTCACATTACCCACTTGCATCTGTCAAACAACCAAGTGATTATCAGTGGAAACTTGTAATTGGCCCTCAATGTTTTTTTTTCTGTGACTTTATCCCTAAATCTAGCTGTAAGTTTTCCAAAAACTTGTAAAATAAAATTAAATAATATTCTCCAACCGATCACGGTTATGGTGGTAAATCTCTATGATCGGCCACGTACGAAGGATGTTATAGTGCTCAAGTGTGTGCGCAAACACAAGTGCACTCTGTATTCTCTTACACACATATTCCGATGGGACACTAGCGTAACACGACCGGAGAGGGATTGGGCGCAGGGCCAACGGTTAAACGTGCTTTCCATCCAAGGCACGACCGCCCTTAAGGTTTTGTTTAAAGGTCGGCAGTGCACTTGTGATTCCACTAATGTTGTCCATGGGCGGTGGCAATTGCTTACCATCAGGTGATCCGTCGGTTGTCAGCCACCTATGTCATAAAAAAAAAATCACCCTGACACTGAACAGATGAAAGTGGTTATCACACGAATGTTTGTTCATAGTGGGACCTAATCAAACCCACAGACCCAAGAGCGTGAAGTGAAGGAACACAAAAGAAAAACTTTGTGTCCGAGCTTTTTGGCGGTACCAACAATCCTACTCGCTCGGTTTTCTATCGAATCTAGTGCAGCCAGTTGGTACTTATTTGGTAGATCCATCCCAAACGTGGCAACAGTGATCCATGCATGATCGGACTTTTTCTTGATAGCTGCCCAGTGTCAAGTACCACCGGAAATAGGTAAGTACCTAAATGAACAACATGTAAATGAAACGGATCAGCCCCCTGCTCACAATATTCACACCTCCCTTAAAATTACTGACAACAAAATATTAAAATTGAAACCTGATATATACTAAAGCTTACGAAACCGAAATTATGCAAATATTGAGAAGACGGCCTTAATCTAATCTATCCATTAAGGGCTCAGACGGGGTTCAAGACAAGGTTCCGGTTACGGGGAAGTGGGAAGGGTTTTCACTTCGTTATTTCCAGTCTGAATTATTGGAAGGATTTAGGTGAGCTCTAATAGTCTGATGTTAAATTTGTGTGAGTGGGATACCGTGGCAGAGCCACGCTTCGGCATGAATGAGCCCGCTCGACCGGAGTGATACCACGGCCTCACAGAAAACCAGCGTGAAGCAGCACTGTACTGTGAGAGTACCGGAGGCCCAATTCGGGGAAAAGGGGGGTTAAAACGTTGGCAGCGCACTTGTGACTCCACTGGTCACCTCATAGGTATTTAAAGCTGTCGCTTCGGATCCCTTGGTAGTTACACTTGAACCATAGGCTTCGGTCATATTTTTTATATAGGCACTGTATATTGGCTTTACTCAGCCTGATGGTAAGCAAGAGAAGCCCACGTTGCAATTACAACGGAAGCGATGTCTAGGCATCGGATCCGTCTGCTCATCTGTTAAATATGATACCGACTGCCACGAGTCTTTTACGCGAATATAATAGTTCATCGTCATCGTCAGCCCATTTAAGTCCCCACTGCTGAAGCACGGGCCTCCCTCAATCACATGTGGTAAAATTGCTATACTCACCACGCTTGGCAGACGGGTTGGCGAGGGTTTTGATATAAATGCAGAGTTTTCCTTCTCTGGGCGCTGATGATCATGCCCAGCAGCTTTACCTTAGACACCTTTTACGACACCTAGGTAAGAGTGAGGGTGGCCTATTCTACTCTGCCGGGGACTACACGGCAATATAGTAGTTACTTTCCTTAAAACCGACTGACCATTTTCAACCACTTAATTCTACCGATTGCCGCGAATCTTTGCGGATAGTTAAGCGGTGAGAGAAAGCAATAATTATTACCAAACATACCAAATTCTTGATCATTGTGTATAGATCAAAGGACTCCGAAACGACGGCTACATTTATTAACTAAGATAAAACATTTCGTACAAATCTTATAGAGTTAACTTAACTAACTAACTAAGTTGGCGCAGCGACCCAAAGTGAACCTTGGCCTCCAATAAATAAGAGTCTCCATGTAGGTCGGTCCTGCGCTACCTCCTGCCAGTCATCCGCCAGAAGTCCACACAAATCCTTTTCGACCACGTCTCTTCAGCGGTACCTTGGTCCCAGGTCAGAGTTAACTTACCTATATTACTTTATTTATTAACAGCGTGGTTAATAAAGTACCTACCTGCTGATTGTGAACCTAAGATGGTCTACCTATCTCAAAACCAAAATTTTCTAGCTAAACTTTTTTTTTTATTGCTTAAAGTAGGTAGACGAGCTTGCGACCCATCTGATGGTAAACGGTAACCGCCGCTCATAGACATCAACAATGCCGGAGCACAGTCATGCCGCTGCCTACCGTGAGAGAAGAACTCTTTTCAAACCTCGTTTAAAAAAGGACCTGTCATGTCTGAAATATGTACCTAAAATCAACATAAAGAACTATTTATTGGCCACAGAACACAAATTTAAACACGAATGACATATATACACAAATAGGATAAATTCTGTAGCCAAAGGCCCAACCTCAGCATTTGCTGCAGTTATCGAAGCCGCCGCAACGCTGTTTACAAGCTGAGCCTTAAGCAACCTAAGTTCACACATACACACAGCAAAAATAATATTAAGTTATTACCTACTTATAATACAGACCGACCAAGATCAGATGGCACTTCAGTGACGGTCACATGGGGGCGCTGTAACAATATTTTTTCTCTGGGAAAATGTCAAAAGCACTGACACTTGTAAAAGCGTTACTTCCGAATTTTTCCATGTGCCAAATAAACGTGGTCGGATATTACGACACTTAGAAAGAAAGATAAAATGATGCAAATAAATATTTGAAGTCTGACGTTTCAAACTCGCAACTATCAGAATTTTTGCTGTAAAAGTATTTGTAGGCGTTAATATTAGGCGCGAAGCCAATGTTGCCAACAATGGAAAATAGACATAAAATGAACAGACCCATATTTTTTCTTTTTTCAAAATTTGTCCATTTTCATGCATAAAATAATTACTGAAATTCTTTATATTCTAAATAGACGTAAGCGCCAAATGACGTCATCGGTTTTCTTTTCATATCATTGTTTTAATAAAAAAAAAGGTACTACTGTCAAAGGTAATTGTTTTTCTGTTATTTTATTTTGGTACCAAATAAACATTTTTTTCTTTCCTTCTTTCTTTCTTATACCTGTGTTAAAGCAGTTTTTATTCTTTTTTAGAAAATTTTATTTTAGTTGATTTTTTTCGGTTCTGTTTGTAAGCGATATTGCTTTGCTTTTGTTTAGTGTATAAACACATATTCTGTGGGGTGAACTATATATATTTTTTTAATTTCGACACAGTTGAATGATATATTAACAATAATATCCTCTAACCGATTACGGCTACGGCGGCCGCGTACGCAGGATATATTATAGTATTCAAGTGTGTGCGCCAACACAAGTGCACGAGAGTGCGAGTGTATAGAGATATTCCCTTCACCCTCATATTCCGATGGGCCACCAGCATGACACGACCGGAGAGGGATTGGGCGCAGGACCAACGGCTTAACGTGCTTTCCGATTCACGGAGGTACTAGACCGCCAACTTCCAGACTCCGGGCTGACACTAAGAATTTCTTACTGAAAACTTAGGTACAAATGGCCCGACCCGAGAATCGAACCCGGGACCTCTTGCGTAGCCGTCGCTTTATAGTGCGACCCACTAATCATTACGCCACCGAGGCATCAACACAGTTGAATAAACACATACACATTGTACTTAATAGCTAATTAGAGAGTAATGCTCAAGCTAATGCGAGCAGTAATCAGCCGGTTCCATGGTGTAATGGTGAGCACTCTGGACTCTGAATCCAGCGATCCGAGTTCAAATCTCGGTGGAACCTGATCTTTTGTTTAAGGTAGGACTAGTACCTACCTACTTATTTCCTTAATTAAATAAAACACGCGACCACTGGTTGAGACGCAAGGGTCAATCCCCGCACCAATACAAATGTTTACCGCTTTTGCTCATGGTTTCCATTATACAAGGCAACACCATAATGGACAACATTTCAAAATCGCTAAGCTCTGAAACAAAAAATACCAATTCTTTATTTACTTTTCCGCTGCTCGAATATATATTTATTCATTTTTTATATTGCTTATTTACTGAGAAATAAATTAAAAACTAAAAAACGTAAGATGATGTCATCGGACGGCAGAATGTAAAATATTTCTTTGCTTAGCACATTATAGTTTTAAATTTACGAAATGCCAAACCCATGACATGCAACTGTCAGAAAAAAGACAACTTGTCAACTTTGAATGAATGAATGACGTTGACAATGTTGACACTAGTATTATTTACCTTTGACAGTAGTACCTTTTTTTTTATTAAAACAATGATATGAAAAGAAAACCGATGACGTCATTTGGCGCTTACGTCTATTTAGAATATAAAGAATTTCAGTAATTATTTTATGCATGAAAATGGACAAATTTTGAAAAAAGAAAAAATATGGGTCTGTTCATTTTATGTCTATTTTCATATAAAAAAACAATATGGACATGTTAAAAATATGAAATGTTGTCCATTTGTACAATGTACTTATGTGATGTTGTCTAAAATAAAAAAAAAAACAATATGAAACAGACTGCCACGAGTCTATGACTCGAGTATAACAGTAACTTCGCTTTAAGACTACTGACCATTTTGATCAACGTATGAGTGAAATAATTTTATACCGTCTGGCGCTTGCCAAACGGTAAATTACTATAACTTTCATCAACTCCACATCCCAATTACACGCGTAACTTAATTTCCTCTTTTCATCTCAATTTTTTCACCGTCCAATGACGTCATAAATCCACCAGGGCCGGCCTCGGAAATCTTCTCGCAATCTCGCGGGGCGGACAATCATCGCACAGGCGGAGGATCAATTATTCACAATACTGATTGCGTCCGAAACGCACGTGGATGCTGCTGAATTATAAATGGGAGGCGATTCGGACCGGACGGGGCCGGATTTGGGTGATGGGCAGTTTTATAGTACGGTAATTTTTGCGTTTGTTTCAATTGAGATTAAAATGTCATCAAAATGACGAAAATTATAATTAATTTAGAGTTTGAATAAAGTCGACATCACATGTTCTGGTGCCTACAATTGAGGGCATTCTGTTGTACTATGGCAACCAGAAACAATGGAATCCCAGATAAAATAGATATCTATTTAATCACAGATAAAGTGTTGGTGCGGGAATCGAACCTGCCACCCTTGCATCGCAACTGGCGTGTACGCCAGTGTAGCGTGGAAGTTCATATGTATACCAATGCACTGAACGTCCACTTTTGCGTGTAATAGTTATTACTAATACGTAAGTTGACCGTGGGAGAACTACGCTTTGGCATGAATGGGCCGGCTCGACCGGAGTGATACCACGGCCTCACAGAAAACCGGCGTGAAGCAAGCATTGTGCTGTGTTTCGCTGCGTGAGTGAGGGTGCCGGAGGCCCAATCGGGGGGAGAGGGGTCTTTAAAGGTTATCTTGTGACTCCACTGGTGACGCGGGTGTCCACGGGCGGCGGTAATCGCTTACCATCAGGAGATCCGTCTGCCACCTATCACATAAAAAAGTAAGTAATAATAGTTCAATGAGCATATGTTGGGATAGGACAGTCTGCATCTTCACTTATACTTGAAATGAAGGAGCCAAGTCAACAGACACACTTGTTCACCAATGACTCGTCCACACGTTTGTTTGAACAAACGACTGCTGTTTTATTTATTTACTCAAAAACAATTCCAATAAGTCCGGTTGATTCACATGTCTATAAATCTTTGCTTGTTAAAAATGTAGTCGTCTTTTGTTTTTATGATTTATTTTAGTTAATGTGTCCCCACTCAAAATCGTATGAGTTAGGTGCGTTACTAGTTTTAGCCTAGCAATTACCATTAGGTGAGAAAAAGTCTATATTAAATGTAGCGTAGTCACACGCATCCTCATCGTCATCTGCATCTTCCCAACGAATAGCAGGGTGTTCACTCAACCTGCCACCTTCTCTCTCTCTCTCTCTCTCTCTATGACAAATCTGCTTCAACAAAAGAAAAAACATCGTCATCCGCCTGCTTAACCTACTGCTGGACATATCCTTCCCCAATGTTTGCTATTTCAATCTGTCATCGATTTGACGCATCCCATTTAAACGGCTTTTCGCAGATCATCACTCGTTCTAGCCCTAAGCTACGCCGAAAAACCAAACGTAAATGAAACGAAAGGTAAAACATCCCAACAAACACATTGGATTAAGTACTCTGTGACCTATGAGGGGAACCTAAGTAGCCATGCTCATTCAAATGTCTCTGAGGTGGTGGCGTTATGTGGCGGGTCATTACATTCCCTCTAATATGGTTGAGTGAAATGATGGCTGACACATACGTCATACTTGTGAACAGGTGCCACCTTTGGGGACTGGTCCGCTTCGGTTTACCTCATATTTAGCTTTTAATTTGCTTCATTCTATTTTGTGTTGCATTAGACTGTATGACTTGGTATGAGGATAATAAACCATTGTAAAAAAGTTGGCGATTAAGAGATTAACTGGCGAGTTTCTTGCCGGATCTTCTCGACCAAAAACAACTTTCAGAGCCGGTGGTAGGATCGCATTATCTTTATTTACTTTTTTTTGTGTATTTTATGTATCAATAAATTATTACATAAGTACTTATAAATAGTTTTAAATCATTCAAATGAGGATTTGTAAGTGCTGTGTACAAGCCTATGCAAATAAAGAATTATTTGATTTTGATTTTGACATCTATCACATTGAAAAACACAATTTCGGTCTATAAGCCAAAACTACATATATCTCTAAACAGATGAGTGAACGACGTATTATAGTATTTAGGCTGTGGTGGTTGTTGTGTGAATGAGTTTGACAACAATTTTCGGCTCTATAAATTAATAGAACCAATAACTTCACCGCTGCATTGGAGGGATACCTACTTGCGCCACTTTCTTCCTGAGTGCTACTTTATTCGGCCTTATAAACGACCAACGAGATCTAAAACGTTGTTTGTTGGAATGGAAAAGAAAAAAACCTGCGGTTTTCCAACATCCTCAGTCCACCCCAGAACAACAACAGGAGTCCCCCGAGCCCAGCCCTGCAGTGCGTGATAACAGGCGTTTAGCGTCCACCAGGCCCTCCAGGGAAGCTCTCGCTTTATTCCAAATCTAACAATGTTTTTTCGTCCTGCCGTAATCAAATAGGACTAGAGGTTCCAACCCGTGAATCTTTTATGAGGCGTTCTTTAAGCTAGAATCTTAGGTAAGTATACCGAAGGTAGGTAGGAGTTGGATGGTGGTGTAAAATGAAAAAGATTAAAGGAAATTGGGAGCATCTTGTCTTCAGCATAACGTTGATTGTTGTTTGGCGTTGGGAGATGCTTGGGCATGAATGGCTCGACCGGAGACCGTGCTATTTCACGGCCTCGGAAAACCGGCTTGTAGTATACCACCTGGGTTGTTTCGCTGAGTGAGTGAGGGTACTGGAGCTCAGAGGTGTTTAAAGGAGGTGCTGGCACTTGTGACTCTATTGTTTATTCGCGGCGGAAATAGGAATCAACCAGGGTTTGGATGCCCTGGTCTGCCACCATCACTTAAAAACTTTGTTTTGTAGATAACAAAATAAATAAATATTACACAACATCAAATACATTGATCTGACTCCGAGATAGGTAGCTCAAGCACCTTTGTTACGGATATCAGAATCAATAGTGGGATTACTGTTGTATTTAAGGTAAATTTTCTATCTTTAAATAAGAAGTAATAATATTATTTATAATTATGTAAATACATAGCAACCCTAAATGTCAAATTGTAATCACTGTGATGGCAACTTTTTTTTTAACCTAGCAGTCTCCCGCCATCTTGCTGTGTCTTAAAAAATGTTCGTAGTCCAGTTAACAGAAATAAAACAAAAGTTAATTATAAAACAGCGTTTATTCTTAAATCTGCCTACCTATTTTAACAATTACAAACATATATACATATAATACTTTGTAATAAAATACATAGAAAACACCCAGAGTAACACAAACAGACATGTTCATGCTCACAAATGTTCAGAATCAAATCAAATCAAAACAGAACTGATCCAAGTATCTGTCAAGATGGTTTTGTTCCTCCTTGCCTAGAAAAGCACCATTCAATCTTTGATCCTGTGCCCGATTCTTCTTTAGTCGTGTTACAATGGTGTCCCATCGAAAAATGAAGCTAAGGAAATAGAGAGCGCAGTGGTGATTACACACACACGCTTGTGCTCTTTTAATGGCCTGTCTTCTTGGCTATTCATTGAGATTGGCCTGGATTAAAACTAGACCAAAAATAACCAGAAAAAAGTTACTACAGCCAATCTATCAACACGTAGATTTACCATCCCGTAATTTGCCATCGCTGTTTGCAGCAGAAATCGATCAACCATTAGCGTAATCAGCCATCGATCATAACTCGGCAAACACTGAGCCCGAGTAAACACCAGCTTCAATCAAGGTAATCGTCTAATTGGATTAATTTAGGTTTTGTTGGCTTTAGCTAGGGTATCGGGAGTTTATTAGAGTGAGGACGGTGAGCAGTCACCCTAGGGCGTCTGCCCTCGAGCCAGATAGACTGACAATCTAAGATCTCGCAAGATGGCTAGCAGGAGCTGGATACGAGTAGCCAAAAATGGTTCGGAGTGGTGATCATACGGAGAGGTCTATATCAGTTCGGCTAGCCTATGGCCACAGGCTGATAATGATGATGATGATGGAATGATTAGTCCGTGGAAAAGACTGTAGTCATAATCTCTCAACGAATATGGGAAACCCTCCCTCTCCAGAAGGCCTACGACAAAATCGTCCAATAACGAAAGGGCAACGTAAAAAAAAGAAATAATATATCTGTCCTATACTCCATTCCAAACAAAAGAGTTGCACTTACTGATAGTGTGAAAGGAATGATTCGT
Source organism: Marasmia exigua (assembly GCA_019059595.1). Lineage (NCBI taxonomy): Eukaryota > Metazoa > Arthropoda > Insecta > Lepidoptera > Crambidae > Marasmia > Marasmia exigua. Next base: position 481,114 of record CM032467.1, read on the forward strand.
TGTAGGCTCCTAGATCTTGACTTCAGCTTTGACCAATGAGAATATTTTGAGCCAAATCAACATATTTCTCTTTATTGCAAAAAAAGGCGGCGTTTTTTTAATGTCATAGGTGGCAGACGAGCAGACGGATCACTTGGTGTTAAGCGATTGTCGCCGCGCATGGACACCCGCGACGCCAGTGGAGTCACAAGTGCGCTGCTAACCTTTAAAACCCCCTTTCCCCGGACTGGGCCTCCGCTACCTTCACTTACGCAGCGAAACAGCACAGTGCTGCTTCACGCCGGTTTTCTGCGAGGCTGTGGTATCACTCCGGTCGAGATGGCCCATTCATGGCTCTCCCACGGTTTATTATCTCGCTCTCTATCTATTTACGGGTTATATGCATGCGGCCCATCTGATAGTGAATGGTAACTGCCGTTCATTGTCTTGCCGTCAACAATGCCGGAGCACAGTCATGCCGCTGCCTACTGTGAAAGAAGAACTCTTTTTAAACCTCGTTAAAAAGGGACATTGTTTTATTACTATGTGTATTAGGTACAACCAGTGGCTAATACCTATAGGTATTATCTTGTGACTAAACCTTGGGTAATCGATTCTCTACACTAAATCTTGTTACAAATAAGAACTCCACGTCATGAAATTTATACGAACTCGCGTTTGTTGCTTTAGACTCAGCAAAAAATATTTTTATCAAAAATTCGTTTTCAAATTGTGGTAAGTAACTAGTAGCTACCTACTTACTATTTATACGAAACCAGATGGTTGATATAAACAAGAAATAACAATCATAATCAATATGGCCTGATTATGTCAATCGCGTACTAACCAAGTATAACCGATATTAACAACAAAGTAAAACAATGTTTATATCCTCACTCATCAACTTTCACTATCATAATGACCCAGTACTCTATGACCCGCGCGTGACTGCACGATCATGCGCGCGCTCACTGCTTGTGTAGGACAATTTCTACAGCTCTGCCAAGCGGTTCCATGGTGTAATGGTTAGCACTCTGGACTTTGAATCCAGCGATCCGAGTTCAAATCTCGGTGGAACCTGCACTTTTTTAAAAGGAATTTGAAATGACCAAACGAGTGGGTTGCGTTTCTCGAGGTTAGTCATATCAGAAAATCAGTATCGATTAACTAAGATGAATGTGTTGATAAAAAAAACGCGTACGATTTTTTTATACTCAACAAAGGTTTAACCAGCTAGTAAAAGTGAAACAGATATTTTAACTTTCGTTTTATATAGATTTAACCTTTTTTAAGTATTTTTGATAAGACCCAATACGTCTAGAATAGTACCGTTATTGATTTTTTCACTTTTAGAGTCCAGTCAATTATGGGCTTTTACCTCGCAGTCTGGCGTATCCAGTTATATTTCATGTTGACTTCCCAATAGTTACCTTATTGTGGTAAGGCACTACGTGGGAACCATGACCGAAATTTCAATGGGCACATCCGCCGGGTCGAGTTTGCAACGAGTGCCCCTAAGGTACATGGTACAATGAGTAACCTTAATAAATAAATAAAATAAAAACACTCTATGTACCTATTTACTAACCCTATTATTAAGTTTTTTAAGCTATGGACCTATGTATGTTGTCTGCAATAAAGAAATTTGAATTGAATTTAATTATACTTGTTTCTGTTTCAGAACCTACATAGTATAGGGTGTCCTAGTGTTGTAAAAGAACTGAGTCTTTTAGTCCTCATTTTGCGGCTATGAGTTCTTTTTGCAGAACTCACGACTAATTAGTCTTCTGAGCTTGAGTCTCGTGTTCTTTTTAGTCTTTTCAAGTCCTAAAATTTCTTGAGTCGTTAGATTTATTCTAAGTCCTTTCGAGTTTTTTTCAGTTCTTTCGAGTCCTTTGAGTTCTTTCAAGTCTTTTGAGTCATGAGTTAAACAGCAGGACTGTAGTCCATTTAAAAAGGCTTGCGTCATGAAGCGCTTTGAGTCGTGAACTATAAAGTTGAAGACTGCACCCCAATCATAAAGACTCGCATATTATGGAGTATTGTTCAAATAGAGGACTGCAGTCATAATAAAATCACTTAGTAAGTTCGAATAAACAATAAATCAGGCTCAAAAAGAGACATTTCTAATCCATCGTGTCGTTTTTAACCGACTTCAAAAAAGCTCTTTTCGTAAGATTGAGCTCCTTTTTAAAAGGACTTAGTTGCGAGTTCTTTTCGTTAGACTGAGTTCTTTTTTAAAAGACTCAGTCGCTAATTGTTTTAGGAACGCTAAGTTTTTAATTAAAGAACTTAGTCTTGACTTCTTTTTTTAAACAGTGAGCTTTTAAAAGACTCAGTCTCTAGTTCTCTTGGCAAGACTGGAGTCTATTTTAAGAAGACTAAAAACTCCGAGAGACTTCGACTTAAAATTTATTCATTTTAACTTGAGTCTTAAAAAAGGACTTGGAGTCCCAAAATGAGGACTAGAAGACTCAGTTCTTTTACAACACTAGGGTGTCCGTAAGAATTCAGTAGCATTTGCAAAAGTAGGCACACGACAATTTCATAACATGCTCTAAAGGAGGGATGTTGGACTGATAACTGATTTAGACAGGGGACTGCCACCTGTGCTTATGTTATAGGCGGTCTAATACTGTGCGTTTCTTGCGGAACTCTCTCTCTCTACCATGTACCTCAGTTCTGTGGAACGGTTTGGCTCCAGGAGTATTTCCCGACCGCTATGACTTAGGGACCTTCAAGAGAAGATCGTTCTCTTTTTTAAAAAGGCCGGCAACACATTAACGATCTCTCTGATTTCGCGGATGTTGCGGCGTTGATTACTTTCCATCAAGTGACTCGCTTGCCACAAGCAAACGGATCACTTGTAGAGTCATATCTACTCGTAATCCTCGGCCACATCATCACTTACCATCAGGTGAGATTGTCACCAAATGTCTGGCTTTTCTAATAAAAAAAGTGCGCTCTAAACCTTTCCCCTTACCCCCTGAATTGGGCCTCGCTGCATCACGTCGGTTTTCTGTGAGTGGTCGAGCCGGCCCATTCATGCCAATGGCTGAATGGGGCGGCTGGACCGTGGCTCTCCCACGGTATTTTTTTTTTATTTCTACGTAATGTATTTCATCTCTTTAACATAATAATAAACAGTTCTGGTTCGGGAACTGAAAAGCAAGTAACGTACAAAAGTATCCCAGGACGTAATTTAAAGATATCAGAAACGGTTTCGCAATACACCTACAAGTAGTCCTTTGACAAATTCACGTCGCCTGGCTTTTAGCGCCTTCAGACAAAGACTGTAGACACTTCGTGTCTTTCCCGACCACCCCCTTAAGACGCTATTCGCACCCCCACCCAACCAACTATCAACCCTAACACAACAAAAATAGAGCTCAATGCCGAAAGAGACATCTTGAGAAACCAAGTGAACCTCTGCTAAGAGGAAACCGATGTTATTTTGAAAGGAATAAGAATTTCTATCCATAATCATTTAAGTTCGGAATTGAGATCTTCTCTCGCACCCGAAAAGTGAACCTTGTGGTAAAGTGGTAAGGTTGGTTTTAGGGAATATAGATTGTAAAGCAGGTGTGACAGAATTGCGGTGGAGACACGGTGCAATTTGAATAAATTTGTGGTCAAGTAGTAGAAATGACAGTAAGGCAGTTCTGTTGTGGTGACTTCAAAGTCATTGTCTGACTCACTTAGAGACATCCAAGTGTCAAAAGCGAGCTGAACATTAAAACAGTGGTTGTAGAAGTAGATGATGGAAAAATATGTTTATTCGATGATGACGAAAGGCAGATAAAAAGGGTACCTACCTAAGTTGATCGAGTGGTCCAGACAACCACATCAATTTCATGTCAAAAGGATTCTGGCGGTAGGACTAAAACACTCCGCATGGGCTGATGCAATTCAAAGGTTTATTAGTTTCTAGTGGTTTTTAGTGAACAAATTTGGTGTTTATTTGTGTTGTGAAGTGCCGCGAAGTGATCCTAATAATAAGAATCGTTGAATTGTATCGTTTTTAACACTGCTATTAGTGTGTCGAATGAGTTGTCTCTTGACAGCTTGCTTGGACCTAAACAGTCTGACAATTTACAGTCTTACAATTACAGTAGGCAGAATCCGTAGGTCGATATAACGCAAAACACCGGCGTTTTACTGAGTGACTGTGACTTTGACTGACTTCGACTGTTGACATAGTAAGATATCTTCGGGAAATGTGTGTGTGGAGACTGCGTCTCCACTCCAAAACTCTTTTAGTAGGACGCCCTCAGATCAGATGGAGTGAAGATTTGCGCAAGATTGGCAGGTAAAATCGATTGGAGGAGGAGGTGATCATTTGGAGAGGCCTATGTCCAGCAATGATCACCGTAGACAAATTCAAGAAAACGAACAATATTAGTCCTTCGGGTCATTACTGACATCACTGCTAAATATTTTACTCTGTGTCCCGGCGGTTCTGTCGCGGCGTCATGATGGCTTCGGAAACTGATATGCTGATGAAATTGGCCGCTCGGATTATCACCGGGTTCGGTTATTGGGGGCATTGATATAAAAAATACGTAAAAACTCACACCTGATTGGTTCTGCGTTCCGTTCGGATGTATTTGCTTTGTGTATTGCCGTTTTTATGGAGTTATGTCGAGTTATGTCGCTGGTTTATGGATTTTGTGTTTAGTGCCCGGGTACATACCTACCTACTTATACTGCTACTCGTGTGGTATGAAATATTAAGGATTTTTTCATTTTCTACTAGTCATTTCGTAGTGTTAAAATAATATAAAAATCCATCAGACGATTCAGCTACGGTAGCCAATGTAAACGTAGTGGTCAAGTGTTCGCACAAACCCCAGTTTTTTTTTTCAATATTAAATTTTCAACAAACAAAGATATTTTAATTGGTCGAGCCTTTCTCAAATTATAGGAAAGTGACGTAACGAGTCACTACGAACACAACGAAATATTTTATAGATAGGATAGATTAAGGGTATTATTCATTTGGGGGAGAGCCACGCTTCGGCATGAATGGGCCGGCTCTACGGAGTGATACCATCGAAAATCGGCGTGAAGAAGCACTGTGCTGTGTTTCGCTGTATGAGTGAGGGTACCGGAGGACCAATCCGTGGGAAAAGGCAGACGAGCAGACGGATCACCTGATGGTAAGCGATTGCCGCCGTCACCCGCGACACCAGTGGAATCCCAAGTGCGCTGCCTACCTTTAAATTAGGGTTTAAAGGTCGGCAGTGCACTTGTATACCTATAGCACCAATCCTTTAATTTTTTTTTATTAAAGCAGGTTTTATAAAGCAGTTTTCATTCGTTTTCGAAAATTTTGTAGGTTATTTTTTTTCTTTCCAATGTCAAAACTGCTCTACAACAATGTTTTAACTATCAAAAGTTTATGCAACGTATTATGAATAAAGCCGATATATTTGCATCGTTTGTGGGCTGTAGTACGAACAAAGCCGAATTCCAAAGCTTGTAACCAATATCTGCTCCACCCCTCCCCAACAAATCAACTTACTGATCCACTCGAACATTTAAAAACCCGTCACGCCAAGATGAACTGTCTTGGGAGCACCCGCCATCTTGTTTCGTACGGCTGTGGCGCTAGTAGTCGTACATTTACTCGTGCAACTTGTTAGTTCCGCGTCCTGCCGCTCGCAAAACGAAGTTTGGCGGGAATTTACATAAAGATGGAGGCACGGTGTGAGTTTGAGGAGCATCAGAATTGAGTTAGAGAGGCGGAGACACTTTAAAACTGTCGCTTAGTTGAGACGTCGAATCCGTTTAGAGTTTTTGGGAGTTTTCAAGATGGTTAGAGAAGGACGAAGGTCGATATAGGTAAGTAATATGTAACCTAACCTAACCTAACCTCAGTGATTCTTGTTTATGAATGAGATTGCGGTGTTTTCTATTTTAGATTTTCTAGTTGCATTTAACAAAACCTAGTAGTATTTACCTACCGCAGGACGTCTGCAACTTCGGAGGACCTGCATAAGTGTTGCCAACCTCTTGAAAACCTTAACACCCGTTTTTTGAACAACCTCTGCAGTCACCTCGGGAAAACCTTTGTGATCGGAGCTCATGCTAAGCGGGAAGAAATTCCTCTGGAACCTGTACTGAAACCATTTGGGTTCCAATGTCTGAGGGTCCGCCGACGGCGAGCAATGAGGTGATGAAATGCTGATGTTGGCATTATGTCAAACAGTTTGTTGGAGCACAAACCATGGAAGAACCATAGAAGAAGAAGAGAAGAGGGCGGCATCCTAAGTATCTGGCTTGTACACATATATTAGGAAAGTTTGAAATAGACATCTAAGCTCAGCGTAGAGAAGATATCAAGCAATGGACAGAAAAAGGCTGTTGATTTAAAAGCTTTGTCATTCTATCGATACACCTGTGCTAAAAGTTAGATCACCTCCCTTTCCACTAGGGGCGTCCAAGACACCAAGTTGCGTATTGAGTTACGCGTCCTAGGACCAATCGCATCAGGCCGCCATTATAACGCTCGTCCGAGACACTCGTAATCTCAATATTTACATAATGGCACTCCTGAGAAGGGATCTTGTATCGGGGTGTCGATTTTGGTTATGGAATTTCGATTGTACATGGTGAGATCAGTTTTAGTAGGCATGGCATTTGTAGATATGTTCATCGTCATCACGATTACCCGCAGTCCACTGCTGGACATTGGCCTCTCCAAATGTTAGCCACTCCGATCTATTTTTCGCTACTCACATCCAGTTCTTGCCAGTCATGTAGCGCAGAATGTCACTCCATCTGACTTGAGTAAGGTACGCCCTAAGTTTACCGCGGTCTCCACTCCAGCAGAACTCATGTATCCCAGCGGTTGTCAGTTCGGCGGCTAATATGGTCTTGGCCAAGTCACATATTTTGGCGCTGTTGCAAGCGCCACGGCCACGGAGTAACTGAAGTTTTTGCGGGTAAGTAGTTACTGGCAGACGAATCGGTCAGCCGTGTGGTCCTCGGCAGAGTAGAATAGGCCACCCTCACTCTTACCGAGGTGTCGTAAAAGGCGACTAAGGTGAAGCTGCTGGCATGATCATCAGCACCCAGAGAAGGAAAACTCTGCATTTAAATCAAAACCCTCGCCAACCCGTCTGCCAAGCGTGGTGAGTATGGCAATTACCCCTCATGTGATTGAGGGAGGCCCGTGCCCCAGCAGTGGGGACTTAAATGGGCTGATAATGATGATGATGATGAATCGGTCTACCCTCCTTTGCAGTCCACATATTTTGACTAAGGCGTAGAGTTTATGAAGTTAGGTCTTGTACAGTTAGGGCACAAAGAGTTGAAAGCCTTGGCTCAACATGAGATTTGTATCTTTTTGAGAGTGCAGTCATTATATCAGCTCGACTTGGCTATTATGTGAAAATCGGATATTTATTTTACGTTGGGAACATTCATCATTCCCTTCTACCTCCAAACCTATAACTCACCGACAACAGCCGCACGTCCCGTATTGGCTCACATTCAGTCACACACACATTCTTCAATAACAGTACCATCACCCCCATTTGAATGCCGGGCCAGTAATTGATTCTTCGCGGCACCTTTTGAATTTCAATGAAACGATTAAATTGATGTAAGTGAGTCGTCGCGGTGGAGACGTGACGGGGCGGTGGAAATCAAATCGGGAGGGGAAATCTATAATTGAGGAGTGAGGAGTTTCTTAAAGGTTAAACTTGGACCTAGCTGAGTGGTTTTGATGAAGCAAAAATGGACAGCAGACTGGCATCTCGTTTCATCTACGCATTCATACAGGGCGGTGTTTAAAACCACAAACACTCATACCAGAGACGTTATTTCATCACCAAACATTCGACTTAGATAGTCCGATTAGTTATACCCCTTTGCAAATGGGTATTGAGAGGTTCCAAGGTGTACCAAATGTAGTAGGTAGGTACCTAACTACTATTCTATTAATATAGCGATGGCGACTCGATGAATTTATTTACTCCTTAGAAAAGACCAGAAAGATAGCAAACTTCCTTAATGAGCTTGAATTGCTATATCGGGTACTATGATAGTGATAAATAATAATAATAAATCCATATCATATAATGATATTATCATAATGATAAGGCCACCTTCGTTGTATATATCCTGTATTATCTACCTAGTTTTTAAGTTTTCATACTTCATTTTGAGTGCAATGAAAGTATATTCATATATTTATCATTCAATATTCTGACCAGACTAGCGATAGAGGTACGAAAAACACTGTTTGTTGATTTCGATTTAAGAAATCACGTATTAAATCACCTACACAACTCTGCCATAAGGATAATAAAAATAGTAAGAAGTTTAACCACGTCGCACATCAAATGGGTTTTTAGTAGCAGAGTATATTTCACAGTTAACCATAACTTTCGCAGTCTGAGAACGTCACAATAGTTTTTATGTCACCATGTAACATTATAATAATAATAATAATAATTCTCACAACATCTCATACGTTGACCTGATTCCGTACTAAGTAGCTTAAGCACTTGTGTTACAGATATCAGACAACAGAGGAACACAAATATATACTTAAATACATATATTACACCCAGACACTGAACAAACACAAGTGTTCATCGCACGAATGTTTGTCCTGGGTGAGGGATCGAACCCACGACCTTTGGCTTAAGAGGCAGGGTTACTACCAATTGCGCCATCCGGTCAGTCGATTTATTTATTTAGTCGATTATGAACCGAATAAACATTTTTTTTTTACACGAAACTTACTACACTAAGAATAAATTTAAACATTAAAGGATTATAGAGAAAAAAAGCACTAAATAATATATTTTTAACTAACTAAGAAACCTACGTGAGCAAGTTGTTTAAGTAGTTACAGAAACCTTGGCCGGCTGATAATTTTAATCTATTTCGGGTAATTTCTTCATAACATATTATATAGGCGAGACAAATGGAAAATTGTTGCAGCCTAGCCTGGTTTTGCAGAGTTTGTTTGTGAACATTCCACAAGGGTATCGTGGTAATCGTCTGGGAATATTAAAATTAAGCTTGTTCAACAGCTTAGGCCCACTGCCGCTTCAGTTTGCTAATTCGGTTGGCTATGTCGGTGACTCTGGTTCTCTGTCGGATTACATCATTTCTGATGCGGTCCTTCAGAGATACTCCGAGCATAGCCCTTTCCATAGCTCTTTGAGCTACTTTGAACCGGTGGACTAATCCAGCCGTGAGTGTCCACGTCATATTAGCTGGTCATATTAGCCGCAGAACTGACAGCCGTTGGAGCCGTAAAGTCCTTGAGTGGAGACCGCGACTCGGTAAGCGTAGTGTAGGACGCCCTGCGACAAGATGGGATGATGACATTCGAAGGCTGGCTGGTGCGGGCTGGATGAGAGTGGCCGAAAATCGGGAGCAGTGGCGTGCATTAGGGGAGACCTATGTCCAGCAGTGGACGAGTATGGGTTGCTGATGATGATGATGAACAGCTTAGGGCTACCAGACTCCCAAAAGCCGGAAGTCTAACCGTATCCCGGGTTCAAGAGCGACGGCTTTGGAGGCAACCGGGAATTTCACGCTAAGCTTGGCATCATCTATTGGCACTGTATCAGTACGGGCCTCGGACATGCTTCGTTTAAGGAATCCATATTGAAGAAGGACGGAAGAAAAACATGCGCCGGCAACAAATTCCATCTCTTTTTGGTACGGCAGAAATAGGATCTAACAAATTAGTCATAGAAATTAAACCGAATATAACCATTATTTTCCTTCATAATATCATGATATGCGACGCACAGTCGGGACAAATTTTATTTCTCCTATCACTTAGCGTCAAATTGCTCGTCGTAAAGGCACAGGGTTTGTCGTATTTATGGCAACACTAAAAGGCGAGCGATCGACTTTTTACCGCAGTAATCACTTTTCATTTGATGTCATATTTTTGTGGTTTATCAGGAATGTCGATACGAGGTATAAACTTCTGGTGGCTTTCAAGATATATGAATATTTTTAGGTAGGTACAATCAAGAGCGATGGTAGCTCACACTTCATTGTAATTCGACTGTAAAATAAAAAATAATAAACTGTTTTAAACTTCAAGGTCACTTTCATTAGAATGCGGGATTTCGAAAAAGAGGTACATGGAAGAAATCCCGTAAATAACTATTCTACTGTTAAAATAAGACTAAATGGGCTTAAGAACTGTTAAATATTTGTAACACCTACATTTTGTGTTTAAAGCGAATAAATTATTATGTACAATCAAACTCAATATTATTTTTGCCTGCTTATCCTATGTACAATCAAACTCAATTTTATTTTCGACTGCTTATTCTAATATCAAGGAAAATAATTAAAACATGTTATTAAAATGGAGTCAAAGTTGTATAGTATTTCCCTATAATAAAACTAAGGTTTAAAGATATTAATTCTCATAAAAGACAGTATACAGTCACTTGCATGAAAACTATATTTGTTCCGAGGTTTTCTTAAATAAGAAAAAAAAACAAACTTAACCTGAAGTTTTGAGTTTCAACTGCAGGCTTCGAGCTATGTAGATAAATTAAAAAAAAAGAATTTTACAACACACAATTTTAAATTAGCACATGTTTTAACCCTTTTTACTCTGAGAGCGATAAGCGATAAGCGATTTTAAATTAATTTAATATCACATTTTAAGTATAAGGAACCCCAAAAACTAGTACCACTCGGCTGACATCGGATATCAGTGAATCGTCCTAAATTTTGCATTACTATAAGCTTCGGGAAAATATGATAAAAAATGCTATCCCCGAATATCAAGCAGGTAGAGTCAGCAAATTAAGGGTAAGTACAGCATATTTGGACATATCTTGGAAAGTGCACATTTCGCGAAGAATCCGTTGCGCAGCCGCGATGTGTTCGCTGCGTCATAGCTCCGCATTGAAATCGCTCCCAATCCGCCAGTGTGGCAACTCCCAAGGTGGGAATAAGCACTTTTCTTAGAAGCAATGGTAGCTCAGTGGATGAGAATATGCCTCCCATACGGAGGCTTTACTGATAAACTTAGGTTACATTATGATGACTGACTTGGTGGCGCAGTGGTTTGTAGTGCTGCGCATGAGGTCCAGAGTCGGGCCAAACATTTCTACCTAAGTTTTCGTTAAGACATACTTAGTGTGCCCGGAATCTAGAAGTTGGCTGTCCCGTGCCTCGATAAGCACGTTAAGCTATTGGTCCTGCGCCCGATCCCTCTCCGGTTGTGTCACAGGAGTGTCCCATCGGAAAATGAAGGTAAGGGAATAGAGAGTGTATTTGTGTTTGCACACACACTTGAACACTATAATATATCCTGCTTACGTGGCTGATCGTTGATATTGGCCGCCGTAGCCATAATCGGTTGGAGGATATTACATTATAAATTATTTTTCAAAAACCTGTATCTTATGTAAATAATGCACTTAAAATTTTTTCGACAGTCTTTGGGTGGGACTCGAACCCACGATCATTTGCTAACCAGGCAACTGCTTTACCAACTAAGCTATCGGAGACCTTTGTTGGTGGACCGTCGGCTCACGGCAAAGCAAAAACAACTTACAAAATTCGTCGACATGCCAAGGTCTCCGGTAGGCAGTTTCCCGGTAAGCAAAAGTCCCACCCGAAGACTGTCGAAAAAATTTGAAGTGTATTATTTACTTAAAAATAAATTACAAAAGATTGCCATACCCGAAAATTTCATATTAACCTGTATCTTTTTTGCCACCACTACACGGCTATGCTTAGCAGAATGATTGATTTTACAGCGACGTCCCGTGTCGCGTAAAATATTGACTGCCTCCCCTTCCCCCCGGGTCCACGGCTGATGACCAACCTCTTTGCATACCTCGTACCTGATTCTCCTGAGTGTTATTTGATACCGCTATGAATATACTATTATGTTTTGCGGATCTGTATTCGTGTGTCGTAAAAAATACATTTGCATTTGGGGTTTGCGACGATCAGATCTGTGAGTTTTGACATATTGTGGTTAAGGTGACGGGTAGGGCACACTAACGACGACCATGGATAACATTTTCATTTATTAATATGTCCATATTGTTTTTTTATATGCATATAGACATAAAATGAATAGACCCTTATTTTTTCTTATTTCATAATGTTCCATTTTCATACATAAAATAATTATTGAACTTCTTTATAATTTTCATATATAACTAGACGTAATCGTCTGTCTCAAATTGTACATAAATATGTATATTTTCCATTATATAACTAGTATTTACCTACCTATCGTCTGTTCTCGTACTCACCTTTGTCTGTAGTTTTAATGTGTCAATGTTACCTTACCTAGTTTTAGTAATGAATGTTCATTGTTAAATTAGTTCATTGTGATGGTCAATAAATATTTCCTATTCTAGGTTTTCTATTCTTTATATTCTAAATAGACGTAGCGTCCAGTGTCAGCACTGTCAAACGTCATTCATTCATTCAGACGTTGACAAGATTGTCCTTTTTTTGACCAGTGTGCATGTCATGGGTTTGACATTTCGTAAATTGAAAACTATAATGTGCTAAGCAAAGAAATATTTTACATTCTGCCGTCCGATGACGTCATCTTACGTTTTTCAGTTTTAATTTTTTTCTCAGTAAATAAGCAATATAAAATATAAATAATTATATATTCGAGAACCGGAAAAGTAAATGAAGAATTGGTATTTTTTGTTTCATAGCTCAGCAATTTTGAAATGTTGTCCATTGATTTAAATTGTTAGCAACTAAACCGGATAGCTTTTTCACAATTTCGAAGCTGCAGCCTCTCGGAAAACATACTATTTATTTAATACTTATACTTTACTTTTGGGTCTGCTTATGGCGTGAAATTGGTGTACTTGAAATTTGAATAACCGCCAAAAACGGCCACATATGGCGATAATCCAAATTTCGATTACAAAAATAGATCAAAAAGTAGTGCACAATTATTAAATAAATAGTATAAATGTTTGCTTAGAGACTCTCTTTCAGAAATTGTTTTAAATATACCCGGTTTAGTGGCTAACAATTTAAATCGATTGGTAGCGACGCCAATTAGGGTTAGACGCTAGTTAGGGCTATCCGTCGCCTTAAGTATTTTTGACCCCATTTCGCTATGTATAGAAAAAATATTTGACGTTATAGATGGTGTATCGGGAATATTTTTATCCCTTTAACCATCTCTTGTACAAATCATTCTGAATAATGTTAATTAAACTTGTACCATGTACCTACTACTATACAAAGATCCAACATCAGGTTACCAAATGTGTCAAATTTCTTCAATAATGAGCTAAAATAGTTTGACATAAAGGTGAGATTCGATTGAAGAAATATGACAGATTTGTATACATTGATGATGTGTGGCTTACTATACTGTGATGATTAAGCCTAATCCAATCATAGTTGCGATGACTTAATTTCTATGATGGAGGCCTTTGCCCTGCAGTGGGACAGTATATAGGTTGATACTTTACTGTTACCTACTAGGGCTTTTGGAAATTCGCAATAAAAACCACTTATTCTAGAAAGTTACGTCTTTACGTTTATACATCGTGCTTTTTTAACCGTCTTACTCCCTTAACGAGGTCATTATACTGATGAAAACAAATATTTTCCCCCAAGGAACATAGGGTCTAATCTCAAACAAAAACATTTCCTTCCCATACAATTTGCACCAATATCAGCTGATTACTTTTGTATGGGAAAATGTTTGTTTTCATCAGTATAATGCCCTCGATAAAGCACGGTGTATATAGTATCTACCTACTTCGTTATTAGGTACATGTTTACCGAAGTTCAAACTGGTTTTACCCCTCATCAGTTCCACCGTTCCACAATTATTTTTTCACGCTAACGGCTTTTTAATTGGCCATAAAAAGCTGCCAGCCACAAATCAATGTGGCAAATTGGCGGGCTCTTGGCAAATCTCCCGCCCTCACTGAATCTTCGTTAGCGACTGTAGATGGCGCTTGGCACGCGAACTTCTGAGTTCGAGGGTACAGAGATAGCCACTAAGTGAAGAAGTTTGAATTATCTTATTTTAATCTAAAGGCGACTAAACCAAGCAAGCAAGCAAGCAAGCAAGCAAGCGTCACCTGATAGTCAATTCACTCGCTGCCCTTAAACCTGTGAAATCAGATGAGTCGTTGATGCGTTGCCGGCCTTTTAAAAGGAGTGCGCTCGCCTCATATAGGTACTTATGTAAAATCGGTCCAGCATGATCAGCCTTAAACGGTGTATTTAACCCAATAGCAGACAGGCAAATTTTATTGCTATGGCAGGTGTGCCTATGCGTAGTTCTTATTGACAAAAATATCCCGGCCTATGATTAATCCTGATGTTTTTGGTAAGTTACATTCGTGTGATGAACACTTTTATTTATTTAGTATCTGGGTGTAAATATATATTTAAGTATTATTTTTTCCTCTGTTATCTGATATATGGAATAGGAACTTGACTACATGCAATTTAAAGCGCAGTAGTGTTTTTGCCTTCTTGAGTATATTAGGCGTAAAGTTTGAACTCGCGGACTCTTTTTTGCCCTCTGCACTGATTTTTAACGACCTTTGATTTTTTCATGATTCAAAATATCGAAAAATACAAAACTTAAGGGGCAAACGAAGTTTAGGGTTCTATCGGTAGAAGTCAAACACTCCGCGTGGGCTGACGCAATTCAAAGGTTTTAAATTAGTATCGTTATAAATTAACAGGTTTTTAGTTAACAAATTTAGGTGTTTATTTATGCAGCAAAGTGTTGAGAAGTGATCCTAATAATAAGAATTGTTGAATTGTATCGTTTTTAATTACTCTGCTATTGGGTGTCGAGTGAGTTGTCACGGACAACTTGCTTGGACCTAATAAGTAGAGTCTTACTCGTGATTGTGTTTAGAGCGTTATCAGCAGAATCCGTAGATCGAATAAAACACCAGCCTCGAGTGACTGTTACTTTGACTGACTTCGACTGTTGACTACTTACCCATTTATTCTCGATAAGTTACTTGACATTGGCAAAATATCTTCGCCATAAATTAAAAAAACGAAGCTTAACAGAGGCTACTAATTAAAGGTTGGCATCGCATTTTTGACTCCACTGGTGTTGCTGGTGTCCATGGGAGGCATTAGTGGCTAACCATAAGGGTCCATTCTTTTAGCCTGACGCGGAATCGAGGGACCCTCAATGTGCGACCTTACAACCACAGCGCTGCCGAGACAGTAAAAATAACACTAATCGATGATACCATCCAAGCCTTACAAACACGAAAGCCTTATTACAGCAGCAAAACAGTCCCTTATACAGGCAGCCCGAATAGCATCTTGATCGTGCTGGCTGAAAGATGGGACTCCCCACTGCTTCACCGCTGGGTGCAGCTACACTCCCCGGTGTGTCGCTTTCCATACTTGTGATATTGTTCCACACTACTGATATTTTCTGCAGTAGTACTAATACTAGAATAAGTTCATTATGATACTAACACATTTATATGGATTCAAAGTCTGAAATAAATGATTATTTAATTTGATTTAATTACAATATATTGTTTCAAACTTGCATGGTCACTAACATTAGAATATTTATTTACGAGCCTACTGCCATGTAGCGGAAACTCAAAAATAAGCTTTGACCGTGGAAAAGCTGCGCTTCGGCATGAATGGGCCGGCTCGATCGGAGTGATACCACGGCCTCACAGAAAACCGGCGTGAAGCAGCACCGTGAGTAAGGGTACCGGAGGCCCAATCTGGGGGGGAAGGGGTGTTTAAAGGTTGGCAGCGCACTGGTATTTCGGGTGTCCATGGGCAGCGGAAATTATCATCAGGTGATCCACCTGCTCGTCTGCCACCTGTCATAAAAAAAAGCTTCATGGTAGAAATCTCGTAAATAACTATTCTAAAGTTGTATTACATTCTACTTCTGTAGCCGCCTATAGACTACCGCGACACCAGCGGAGTCACAATTAAGCTGCCAACCTTTAACCTCCCCTTTCCTCCGGATTGAGCCTCCTTGGAATTGCAGTTAGGTTTGAAAAAAAAGGTTAAGTTACTCTATTCCAGTTTATTGCTTTTAAAACAATCCAGCGCGACTCAGTACTGACTAACTCACGGAACAGTCCTTTGGTACCAGCATCTACAAGTAACAGATATAAATCACCGCTACATTAGGGTCGGTATCGCGTGACTCGCCGCACTCCTTGCTCCTCAGGGGCGCACCAGATCAATTATGCACTTTAACTGTTAACTGTGCCGGTTAATGTTGTGTTCCCGTTTGCACCCGATAATAGGGTATTGAGGAAGGCTGTTTGTCACTGTCGCCATTGACGTAACGATTAGCAATAGGTATTTCACCAAAGTCGCCGTGTTTATACTCCAAATACTTTTTTTTTAATTTATGGCTGCTACTGTGTTGCCTACGGCGAACACATAATAACTCTGCCAATGTCGAGTGATTAAAGAGACACGTTAATTTAATGGTTATTCACCGGTGTGGCGAGTCAAATCCTTTTGATGTTTTTTTTATTTGAGTTTTTTTCCTAGCACCACACCACCACACAATGCTGTCACTCGAATTTATTCCAAAAGACATAAGGTTTATTTCACTCGTCAAATCGGTCAATCTTCCAAAAAACGTGTCTTTTTAATCACTCGACACTGGCAGAATTATAGATGTGTCGCAAGACACAGTAGCAACCATTATTAAAAAAAAGACATGAGGTTTATCATTTAACTAAGTTCCATTCTATACATTTTTATTTATTTCTATAGACCTAAAGTATCAGCCTATAAACTGTCCCACTGCAGGGCAAAAGCCCCATCACAGAAATCAAGTCGCTACTATGAGCGGATTAGGCTTAATCACCACGCTTGCCAAATACGGATTGGTGATCACAAACCCGAGCTATGTTCGAAAAATTCAAAACATACTTTTCGCTCGACCCGGGAATCGAACCCAGGACCCCGAGATCACGGCCCGGTACTTAAGCCACTAGACCAACGGGGCGTTTATAGTAGCAATAGACCTAAAGATCATTTTTCTGTGACACCAATAACTATCATTCTAATTAAGCTAAATTTGACGAACTATAACCATTTTCCCGAGGGACTAGAGTATGAGGGGTTTAAAAAAAAGAGTGTTAAGGTTTTAAAAGGCCAGCAACACAATATGCAAGTCCTCTGGAGTTGCAGACGTCCATGAGCTGAGTAGGTCGCTTACCATAAATAAATAAAAATAAATATTTCACAACATCACATACATTGATCTGACTCCGAGATAGGTAGCTCAAGCACCTGTGTTACGGATATCAGAATCAACAGCGGAATTACAAATATATACATATAATACTTTTTTTTTGTAAATACATACTTATAATACATACAAACACCCACACACCAAAAGGCGAGCCGCACGTTAGTTTGCCACCGACATGAGATAAAAAAGAGTTTCGCTAAGTCAGTGAGGGTATCGGAGGTCCTATCCGAGGGGAAGAGGAGTTTAAAAGCATGGAACTAGAAGTCAGCGGAATGTGCTATTTTCGGAAAAAACGTGACAGAGTGTGAACGAGATCCAACCGGCCCTGACGCAGATTCTATACGGGTGCGATAGAGAAAGAACGTCGCCCAGCACCTCACCCCAGTAGAACTAACGGCTTCGCGCAGTTTTTCAAGTATGTTTTACTATGGCACAGTCTGTTTAGGGTGCATGTCTATGTTTAAATGTTTGACAGCGTCGTTGTGACTGCACTAGTGTTACTGGTAAGTAATTGCCGCCGCCCATATACAACGACGGACCACGGCAATCACTTACCATCCGGTGATCTGTCTGCTCGTCTGCCATCAATCAGAAGAATAGACAAACGATTGTATTTTCAGTAAATATCTATTTCATGTATTCATAAAACTATGATCTCACAAAAAGCTACTCGGTAACTACATACTCGTAAAGATGACATTAGCTATTCACAGCCAAGACAGTTTGAACTTATTGACTATTGACCAAAGGTAATACTAGGAGCCAATAAAGCGCCTGCAACGTCGCACTTGCAGTATGCAAACAACCAATAAACGTTACGGCGTAGCGTTACGGCTACGGCCTACGAGTGTGCTTCGAGCCGGCGACTTCGTAGACGGGTTATACATGTTACGATTAGGACTGCTACGACGGTTTTGAGTGCTACGCGTCGCGACCGCGTAACATTTTTACATTATATATTTATTAACAATCTCCTGGCAGAAACTTAGACAAAGTATTTAAATCTAAACAGGCTCTTCTAGCAGATGATAGCTACTACTATTCCCGGCTGGTTTATTTCTACCTGTATTTTTCTGTCACGAAATTTGGAGACTATGACTTTATAATATGGCTAAATTGCATCGTTGAGTGTGATTTTGTTTGCACACACACTTGGGCACTTGACTAACCGAAAATGACAATGATTGTATTTAAAGCTCACCTATTAACTCCGATGGTTTAGCGACCTGAACAGAGTCATAGCCTCTAAAACAAGAGATCGCCACTTCAATCGATACTGCTTCTTGATAATCTATAAAATTTGCCACGATTTTACTACCTAGAGCTACGAGTGTAATTGACAATAAGACAAAGATTACAGTCGAAATGTGCGTCAATTTAGCAACTGATATTTAGATAGATATTAGGTTCCTACTTAATGCGCTGGATCCATAATAGGCCTTAGCGCGAAGACGTCCCGTAGCTAACAAGAATATAAGTATCTGTCGCATCCAAACAAAGGAGACACACAGCGCGTGTGAAAGGGAAGGGAACTCAGATTCAGTCATAACGTTCACTTCGGGCTAAGGCCCCGGTTATGATTTTTAGAAAGTTAACTAAGCTTTTGACCGTGGGAGGCCACGCTTTGGCAAGAATGGGTCGGCTGGACCGGAGTGATACCCTGGCCTCACAAAAAACCGGCGTGAAACATCATTGTGCTTTATTTCGCTGCGTGGGTGAGGGTACCGGAAGCCCAATCCGGGGGAAAGGGGGGTTTAAAGGTTGGTAGCGTACGTGTGACTACACTGGTGTCGCGGGTGTCCATGGGCGGCGGCAATCGCTTACCATCAGGTGAACCGACTGCTCGTCTGCCACCTGACATAAAAAAAAAATTGTTGGTACCTACCCTCGTTGATTCTGATGCCTAACTTAATTTGGAATCAGGTTGATTGTAGTTACTTATCGAACGTTATCTTAAATTAATAAAAAAGATATTTCAGTTTGAAGTTTTAGAGGTTATGTCTGAACAAATAATAGGCAATTGAACAAAAATCGAAATACAGTATATTTATGTTCAATAATCTACAGATAGGTATTTCAAACAGAGTTCCAAAAAGTCAGGGGTATCTTTTGACCAGGTAATATCACTTGTGAAACCCCAACAATGTGAAACGTTTCGCAAGTCGAAGCCACGATAGAATAAACTGACATTTAAAGTACATTTTATATTAGACATAATGAACTCCTTTTTATTTTTAATATTTTTTCTGGACTTAGTCAGGACTAGATGAAAGCCTGAAAAAAACGTTTTTTTTCTCTTTATTTGGGTAAACAAACAGTTAACAAAGTTAAGTCTTAATTAACAAAATTAATTAAATAACTAAAAGAATTACATTGTCACCAGCACCGCTTACCACATATTGATTTTTAATTATATTTACTTTGACAAACGCAAAAAGAGTGGTTTAAATCTAGGTTTTGAATAAGCTAAAACGTAATTGAACAACTGGTTGTTCAATTACATTTCAGCCCATTTAAATTGTACATATTTTATCTAATATAATTTTCTTAAACATACTTGGTCGAATAGAAGCCATGCCGACTGTGTGAAACAAATCATTGTATGTTTGCACGAACCTGTGTAAGGGAGAACGCTTACCAGCGTTAGTCCTGCATCGAGACGTTGCAAACAGCCGACATGGGACGCGAGAATGACTTCTAGTTGGGACTCTATAGCATATCTTATTAACTAATTTAATATCTTGAGATGACATTTTTATACTTCTCGAAAAGAAAAAAATAATACAAACCGTTTGACACAAAATAAGTTTCACCGAGATTTGAACTCGGATCGCTGGATTCAAAGTCCAGAGTGCTCACCATTCGGCAATCGATTAGATTAGAAAGCTACGATTTTTAATTTTCACTTGATATTTCTTGATATTTAGTAGTCCCACTGTCCCATGTAAACCCCTTCACCTCACGATAACCATTCGATAATTATCGGGCGTGGGCACCGCACGACCCCCCGGGGGGCCGTACTCGACTCGCACGGCCCGCACTAAAGATATCACTTTAATGCGATGTAAATTCGCTTTTATTTGTCGCCGCGTAAAGTTGGGCTATTAGGATGAGTGCTTTCGATTTGAAGATGTGAGGAAAAATTCGATTACAAGTAAATTGTATAGGTAAATAGGAATCCTTCATCACTTTAAACAGAGCGCTATTCCGGTGATCTCTCTTTTTTATGAAATAAGGGGCAGACGAGAAGACGGATCACCTGATGGTAAGCAACTATCATCATCATCAGCCCATTTAAGTCCCCACTACTGGGGCTCGGGCCTCCCTCAATCACATGAGGGGTAATTGCCATACTCACCACGCTTGGCAGACGGGTTGGCGAGGGTTTTGAAATGCAGAGTTTTCCTTCTCTGGGTGCTAATGATCATGCCAGCAGCTTTACCTTAGTCGCCTTTTACGACACCTCGGTGAGAGTGAGGGTGGCCTATTCTACACTGCCGGGGACCACACGGCTGCCGGGGACCACACGGCTTCCGGGGACCACACGGCCAACTATCACCGCATGGATATCTGCAACCTGATACACTAGAGGGCCAACTTTTAAACCCTCTATCCCCCGGATTGTGCCTCCAGTACCCTCACTCACGCAACGAAACACAGCACAGTGATGCTTCACGCTGGTTTTCTGTGAGACGGTATCACTCCGGTCGAGCCGCCTATTCATGCCGAAGCGTGGCTCTCCCACGCTCACGTAGATAATGCCAGTTTTTCTGTAAGACAGTGAGATCACTCCGGTCAAGCCGGCCCATTCGAGGAGAAGAAGAAGGTACATTTAGGTTGATTATTCATTTATTTATTTAAAACTTTATTGCACAAAACGATACAATAGGCGAACTTAATGCCCAGAGGCATTCTCTACCAGTCAACCTTTGGGTCATGCAGAATGTCAAGCCACTGGTTACATTATACATAACATTTTGGGAAAAAGTGGTGTAGGTACTAAATATATCTTAATTATACCCCTTATATTGCTCGGATCTTATGAGGTTTTGAAAATAGAGGTATATTTGTCAAGTTTAGGCAAAAATATGGTAGCCCCGAATCAAATTACAAGCAGAATACAGACTCAACCTTGCAACTTGATTAAACGCCACCGTGCCCATACACACTGTTTCCATACATTGTAACCAGAACAATTGGACAAACAAATACATTGTTACACAAATACCCGCGCACTTTACGTACCATTAACCCCAACGCCAATATTGGCTTTACACTGGGGCCAATATTTGAACAAACCACCCCAGAACGCGAATAATCTCGTTATTAACTAAGCACAATGAGCATTTATAAATAAAAATTCAAAATGCACATCCGTTGTTCTCAAATAAATAGACCCTAATGCCAAAACATCACTTAAATACCAAAAACAACACACAAATTTGAACTTTATTTTGTAGAGTAAAACGTTTAAATTGCGATGTCAAAATTAGTAGAGATTTTGAAAAACGAATCATATTTCACCACCAAGGTAACCTACACACCATATCTGTCTTTACAGCTCAAAAATAGAGTTCAAAATCTAATGGAGACATCTAATGTTGGGATACATTAGGGACGCGCAAAGCCGTAGGCCTATTTGTGTCGGTTTCACACTTACAACAATAGTGTCATGATTCGTGATCCTGGATTATCCGGGTACAATCGCAGGATTAGGCCGCCTTGCGGCAAACAAATGGACGCAGTGTAACGAGTGAACAAGTGCCCGCGGCACCTCACTAATGGGCTTCGAATTTCAAATTTTATTTGTTCTAATTTGGCATGTTCTTTTTTTGAAATTTATGCTTTTGTTTTGATTACGTGTACAGTCGTTAGGATAATACAAAACATCACGTAATTACCTACCTACGTTATTTTAATTATTTTTAGAAATAGATTTACTCGTACCTATGAGGTAATTTATCTGACACTAATGTCATAATCTTCGAATTAAGAAATCAAAAGTAAACACATAATGACAGGCTTACTGATATTGATAACTTTAAAAAAAAAATAGAGTATTGCATAATGTTTTTTTTGCACTTTATGCAACAACTGCCACATTATGACAATGTTAGGACAAAGTTCTAAAAAGCCCAATATTGATAGAAGGAATCAGATGTACCTACCTTGTCTCCAGATGATTTATGGTTTAAAGAAAAATATTTATGCCACACAAAACATCTAATGAATACTAGCTAGATTCACTCTCCATTCCTCTTAAAACGTACCATTCTCCTCCATTGTTCCATCGTCTCATTTGTCTAATCCTTTAACCGCGAACTAATCTGTCCTGCAGAGAAACGCGTCGTCACCCCATCTTAGTGTCCCGGTAACAGAGCATTAATTGTCACCCTCCTTATGTCCTATTAGGGTAGACCAATTTATGTAGATCTGTGGATCATGCGTTTGGTAGTTCACCAGTTTTGGTGCTTGGGCCGCCTCGACGAGAATGATACCGCGGCGTCACAGAAAACTGCAGGGCAAAGGGGTTCCATGGTAGAAATCAAGTCATCGCCACAATGATGGAATTAGGCTTCATCCCACGCTTGCCTATTGGTGATCATAAATCTATATATTTACTATTAGTGTGGCTTGGGCGAGAAAGACGCTGTGTGACAATTTTTTCGATAAATTGTAACATGACAAGTACGGACACCTAAACATTAATGTCTACAAACTTGTCAAATTTCTTCAATAGATCTTTACCCTAATTTAGTTTTCATTTGTTAAGGAAACTAGGTATAGTACCTACCTACATATTCGTTCTGTTCTGCGGCTGCGGAAGCCGCCAATAATGGCAACAGTATGTAACTGTGTTGTTAAATTTATCTTTACTTTTCATTGCCAACTTGATCTGTTGCTTTACGTGATCTTCGCATCTTAAAACAGTTACCTACTTTATTTCTATCAGTGAAGACTTGTTATTAGCTTTAAGACATTCATTGTAAATGCTACTGTATTAAGACAGCTGTTGGTCTTAGAAATAAAATAAAATAAAATAAATAAAAAATAAACCCGAGCTACTTATGTTCGAAAGTTCGAAACATACTTTTGCTTACCCGGGAATCGAACCCAGGACGAACAGAAGACCAACAGGGCGTTACAAATGTAGTTTTCTTTTTATATGAAAGGTGGCAGATGAGCTGACGGATCATCTGATAGAAAATGACTGTCACTGCTAATAGACAAGCCTTTTAACCTATGAGAAGACCTCTCGACATTGGCAAAGTTAAATCGAAATTCGATTTAATTCGATTCGCCATAACACAAAAAAAGAAGACCTCAATATAGATCGAGCATTTGGCAAAATTAACGGTCAATTTTAAATCGACGTGTCTCTCTTATACACTTGACATTGGCGGAAACCGTAGCCGTAACCGTCCGCGGGATAACACCATAAAAAAAAATGGACAAGCCGGCCTATTCAAGCTGAAGCGTTCTTGGCTTATTATTGGTATTAGCCGCCATAGTGGATACTATTAAATTACCAGCCAGGTATACCTTACATTCATTGCCGGGGTTCAAGTAAGACTGGCGCTACGCTCGTTGTGTGCGTGCTATTAATCAGTCTGAATCGCTTGTCAACGGGATTAAAAGCCATTGTATCTGCTTTAAAGCGATCTGTGTAATAGTGCGATGCTGTGGGAAGAGCAGGTGTTGCTTTCTAGATACTGTGACTAGAGGACAACAGTATTTAAGTATGTACAGACAGACACACGTCCGGTAACTGCAATATTTAAAATATACCTCAAATAATTTTGAACCGAATCTGTTTGGTCATTAAAGCGAGAATAGATTGAAGAGAATCGCAATCGCCCCGTTGGTCTAGTGGTTTAAGTACAAGGCCGTGATCACAGGGTCCTGGGTTCGATTCCCGGGTCGAGCAAAGGTATGTTTCGAATTTTTAACTCAGCATTGTGATCACCAATCCGCATTAGGCAAGCGTAGTGATTAAGGTGACGGGTAGGGCACACTAGCGAAACTAAAAATTAAAATCGATTGGCAGTCGCTAGGGCTAGCCATCACCTTAAGCCTATTCCCATCATAGTAGCGATGACTTGATTTCTATGATTGAGGCCTTTGCCTTCAGTGCGCCAGTATATAGGCTGATACTTTACTTTACTTTGCAAATTTAGATTGAAGAATTTTAACAGATTTGTTTACTTTGTCGTGTACTGTCCGTACTAACCAATACTAACCCTCAGCCTTATCAACCAATTGACATACGCAATTGACAATTGAGACACATTTAACATCACCCCGAATACCCAAACGCTTCATAACTTGGAGAGCTGCTCTAAAATATTTTATTTCACCATAAGGACCTGAATAAATAATTTGGTTCCAATTATAACAGTATCACTACATCGTTACATAAGTAGTCCATGTTTAATTATTTTCATATCTTTGAGGACTTATTTGATAAAGCCCTTAAAAAAGTTTACATTTTGCTACTTACCTACTATCGATCAAATACGATCAAAAACGTGAAATTGCCCACATAAAAACCCACGAACCCTAACAGGGACCTGGGTCAGCCACAGCCCAATTAGAAACAAATCCACACCCCATAAAACACGAAGAACCCACGATTTGAGCCCAAACAAATCCCACATTATTTACTACGGAAAAGACCGAATAAATTCGCACTGCCGATTTTCCATTACAGCCCAGCCGAAACCGCTAACGATCTATTTCCATCTCCTTCCAATTTACACAATCTTGTATATCTCTCTCGCTTTTGCACGGTAGTGTGAAATCAGTCCGACAAATTAAATCCAGCCCCAGATTATTACATAGCTCAGTGTCTGTTCATAAATAACCCGTAGGGAGGAACGCGCGAAAATACGCCATTTAAAGATGGCGGGCTTTATTTTTTATTTTCATACGAGAGATTTTGCTTTATGCCAAGTTGAAAGAAAATTTGGTCTGATTTACTGTTGTGAAAAATCACGCATCCATATGAGTCCTATAAGGTTGGTATAGTAAGCAAAGGTGAGTAAAAAAGTAAAAGTAAGCAAAGGTGACTGGGAACTTATTTTACTTATTGTTACTATTACATACACACAAGCCTGAATATTCAATTTCATGTCCAACAAACAAATGAATCACTGAAACCAACAAAATGATATCTTATTGGTTTGAAAATACCATCAATATTGTAATAGAAATAGCAACAAAATAAAATAGATAAAAGAAAGAATAAAATGATTTAGAAAAATATCAGTTTAGACTTTGTGTCATTAAGTGTACCTACCTTTCATAGATACCGCCCGTGCATTCTATGTAATTCTACCGTGCCTTACATAACATCAAAATTCGAATTGCATATACAACAAGAACCAAGTAAGTCCTACCTAACTGAAGTGTCCTATCCCACATTCAAAAATCGAATCAAATTACACAACTCCAATACCATGTAAAATACTGGCATGCTATCTGCTTCAACTTGGTTCTAGATTCAAAAATCTAATAGCATAGGTCAGCCCGTTCAGCCATGCGGCCAGTGCAATTCGAATTTCGAAAATCCCCAACTGAATTTGTAATTCGGAAGCGCGCCCAGTGGATTTGGGGCGTGCATTCCGTGACGCGACGGTGCGCAGTTATATTATGTCTGTGATTTATGGCATCGAATTCTCGTCGGTAATTAGTGCGTGCCTTCCCCGCGCATCCCGCTGGGGGTGGGTGGCTGCGAACGGGTTAGGTGACAGTTTTGATCGAGAGTTAGTCGGGATAACTCGGGATATCTTACAGGTTATCTTCAAAATGAAAGTTCATTTGAGTAAGTTCAGTAAGGTTACTGGAGTTAGGTACTGGTAGTTATTGGTAACAACTTGGGCCTTACTTCTTTTTTTTAAGTGATAGGCGGCAGACGAGCATATGGATCACCTGATGGTAAGTGATTGCCGCCGCCCATGGATACCCGCAAAACCAGTGGAACCACAAGTGCCCTGCCAACCTTTAAACTCCCCTTTCCCCCCCAGACTGACCCTCACTCACGCAGCGAAACAGTGCTGCTTCACGCCGGTTTTCTGTAAGGCCGTGGTATCACTCCGGTTGAGCCAGCCTATTCATACCGAAGCGTGGCTCTGTCACGGCAAACCATCAAGTATTTTTGATTACTATTTAATATCAAGTATTTCTAGATGTAATAACCTCAAGACAGTTGGTCAAACTTTGTTTGTAAACATCCTCAAAGCACCACGGAATTGTGGTAGGTAGCTCCATCAGCATCCCAAAAGCAACGTTGTATTGAATGCAAATAATGTAGCAGTACTACACATTTGATGAAGGCAATGACTGCTGCACACCCATGTTGCGACATAACGCTAAAATACGCATCGGCCAAAATTTCCAGATCTAACATGTCCATGGCTAACAGTGAATTAGATAGATAGATAAATAGAAACATTTATTCACTGAAAATACGACACACCACATTTTACAGATAAGAACGGACACAACAAGTATAATTATATAATATTTAAACAAACAGAAAAAGAAACAAATACAAACTAAAACAACAAACGAAAAAATTACAAGAATAAAAGGGGACAAAAAAATTAAGAGAGGGAAAAAAATAAAGTAATAATAAGAAAGCTTGAGAAGCTTTATTAGCCGGCCGAAAAATAATTTGCATACAGGTGTGTGTGTGTGTGTACCTGTGTGCAGTGTGTCGCGAAAGTCAGTGAAAAGTAGCTCACTCAGCTTCGGCCATGGCTTTAGGTAGGACTACCTTCAGGCCATGACGCTGGTTTTATGTGAGCCCTAATGTGACGCACGGACGACATAAATAGGTACATAAATAGTTTTTAATTCAATTCAATATATTATTCTATTTAAGGGTGTGCAAATAAATATACAATAAGATACAAATCAATATTATGGTGGGATATAAGTATGTAGACGAGTAGTGTAATGAAAGCGAGATGCCCGCGTGGGTTGAAAAAGGACCGAGGCGACGATTCCCGCAGAGCCCGTTTGTGAACCCCTTTCGTGAAATTAACCGATCAGGTGATGCACTTGCTGGTTCTGTGGAACCTTTTGGCTGCATCGATATTTGCTGATGATTATGACTTGAACACCTTCAAGAGACTAGCGTAATCTATCCTTTGATCCTTCAGACGTTCATGGGCATAGGTGGTCGGTCACTTACTATCAAGTAATCCAGTTGTCAGATCAGTCCAGTTCCAGTTGTCATTTACTTCCATTTCGCATAAAAAAAATTAACGCAAGGTTAGAATTCTGCACCTATCCTCCGCTGGTGCCACCGGCCGCTCGCCGCGGATTACCGGAGATTGAGTTTAATCGGACGCCCGGGAGCGTCCCATTAATAACGGCACTCCGTTAATTGAACGCCTAGTGCCGGACATATTTCAAATATAGAACGCTTAACCCCGGTTTAAACTGTGGTGGGAACGCCTCGATTATTATTTTCGTAATTGTGATTATCGGATCGTTTTTGTTTTTTTATTTCTATAAATTTGATAATAGACGACTTTGATTGAAGTGACTTAGGCCAATTCGACCAATATTTGCATTGTATTTGGGTGTATTTAGAAAACAAAGATTTTTCTTTTCTTTTTCTTCCGGGTCTGGGTGTTTACGTTATTGATCCGAAAAGATAGATTTGAACTCGGATCGCTGGATTCTAAGTCCAGAGTGCTCACTATACCACGTACTATATTGTACCGTTCCATGGTGTAATGGTGAGCCCAGTATTTATACAGTTTGAATGAATTAAAATGGATAAACAAGGTATCACGACGTCACGTCTTGGACCAACAAAGTTACCTGTGTTGAACTTTGGAACTTATGTCTGTGACGTGTGCTATTTTTGCACTGCAAACTCGACGTGACGCCGTCTGCACATCTGTTTTATGAGCATACTACGTCGATGGTTTTGATTGTAATTTTAATAAACAATTGTTTGAAAAATATTGTGACGTAGGTAATCACGTGTCAATGTTACAACAGCTGGCCATAAATTGAATCTATAGCTGGAGTCTGAGGTTATTTAGATAGGTACATATTATCCTTACAGGGTTACTTAGAAGTTACCCGGATAGATTCATCTGGGTAACTTGGATTTTGGATTCGTTCTAGCTATGCCGCTTCCTAGACCGTTATTTGAACAATCTTGATGTACGGGTGTGAAACACTCAAAGAGGAGCAAAAGCTGTTAATAGAAGAAAGAAAGATATTCCATAAAAATCCTGGGGCCAACCAAATGGGACGATGGGACATGGAGGCTAAGGAAAATCGCTGAAATTGAAGAGCTCGTGATCAAACCCGACATAATGGGTGAAACAAAGTCAGCTAGACTACGCTGGTACGGCCACGTTTAGAGAATGGAGTCGGATCGAGCTGTGAAGAGAGCGTACCTGGGTCGATCATCTGGGAAGCGTCCAGTAGGGCGGCCTAGATATCGCTGGATAGACCAGGTCGAGAAAGAAGAGATCTCGGTCACCTACAAAGGTCGGATTGGCGACAGGTGGCTGAGAACAGAATAGAAAGGCGAATTCTCGTTTCGGAGGCCAAGATGCACTTCGGGTCGCTGAGCCGGCATAGTAAGTAGTAAGTTGCCGATTCCTATCTCTGTTTTATTAGTCACTCTCATATAGACGTATGTAGCTCTTTACAGAAATGACTCAGCCAAATGATACACTGTTCCGAATCTCTAATGTTCGCTCCGAATGTATCAGACAACTCAAATGGATCTCGAGTCCGAGTGAACCGAATGATCCGAATGAGCTGGATAATCCGATGAGCCGAATGAGCTGAATGATCCGAGTGAGTCGAATGATCCGAATGAGTGGAATGAATCATCTGAGAGTCAATGTTCCAAATGAAGCGTTTCACTGTTCCGCATCTCTGCACTGATCCAGATACAAATGTTCCAATCTTTTGAAAGATCCGTTTTTGCGAGGTCTACTCGCATAGCTACAATGGAGTACAGAATATCATTCAGGCCGTTATGTTAGTTGAATTATGAATAAACAGAAAACCGGCATAAAGCGGTAGCCCAATTAATCTTAAACTCCCCTTGTTTAAGGTTGCTTGTCAACTTCTGCTTTTGCAGGTCTCCATAAGCATGATTCAAACTTTAAAAAACGTAAATTACTTCCCAATGATATTTCTCCCACGCCAATCGTGCCTCAATCCATCACAACAACAGAACAGTTTGCATCTAATCTACGAAGATACGGAAAGCATCTTCCACCTCCAGGGAAATTCGCATCAATAACTCCGCTGCCGTCACTCGGCGGATGAGCTCGTCCAATACATCGAGGAAATCTTAATCCAATACGCGCGACAGCGAATGATTTATACGGAGCCGATCTGCTGATCAGGGGGCTAAGATGACGCTGGAAGACGAAGCAGGAGACTCCGCGCCACCTAGAAGTCTCGTAAAAAGCGCGCTTCTTTCGCCATCAAAATTCATTGTCCACTGTTTATGGACTAAAGCATTGAGCATATGTCCATAGACACAAGGAATATACAATTTTAGTTCCGTGTTTGGTCTTGGGGTTTGATTCGTGACGCGGACTTTAGTTTTAGCTTTGTGAGCGTTATTGTTGGTTCCTCAATTAATCATCATCATTATGTCCTATTCCTAGTCATCTGGGTTCAACACAATATTTCTTCTTCTTACATCGTTGTCATTCGTCATCTCATTAACCTCTTCTTTTTTTATCATGCCTTCAAACAATCCATCCATCTCTTGGCCGTCCTCTGTTTCTCATCATTATTTCTGTTACATGCTCTACATAACCTTCTCAACATAACCATAATATGTGTTTGACATTAAAGTGAGTGTCTAAATAAAGGAATAGGACAGGTTTGCAATTTTTATATTGGTTGGCTTTACACTGATCTCTAAGAGTTGAGATGAAGCCTACGATAGAGCAAGCTGAATTTTATTGAATTGGGGTTATAATCATTTAGTTAAATATTGTTGTATACAAATTTTTGCTCTCTATCGCAACATTAAAAAAACAGCACCAACATACAAAAACCCGTAGGTTGGTAGTTTTATATTTTTTTAACCTGAAGAACACGACATCCCCTGATAGTTCAATAAACTTTACTTCACCATTTTGTCACAATCTTCTCAGTTTAGATTCCCTGTTTAGGGTTCATGCAGGTTCTTCGTCAGATACCGCTCGTTTTAACGGTAAAACTTGCCTTGGATCATGATCCATGAACGTTGTTTCGGTTCATGAACCGAGCCTACCCTATAGAAACAGGCGTTAGAAAGAAAGACGTAATACAACAATCTCTCTTTCTCTTATCTTAGCGCGTAGTTCCCGGTAACACCATGATTCCGGATTTGGAGAGTCTAGTAATTACAATAAAGGGAATACCGTCTGACCTCCGCATCCCTTTAACGGGGGAACTAGACCAACTGAATCATAGTTCACGTTTCAAACGCCATCCGAATCCTACAAGTTTCCTCACGATATAACGGAATAAAAACAGCGTTCGCCTCTTTATTACGTTCTCTTAGCAGCATATTAAGGCCCCTATACTCAGTTCGCAATATACTCAGGGCGCGCACCTGAGCTCAATCACATTAGGAGCTCAGAAAGGATTTTTTGCAGCGACGCCAGGGGTCGCTTTTGGTTTTAGCTAATTAGTCGCACAGTTGTAGCAGATTTATGCCCTTTTGAAGTGGTGGGATTAATGGAGTCTGTTACATGTGCTGACAAATGCTTAAAAAAGACACAACAATATAACATATGGGACGTGATCCCAAAGTAGCAAAAGCACTTCTTTTGTTTTATGTATTAGAGTCCTAGGAAAAGTAGGTACCACAAAGGTAATGAAAGTAATGAGACCTCTTCAACTTGCGCGCGCGCGCAATCACACGCACACACACACACACTAGGGGTTCAAAAGTAAAAAGTTTTATTATAATTAACTTAAGTTCCTACTTTAAGATATATAAAGATAATGGTTTATAGTAACTATAATTTAAGCTAAGGAAGAGTGATTTTCTCTGACACAGGTGCTATTGTACTTAATAGAGAAAGTCTACGCTTAACTTGTAAAGATTTGGTTTTTGAATAAACATTTATCATTAACTCATGTCCAGCTGTCGTTGGTCAAACTTAGGATTCAAGGTAGTTTTCCTTCATAGTCCATTGTTTTTTTCAACCCTATATAATTTTGTAGCAGGTTTTTGATTGAAAATATGTATAAATATAATACAGAAAAACATTTTTATACACTTTTCAAATTAACGTTACATCGATGATCGGACTAACAAAAGTCGATAGAACAAGGCATCGGTATAAGATTTTCGATGTAATGAAACTTCGAACAAAGAAACTGTCGCTGAAACAACAAAAGGGTTCACTGTCAAGAAGCATAAAAAATTTAAGCATAAAATAAGTTAGCATAATATAATTACTATTAATGATAATTTCGCATAATACTAATAAGCACAACAGTTTTTATCATAAAATTTTTTTAGCATAAATGCAATAAGCATAAACATGATTAAGCATAAAATAATTTACCATAAGTCATTAAAAAGTGGCTTACGGGTGGCCCAAGGGCCACCCCCGCCGCACCTAAACCTACTTTTACTCTATATTATATAGGAAATACTGGTTACTTACTTACTTTTTTATTTTTCAGATTCGAACAACCATTAATACCTAAAAAAAAATTAAGCATAAATGCATTATGCTAAATTAATTATGCCAATTTCATTATGCCAATCCATTTTAGGACAAAATTAAAGGGATATCCCACAACAAAATCTATCTATTTTCGAGCTATCAAAAGCTATCTACTATAAATAGGTATACGAAGAATAGTGTTGCATCTAATCATATCCAGTTAAAGATAGTACTCAAAATATACCCCCTTTCAGTCCAAATTTATTAGCCCCATCATCAACAGCCCCTAATTACAAGCCCATTAATAGAAAAACAATGAAGCGCCAAGCAAATTAGCATAAATTTAATAAGGGCGTCCCTTCTCGGAGATCCGTCAAGGGGTTGTACGCGACAAGTATTTACGACTCCGCCAGATGGAAAAACTTTTTGAAACTACCCACTTTTCATTTTGAACGTAATCTACGGAGGCGACAAATGGCGGACGGACATGACTGTGTTATTCAACGGTTTCGAGTTTTTTTTTTTTTGTGAGAGATCATCTGTTTTGTTTTGAGGAGGGAATCTGTCTAGGGGTGGAGCTTATGCTTTTGTAAGGTTAAAGGTACTGCTCAATGGGACAGTCGTGTGGTCCCCAGCAGAGTAGAATAGGCCACCCTCACTCTTACCGAGGTGTCGTAAAAGGCGACTAAGGTAAAGCTGCTGGCATGATCATCAGCACCCAGAGAAGGAAAACTCTGCATTTATATCCAAACCCTCGCCAACCCGTCTGCCAAGCGTGGTGAGTATGGCAATTACCCCTCATGTGATTGAGGGAGGCCCGTGCCCCAGCAGTGGGGGCTTAAATGGGCTGACGATGATGATGATGAATGGGACAGTCGACATTAAAATAGTTACAAATTGTCCACAGTGCGTGGACCTCTTTTACGTAAAGTTTTGTTAGTTAGGTACTTGAATAACAACTTTGATTCTGGTTACACCAGACAATTCACACCAATGAAGTTGTTTCATAATAGGACATTTTCTATACCGTAAAGTAAGGTAATATTTAATAGTTCGGATACGGAAAAGTTAGTAATCTTTGCAGTACATCGCGATGCTGGGAGACATCCTCTCTTGACTATCAAAAAATTTAAATTCACCACCAACATACAAATTAAAAAGCTCCAATCAATACAAGTTCCAAATAAAAATCGTCTGTCTAAAAACTAACCAACACCTCACCTTCCTTTTCAATTCTAAAAAGCACCCCAGCATTCCAAGGGTGTTACGGAACGATTTGTCGTCGTGTCTCGCTATATTGCGCGCAGGAGTGATGGTCCATGCGCCCTTTTAATAAAATATTTACGCGCCCAGAGATTACGTCACAATGGTATCACAACTTTGCGGAGACTTAGTGCTATTGCACTTTCAATATTATATGCGGTAGAGAGTAAGCGTTGAATACGATGCGCGGTTGGTGTACCCCTGATACTATGTAGTGAGGGACTTATTAGGTGGCGAAGATGTTAAGTGGTATAGATAGATAGATAGATAACACTTTATTGCACAAAATTTACAGATCTTAGCCAAAGTTATTATACTAAAACAATGTAGGCGGTCTTATACCTAGTAGCGATCTCTTCCAGACAACCTCAGGGTAGAGGAAAAGTATAGCGAATTAAGAAAAGGGTAAGGGGTAAATAACATATTATATGTAGTATTTTTTTCTTATGTATTTTACTTTTTTGTTTACAGCTATATATTGTATTTATTTATAATGTACTTTTTAATAATATATTTATTTAAATATATTTATATATATAGGTATGTATATAATGTAGTTACAGCTCATGTGTTTCCTCCTTCATACAATCCGGGGTCTTTAAGGCGGGGCGTGAAACGGCATCTCAGCAGGCCATTAGGGTGAGGATGGCAGACACAATGGGTACTTTGTTAGTTCTTCTGTGTCTATCAGCCTCATTTTTGGATTTCACGGCCGCTTACCATCAGGCGGAGTGAGGTCATCCTGATTGGCCTCTCTATAAAAAAAAAATACTAGCTATAAATACTAATACATACTAGTACAAAACAAAACAAAATCTTATGGTATCTTTTCTTTCAGGCACGACAAGCAGGAAACTCACCTAATAATGATAAGTGATCACTGTCGCCAATGGACATCCAGCAGAAGCACACCAGTAGGAGTGCAAAAGCCCAGCTTTTTAAGGTGACGGGTAGGGCACACTAGCGACGCCAATCTATTTTAAACAATTTCGAGGTTACAACCTCTCGGCAAACACCTATACTATTTATTAAATAATCATGCACAAATTTGGACCCAACATTTTTGCATGGTTATACGTGTTTTCCGAGAGGTTCTAACCCCGAAATTGTTTAAAATAGATCCGGTTTAGTTAGCTAATAATTCAAATCTGTTGGCGTCGCTTGTGTGTCCTACCCGTCACCTTAATAAAAAGCAATAGCAGCTTAATGTGTTTGTTCAGCTGTCCACAAATTGGAAATTTAAGTATTTAGTTACAACTATTGCGTTGAAGATGAATTAAGACAGTCCAAAAATTTATGCGCCAGAGTCAATAATCGACTGATTTCCGCTCACAGTAAATAGTTATGATTGCTTTCGGATAGAAACACTGGGTGTATGCATTTAAAAAATAATAACTTACCCAAATCCTGGCATACCAGTTTTCGGTTACTTATTTGCAGAAGACTATGCAGTATATTGGCCGTATAACGGTGAATTAAACACATCTACCTACAAGTGAAGCAGGTGATCACTAAAATTCTCAGGAAAGTCTCATAGCGGTTCTGTAATAGCTTATTTGTTATGTTTTTACATAAAACCGACCGGGGTGATACCACGGCCTCACAGAAAACCGGAATGAGGCAGCACTGTTCCTGAAAATCCTGGCATCTAAGTTGATTTTACAATGTCAAAAAATCAGGTTCCACCGAGATTTGAACTCGGATCGCTGGATTCAGAGTCCAGAGTGCTCACCATTACACCATGGAACCGGCTGATTACTGCTCGCATTAGCTTCAACGCTACTTTGTAATTAGCTATAATTGCACTGTGTTTGTTCAACTGCAAGACCGCTTTATAAATATGTATTAATTCGACGGGTAGGGCACACTAGCGACGCCAATAGATTTTAATTTTAGCTACTAAAACGGATCTATTTTAAACAATTTTGGGGTTACAACTTCTCGGCAATCACTTATACTATTTATTAAATAACCATGCACAAATGTTGGGTCCAACGCGTACGCAAAAAATATATTCACGCTAAAAGCGGCCACTTTTGGCGTGAATCAATTTTTCGCGTACAAAAACGGACCCAACATTTGTGCATGGTTATTTAATAAATAGTATAAGTGTTTACCGAGAAGCTGTAAGCCCGAATTTGCTTAAAATAGATCCGGTTTACTAACTAATAAATAAAATCGATTGGCGTCGCTAGTGTGCCCTACCCGTCACCTTAATACGTATTTATGAAGCGGTCTTGCAGTTGAACAAACAATGTAATAATAGCTAATTACAAAGTAGCGCTCAAGCTAATGCGAGCGGTAATCAGCCGGTTCCATGGTGTAATGGTGAGCACTCTGGACTTTGAATCCAGCGATCCGAGTTCAAATCTCGGTGGAACCTGATTTTTTGACATTGTAAAATCAACTTAGATGCCAGGATTTTCAGGAACAGTGCTCCCCCGGTCGGTTTTATGTCAAAAACATAACAAATAAGCTATTACAGAACCGCTATGAGACTTTCCTGAGAATTTTAGTAATCACCTGCTTCGTTTGTAGGTAGATGTGTTTCAATCACATGAGGGGTAATTGCCATACTCACCACGCTTGGCAGACGGGTTGGCGAGGGTTTTAATATAAACTCAGAGTTTCTCTTCTCTGGGTGCTGATGATCATGCCAGCAGCTTTACCTTAGTCGCCTTTTACTATTCTACTCTGCCGGGGACCACACGGCCAATATACTTAAAAATAAATCGCAAAAGATGTACTGCATAGTCTTCTGCAAATAAGTAACCGAAAACCGGTCTGACCTCTGCGTCGTGTTTTTTCGTGTGACTGAGGCCAATTGGCAGAAAAGATCGACAACAAACTGTGACTTCGCCGGTGTAGCGGATGTCCATGAGTATCATCATATAAAAAAAACAAAGTTTCATGTAATTGTCCTATTCGCATTTCTCTGAGACTACCAAAACCTTGACGGGCTAATTAAAAAATCTAAAAACACTTAAAAGATCAGGTTCCACCGAGATTTGAACTCGGATCGCTGGATTCAGAGTCCAGAGTGCTCACCATTACACCATGGAACCGGCTGATTACTGCTCGCATTAGCTTGAGCATTACTCGCTTATTAGCTATTACACTGTGTATGTTTATTCAACTATGTATACATACAGAAATAGGTACCGATCATCCCACAGAATACGTGTATGTCCCAAGTAAAATTAGAAGTTCCATAACTACACCTACTTTTATAAGAATTACAATTAGGTACCTACTTAGTCGACGAATAAAAAAAATACCCCAAGAACCAAAAGATCAGGTTCCACCGAGATTTGAACTCGGATCGCTGGATTCAGAGTCCAGAGTGCTCACCATTACACCATGGAACCGGCTGATTACCGCTCACATTAGCTTCAACGGTACTTTGTAATTAGCTTTTATATTGTGGAGTATATTTGTTCAGATGTATATAATATAAAAAGGTAAGTGTTGATAAGTGACGGTTGGGTACCTATTTATAACTGTGAGTAGCAGAAAATGAAAACACCAGCTCCTAATTAATGGAAGGTTATAATCTAGACCTAAAAGATACATTATCTAATAATTACTTAAGTAACGACTAAATTAAATTAGCCCCAAGAAACAAAAGATTAGGTTCCACCGAGATTTGAACTCGGATCGCTGGATTCAGAGTCCAGAGTGCTCACCATTACACCATGGAACCGGCTGATTACTGCTCACATTAGCTTCAACGCTACTTTGCAATTAGCTATTATATTGTGTTGTATGTTTGTTCAGATGTATATAATATAAAAATGTAGGTGTTAAGGTAAGTGTGGATAAGTGACGGTTGGGTACCTATTTATAACTGTGAGTAGCAGAAAATGAAAACACCAGCTCCTAATATATATATAAATTTTCATGGATAAGGTTAATTAGCCACGCGGAAGAGAGGGGGGGGGGGGGATTTATGTGGACAAAATCTGGAAGGCAGAATCTAGACCTAAAAGATACTTTATCTAATAATTACGTAAGTAAGGACTAAATTAAATTAGCCCCAAGAAACAAAAGATCAGGTTCCACCGAGACTTGAACTCGGATCGCTGGATTCAGAGTCCAGAGTGCTCACCATTACACTATGGAACCGATACATAATAGCCAATAATATAATCCTCCAATGTTCTTTTCAATCAATTTTGTAATGACATAAGTGGGAAAAGGTGTGTTTACACAGATGTTTGAATATATGTAGTCACGTTAATAGTGGTTATTATTTTAACATTTGTACCAGCTAAAATTATTCAATTCAAATCAATCAATTTATTTGCGTAATGTATGTAATTTTCGAAAAGTCGTTGAACAAATGTTGCTCAGAATGGTTAGTAGAACTTGACGTGGTTGAAGTGCGGAAAATTTTCACAGATACTAGATAATATATACTAGATAGATAGATAATGGGGTCGCGGACGGCGGCAATCGCTTACCATCAGGCGATCCATCTGGTCGTCTGCCACCTATCACATAAAAAAAATACACCCCGTATACAGGTGTTAAAAAAACCACGAATTAAAAAGTGTAAAATGATATTTTTAACACTTTATACACTTCAAATAACATTTTATAACAGTACACTCGAGAAAAGGTGTTACCGAAGTCGGCGCCCAAAACTGTCTTGTAATTGAATACAACATTCTATTATTCAACAGGGATTAGGCGCCGTTTTAGGTAAAACCTTTTCTCGAGTATACTGTTATAAAATGTTATTTGAAATGTATAAAGTGTTAAAAATATAATTTTACACTTTTTAGTTCGTGGTTTTTGAAGGCGGTTTCTTTTTCGCAGAAAATATTTTTTCAAGCTTTTTAGTGTCTCATTTATTGGAAATTAGTTACACAATTTATTTATTGTTAGATGATCTTAATATTTTTAAATTTATAAAATATACCTAGTCTTAAGACGACACCACGATGATACTAGCGCCACCAACTTATTGATATTGATAGTGGCGAAGAAGATTTTTTTTAAAAAGAGAGCAATGAATTCTTTAATGAAAGTATTAACAATTTTTTGAGATTTATTTTTGTAATAATTACTATATTATTAGTACCGGAGGTCCAATCCGAGGAAATGGGGGTTTAAAGGTTGGCAGCGCACTTATGATTCCATTGGTGTCGCGAGTGTAAAAAAAGAGCAATGAATACTTTACTGAAAGTAGATATTAACAATTTTTTGAGAATAATTTATGTAATAATTAATATATTAGTAGTACCGGAGCTCCAATCCGGGGGAAAGGGGGGTTTAAAGGCTGGCGGCGCACTGGTGACTCCATTTGGTGTCGCTATGGGCGGCGGCAATCGCTTACCATCAGGTGATCCGTCTGCTCGTCTGCCACCTATAACATAAAAAAAAACAATTTTTTTTTCTCCTAATTGTTTTTTTTTTAATCATTTCGTCAACGTGTCAACATTGACGATATGAACCAATCGATGGCGTCACTGTCGCTTTTATAAATAAGTTATAATTCTATCTTCTTCCGTTCTATCTAGTAATTCTATCTCACATTATCATTTATTTGTGTACATTAGTAT
This sequence comes from Marasmia exigua, assembly GCA_019059595.1. Taxonomy (NCBI): domain Eukaryota; kingdom Metazoa; phylum Arthropoda; class Insecta; order Lepidoptera; family Crambidae; genus Marasmia; species Marasmia exigua. The sequence continues at coordinate 519,831 of CM032467.1, forward strand.
TTATTTATTTATGGTTATTCATTAACACGGTCGTCACTCACAACAGGTCCTGCCAGAATACCAGCGCTGCCGCGGCATTTCTGTCGTGGCAGCACCATGCTGAGGCCAGGGCCTGACTGACCTCACACTTCACACACGCCTACTTATTTAGAATATTTTCATTATATAACTGTGTATTTAGGTAAATACACAGTTATATAATGAAAATATTCTACTACAGAAAAGGTGAGTACGAGAACAGACGATAGGTAGGTACCTATCGTCTGTTCTCGTACTCACCTTTTCTGTAGTTTCAATGTGTCAATGTTACCTTACCTATGTTTACTAATGAATGTTCATTGTTAAATTATTTATTGTGATGGTCAATAAAATGTTTCTATCTATCTAATAAAATTTCCATAATTGCTAAAAGTAGAAGACAAATAGTCGGTCATGTGGGATCACCCTAACTATAAATAGGCAACATAGAAAAACGAAGTATTTGATTTACAACCTTCCGATGTTTTACGGTTGTTATTTTTTCCCCATGTATACAAAGATGGCGTGTTTCATTGTTTTTATGAAAATTATGGATTAATTTTATTTGCAATCACATCGGTTCCATGGTGTAATGGTGAGCACTCTGGACTTTGAATCCAGCGATCCGAGTTCAAATCTCGGTGGAACCTTATCTTTTTGATCTCTTAGATTATTTACATTAGTCGCTATTCTATTAGTAGGTAGGTTACTTACTTGTAACTGCTCACGTACTTACTTGTAGTCGTTTTATTTATACACGGTTGAATTAACCACAATGATAATAGCTAATTACAAAGTAGCGTTGATGCAAATGCAAGCATTAATTAGTCGGTTCCGCCAAAAAAGTACCTAAGTAAGAGGTAGGTATTGTCACGGAACGTATCGTCTCTTTATTTGTACATTGTATCTCTGTAAACCTAGCTTTTAAGGTTTTGTATGTTGTGCAATAAAGATCAATAATATATATCTATCTATCTTAAGTATAACTATAATGCAGGGTGCAACTCCAGTATCTTTTTATTTTAATACACAGCTGAATAAAACCAAAGGGTTACACAACGTAATAGCTCCGCCAAAAAAAGTACCTAAGTACGAGGTAGGTATTGTCACGGAACGTATCGTCTCTTTTTTAATTGTACATTGTATCTTGTAAACCTAGCCTTTTAGTTTGTATGTTGTGCATAAAGACTATCTATCTATCTGTAAGTATTAATATAATGCAAGGGCTGAACTACCAGTATCTTTTTCTTTTATACACAGCTGAATAACATAGGTACACAAACGGTAATAGCTTAATTACAAAGTACCGTTGAAGGCTAATGAGAGACAGTAATCAGCCGGTTCCATGGATGTAATGGGGCACTCTGACTTTGAATCCAGCCGATCCGAGTTCAATCTCGGTGGAACCTGATTTTTTTTGGGTTTTCAAGGGAGAGTAGTTAGTTTAGCCTGCGATAAAGATCATAGGCTACATTGAAATTCAGCTTTTTCTTTCTTTGGCGATGCAGGACTGGGTGAGCAATTAAATCTGTTACCACTAAATTAGCGCCATCTAGTAAATAAAAAAAATAACTACAATACTTATACTTAACTTTTGAGTCTGAATTTTGCACGAGTACAAAAGCAGACCCAAAAGTTAATAAGTATTAAAAATAGTAATTGTTTTCGAGGGATCGCAGCTTCGTAATAGTTAAAAAGATATCCGGTTTAGTTGCTAAAAACTAAAATCAATTGGCGTCGCTATTTGACTCTACCCGTCTCATTAAAGACTGCCACAGCATGCACAGATCAACAAGTCGGTAAGCGACTGACAAACACACATGTAATTAGGATATTTCTCCGAGGTACCCCCGGCTCCCCTCGTCCGATTCACAGGAGCTCGACACACTGCTCATGTAAAGCTTAATTAAATCATTACACATATATCTTAATTTTTGACATAAACCATCAATCCCAACAATATTTGATAGAAATGGGGTGAGCCCTGCGTCTCATAGCCACTGCGACCAGTAGATGATCTATTGTGGCAGAATCCCAACAATACTCTTGAGCTTATATGAACCAGACAGACGAAGAAGCGGGACGACTGAAGAAGCGGGAGCCTGATACCGGAGGGAGGAATAGCCATTAGATAACTTTATTGGGAGAGCCTCGCTTCGGCATGAATGGGCCGGCTCGACCGGAGTAGCGCGCTGGTTCTCAAACTTTATTTATTTTATTTATTTATTTAATATTGCACAATGTACATATGACACTTACAAAGATAGGTTCTTAGGGCTATGTATGTACATGACCCTGTTAAGTAGGGTATTGCAGTAATACCACGGCCTCACAGAAAACCAGCTTAAAGCAGCACTGTGCGGTGTTTCGCTGCGTGAGTGAGGGTACCGGAGGCCCAATTCGGGGGAAGGGGGGTTAAAGTGTTGGCAGCGTACTTGTGACTCCACTGGTATCGCGGGTGTCCATGGGCAGCAGCAATTGCTTACCATTAGGTGATCCGTCAGTTAATCTGCCACCTATCACATAAAAAAAAAAAAATACACCCCTTATACAGGTGTTAAAAAAACCATCGAATTAAAAAGTGTAAAATGATATTTTTAACACTTTATACACTTCAAATAACATTTTATAACAGTACACTCGAGAAAGGTTGTTACCGAAGTCGGACGCCCAAAACTGTCTTGTAATTGAATACAAATTCTATTATTCAACAGTGGAGTTAGCGCCGTTTTAGGTAACACCTTTTCCTCTCGAGTATACTGTATAAAATGTTATTTGAAATGTAAGAAGTGTTAAAAATATAATTTTACACTGTTTTATTCGTGGGTTTTTTGAAGGCGGTTTCTTTTTCGTCAGAAAATATTTTTTCAAGCTTTTTTATGTCTCATTTATTTGGGAAATTAAGTGTACACAATTTATTTATTGTTAGATGATCTTAATATTTTTAAATTATAAAAATATACCTATCACTAAGACTACACCGACGATGATACTAGCGCCACCAACTTATTGTATTGATAGTGGCGAAGAAGATTTTTTTTAAAAAGAGAGCAAATGAATTCTTTAATGAAAGTATTAACAATTTTTGAGATTTATTTTTGTAATAATTACTATATTATTAGTACCGGAGGTCCAATCCGAGGAAATGGGGGTTTAAAGGTTGGCAGCGCACTTATGATTCCATTGGTGTCGCGAGTGTAAAAAAGAAGCAATGAATACTTTACTGAAAGTAGATATTAACAATTTTTTTGAGAATAATTTATGTAATAATTAATATATTAGTAGTACCGGAGCTCCAATCCGGGGGAAAGGGGGTTTAAAGCTGGCGGCGCACTGGTGACTCCATTTGGTGTCGCTATGGGCGGCGGCAATCGCTTACCATCAGGTGATCCGTCTGCTCGTCTGCCACCTATAACATAAAAAAAAACAATTTTTTTTTCTCCTAATTGTTTTTTTTTTAATCATTTCGTCAACGTGTCAACATTGACGATATGAACCAATCGATGGCGTCACTGTCGCTTTTATAAATAAGTTATAATTCTATCTTCTTCCGTTCTATCTAGTAATTCTATCTCACATTATCATTTATTTGTGTACATTAGTATTTATTTATTTATGGTTATTCATTAACACGGTCGTCACTCACAACAGGTCCTGCCAGAATACCAGCGCTGCCGCGGCATTTCTGTCGTGGCAGCACCATGCTGAGGCCAGGGCCTGACTGACCTCACACTTCACACACGCCTACTTATTTAGAATATTTTCATTATATAACTGTGTATTTAGGTAAATACACAGTTATATAATGAAAATATTCTACTACAGAAAAGGTGAGTACGAGAACAGACGATAGGTAGGTACCTATCGTCTGTTCTCGTACTCACCTTTTCTGTAGTTTCAATGTGTCAATGTTACCTTACCTATGTTACTAATGAATGTTCATTGTTAAATATTTATTGTGATGGTCAATAAAATGTTTCTATCTATCTAATAAAATTCCATAATTGCTAAAAGTAGAAGACAAATAGTCGGTCATGTGGGATCACCCTAACTATAAATAGGCAACATAGAAAAACGAAGTATTTGATTTACAACCTTCCGATGTTTTACGGTTGTTATTTTTTCCCCATGTATACAAAGATGGCGTGTTTCATTGTTTTTATGAAAATTATGGATTAATTTTATTTGCAATCACATCGGTTCCATGGTGTAATGGTGAGCACTCTGGACTTTGAATCCAGCGATCCGAGTTCAAATCTCGGTGGAACCTAATCTTTTTGATCTCTTAGATTTATCTATATTAGTCGCTATTCTATTAGTAGGTAGCTACCTACTTGTAACTGCTGACGTACTTACTTATAGTCAGTTTTATTTTATACACGGTTGAATTAACACAAATGAAATAGCTAATTACAAAGTAGCGTTGATGCAAATGCAAGCATTAACTAGCCGGTTCCGCCAAAAAAGTACCTAAGTAAGAGGTAGGTATTGTCACGGAACGTATCGTCTCTTTAATTGTACATTGTATCTCTGTAAACCTAGCTTTTAAGTTTTGTATGTTGTGCAATAAAGATCAATAAATATATATCTATCTATCTTTAAGTATAAATATAATGCAGGGTGAACTCCAGTATCTTTTTATTTTATACACAGCTGAATAAACACAGGTACACAACGTAATAGCTAATTACAAAGTACCGTTGAAGCTAATGCGAGCGGTAATCAGCCGGTTCCATGGTGTAATGGTGAGCACTCTGGACTTTGAATCCAGCGATCCGAGTTCAAATCTCGGTGGAACCTGATTTTTTTGGTTTCAAGGGAGTAGTTAGTTAGCCTGGTATAAAGATCATAAGCTACATCGAAATTCAGCTTTTTCTTTCTTTTGCGATGCAGGACTGGGTGAGCAATTAAATTTGGTACAGTCAGAATCAAAAGTAGCTGAACATTATAGAACTTTGTCACACTAAGTTTTGCGCAGCTTGAGTAAGTCAAACACTTATTAAAACTGCGCAATGGTTAGTGTGACAAAGTTCTAAAATGTTCAGCTACTTTTGATTCTGACCGTACCACACCACTAAATTAGCGCCATCTATAAATAAAAAAATATCTACAATACATATACTTAACTTTTGAGTCTGTTTTTGCACGAGTACAAAAGCAGACCCAAAAGTTAAGTATAAGTATTAAAATAGTAATTGTTTTCGAGGGATCGCAGCTTCGTAATAGTTAAAAAGATATCCGGTTTAGTTGCTAAAAACTAAAATCAATTGGCGTCGCTATTTGACTCTACCCGTCTCATTAAAGACTGCCACGGCATGCACAGATCAACAAGTCGGTAAGCGACTGACAAACACACATGTAATTAGGATATTTCTCGAGGTACCCCCGGCTCCCCTCGTCCGATTCACAGGAGCTCGACACACTGCTCATGTAAAGCTTAATTAAATCATTACACATATATCTTAATTTTTGACATAAACCATCAATCCCAACAATATTTGATAGAAATGGGGTGAGCCCTGCGTCTCATAGCCACTGCGACCAGTAGATGATCTATTGTGGCAGAATCCCAACAATACTCTTGAGCTTATATGAACCAGACAGACGAAGAAGCGGGACGACTGAAGAAGCGGGAGCCTGATACCGGAGGGAGGAATAGCCATTAGATAACTAATTATAAAGACTTTTTACCGTGGGAGAGCCTCGCTTCGGCATGAATGGGCCGGCTCGACCGGAGTAGCGCGCTGGTTCTCAAACTTTATTTATTTTATTTATTTATTTAATATTGCACAATGTACATATGACACTTACAAAGATAGGTTCTTAGGGCTATGTATGTACATGACCCTGTTAAGTAGGGTATTGCAGTAATACCACGGCCTCACAGAAAACCAGCTTAAAGCAGCACTGTGCGGTGTTTCGCTGCGTGAGTGAGGGTACCGGAGGCCCAATTCGGGGGAAGGGGGGTTAAAGTGTTGGCAGCGTACTTGTGACTCCACTGGTATCGCGGGTGTCCATGGGCAGCAGCAATTGCTTACCATTAGGTGATCCGTCAGTTAATCTGCCACCTATCACATAAAAAAAAAGAAATATTGCATATTTGGGATGTGCTAAAAAAACTTTTTCATTTGATACCCCACACGGTACCGTCAAGCAAAATTTTTTTAAGTACCTTTCTCAAAGTCCCCCAGAAGGCGCTGTAGTCAATTCAACGTGACGTCATGTATTCTATAACCAGAAGACAATCAAGACGCTTCTAACGACACCTCATTTGTTCAAATATATAAGGTCCGGTATACCGATAAGGTCGTTACGGTTGTAAATTGTATTTTTTTCCATCTGAACAAACGTGACGTAATTTCATTGTTCATCATAATGAGAAAATTGTGGAATAATTTTATACTGGCAATCACATCGGTTCCATGGTGTAATGGTGAGCACTCTGGACTTTGAATCCAGCGATCCGAGTTCAAATCTCGGTGGAACCTGATTTTTGGAATTCTTATGACGACACGTTTGGATCAGTGGTAGTGACTGCTGCCTCTGGTGCAAAGGTTGCGGGTTCGATCCCCGCACAGTACAAACATTTGTGTGCATGAGCATGTCTGTTTGAATTGGTCTGGGTGTTTCTATGTATTATAAGTATCTTTTTACAAAAGAAGAGTATTTTATGTATATATTTGTAATTCCGCTGTTGGTTCTGATATCCGTTACCGGAACCTGATCTTTTGTTTCATGCTGCTTATTTTATTTTAGTACACCGTGGGAGAGCTACACTTCGGCATGAATGGGCCGGCTCGACCGGAGTGATACCACGGCCTCACAAAAAACCGGCTTGAAGCAGTGTCTCTACTGTGTTTCGCTGCGTGAGTGAGAGTACCGGGGCAAAGGAGGGGTTTAAAGGTTTGTAGCGCACTGGTGACTCCATTGGTACCGTTATGATTTTAACCGTGGGAGTGTCACATTTCAGCGTGAATGGGCCGGATCGACCGAAATGATACCACGGCCTCACAGAAAACTGGCGAGAAGCAGTGTCTTTACTGTGTTTCGCTGCGTGAGTAAGATTACTAGTGGCCTAATCCGGGGGGAAGGGGCGTTTAAAGGTTGGTAGCGCACTTGTGACTCCACTGGTTTGCGACGATCACTTACCATCAGGTGATCCGTCTGCTCGTCTGCCAACTATCAGATACCGTTATGATTTTGACCGTGGGAGAGCCACGCTACGGCATGAATGGGCCGGCTCGACCAGAGTGATACCACGGCCTCACACGAAACCGGCGTGAAGCAGCAGTTCCCTGTGTTTCGCTGTGTGAGTGAGGGTACCGGAGACCCAATGTGGTGGAAAGGGGAGCTTAGAGGTTGGAAGCGCACTTTTGACTCCACTGGGTTGAACTCAACTTGTGACTATGGGCATCTTAGTTGCTAATGTGGCCGGAGAGAAATCGTTCACCATTAGGTGATCTGTCTGCTGATAGATAGAAACTGTTAGAAATAATAATCTTACCTACATTACAAATAGAATACGATGCAATACAAACGAGAGGGTCATGGGCCCGAATCCAATCACATACATATAAACTATTTATGTACCACATATATCGTCCGTGTGTCACATTGGGGCTCACATAAAACCAGCGCCATGGCCTGAAGGCACTCCTTCCTAAAGCCATGGCCGAAGCTGAGTGAGCTACTTTTCACTGACTATCGCGACATACCTTACACACACACACACACCTGTACGCATATACTTAGTGCCCGGCTTGAGAAGCCGTATTATTACTTTGTTTTTTTTCTCTTTAATTTTTTTTTCTCTGTTTGTCTCCTTTTATATTTGTAATGTTGTGTTTGCTGTTTTAATTTGTATTTGATTTGATTATACTTGTTGCGTTATTATCTGTAAAATGTGGTGTGTCGTATTTTCCAGTGAATAAATGTTTCTATCTATCTATCTAGCTATGGATATTCATATCAATTTGAAGTGATGCTGATTCCTTGTATGTAATGTTATTTTGTCATGAACAACGTGTATAGACGTCAATTATATTTGTATGAAAAAAAATTGTGTCACATAAAAAAAAATCATGGCAGTCTGCTCAAAAAAGTACCAAAGTAAGTAAGTAGGTATTGTCACGGAACGTATCTTCTGTTTAAGTATAAATATAATGCAGGGTGAACTCCAGTATCTTTTTATTTTATACACAGCTGAATAAACATACACAGTGTAATACCTAATTACAGAGTAGCGTTGAAGCTAATGCGAGAGGTAATCAGCCGGTTCCATGGTGTAATGGTGAGCACTCTGGACTCTGAATCCAGCGATCCGAGTTCAAATCTCGGTGGAACCTGATCTTTTGTTATCTTTGAAGCAATTTTATATAGACGATCCCCTGATGGTAAGCGATTGCCGCCACCCATGGACACCCGTGACAACAGTGGAGTCCCCCTTGAAACTCCCTTGTCCCCCAGATTGGGCCTCCAGTACCCTCACTCATGCAGCGAAACACAGCACATTACTACTTAACGCCGGTTTTCTGTGAGGCCGTGGTATCACTCCGGTCGAGCCAGCCCATTCATGCCGAAGCGTGGCTTTCCCACTGTTTAAAATATAGTTGGCTAAATTTGACTACATGAACTGTAAACGGACCCCGGGCTCCGAGGCGACATCTTGGGACGCCTCCGGGACAAAAACGCTTAAATGATGATTGTCAACTGAAACGATAAATAAGCGATGTCTGCAAGCATACCTGTGCTTGCAGACATCGCTTATTATCGTCATTACCTACCTACTTTTTTATATGTGATTGGTGGAGGACAAACAGACGGATAACCTAATGGTAAGCGATTGCCAACACCAGTTGAGCCATTTTCTACTCTCTTCCCAAATCAGGCCTCCGGTACCCTCACTCACTCGACCAAAAACAGCGCTAGCAGCGCTAGCAAGTTCGTATACTATGGTGTCACTACAGTCGAGCCGGTCCAGTGTCGCCAAACCATAGCTCTCCTACGGTTTAGTAAAAAATTAAAAATAATTAATACGAAATTACGCCCTGTTGGTCTAGTGGTTTGAGTACCGGACCATGGACCTGGGTTTGATTCCCGGGTCAAGCGAAAAGTATTGTTGGCGACTGGCCGTGGTACCACCTCATTTTTATAATTATTTTGTTTTTATGTTTTTGACGGGCAGCTGTCTTGTGAGTGTGTCAAAAAAAGGATAGTTTTGTTCATATTTGTTTTCATCATTTTAATTATAAACCGTACGAGCCTCTCTCTTTAGTATCCATCATCATCACATACAGTCCATCAGCACACTAGCATCACCAGTAGCTATCAAGTATGTTTCGATTTTTTCGGACAAAGCTCGGGTTAGTGATCACCAATCGCCATTTTGGCAAGCGTGGTGATTAAGCCTAATCCCATCATAGCAGCAATAACTTGATTCTATGATGGAGGCCTTTGCCCTGCAGTGGGACAGTTTATAGGCAGATTAAAAAAAAATACGAAATTAATTTGCTCAATACCATTACGGTCTTGAAATAAGAATTGTATTTACATTTTTTACGGCTATAAATCAAACAGAGTAAATATGACGTACCATATTACTCATATTCAGTATATTTTTTTTCATATGGACTAAAATGATTGCATAATCTTGATTAGCAATCACATCGGTTCCATGGTGTAATGGTGAGCACTCTGGACTTTGAATCCAGCGATCCGAGTTCAAATCTCGGTGGAACCTGATTTTTTGAATTCTTATGACGACACGTTTGGATCAGTGGTAGTGACTGCTGCCTCTGGTGCAAAGGTTGCGGGTTCGATCCCCGCACACATTGGTAGTGAATAACTGAGTTACAAACTAACAAAAAAAAACAAAAACTATTTTTTCTAACTAATGTTTAAATATTATTTCAAATGTGGGAGAGCCACGCTAGGCATGAATGGGCCGGCTCGACCAGAGTGATACCACGGCCTCACACGAAACCGGCGTGAAGCAGCGCCTGCGCTGTGTTTCGCTGTGTGAGTGAGGTTACCGGAGGCCCAATGGGGGGAAGGGGAAAAAGTTGTCAGCGCACTTGTGACTCCACTGGGTTGAACTCACTTGTGACTATGGGCATCTTAGTTGCTAATGTGGCCGAAGAGAAATCGTTCACCATTAGGTGATCTGTTGCTGATAGATAGAAACTGTTAGAAATAATAATCTTACCTACATTACAAATAGAATACGATGCAATACAAACGAGAGGGTCATGGGCCCGAATCCAATCACATACATATAAACTATTTATTGTACCACATATATCGTCCGTGTGTCACATTGGGGCTCACATAAAACCAGCGCCATGGCCTGAAGGCACTCCTTCCTAAAGCCATGGCCGAAGCTGAGTGAGCTACTTTCACTGACTATCGCGACATACCTTACACACACACACACACCTGTACGCATATACTTAGTGCCCGGCTTGAGAAGCCGTATTATTACTTTGTTTTTTTTCTCTTTAATTTTTTTTTCTCTGTTTGTCTCCTTTTATATTTGTAATGTTGTGTTTGCTGTTTTAATTTGTATTTGATTTGATTATACTTGTTGCGTTATTATCTGTAAAATGTGGCGTGTCGTATTTTGCAGTGAATAAATGTTTCTATCTATCTATCTAGCTATGGATATTCATATCAATTTGAAGTGATGCTGATTCGTCCTTGTATGTAATTTTATTTTGTCATGAACAACGTGTATAGACGTCAATTATATTTGTATGAAAAATAATTGTGTTACATAACAAAAAAAAACATGGCAGTCTGCTCAAAAAAGTACCAAAGTAAGAAGTAGGTATTGTCACGGAACGTATCTTCTGTTTAAGTATAAATATAATGCAGGGTGAACTCCAGTATGTTTTTATTTTATACACAGCTGAATAAACATAGGTACACAGTGTAATAGCTAATTACAAAGTACCGTTGAAGCTAATGCGAGCGGTAATCAGCCGGTTCCATGGTGTAATGGTGAGCACTCTGGACTCTGAATCCAGCGATCCGAGTTCAAATCTCGGTGGAACCTGATCTTTTGTTATCTTTGAAGCAATTTTATATAGACGATCCCCTGATGGTAAGCGATTGCCGCCACCCATGGACACCCGTGACAACAGTGGAGTCCCCCTTGAAACTCCCTTGTCCCCCAGATTGGGCCTCCAGTACCCTCACTCATGCAGCGAAACACAGCACATTACTACTTAACGCCGGTTTTCTGTGAGGCCGTGGTATCACTCCGGTCGAGCCAGCCCATTCATGCCGAAGCGTGGCTTTCCCACGGTTAAAATATAGTTGGCTAAATTTGACTACATGAACTGTAAACGGACCCCGGGCTCCGAGGCGACATCTTGGGACGCCTCCGGGACAAAACGCTTAAATGATGATTGTCAACTGAAACGATATGCTTGCAGACATCGCTTATTTATCGTCATTACCTACCTACTTTTTTATATGTGATTGGTGGAGGACAAACAGACGGATAACCTAATGGTAAGCGATTGCCAACACCAGTTGAGCCATTTTCTACTCTCTTCCCAAATCAGGCCTCCGGTACCCTCACTCACTCGACCAAAAACAGCGCTAGCAGCGCTAGCAAGTTCGTATACTATGGTGTCACTACAGTCGAGCCGGTCCAGTGTCGCCAAACCATAGCTCTCCTACGGTTTAGTAAAAAATTAAAAATAATTAATACGAAATTACGCCCTGTTGGTCTAGTGGTTTGAGTACCGGACCATGGTCCTGGGTTCGATTCCCGGGTCAAGCGAAAAGTATTGTTGGCGACTGGCCGTGGTACCACCTCATTTTTATAATTATTTTGTTTTTATGTTTTTGACGGGCAGCTGTCTTGTGAGTGTGTCAAAAAAAGGATAGTTTTGTTCATATTTGTTTTCATCATTTTAATTATAAACCGTACGAGCCTCTCTCTTTAGTATCCATCATCATCACATACAGTCCATCAGCACACTAGCATCACCAGTAGCTATCAAGTATGTTTCGAATTTTTCGGACAAAGCTCGGGTTAGTGATCACCAATCGCCATTTTGGCAAGCGTGGTGATTAAGCCTAATCCCATCATAGCATCAATAACTTGATTCTATGATGGGGGCCTTTGCCCTGCAGTGGGAAAAATACGAAATTAATTTGTTCAATACCATAACGGTCTTGAAATAAGAATGGACAATATTTCATATTTTTAACATGTCCATTTTGTTTTTTTATATAAAAAAAGACATAAAATGAACGTACCCCTATTTTTTCTTTTTTTAAAATTGGGCCATTTTCATGCATAAAATAATTATTGAAATTCTTTATATTCTAAATAGACGTAAGCGCCAAATGACGTCATCGGACGGGTGAATACAGCGATATTCCTTTGCTTATCATTGTTTTAATAAAAAAAGGTACTACTGTCAAAGGTAAATAATACTAGTGTCAACATTGTCAACGTCATTATTTCATTCAACGTTGACAAGTTGTCTTTTTTTGACAGTTGCATGTCATGGGTTTGGCATTTCGTAAATTTAAAACTAAAATGTGCTAAGCAAAGAAATATTTTACATTCTGCCGTCCGATGACGTCATCTTACGTTTTTTAGTTTTTAATTTTTTTCGCAGTAAATAAGCAATATACAAAATAAATAAATATATATTCGAGCAGCGGAAAAGTAAATAAAGAATTGGTATTTTTTGTTTCATAGCTTAACAATTTTGAAATGTTGTCCATTGTATTTACATTTTTTACGGCTATAAATCAAACAGAGTAAATATGACGTACATATTACTCATATTTCAGTATATTTTTTTCATAATGGAAAAATGATTGCATAATTTTATTAGCAATCACATCGGTTCCATGGTGTAATGGTGAGCACTCTGGACTTTGAATCCAGCGATCCGAGTTCAAATCTCGGTGGAACCTGATTTTTGGTATTCTTATGACGACACGTTTGGATCAGTTGTAGTGACTGTTGCCTCTGGTGCAAAGGTTGCGGGTTCGATCCCCGCACACATTGGTAGTGAATAACTGAGTTACAAAATAACAAAAAAAAATACTATTTTTTCTAACTAATGTTTAAATATTATTTCAAATGTGGGAGAGCCACGCTTAGGCATGAATGGGCTGGCTCGACCGGAGTGATACCACTGCCTCACAGAAGACCGGCGTGAAGCAGCGCCTGCGCTGTGTTTCGCTGTGTGAGTGAGGTTACCGGAGTACCAATGGGGGGAAGGGGAAAATGTTGGCAGCGCACTTGTGACTCCACTGGTGTTGCGGGTGTCCATGGGCGGCGGAATTGCTTACCATCAGGTGATCCGTCTACTCGTCTGCCATCTCTAATATTAAAAAAAGTAAAAAAAAATGTTAATCTAAATGTTTAATTTTTCAATCAGTTCAGGAGTAAGGATACTTATTTTTGATGTGATATAAAAGTGGTCCAAAAAGAAGTTTTATGAGGTTTTTTTTGTATATTACTTTTAAATCTAGGTATGGCTATAGGTATCTAGCTATCTTTAAATAAATCCACCTCATCGTTTCGTTTCGTTCTGATACAGCTACAGAGCGCTTGTAACCGATTCAGAGGAGAGCTAACGCCAAGATTACTTCTCCTGATGGTAAGTGATAATATGGAAACTCTACCTAATTACGACCTCTGGTTATAAGACACAAGGGAAAGGAACTGACAGATTAACCACAAGTTGCGTTACTGCAAAGTCGTGGAACAGTCATGCCGAAGCATGGCTCTCCCACGATATAGAAACAAAACAGATGTGTTTACCGGATGAAGCAATTTGACGAATTGTAGAAACCTAACGAACAATATTTGACAACTTCTCCGTAGGTACCTATATTTTATACAGTACTAGCTTTTGCCCACGGCTTCGCTCGCGTTAAGAAAGACAAAAAGTAGCTAGTATACTAGTATTTAGTATTAGTAGTATGTTACTCTCAATAATTACAACTATCTCCACTACTTTTTTTTTCTTTTTACAAAGTTATTAATGTATTCATATTTTTAAACTTAATCTTTAATCTTACTTTATTGTTTTTCATCTCAACTAATTGAATTAAGTTTTAAACATTTTGCATGTTATCATATTTTTTAATTTCTCTTTTTGTAATGCGTACGCCTTTCAAAAAAGGTATCCGCAGAATACCAGCGCCACAGGGACCTCACGTGTCCGTGGCAGATGCTGAGCGGAGACCTTTTCAAGTGCCGCATTGAGAAATATGTACTATGTTGCTTTGTAATTTTTATTTTTGGTACTTAAATAATTTCAATTTCACTAAAAAAATTACTCATCAATGCCGTCGCTCTGTTTTGCCGAGAAAGACGAACAAACAGACACACACAAAATCTAATCCAATGGAGGCCCAATCCGGGGGAAAGGGGGTTTAAAGGTTAGCAACGCACTTGTAACTCCACTGGTGTCGTGGATGTCTATGGGCAGCGGCAATCGCTTACCATCAGGTGATCCGTCTGCCACCGATCACAAAAAAAACACATTTTCACATTTATAAAATATCATTTGATTCAATCGGACTATTTCTTAGTTAGAGATAAGCCAAGATCTCATACATAATTTAAATTGCATTCAGACTATGATAATGTTGAACCAAACATTACATTTTTTTTTTATATGAGAGGTGGCAGATGAGCAGACGGATCACCTGATGGTAAGCAATTCCGCCGCCCATGGACATCCGCAACACCAATGGAGTCACAAGTGCGCTGCCAACCTTATCCAATTCACCCCATTGGGCCTCCGGTAACCTCACTCACACGGCGAAACACAGCGCAGGCGCTGCTTCACGCCGGTCTTCTGTGAGGCAGTGGTATCACTCCGGTCGAGCCGGCCCATTCATGCCTAAGCGTGGCTCTCCCAAATTAAACATATGTGCAAACATTAAAAATGACGTTAATTTGTAACACCTGACCAACTTGTTTACTTAAAATTAAATAACGTAATAAGTGGAATATTTATCCAATTATTTTATTGGCTCTGACATCGGTTCCATGGTGTAATGGTGAGCACTCTGGACTTTGAATCCAGCGATCCGAGTTCAAATCTCGGTGGAACCTGAAATTTTGAAGCTGAAAAATCCTTAATTAGCTAAAAACACATTACTGCGCCTAATTTACTCGGCAATCAAAAAAATTAAGTCTTTATCCTAATAATAATAAATAGGAAAGGAAGTGTGTGTGTGTGTCTGTTTGTTTGTCCGTCTTTCACGAAAAAATGGTACCTACGAATTGGGAAGGGAATAGAGAGTGAGATAGCTCTACTTAGTGGGAAACCGAGGGAAGCTGTGGGCGACCGCTAGTATATATTATCAATGTCTATGTCTATCTATATTATTTAAGTCCTTATAGAAGTTTGACAAAAACAGCGAAAACAAAATACGCAAACAAAATCGGACAGAAGACCGGCGTGAAGCAGCGCCTACGCTGTGTTTCGCCGTGTGAGTGAGGTTACCGGAGGCCCAATGGGGGGAATTGGAAAAGGTTCGCAGCGCACTTGTGACTCCATTGGTGTTGCGGGTGTCCATGGACGGCGGGATTGCTTACCATCAGGTGATCCGTCTGCTCGTCTGCCACCTCTCATATAAAAAAAAATGTGATGTTTGGTTCAACATTATCATAGTCTGAATGCAATTTAAATTATGTATGAGAGCTGTTTCTATACAAATTTTTGGTGAAGCGAATGGCTAAATGGTACATTTTTAGAGAGCTTACACATCAAAACTCAGATTTTTTTACCTTTCTAGGCTTATACAGCTAGGTACTTGCAACCAAGCTTTTTTATCAGGAACTTACTACGCTCTGCTTCAGTGATCCGAAGTGGACATACATTATAATATAACGCTATAATTATCTTCAATCTCATCATCAGTTTTCGTTAGCGAATATGGAAGTGATATGAAAACTGGGCACTTTCGATATATGAAAAAAAAAATGGCGAATGTCGCATGAATACAAAAAAAATATTTTTTTTATATAAATCGATATTTGTTACATACCAGAAGGACGAGAATTGGTCTCCTGATCTCAAGAATATTGTTTGCGGTTTCTAGCATACTTCAACATTCTGGTGGTGATGTTATTGAAACAGTTGAAAAACCAATTGTTTCTTTATAAAATTCAAAAAGTACAGGTTCCACCGAGATTTGAACTCGGATCGCTGGATTCAGAGTCCAGAGTGCTAACCATTACACCATGGAACCGTCTGCACGAGGCGCCGAAATTCTCGTCAGCTTTTAGCGTTGAGTCGCTAGCAAACTTTCACCTAATGCTAATTTTGTGCTTACGCGTGGTACACTCGCACTTTGCCTTGAAGTTTATTATAGAGTGCGGGCGGTGATTATCAAATAGAATGGCGCTTCTCTGTTTGACCTCCACGATAAGAATATTGTATTACTTAGGTAATATAGGAACATTACCTAAGTAATATAAGTAACTTACTTATTTATTTGCTATCAAATTTGAATAAGTACATTTTTTGGATTAGAATGTAAATTATGAACCCCTTTATTTCAAAACGCGGTCTAATAAATGTTTCGGAACTAAACTCATTCCCGCCCCTTTTAACATTGCGTATTGGAACGGGACGCCTTGAGCTTTGGTATGTTAATAACTTTAGATCGCGAATTATAAAGTGGTTTCTGTTTTAATTATATTAAAAAATAAAAATCTTTTATTTCAAGAACAGACGTCCATATGAGTTAGTAACAGAATCGCCTTAAAACTATGTTATTGATACATGCTAAAATCTGTTTAAGTAACCGATAAGGCCAGGCATACCGGTGAGGTCCTACAGGCTGCTACTTTATGAAATTTTGTTCATTAGGGTTTAGCTAAGTAAATATAGGTACATATAGTAATGGTATATTGTGGAGTAAACGTTCTTTCTTAGTTCCGGGGCAGTCGTATTCGTTGTACCCTGATAAAATAAGATGTATTAATTCAACACAACACACTCGACAGAAACATGAAAAAAAAACTAGAAGTCTCAAAAAAGTAACGAATTGTTTAACTACTGTTGCCATTCCAAGCCATGAGTAGTAAGTTGAGTAGGTAGTTCTAACATCAGAAATAATATCGTCCTAAGAACTGTCGTCAACCGAGCCCTAATTTGATTCTACGAAAAAAAAGTAAAATTCAATATGGCCGATCTAACGTCAGAGAGTAAACGTACGGAATAGTCCCGGGGCGGTCGCGCTCATTGTAACCCGATAAGATATTTATCGGCAGAAACATTTGAAAATGGAATCGTTCCCCGCGGCCGCCGCGTCGCCATAACGCGCGTCTCCTGCCATTCTACATTTTTATTTTGTCAATATTTAATGCGATGCCCAGATGTAGCCGCACAAGGTATTGGGAGTGAAGATGTATCTTAACATAAAGTTGGAGGTTCCACAAGTACACTTACACTAGGGATTTATATCGGAGATATTTAATTGACAACGTTCTGATCTATAATAGAGTTTCTTCTTACATCAAGATTTACTATTTAAAAAAAGTGGAATAGCTTTTTCACACCATTATTATAAGTAGGCTCAGTAATTTTAAAAAGATGTAAGACAGAGCAAAAATTCAGGTTCCACCGAGATTTGAACTCGGATCGCTGGATTCAGAGTCCAGAGTGCTCACCATTACACCATGGAACCGGCTGAATAATACTTGCATTTGCATCGACACTACTTAGTAATTAGCTATTTCATTTCTGTTAATTCAACTGTGTTTACGAAACGACTATAAGTAAGTACGTCAGCAGTTACAAGTACCTACCTACTAGTAAAATAGCGACTAATGTAGATAAATCTAAGAGATCAAAAAAATAAGGTTCCACTGAGATTTGAGCTCGGATCGCTGGATTCAAAGTCCAGAGTTGTTCAACTGCTAGTTAGAAGTGCAATAATATTTTCAACATGGAAGTAAGTACTCTACAGAGTGTATCAGTAAACATTTAATTTCCGTTAACCACGTCTTTTAATAAATATTTGATCAATATTTGATCTTATGACTTTTAGAAATTTGCATGGAAATATTACTTCTTATTAAGCAATTTTGGGCGTTATTTTTTCGGTCATTATGTCTTTTCTGATACGATCACGCAGGGAGACTCCGAGCATAGCCCTCTCCATTGCTCTCTGGGTGACTTTGAGCCCCCTTAATCGGTTCCGTACATCATCACTGGTATTATTTATTATTTCTGTTTAAATGATGAGATCCGCAGGAGAACTAAGGTCACAGACATAGCCCAAAGGATTGCATGCCTCAAGTGGCAATGGGCAGGGCACATAGCAAGGAGAACAGCCGGCCATTGGGACGGAAAGGTCCTCGAGTGGAGGCCACGTACAGGAAGTCGCAGCCATGGCAGGCCCCCCACAAAGTGGACCGACGATCTGGCGAAGATCGCTGGAATCCATTGGATGCGGGCGGCATAGGACCGATCTGTGTGGAGAATATTGGGGGAGGCCTATGTCCAGGAGTGGACGTCTATTGGCTGAAATGATGATGTCTTTTCTAGAAAAAACATTGGACCTGTC
The DNA here is from genome assembly GCA_019059595.1 of Marasmia exigua. Taxonomy (NCBI): domain Eukaryota; kingdom Metazoa; phylum Arthropoda; class Insecta; order Lepidoptera; family Crambidae; genus Marasmia; species Marasmia exigua. Next base: position 538,419 of record CM032467.1, read on the forward strand.
CTAGGTGAGCACTCATCAGAGGAACCTGTTTTACTTGTCCACCTACCGACATAACTACCATTATTATGTTCACGAGTTTCATGTTGAAAATATTATTGCACTTCTATCTAGCAGCTGAACAAATACAATATGCAATAGCTAATTACAAGGTAGCGTTGATGCAAATGCAAGCATTAATCAGCCGGTTCCATGGTGTAATGGTGAGCACTCTGGACTCTGAATCCAGCGATCCGAGTTCAAATCTCGGTGGAACCTGTATTTTTATTTTCGATCTTAAGATCCCGATATCTCGTGATATGTCTCCGTACGTACTCCGTGTGCGCCGGCACTGGCTCGTCCACGGGCATACATTTGCGACGGGCGCTTAGCGTCCGGTATAAAATATTGTTTTTTACCAATATCCGAACAGGGCATCTACGAGCGGAGTAGTTTAAGAGACAGAAGACTAAAGAAGGTTAGCAAAAATATTTCATTGAAGTAAGATCCAACGTAAGCGGGTCATCTGATCGTATTACAATATAAGTGATTAGTGACGCCCATGGACATGTGCGAGATTAAAGGATTCACTGATAAGTGACCCACCGAAAGTTCGGCTTCGGCTGAAAAACCTGTTTCGGTCGGACACTACTGATAAGTTGCCTATTAGCTGTATTTATTATGTGATATTAGGCAGGATACAATACGTTTGTTTCTTTAAGGACTCTACACTCATAATAGGTGTTGTAGTGTATGAACCTAGTCTCGAGCGCACATGCCACAAGATGGCACGGCAGTCGACATCGGCCGGCGAGCGAGTTAGTTGTGTCACTGCGGTGCTAATGTGATTGTGTGTGTTGGCGAGCCAGGTATATTAGGAAAATACAGCGATTTTACATGTGGCGACAGGATTAAAAGTGAGTAACTACATAATATTTACTGGGGGAAGAAACGGCACTTAAAGCCATCGAATACATTCGCAAAATATCGGTTGAAAAGAGTACCTACTTACTAGCGGCGTTGTTCACTAAACTACGACCGCGGCACCGGTAACACGAAACATAAACAAAAGTTCCACCTAGAAACATTATTACAATAACAACGTTATCTATGTTCTAACAATGGTACGAAAAATGTTAGTGTTACAGTATAAAGTAAGTAAGTAACTTACATATCCAGGCAACGTTAGCCTATTTATTACAAAGCAATTGTTATCATTATCGAAAATCGTTTGGAACGCAAGGGTTACGGGTTCGACTCCCGACTCGGTGCAAATGTATGCTAATAAGTGGGTACCTATTCGACGTAGCTTTACTCGAGACTAAGAAATTTAGTGCGAAAATTAGGTACTTACCTACCTAGAGGGAAAAAATATTTAAATAGAAGCAGATTAAAATCTGGTCATTAAACTGAAAAGAAGATAATCGCCGTCGGGTACCATTGTATTATGTACATAAACGTACTTGTTTAAATATTAGCAGACTGTCGTCTGACCATAAAATTGGTATAAGCAGATTGTTATTATCAATCTGAGTCATTATAATTGACTGAAGCAGATGAAAATCTGATCATTAAATTGATAGCAGATTATTGTAATTAATCTGAACCATTAAATTGGTATGTTTCAGTATACTGACTTGTTTGTAATATACGCAGATGAACATCTGATCATTCAATTGATAGCAGATTATTGTAATTAATCTGAGCCATTAAATTGGTATGTTTTAGTATACTGACTTGTTTGCAACATAAGCAGATGAAAATCTGATCATCAAATTGATAGCAGATTATTGTAATTAATCTGAGCCATTAAATTGGTTTGTAACATAAGCAGATGAAAATCTGATCATTAAATTGATAGCAGATTATTGCAATTAATCTGAGCCATTAAATTGGTTTGTAACATAAGCAGATGAAAATCTGATCATTAAATTGATAGCAGATTATTGTAATTAATCTGAACCATTAAATTGGTTTGTTCCAGGACGCCCGTTACAAAGCTTATATACCATATACATAATGTCAATTTCAACATCGTTGACGTTGGACAAATTCGACTGCCAAGGTGACCCTACATCAGTAGGTGTACGCTGGGAGCGTTGGAAAAGGGCGTTGCTTATATATTTAGAAGCTTCCAACATCGACGTAGATGTCAAAAAAAGAGCAAGCCTGCTACACTTTGGCGGCTTAGACTTGCAGGAAATATTCTATAACATTCCTGGTACTAACGTGACCCCAACAAATGAGATCGATGTGTTTAACACAGCTATATCAAAACTTGATGAATATTTCGCTCCAAAACAGAGCAAAGTGTATGAGCGTCATATATTTCGCCTCCTTAAGCAAGAACCCAATGAGAAATTCGACAAATTCTTGGTAAGGCTTCGAAACCAAGCTGATAAATGCAAATTCACTGACAAAGACGAACATATAATCGACCAGATAGCAGAAAAAGGCTACTCTGTCGAACTAAGAAAGAAAATTCTAAAAATTGGCGATAGCGTCACGTTGGATCAAATAATATTAGAAGCCAATACTCTGGAGGTAGTAAATAACCAATTACACCAATTCGATACTGTAGGCAACGACGATACAATTAATAAAATTGAGTCTAAATTTAAATTTAAACCCAAGGCGCCTAAGGTATTAGAGACACCATGTGACAGATGTGGCTATTATAAACACAGATCCAACGATTTCCATTGTCCAGCTAGAGGAAAGGAATGTTTGAAATGTGGCCTTAAGGGACACTTTCGCAAATTCTGCAGAACGAGGCAAAACTTTAAAAGAAAACTAGAGGATAGGCGGTTTATAGACACAACGAGACCTAAAAACGAGACTGTTAATCAAATCGAAGATGCGAATGAACCAGAAGAGACTGGAGATACCCATTACGTTTTTCATATCGATGAGGATCTAGAATTCGATTGTACAATTGGAGGAGTGAAAACAAAGGTCTTGATTGATTCAGGATGCAAACAAAACCTCATTACGGAAGACACATGGGAGAAAATGAAAATTGGAAAAGTCAAGGTATCTAATCAAATTGCAAATCCTAATATAAACTTCTTAGCATACGGTAGTAATACTCCACTCAAAGTGAAAAGCTCTTTTCAAGCAAGCTTACAGGTGGGAAACAAGTGTGAAAACAGCATATTTTATGTAATAGCAAACGGTACGAGGAACTTACTGGGTAAAATGTCAGCAATGGCGTTGGGAATCCTAAAAATTGGTTTAAACTTACAAATAAATCAAATTGAGTCGGGACCATTGCCTAAATTCAAGAATATCATGATTGATTTGCCAATTGACGACTCCGTACCACCAGTCTCCCAATTATACAGGCGAATTCCTATACCCCTTGAGGAGAAAGTAAACACCAAAATTGACGAATTACTCGAACGAGACATAATAGAAGAGGTTAAGAGCTCTTCAAAATGGGTGTCACCTATAGTTCCTGCTATTAAAGATATTGGAGAGATGCGGCTTTGTGTCGACATGCGGAGAGCATAATATAAGCAGCTCGTGGGGGTCGAAACAACAAATAGCTTTTGACTCCTTAAAAGATAGTCTGACAAATATTCCGACATTGGGATACTATGACGTTAATGATAGAACTGTTGTTATTGCCGATGCAAGCCCAGTAGGACTGGGAAGCGTTCTTATCCAGACAAATGATAAAGGTCCAAGAATCATTGCATATGGACATAAAACCTTGACAGACTGTGAGCGGAGATACTGCCAAACTGAAAAGGAAGCACTCGCGCTCGTCTGGGCAGTTGAACATTTCCACGTATTTTTGTACGGTAAGGAGTCTGAACTGATTATTGACCATATTAAACCCCTTGAAGTAATCTTTGGACCAAAATCCAAAACCTGTGCGCGGATTGAAAGATGGGTCTTGCGCTTACAATCGTACAAGTACAAGGTTATCTACCAACCAGGCAAAAACAACATTGCAGATCCACTATCGAGGTTGTGCAAAGTACCCAATGATCTACCACTATTACGGGATCATTATATTCACACTATTGTCGAGTATACTCGGCCAGTAGCTGTTTCCGTTTCCGTAAAGAAATCACAGAGAGTTCGCTTGAAGACGCAGAGATACAAAAAGTAAAAGAAGGCTTATATAAAGGCAAGCGGTACGACGACGTAAACATATATAAGATTTTTCATTTCAATTAAGCTCAGGTCTCGGATATTAAATGCAGCACATGAGGGACACCCGGGGATCGTGGCAATGAAAGGAAGGCTAAGAACAAAGGTATGGTGGCCAAAATATGACAGAGATGCCGAAAAAATTGTAAAATCATGCAAGGGTTGCACTTTAGTTACAGCGCTGTCCCCACCAAACCCATTAAAACACAAAGAACTGCCACAAGAACATGGGTTGATATTGCTATCGATCTAATGGGACCACTTCCAAATGGGGATTATTTACTTGTTGTGGTCGATTACTTCAGCAGGTATAAAGAAATAAAAAAAATGCCGCAAAATTACAAGCACGGATATGATATCACTTTTGAGTGAAATATTCAGCCGCTTAGGCTATCCGGCATCGATAACGGCGGATAACGGAAAACAATTTTGCAGCGAGGAGTTTAGATCATTTTGCGCAGAGAGAAACATCACACTTTTTAACACTATCCCGTACTGGCCTCAGCAGAACGGAGAGGTAGAACGTCAGAACCGCGATATTTTAAAAAGGTTGAAAAATTCTCAAGCTGAAAGAAGGAATTGGAAGGACAGTCTACAAGAGTACATGATAATGTACAATAGTACACCCCATAGCGTCACAGGAAGGACTCCTTCGGAGCAATTTTTTCAACAGAAAATTTAGGGATAAATTTCCCATGACATGTGATGCTGAAAATCAAAACGGTCAAGATACAGACGTAAAAGACAGAGACCAAGAAATGAAAGAAAAGGGAAAGGTATAGGCCGATAGACAGAGGAACGCTAAAGAACATGAGTTGGAACCGGGGGACAAAGTATATGTAAAGAATATGACTAAAGACAATAAACTGAGCTTAAATTATGATGACACAACGCATACGGTGGAGAAAAGCAAAGGAGGAGACGTTGAGATCAGCAATGATGAAACAGGACAGAAACTAAGAAGAAATATAGTACACCTTAAGAAAGTAGAGGGAGAGTGGAAAGTTTTATCATCAAATAATAAAGAGGATCATAAACCGGATAGTGAAGATAATTAATTATAACTTGAGGAAATTTGTTCAATATATTAAAGACTGATTCAATGATGATTTCTTAATTTTTATTAAAGAATGATGTGCATCTAAAATAAAATAAGAAAGGGATGTAGTGTATGAACCTAGTCTCGAGCGCACATGCCACAAGATGGCACGGCAGTCGACATCGGCCGGCGAGCGAGTTAGTTGTGTCACTGCGGTGCTAATGTGATTGTGTGTGTTGGCGAGCCAGGTATATTAGGAAAATACAGCGATTTTACAGGTGTCAAGAAAAAACGCGCCAGCCAAACTTTCCAGATAATTGAGAGGAAAATCTTTAATAAAAATATTAGAATCTAAGGTTAATTTTGCTGATAGAGTGCCTGATTCATAAGTTCACAGCAGCTGTAACCGCTTTTCAGGCCGGAAATTTTTCAACATATATTTAGACTTGTACAAATTATGCCTCCAGTCTCCAGGCCTAATATCAGTAGAGTTAGGTGGCAATATGAAATATGAAAGCGTACCTTCCCAACCGTACTCGGTTACCAGTCACATATTGATTGATGCGGTGAATATTTCAGTTTAACTCTTTCAAATGTCGACCTCCCAAACTTGGGAAGTTACGTTCGGCTGAACCGGTTTCACGGCTGAAGTGACAAGGTTTTTGATATTTGACGTCAGTTTTGTACAGTTGGGTATTGGGGTGTGATTAATAAATATTTTGGAAAGAAAACATTTTTTTTATGTGATAGGTGGCGGCAGACCGTTCCAGTTTGAGTCACAAGTGCAGTGCCAAATTTTAAACTCCCCTCCTCTTTGATTGGGGCCTCCGACACCTTCACTCGCTCGGTAAGCACTAAGCAGGCGTTCTGACGGACGTTTTGCACCCATGATCATCTGCGAGATATACAAAGAAGAGTGACTGATGTTATGTCGGCTTTTAAGGAAGAAGTATACTCTTCACTTGAAGGGTCCGAACTAAGTTACAATGATCAGGAAATACCGCTTAATCCAAATCTTTGCAAAAAACTGAGGGTATGTACCAAAGAGTAATCTAATAATACTCTAGGTATATACCTACGTAGTATAATGCTCTGCACTAAACCACAAGAAACGCAAATCGTTTTCATTCAGATTATGAAGATGGAACGACGGTTTATTGCGTGAAATGAACTAAACGCTTTAATAATAATACTTAGAGAAAGTTATAATCAGAAAACCTTGAGCAATAACGTTTGGACGATTTTAACAGACTTATAAAGGCAGTCTCAATTCATCCAAGTTTGTATAGCCGTTAGTAAGAAAAAGTAGGTTCCACCGAGATTTGAACTCGGATCGCTGGATTCAGAGTCCAGAGTGCTCACCATTACACCATGGAACCGGCTGATTACTGCTCGCATTAGCTCGAGCATTACTCGCTTATTAGCTATTACACTGTGTATGTTTATTCAACTATGTATACATACAGAAATAGGTACAGATCATCCCACAGAATACGTGTATGTCCCAAGGAAAATTTACAAGTTCCATAACTACACCTACATTTATAAGAATTACAATTAGGTATCTACTTAGTCGACAAATAAAAAAAATACCCCAAGAAACAAAAGATCAGGTTCCACAGGTTTATAAAAAAAATACAGATCATCCCACACAATACGTGTCATCCCAAGGAAAATTTACAAATTCCATGACAACACCTACATACATAACAATTACAATTAGGTACTAAGTCGATAAAATAAATACGCCAAGACACAAAAGATCAGGTTCCACCGAGATTTGAACTCGGATCGCTGGATTCAGAGTCCAGAGTGCTCACCATTACACCATGGAACCGGCTGATTATTACTTGCATTCGCTTGATCGCTACTCTTTAATTAGCTATTGCACTGTGTTTGTTCAGGTGAGTACTTATAGGTACAATTAAAAAAAAATACTAGTTTACATGAAGCTGCACATAATCAATATTTTATACGAGTCTCTTCTACATATTTCGTCACTCTTTAGGACGTTTGTCAATAATATTATTGCATTATAAATATATTTAACTAGTGGCCCACCTTCACTTCGTTTCGGGACATTAGTTTCCAATCATTACAATAGATGGCGCTGCACGTTTATTACATCGCGCAAGTATTCACTTTTTCGGTTTACTTTATTGTAAGCGTTGCCGCTGTCTGCAGGATTTACCTCTTTATAAATAGAATAGAATAGATTAAGACGGGATTATAGATTATTATGTAAATATTGTTTTAACTAACTGCTCCGCGTTTTGTCTACGTTTGTATTGTAGTCATGGTCACAATCACAAGCGAAGCAAAGTGGTTAGTTCGCGTTTATTCCCGTTTAATTGATTATATTTTATAATGCAACGTGAATTAAAAATCTAAAAAACCGCCTTCAAAAACCACGAAGTAAAAAGTGTAAAATAATATTTTTAACACTTTATAAATATAAATAAATAAATAAATATTTCTATCTATCACATACATTGATCTGACTACGAGATAGGTAGCTCAAGCACCTGTGTTACGGATATCAGAATCAACAGTGGGATTACAAATATATACATATAATACTTTTCTTTTGTAAATACATACTTACAATACATAGCAAACACCCAGACCAATACAAACAAACATGTTCATGCACACAAAATGTTTGTACTGTGCGGGGATCGAACCCGCAACCCTTGTATCAGGGGCAGCGTTCACTACCACTGTTCCAATCGGGTCGTCAAGTTTTTTATACACTTCAAATAACATTTTATAACAGTACACTCGAGAAATGGTGTTACCGAAGCGCCCAATACTATCTTGTAATTTAATACAACATTCAATTATTCAACATAATAATGTATAAAGTGTTAAAAATATTATTTTACACGTTTTATTTTGTGGTTTTTGAAAGCGGTTTTTTTTCGCAGCAAATTTTTATTCAAGCTTTTTAGTGTCTTTCCTTCTTCCACCCCCTCTAAATAACTAACAAACTAATTTTGAGCAGGTACAGTATTAAAAGAGTTATCCTTCAACTCCTTACCGTTGAGGAGTTGACCTTCCATCATCAGCAGAGCCACAAAACTAATACAATTTGGCATAAATACTGGTTCAGTTTTGAAAAAAGATACAAAAATATTGCGTGTGCCTTTAAAATTTCAGGGATCTCCTCAATTTTTCCAGGATCCCATCATCAGATGCTGATATCCTAATCATGGCACCAATCCGGGACTATCTACTTTCGAACCAAAAAAGAATCATCTAACTCGGTTCATAAATGGCAAAGTAATCGGTGAACATACATAAATAATATAGTATACATGTCGAATTGAGAACCTCCTCCTTTTTTTGAAGTCTGAGAAAAGACCAAAAAATGTTTAAACTATAAATAAATTATTATAGAACATTATCATTGTATTACGAATCTGTAGGTACTTTTATATTATGTAGTTATCTCTCTCTTCGGTCGATTCCCTTACTGCTGAGGATTGTGACTCCTTTAGATTTCCGACTAAATCGGAAGGAACCGAGCGGCGGACCTTATCGGGATCTTATTAATATATATTTACTCGTATATGTAGCTATAGATACTCTTTATTGCACATAAGCTATTACGCAGTTTTGGGGCCTGTAACTTTTTGTGATATGGGGAAAAAGTTATCAAAATTATAAGCATAGGCTGTGGCAGGTGCAGCATATGCTGAGGCTGAGCCTTGTTGGCCGCAACTTTTTGTCTCTGTTCCTTGTTTTCTCTGTTTTGTTCTATGTATGTTCTTGTTTTGTATAATGTATTGTGATCAATGAATTGTTTCTTATCTTATAATTCGTCCTTTGTTTGTAAATATCTATTTTCAAATTTATTGTGCAAAAGACAAATATTATTACTATGGCGTTACAACATCAACGCTAACAAGGATAATTAAAACCACCTGTCTTCAAAATAACCTCTGTCACCATTACAAACCAACTATCCATCAATCAGACTTCAAACACCATACATTAAGCTCCAGAGGGCCGCTCCTACGAATTAACTGATTAGTTTAATTAAAAACTAACTCTTTGGCTGCAGGCGCCCTGGGATTTGTGGGCGGGGCGCGGTGCGGGTTAAAAATCTACGTCCGGGCGGACACACTGACAGTTAACTAGGGTTTAAGTTTAATCAAGGACTTAATTTAAACCTAGGATTAAGTATGTTTTCTGTCCCCACTGCTGTTTCTAAAGCATTTTTATGCAATCCAATATTTTGTGTGACAATAACTAAGTGGCAGACCGGACGGATAAGTTACCTACCTCTCTGCCTCTCCTACCCAGCTGTTGGTAGGGGATTGCCGTGGCGTAACCTTTTTACTCCCCTTCCCTACCGATTGGGCCTAAAGTACCCACAGCTACTAGGCGAAATACAGCACCAGTGCTGCTTTACGTCGGTTTTCTGTGAGGAATCAATGTTACTCCTGTCGAGCGGCTCATTCATGCTGATTTTGGCTCTCCCATGGTTTAATTTTTCACATAAAAACTGAATGGAGACCTGTATAAGTCATATTCTGTATGTCATACATTCTCTCTATGCTAAAATTTAGCTATATGAATCATGTGCCAAAAACTACTTTACAAAGCTGTAACATTCGCTTGTTGTTTGTATTTGATTTGTATATCATACTCGTAATATTTGCAGACAGATAAGAAATTATTTTGAACATCGTCTTTCGCCATTATCTTAACAACTATATTATTCGCTCATAAAACTCAGTTAACTATTTAGTTAGGTACCTGACGATATTACTTTAAGGTGACGAGTAGGGCACATTAGCGACGCCAATCGATTTTAATTTTTAGCTACTAAACCGGATCTATTTGAAACAATTTCGGGGTTACAACCTCTCGGCAAACACTTATACTATTTATTTAATACTTATAGTTAACCGTTTGGTCTGCTTTTGCACTCGAATTTTGAATTACCGCCAAAAGTAGCCGCTTTTGGAGTGAATCATTTTTTCGCGTACAAAAACGGACCCAACATTTGTGCATGGTTATTAAATAAATCGCCGTGTGGTCCCCGGCAGAGTAGAATAGGCCACCCTCACTCTTACCGAGGTGTCGTAAAAGGCGACTGAGGTAAAGCTGCTGGCACGATCATCAGCACCCAGAGAAGTAAAACTCTGCATTTATATCAAAACCCCGTCAAGTCAACCCGTCTGCCAAGCGTGGTGAGTATATCAATTACCCCTCATGTGATTGAGGGAGGCCCGTACCCCAGCAGTGGGGACTTAATGGGCTGACGATGACGACGACGATGACGATAATTAAATAAATATTTTAAGTTTTTGCCGAGAGGTTGTAAACCCGAAACTGTTTAAAATAGATTTAGTTTAGTAGCTAAGAATTAAAATCGGCGTCGCTAGTGTGCCCCACCCGTCACCTTAGCTTGTGATATTATATATTTTTTTTATTGACGTCATAATTTTATAGTATTAACGCTTACAAAAACAATTAATACATAGATACCTCAATATGCAAGTTTTGTATCTAGTCTTCCAACCCGAGATCCTCAGAGAAAAGAAGAGTTATGCGTTGCATGGACTTTAATCCAGGAGGACCCAGCGCAGGGGGGATTTTATTTATAAGTAGGTAGTAAATATTAATTCAAACTTCTTATGAGTTGACCACGACTATGTGACCAGTATGTCCAGCTATGGCGCCAAGGTTGGATCCGCCCTCGAACTAAACGCTAGGTTAACTAATCCCCCGAACTAAACCCCCTTCGGTACAACCTGCCCTTAACCCTTCCCAGTGATGTTTATCAGTCACACACTGAACATTACCTGTGAATTATTATTTCTGATTAGTGAATTGTGCCTCCGCCGGGAGTCGAACGCGGGGCAGAGACACGCTCCCATCAATTAGGGAATTTGATGTTTTTTCATTAAAGCGGGGTACAAGTGTGGTGGTTGGGGGTAGGTAGACTGTTAGTGGGTTAAGGTGTGTGGCTTTGAGCTTAAAGGGAAGGGACGGTTGTTATGATGGTTGATTGTTTTTTTTTTTGGTAATATTTATTTATTTTTTCTAAACTATAGTCCATTCTGTATGTGAAGGTGAATAGGACAGTTCTATTTCGACATTAAAAGTGAGACGCTCCTTTTAAGCCTAACCGATAATTTTAAGAATCGAGAATAATTTCTTTACTCGCACACACATACACACACATAACACTGATTTGTTTCGGGACATTAGTTCCACTACCAATAGATGGCGCTAGATGTCGATTAAATCGCGCAAGCGTTTCGTGTTTTTAGATTACCGAAAAGCGTTGCCGCTCTATAAATAGTATAGAATATTTATATTTCTTAAAAGGCATGATGTGATCGCCATTAACTGTAAGGACAGTTAGTTTTATTGATTGTTTCAAATTTTTATTAATTGTGTATGTATCTTATATTTTATTGGTTAATAAACATATTGGAAGTAATTTGAAAATGTCTGCAATATCAATTCGACAGATTGTAAACATTTCCAAATTCAAAATAAAGAGTGAAGTGACTCAGAAAACAAAAGCTTTTGTATTTATCACTTTTTGTCGTTTCACTATTTTCAATTTATATATTTTTTTATTTATAAATAAATATTTCCCAACATCACATACGTTGATCTGACTCCGAGATAGGTCGCTCAAGCACCCGTGTTACGGATATCAGAATCAACAGCGGAATCACAAATATATACATATAATACTTTTCTTTTGTAAATACATACTTATAATACATAGAAACATCCAGACCAATACAAACAGACATGTTCATGCACCCAAATGATTGTACTGTGCGGGGAACGAACCCGCAACCCTTGCACCAGAGACAGCATTCACTACAACTGATCCAAATGGGTCGACAATCAGGATTTTCAATCAGGCGTTACAAGAATTCGAATTCGTGAAACGCCTGATAGAATGGTAAGAGTTATTTCATTGACACATTTTCTTTAAACAGTTGTTATTTCTAATCTTATTCATGAGGAATCCAAAACGATCAATACTAGGGGTTGTTTTCGAAGGCTATATAGCGACAAAAGAAAACTACATAAAATACAATTAGGTATATGATATATTTATTTAACTAAATAAATAAGGCCTCAGACGGATGATAATAATGAAATGGTAAAATAAGACGTAATGAGCAATGCAATTAGCCGTGTGGTCCCCGGCAGAGTAGAATAGGCCACCCTCACTCGTACCGAGGTGTCGTAAAAGGCGACTAAGGTAAAGCTGCTGGCATGATCATCAGCACCCAGAGAAGGAAAACTCTGCATTTATATCAAAACCCTCGCCAACCCGTCTGCCAAGCGTGGTGAGTATGGCAATTACCCCTCATGTGATTGAGGGAGGCCCGTGCCCCAGCAGTGGGGACTTAAATGGGCTGATGATGATGAGCAATGCAAAAGAAGATTATTATTATAATTAGAATAGCAAATATAGAATAAAATACATTGACCTAAAGTTATTGTACCAAGCTATAGAACGGGACCGATGCCACATTTATTCATGTGCCGATGCAGACAACCGGTTATGGTGACGGGTAGGGCACACTAGCGACGCCGATCGATTTTAATTTTTAGCTACTAAACCGGATCTATTTTAAATAATTTCAGGGTAACAACCTCTTGGCAAACACTTATACTATTTATTAAATAACCATGCACAAATTTTAAGTCCGTGCACAATCCGCCGCTTTTGGCGTGAATCAATTTTTCGCGTACTAAAACGGACCCAAGTATAAGTGTTTACAAATAGGTTGTAACCCCGAAATTGTTTAAAATAGATCCGGTTTAGTTGGTAAAAATTAAAATCGATTGACGTCGCTAGTGTGCCCTACCCGTCACAGCAGTGAGGGAATGACTAAAGAGAGAGAGAAAGTTTTTTTTTATATGAGAGGTGGCAGACGAGCAGACGGATCACCTGATGGTAAGCAATTCCGCCGCCCATGGACACCCGCAACACCAGTGGAGTCACAAGTGCGCTGCCAACCTTTTCCCCTTCCCCCCATTGGGCCTTCGGTAACCTCACTCACACGGCGAAACACAGCGCAGGCGCTGCTTCACGCCGGTCTTCTTATGTTCTTCTGTATCTTCTTATGTATCTTAGTTATGAAATTATTTTAATATGAGAAGTCTAAGCAAAATAAAATATAACTAGGTTCCACCGAGATTTGAACTCGGATCGCTGGATTCAAAGTCCAGAGTGCTCACCATTACACCATGGAACCAACGAAGATATTTAATCAATGTCGAAATTACTCTATTCAAACTGAAGTTGATATTATCTTGATTTTTAATTTAGTATACGTCTTGTTTTTGTTAAGATAAAATATGGCGTCTAAGTACGCAATATTAACTTTAATGAGAACAATATTGTTATCTTTTCGTTGCGTGACGGGCATGCTAACGACGTGATCGATTTTAATTTTTAGCTACTAAATCGGATCTATTTTAAACAATTTCGGGGTTACAACCTCTCGGCAAACACTTATACTATTTATCAAATAACCATGCAAAAATAAATTCATACATCGTCAGCCCACGGGCCTCCCTCATTCACATGAGGGGTAATTGCCATACTCACCACGCTTGGCAGACGGTTTGGCGAGGGTTTTGATATAAATGCAGAGTTTTCCTTCTCTGGGTGCTGATGATCATGCCAGCAGCTTTACCTTAGTCGCCTTTTACGACTCCTCGGTAAGACTTTTATGACGCCACGGATCATAAAGCGAGCATGGAGAGCGAGTGGAGAGGAAATGCTGTATATGTTTTCCGCGTGCATAAGAGAAGGTGTGTTCCCAGCCATATGGAAGACCGGAAGACTAGTGGTCTTGCCAAAAGGCAACGACAAACCCCTGACAGACCCAAAAGCGTATAGACCGGTAACGTCGCTGCCCATTTTGGGAAAGATACTGGAACGTCTCATTATCACCTGCGCTCCTTGTCTGCACCGGAATATCTCACCAAGTCAGCATGGTTTTAGGTATGGAAAGTCGACGGTTACGGCGATTAACGCAATTATGGACCGAGTTACGAATACCTCCAAAAACTATTGCCAGCTTATATTCTTGGATATTTCAGGGGCCTTCGACAACGCCTGGTGGCCCATGGTCCTGCTCAAAGTGAAACAAGGTGGATGTCCACCAAATATTTACAAAATCTTAGTGAGTTACTTCACAGACCGGCGAGTGGGTTTATTCATGGGTCGACAGGTGGTGTGGAAGAGGTCTACAATGGGCTGCCCCCAAGGTTCGGTGTTAGGGCCTACTTTATGGAATCTTCTGCTCGATGACATCCTTAGGTTACCGATGCCCGAGGGCGTCAGCAAGACAGCCTATGCGGATGATATCACGATCGCGATCGAAGCACCAACCAGAGCTAAAATAGAGCGAGATGCACAATATATGCTCCAGGCGGTGTCCGAATGGGGGCATCGGAACCGTCTGACTTTCTCAGCCGCTAAGTCGCAGACGCTTACCTTGAAAGGCAAATTCAAGCGCCCCCCAACGATACGTATGGACAATAGATCGATCGCGCACGTGAGCATGGCAAAGTTACTTGGGGTGGTGATTGACCAAGGGTGCTCCTTCTTGCAGCATGCGAACTTTATCGGCCAGCGGGCTAGTAACTGCTTCGGGAAGATGTCGAGAATATCTTCATCGACCTGGGGCGTGCGGTACAAAGCACTTAAGGTCCTGTATTCAGGGACCTATGTTGCAAGTCTTACTTACGCTGCGGCAGTTTGGTGGCACCGGGCAAGCATCTTCGTGGTGAAGCGAGCTTTGCTGCGCACCCAGCGGCCTGCAATGATTCTGCTCACGAAGGCTTATAGGTCTGTTAGCACATCAGCGCTGCCCGTGCTAGCTGCGGTGTTGCCGGCCGACTTAGAAGTCGTTCGTGTGGGACGATTCGCCCAGGAGTGCCCAAAGGAAGCCACAGACAAGGAGCAGACGGCACTTAAACGTAGAATATTCGGAGATGTTGTTGCCCAATGGCAGGAGCGCTGGTCGACCAGCGACAAAGGAAGAGAGTTGTCGCAGTTTTTCCCAGACGTAGAAATGAGATTATCGGCCGGTTGGGTGGAACCAGACTACGCTGTGTCATAAATATTTACAGGACATGGGAGTTTTAACAGCAGACTGCACGCGATAACTCTCTGTGAGTCACCTGTATGTCCCTGTGGAGAAGCTGATGAAACTCGGGACCATGTGCTGTGGGAATGTCAGCTGTATGAAGAAGAGCGGCAACAGATGCTGAATGACTGGAACAGAAACGAGATAGGACCAGTATACCATCAAGAGATGGTCAACTCTGCAGAAGGTTTTCGACGGTTGCGTGCGTTTGCACACAAAAGGCTTAATATTAGGAAGGAGATTGATTGATGTGGAACTGCCCGAGCGCGAGTCGCTTGTGTTGTGGTGTTTCACGCCCCATTTGGGGAGAAGTGACATTGAGATGGGACACAGACACAGATTTTGTAGGGAGTGAAGAATCGCACCGGGGAAAGAGCCCTTAGCAAGTACCTGGTGAGCGTCTCCCAAGATTCGGTCCGTATGCCGAGACGGTAGGAAGGACCATGGGCTGGTGGAGGGACTGTGTCCTCGGTAAGAGTGAGGGTGGCCTATTCTACTCTGCCGGGGACCACACCGCTGAGTAAAATAGATCTGGTTTAATAGCTAAAAAATAAAATCGATTGGCGTCGCAAGTGTGCCCTACCCGTCACCTTAAATGACGAAATAATATAGACATCACAATACCTACCTATCTATTTAACTGAATATAAAGCAATTTATTATTTAACTATTATCGGAAATTTTGTAAACTTACGTAAGTGAATAATAATTATTAAGTACTAGCTGACCCGACAGACTTCGTCCTGTCAAAAAAAATTGTAATGTGGCAACAAATATGAACTTTATATAATAGCAATAAAACTCAAATTAATTCTACGTTTTAGTTAGAAAACGTTTGTATGTGAAAAAGAAAAGGGCTGTTTTTAGGGTTTTTCCGAAAGTTATTCGATTTTTTCTCGCCGTAAGAACCATCCTTGGACTTCAACGAACATTTTTAAAAAAGAATTGGCCAAATTGGTCCAGGCGTTGTTGAGTTATACGCTTACCAACACATTTTGCGATTCATTTTTATATTATAGATTTTACGTTTTGCATAAACTCCTAAGCAGTAGGTACTTCCACGTAATGGAGGGAAAGACGTAGAAAATTATCACGTCACGAATGATAGCATAGTCTTAAAAACGTTATTAGAAAATTTGCCTCAATTTAATATTTTAAATGTGGGAGAGCTACGCTTCGGCATTAATGGGGAGGCTCGACCAAGGTGATAGATACCACAGCTTCGGAGAAAGCTGGCGTGAAACAGCTCCTGTGGACTTGTCCTGTGTATCGCCGAGTAAGTGAGAGTACCGGGGGCCCAATCCGGGGGAAAGGGGGGTTAAGTCAGTAGGACGAATATGCGTCTACTGTTCTGCCCTCCTAACCATTACAACAGTACACCAGTAAAAATTTGCGAAATGAAACATTTCAACAGGAATATTAATTCGAAAATTGTTACTTTGTTTATATTGACTGTACCATATACAACTTGTGCGGATAAAGAATGGGATCAGAAATGGCGGCGCATCTATTCACTTCTCGCTCGCACATTATTTGCGTCTATACTCGCACCCCACGAGTGCGAGTATAGACGTGTGCGAGCGAGAAGTGAATATATGCGCCGCCATTTCTGATCCCATTCTTTATCCGCACAGGTTGTACAGTTATTTTCTGCGTATTTTAAATATGATTATTCCAATTCAGTATTTAATTCTATTAAGTATTTTAGTCAATTAAATTGAATTCTGTATTTTTTTAAATGTATTTAAATAGGGAACAATGGACAACATTTCAAATTTTTAACATGTCCATATTGTTTTTTTATATGAAAGTAGACTTAAAATGAACAGACCAGTATTTTTTCTTTTTTTAAAATTTGTCCATTTTTATGCATAAAATAATTATTGAAATTCTTTTTATTCTAAATAGACGTAAGCGCCAAATGACGTCATCGGACGGCTGAATACAGCGATATTCCTTTGCTTATCATTGTTTTAATAAAAAAAAGGTACTACTGTCAAAGGTAAATAATACTAGTGTCAACATTGTCAACGTCATTCATACATTCAACGTTGACAAGTTGTCTTTTTTTTGACAGTTACATGTCATGAGTTTGGCATTACGTAAATTTAAAACTATAATGTGCTAAGCAAAGAAATATTTTCATTCTGCCGTCCGATGACGTCATCTTACGTTTTTTAGTTTTTAATTTTTTTCTCAGTAAATAAGCAATATAAAAAATGAATAAATATATATTCGAGCAGCGGAAAAGTAAACAAAGAATTGGTATTTTTTGTTTCAGAGCTTAGCAATTTTGAAATGTTGTCCATTGTGTATGGCTTAGACTATCTTTGACGTGGTGTGACGTGGTCAATTATAACACTCGTGTTGATAAGCGATTGATTGGACACTTGGATAAATAATCGAGAAATTAATAGGTACTTACTTATTTACAAGTGATCACGTTTCTGCTCGTTGCTAAGCAAAATGAAATTTTAGCACGAGCCAATTAAATGAAAGCGGCTTATTCCAATAAACCTATTTATAAACGTCTAATAAACCTAAAACTGGGTTTTAGAACCTATTTGACATTCGAAAAACTAATCTTCATACAAAACTTTACATAGGTACATTCATCTTCGGGCAGAGGTGCCCATGTACCAGCTTCTCCCTCTGGACCGCATTCAACGGAGAGCGACTCAAATCGTCGACTGCTAAGATGTTTCCAATCGGCCTAACGCTTTGGCACTACATAGAGAAGTAGCCTCGCTATGTATATTCTACCGCATATTTACTATGGGGTATGCTCTGAGCCGTGTGGGGCCGTGTGGCAGAGTAGAATAGGCCACCCTTACTCTTATCGAGGTGTCGTAAAAGGCGACTAAGGTAAAGCTGCTGGCATGATCATCATCACCCAGAGAAGGAAAACTCTGCATTTATATCAAAACCCTCGCCAACCCGTCTGCCAAGCGTGGTGAGTGTGACAATTACCCCTCATGTGATTGAGGGAGGCCCGTGCCCCAGCAGTGGGGCCTTAAATGGGCTGATGATGATGCTCTGAGCGATTGTTCGGATTCCTGCCGCTTCATTACGTCATCGTTCCACTCGTCAACAGTTCCATGCTCATCATCTAGATGGTTGGCAGTCTTCAACTGTGCGCTTCTCAAGAAACTTTCTGTGGAATGAACTATCGCCTGTGGTGTTTCCGGACTGAGACGACCTGCATACCTTCAAGAAAAGAGCGTACTGCCTTTTAAAAAGGCCCGCAGCGCACTTGTGACTCATGACATGACAAGTGTCCATGGGCAGCGTAATCGCTTACCATCAGGTGATACGTCTGCTCTTCTGTCCCCTATATCATAAAAAAAATATTCGAAATAAGAATTAAAACTGCTTTTTAACACCGTTTTAGCTAGCAAAGGCTTTACACACAATTTAGTGGAGCAGATCATTTTTGTGTTTGAGCGCCGGTCGATACGCAAGGGTCGGGTTCGATTCCCGCATCAACACATAGATTTGTTAATGATTTGAAAGAAATTGGGTGAGCCTTGCCTCTCATAGCCACTGCGACCACTAGATGATATATTGTGGCAGCCCCAGAACCTATTACAGCACCTCATGTAGCTCTAATTGCAGGATAAAGCCGAGAACGGAGCTGACGTGGGAGCTTTTGATCTCGTCTGCCGAGATCATGTGTGCTCCCTGGTGCCGGCTTCTGCAGCGGTGTAGCGCTATGCACTCGCCGAGGACGTGGATAATCGTTTCCTCGTCCTCGCGACAGGACCTGCAGATTTTAGTATCTGAAAGGCCCATGTTGTGCAGGTGCTTGTTTAATTTGCAGTGCCCCGTGAGGGTCCGAGTGAGTGCCCTAACATGTCCTCTGCTCAGTTTTATTATTTCTACAGCTCATTTCTGATCGAACGCTTGTATCAACGCTTTGGACTGTTCTAGTCGAGGTAGTCTTTTCCAATATTCAGTACATTACTTATGCCCCCATTCTTTTAACTCGAACCTGACCATGCAGGTTGGAACGCCAAATTGTTAATGAAACATATATTTCTGTTTGTGTTACCTTCGTTGCTCCTGGTTTCTACATTACAAGGGAAAACCTTAGTTTGGAACCTGTGATGTGATGTCGATGTCGTGTCGTTTCAATTTATTAATTTTATTTAACTTTAAAATGAAGGTGAAGGTACCCGTAAACATTTATCAAGCATTCGAAACAACATTTATTCTTTGACTTTTGAAAATTCGCTTATAAAAATCAACTTTTCAGGCAACACCGCTCACGTAACTTAGTCATTTTGTATGGTAAAAAATGTTGTATGTAACAATTAACAAATGTTGTTCAACATTATTGGTAGAACACGTGGCTGTAGGTAGGTACGTAAATGTTCACAGATACACCCTGTATGTAGGTTGCGCGGATCTTTTCTCGAAAATATACAAAATGTAATAAAAAAATATATATTTATTACAACAACAACATCGACAGTAGGTATTAGGCACAGTATCGGTTTGTAACAAGACACATGAGGATACAGACAGCCAAACATCAGACCACTAAAATCGGTCAAAATTGCCCAACTGACATTGAACCGAATTTGTTTGACATTAATGTGAGAAACGAATAAAGAAATTTGACAATACCGCGTGCCAAGATGTGTGCCAGAATTTTTTTTATGTAGTAGGTAGGCAGACGAACAGACAGATCACCTGATGGTAAGCAATTGCCGCCGCCCATGGACACAAGCGACACCAATGGAGTGGAGTGAAATATTCACAGAAATCATGACAATGATCTGTATTTTGGGCTATAAATGTATATATATACATACATATATCAAGTCAAAGACACTTATATAAGTGGCATATTTATGCAAGCATTATACCTAATCTCTAAACTCGAATGAAACAAACAAACTGCATATTTATTGCTTAGATATGCACAGCAATAATGCAGTTTAGTCACGTCTCGATAGTGACCGGATCGGATTGTAAAAACAATGCATTGAATCGGTATGCTCATACATCGACCATGCCATTTATAACAAAGAGAGAGATAATTACACTAGAACTCTAAGGCAGACGTTACTCGTCTGATAAAAGTAGGTATTAATTAATATTTGGTACCTATTGGTATAGGTACTGGAAAGCGCAATGAGTAAATCAGGCAGAAGACACAAGGCAAAAGTGAAGATGGGCAGTGTTATCATTTCGGTTGGGCCGGCCCATGCATGCAGAAGCGTGGATCTCCCATGTTATGTTAATATGATCGCGCGCGCATTCTTATATTAGAACAGCGCGGCGATGAAGAAAAATCTTTTTAAAAACGTTCTACGAGCGTTCTATTTTAACAATTTCAAAAATGAATGAAGGCAACCGTTATTATGTCTACACTGTTCATAGTAGGTACTCCAAAAGGAGGTCATGCTCTCATTCATTCATACATCCACATCTGCAGTATTTTTACTTTCACATTTCGGTAGACTTGTACACACAGCTCAAATCGTAGATTAGCTTGACGGTTCCATGGTGTAACGGTTAGCACTCTGGACTCTGAATCCAGCGATCCGAGTTCAAATCTCGGTGGAACCTGATCTTTTGTTTCTTAATTTAGTACCTATACTAAGTAAATAAGTAGTATCTAGGTGTTGTTACGGAATGTATTCTCTTTAGGTATGAATATTCTGTAGTGTTAACTTTAGTATCTTTTCATCATCATCATATTTTATACACAGCTGAATAAACATACACAGTGTAATAACTAGTTAAAAAGTACCGTTGAAGCTAATGCGAGCGTTAATCAGCCGGTTCCATGGTGTAATGGTCAGCACTCTGGACTTTGAATCCAGCGATCCGAGTTCAAATCTCGGTGGAACCTGATCTTTTATTTTTAGCGCTTCATTTAATAAGGTAAATACCTGTTTAGTAAGTGTTGTCGAGGGAATGTATATCTTCTCACTAAATGTAAATTAAAAGAAATCGTCCATTTCTGTATTCAATATAAAACCCAAAAACTAATTCTCTTTCATTTTCAGGAAAATTCAAAACGAGTCCGATAAGCTTCAGTTCTCTACAGTGAGCTCCAGTATCTTTTTTATTTTATACACACCTGAATAAACATAGGTTCACAACGTAATAGCTAATTGCAAAGTACCGTTGAAGCTAATGCGAGCGGTAATCAGCCGGTTCCATGGTGTAATGGTGAGCACTCTGGACTTTGAATCCAGCGATCCGAGTTCAAATCTCGGTGGAACCTGATCTTTTATTTCCTGAGATCAAACTATAATGACTGTTATAACTAATATTTACAAACTTTAATCTAAACGCAAAAACTCGATGTAGACGACAGAGTATATAAATTAATGAATGCAATAATTGCATTGATTAATTATTTTATCAATATAATATGAAACAAACTGACACGAGTCTTTAGCTTGAGTATGACAATTAGTTTCCCTTAAACCTATTAACCATTTTGAACCACTTCACGATCACAAATCAATTATTATTTGAATGAATGAAATACTTCTACCGTCATCCACGATTCTACGCATTTAGTAGAGCAGTCATATGTTTATCATTAAGTGTAGTCAAAACGCTAAATCATATTCTTAGGTACACAAGTATAATATGTAGTACGTGTAGGTAGCTAAGTCACTGGATTCAGACGTACAGACAACCTCACGTTGAGTAACTACGAGTATAATGTTATTCTTCAATAGATATTGAACCAAATGCGTTTGCCATTAATGTATGTATCGAATGTTGCCTGTCTGTACATTCCGTAACTAATGAACAATTTATTAATACACAGCTGAATAAACATACACAGTGTAATAGCTAATTACAGAGTAGCGTTGAAGCTAATGCGAGAGGTAATCAGCCGGTTCCATGGTGTAATGGTGAGCACTCTGGACTCCGAATCCAGCGATCCGAGTCCAAATCTCGGTGGAACCTGATTTTTTATTTCTTGGGATCAAACAATAATAATTGTAATAACGTTAAACTAAACGCAAAAAGAGTATTATAATAAGTTAATGCAATAATTGCATTAATTAATTATTTTATAAATAAAATATTAAACAAACTGACACGTGTCTTTAGCTTGAGTATAACAGATCCCTTTAAACCTACTGACCATTTTGAACCACTTCACGGTCACATATCATTCATTTAAATGAATGAAATACTTCTACCGTCAGCGTCATTCTATGCGTTTAGTACGAGTAGAGTATGGGTTTTTTTTATTAGATGTAGTCACAACGCTAAATTGTCTTCTTAGTTACATACGAGAAGTATAATATGTATTAGTATATAGGTACCTAAGTCGCAGAATTCAGACGTACCGTTTTACAGACAACCTCACGTTGAGTAACTACGAGTATAATGTGATTATTCTATTGATGATGAACCTAATGCGTTTGGCATTTTTTTTTATGATATTGGTGGCAGACGAGCAGACGGATCACCTGATGGTAAGCGATTACCGCCGCCCATGGACGCCTGCAACACCAGTGGTGTCACAAGTGCGCTGCATACCTTTTAACCCCCCTTCCCCTGGATTGGGCCTCCGGTACCCTCACTCACGCAGCGAAACACAGCGCATGCACTGCTTCACGCCGGTTTTCTGTGAGGACGTGGTATTACTCCGGTGGAGCCGGCCCATTCATGCCAAAGCGTGGCTCTCCTACTGTTAAAAAAAATTAAGGTGTGTATCGAATATATTGATATGCAATTGTCTGTACACTGTTCCGTAACTAATAAACAATTTATTAATACAGTACAGCTGAATAAATATACACAGTATAATAGCTAATTACAATGTAGCATTGAAGCTAATGCGAGCGGTAATCAGCCGGTTCCATGGTGTAATGGTGAGCACTCTGGACTTTGAATCCAGCGATCCGAGTTCAAATCTCGGTGGAACCTGATTTTTTATTTCTTGGGATCAAACAATAATCATTGTAATAACGTTAAACTAAACGCAAAAAGAGTATTATAATAGATAAATGCAATAATTGCATTAATTAATTATTTTATAAATAAAATATTAAACAAACTGACACGTGTCTTTAGCTTGAGTATAACAGATCCCTTTAAACCTACTGACCATTTTGAACCACTTCACGGTCACATATCTTAAATACTTCTACCGTCAGCGTAATTCTATGCGTTTAGTACGAGTAGAGTATGGGTTTTTTTTATTAGATATAGTCACAACGCTAAATTGTCTTCTTAGGTACATGCGAGAAGTATAATATGTAGTAGTATATAGGTACCTAAGTCGCTGAATTCAGACGTACCTATTTACAGACAACCTAACGTTGAGTAACTACGAGTATAATATAATAATAATAATAATAATATAATATAATATAATAACTTTATTGAAATATCATACGAAAAAAATATTACTTATAATCTACTTATACTTAGTGAGCTATTTTAAGTTTTGGTGCCTGAACTAAGGAAACCCTGTATTTCAGGCAAAAATATTCTATTGATATTGAACCAAGTGCGTTTGGCATTAAGGTATGTATCGAATATATTGGTACCATATGCAGATCCGAGGGGTAACCCAACGTATGCCTGTCTGTACACTGTTCCGTAACTAATAAAAAATTATAAATATAGTACAGCTGAATAAATATACACAGTATAATAGCTAATTACAAAGTAGCATTGAAGCTAATGCGATGGATAATCAGCCGGTTCCATGGTGTAATGGTGAGCACTCTGGACTTTGAATCCAGCGATCCGAGTTCAAATCTCGGTGGAACCTGATTTTTTATTTTTTGACATGAAACATTAATCATTGTAATACATAGTAACGTTAAACTAAACTGTATACAAACGGTAGAGTATATTATAATTAATTTATGCAATAATTGCATTCATTTATGAATAAAATATGAAACAAATTGACCAAACTGACACGAGTTTTTGGCTTGAGTATAAGAGTTAATTCCTTTAAAGCTATTAACCATTCTGAACAACTTTACGGTCACTTAACATTCATTTTAATGAATAAAATACTCTATCTGTTTGCCATTAGGTACATACTCGTAAGTATACGTAGTACGTAGACCTAGAGACTTAAGTCACTGGATTCCGACGTACAGACCACCTCACGTTGAGTAACTACGAGTATAATGTTCTTCTTCAATTCGATATTGAACCAATTCGTTTGCCATCAAAATAAAAATAACAAAAATTAAAAAAATAAAAATTCATTTATTTCTATAACCATTGTTACAAAATGTGGCAGAGACTACCCAATAAGTTGTCTAAGACACTTGTGTTGGGTATGACTCGCATCTTCCCTTCCGGATATCTTAGATTATATAATCTAAAAATACTGATGTCGATATAAGTTGTGGTTCTTTAGTTAAATTTAAAAAACTAGTTCTCCCCAAAAGGTGTCAAAACCACCTCTCTTTGTAGTGAAATTGATTTTAGTAATATTTAATTCATTCTTCAACACTACCTACTGATGTAAATTTTGTTGGTAATCTTATAAATAAATAAAATAAAATAAATAAAAAATAAAATAGCATTTTGCCATTAAGGTTGTGTATCGAATGTTTAAGTATCGATTGCAGATCCGAGGGAACCCAACGTTTACCTGTCTGTACATTCCGTAACTAATGAACAATTGAATAAAAATACACAGTGTAATAGCTAATTACAGAGTAGCGTTGAAGCTAATGCGAGTGGTAATCAGCCGGTTCCATGGTGTAATGGTGAGCAATCTGGACTCTGAATCCAGCGATCCGAGTTCAAATCTCGGTGGAACCTGTACTTTTATTAATACTGTTTTTATAATAAAATCATATTTTCAAAGGATTCAAGTTTATCTCCATTTTCTTTATCTTATCTTGGTAGTGACATATTTAAATTTCGGGCGTTTAGATATTAATATCTTATCGTATCTACAGAATAACAATGTCTGACTAATATTTAAAGGAATTTAAATGCTTAATCAGTAGCTTATATATGTAAGATACTGACTCCTAGAGGTAGAGTATGATTTTCATATCACCGACAAGTGAAAATTCGTAGTATTAAAATATTTATACTGATACAGGCCACGGCAACAACATGCGATCCACGGATGCCTCTAAAATTGAAGGGCAAAATTTACAAATCCGTCATTCAGAATTCCGATCAGAATGCTGGGCCGTTAAGAAGACGGATGAAAGACGATTGCATGCGACAGAGACGAGAATGTTAAGATGGATGTGTGGAGTGACGAGAATGGACAAGATAAAGAATGAATATACTAGAGGATGAAAGTGGCCCCCATCATTGATAAATTGAAGGCAAATCGTCTTTCCTGGTATGGCCATGTAAGGAGAAGAGGGGAAGAACATGTTGCCAAAAAAGTGATGAGTTTAAACGTAAGTGGGTGGAGGAACAGAGGACGGCCGAAAAAGAGATGGATGGATTGTGTAAAGAATGACATGATGGAAAAAGAGGTGGATGATTCGATGACGAATGACAGGGATGTATGGAAAAGGAAAACATACTGCGCCGACCCCAGATAACCTGGGAAAAGGGCAGGAGGATGATGATGAATCGGGTTGACACTTTATGAATATTATATGGTACATCATAATTTCAGAAAGTTTAAATTATAATGTTTCAATAGAACTAGTTATGTAAAATTATTATTTTTTATTTATTGACTAACTATTTTTATATCCCTCACGTCATCTTCACGGCTGAGCTCTAACAGTCGGAGTCGGACTCGCCCATGAAGGGTTCTGTAGCAGCAAAGATATATGGAAGGTAAATTGCAGTTTATAACGTATTCAAAAAAACTACTTGCTAGATCTAGTTCAAACCAATTTTCGTCGTTAGTTTTCATGGTAATGTATATTATTAATATATTTTTTTAGTTATATGTATAATTCTTTTATTATAGAAGTTAGATGGGGGACACTTTTTACCACTCTCTCCGGAGGGTCTCATGCGCAAAGCATTAAGTTTTGAAAAAAATGTATATTAGAAATCTTAAAATCATTTTTAAAGACCTATCCATAATACCCCACACGTGTGGGTTTGATGAAAAAAAAAAACTTAGAGTATCAGTTCTAAGCATGGGATCCCGCCAAAAAAAAAACCTATTTTTGTGTAAAAATCATAATGCGGTTAACAAAATATTACTACTTACCAAGTTTCAATAGTATATAATAGTTTCGGAAAAAAGTGGCTGTGACATACGGACGGACGGACAGACATGACGAATCTATAACGGTTCCATTTTATGCCATTTGGATATGGAAGCCTAAAAATCGGACTGTGTACTCGGATAGTTGAACACACCGGCTCGCTCATATCCACAGAGTAACCACTGCTCTTTTTATGGCATAGCGCGTCAGGGACACGGTTATACCAATGTCAAGTGATTCAAGGAACACTCATTAACCGGTATTTGGAGCTGGAAGTTATATCACCTTATTACAAAGCGCGATTTAAAGTTGTTACCGTACTAAAGCTCATGCCGTCCCGTTCCAACACGATATTAAAAGGGACTGGAACCACTTTTGTTTCGGAACTAATTTGGAACGCGTTGTTTTGTTATGTGATAGGTGGCAGACGAGAAGACGGATCACCTGATGGTAAGCGATTGCCGCCGCCCATGGACACCCTTTAAACCCCCTTTCTCCCGGATTGGGCCTCCGGTACCCTCACTCACGCGGCGAAACACAGCACAGTGCTGCTTCACGCCGGTTTTCTATGAGGCCGTGGTATCACTCCGGTCGAGCCGGGCCATTCATGCCGAAACGTGGCTCTCCCACGGTTACCCACGGTCCCAAATCCCCTTATTACGTTGTGTAATAAGGGGATTTGGGACCGTGGGTAATAATAAAATTATAATATAGTTTTCACAACATCTCATACAGTGACCTGATTCCGTACTAAGTAGCTTAAGCACTTGTGTTACAGATATCAGGCAACAGTGGAACACAAATATATACTTAAATACATATATTACACCCAGACACCGAAGTGTTCATCGCACGAATGTTTGTCCAGGGTGGGGATCGAACCCACGACCTTTGACGTCAGAGGCAGGGTCACTACCAGTTGCGCCATCCGGTCAGTCCTCAATAATTCTCACAGACCTTGCATCCGTGTACCCGGCACGACCTAACCTCAATACTGCAGGGGAGATCCCTGCTGTATCCGGTACTCTTACCTTACACGCTTAGCGAGTCAAGGTGATTTACTGCAAGTGTAAAGGAGACATGTGTTGACTGATCTGTGAGAGAGAAGGATAGAAAATAGCACACGCCTCTGCTTGGCTAAAGTGTAGAGGCACCTACCATATTTTCCTTACGTCACACGTGGTCTTGTATCCGCGAGGTGGTTAGGCCACGATACAAAAATCTATGCAGCATTGTTATGTGGTTTTTCCCTATAAATTCAATCGAGTAGATACGCGGCGTAAAACTATAATGAAATGATCTTTATTGGGCAGAAAAAAACTTATACTTGGATTTCCCGTATTGCGACATTAATCGTCTCATATATACAAAATTAAAATAATGAAAAATAAAATCCAACAAAGATAATAGATCGATGGTAACTTGGTGGTTCGGAACGTACCTTCCATTCCACGTGGGGGGTCGCGGTTCAAATCCGACCATGCATTTTCAAATCTACATGCATATTTCTATACTAGCTCGGCGTTGAAGGAAAACATCATGAGGAAAGCTGGTTGGTTTTGGATAGTTTCTGAAACATTTAACCATTATTTAGTTGGTTTGATTCCCCTGTAAAAAGGAGTTGCTAAGTTCGGCAGTAGTTTCATTGTAATTACCACCAAATCCTGAATCATGGTCCAAGCGTAACTCGGGCTCCAGATCGACAGCTTTGGACGCAACTGGGAATTACACGCTAAGATGAGGAGTAATCAATCATAATATACCACTTTTAGATCGACTGTTACACATGCTTATTTCCATGCTTAAATGATAAATCATGCCACTTTTGAGCAAGTGCTACTTAATGGCATGTGTGGACGGACGTATACCTAATAAGCATGCTAATATTGAGCATGCTGAAAAACCGCACGCCCGTCGATTTTTAAGCATGCTAACTGTAGTGCGCTTGGAAGAGGGAGGGTAGAGTGCTTTAGCACGTGTAAACAAGTTTGTTTATTTTTAACCCCTGACGCAAAAACGACGGGGTGTTATAAGTTTGACGTGTGTCTGTGTATCTGTCTTTGGCATCGTAGCTCCCGAACAAATGAACCGATTTAGATTTAGTTTTTTTTTTGTTTGAAAGATGAATGAGGTGGGAGTGTTCTTAGCCATGTTGGATAAAAATCGATCCAAGATGGCCGCCGTCACAAAGATTTGGATTTTATGTTTTAACACAACTCCCACAATATGGGTATCATATAAAAGGGCTTGAAAATTTTCACAATTAATATATTCTATATTAATTGTGAAAATTTTCAAATCCAAGATGGCCGCCGCAGAAAATGACGAATAACCTATTTCTTGTTCCAACTGCCTCAATATAGGTATCAAATGAAAGAGCTTTAGTTGCGTCGGAGTTTTTAAATTTTCAATTTAATTTTTATATTATTAAGCATGCTAATAGATGGCTAAAAGCATGCTTATTGTTAGCAAACCTGGACAGTTCATTAAGCATACTCATATTTAGCATGCTTCAAATGACATGTGTAACAGTAGCATAATATTGGTAATATGCTCTACAAAAAAACCGGCGGAAGCCAAATACGTTCGAATGTCCCAATCTCAAAATATATCAAATGGGAAAATTATATCCGTTATGGGAAAGATAACCAATCTTCATATTCCAAATGGACAGCTATCACATTGTTTCAATGGTCAAAGTTGTTAGGTACAAGTACAGTCACATATAAAATTGCTTATTGGAATGTAAATTATTTATTAAAAATTACTTTTAGTAAAAGTAAAAATGTCTTTATTCAATTTAAGTCCATACAGAATATGAATGTCAAATATAATGTTATGTAATCTACCGCTGATTCGGAATGTCAATTTCTACCGAGAAGAATCAGCAAGAAACTCAGTGGTCACTCTTTTCAAATAATATGGTTATTACAATTTTCATTCTTATACAAATTATGATTACAATGACAGTATGATATACAATGCTTATAATCAGCAATGCTATTTGTATCAAAGCTGTGATCGGTTTTGGCGATATTATACAACGTGTTATTTAAATAGTGCAAAACCCTACAAATATAGGACCAAAATTGAAATCCAAAAAAAAAAACAGCCGTCTCATAAAAAAATGGCTTGCTGCGCTGATCAACTTGTATGAAACAGCTGTTTTTTTCGCGGTTGGTCCCAGAGTGAAAGATGTTCAGTTTAATGGGCTGACCTACCCGAGAGGTTTTGCGCTATTTAAATAACACGTTGTATAACTACGTACTACCATGTACTATTATTGTGTAGTGTATGATTCTACGTACGTTTGAGATCAAAGGCCTTATACTTCTACATTATTGGTAGGTTTCGGTTCCCCTGTCTAAGAGTTGCAAAGGTTAGAATTGTTTCGTAGTTATTACCGGATCATTTTCACAGCTTACCCTGGGCTTCTAAGTGTCCGCTTTGGATGCAACTGGAGCTGGCCACCTGAACTTTTTTGGGTATAGCAATTTTTTTCATTTTTTCTTAAGTAAATAATGCACTTAAAATTTTCGACAGTCTTCGAGTGGGACGCAAACCCTCGATCTTTTGCTATCCGGGAAACTGCTTTACCGACTAAGCTATCGGAGATCTTGGCTTGATGTTGATGAAACTATCGTCGGCTCACGGCATAGCAAAAATCACTTACACAATTCGTTCACTTACCAAGGTCACCGATAGCTTAGTCGGCAAAGCAGTTGCCCGGTTAGAAAAGATCGTGGGTTCGAGTCCCACCCCAAGACTGTCGAAAAATTTTAATTGCATTATTTACTTAACCTGATATTTGTTCTTAAAATAAATAATTAAACTTATTATATGAGTTTTTACTGATACATGCCTACACTGGCTAGTGGTACCTATTTGTCCAATGCACACCCACACACCCATCGACTACTTTCAAAAATCAAAATCCCTTTCAAATTTAACTTTATTTACTTACTAGTGACTCTCCCACACTTCGTTTCGGGACATTAGTTCCACTTTATACCGATAGATGGTGCTAGGTGTCGATTAAACTATGCAAGCGTTTCGTTTTTTTCAGCTTATCTATAAGCGTTGTCGCTGTCCTTCAGGACTAACCTCTTTATAAATAGTATATAAAAAATAACAGAGACAACAACATGTTTAGCACCACTTAAAGTTTAGAAACGTTTGAGTATTCAATCGATAGTTATTGTATCTAAGTTCTTAAGCTGTTAGCCTCATAATTATTATTTGGTGTCATACTATACCTGTTGTATTTGACAATATTTATGAAACTGTTTTGAAAGTTCAACCAGTGGATTGTCGATGACTGTACCCTAGCAAGGGCTTACCTGGTGAATTTAATTGGCGGCTAGGGTGACATCACAACATGGGGAATGCCGTGCGGCCACGGGTTTGATACCCATTTACCTAATAACCGCCCTACAAGTGCCGTAGGGTGACCACTAATAAGACCTCATTTGACGGATAATACAGTCTCAAAAAAAATCTGAATAAAAATGCACGTGTTTTTCTCCAATTCAATAAACAAACAATAATATTTGTTTATTAAATCCATCATTTTAGTTATTACCTTGTAAACTCATTTAATATAGTAAGTGCCATGTGTACCAATCGCTATGCAAAATTAAAATTTCGCTAAAAGCATTTTTTAATGTGAAATTATAGGTGGCAGACGAGCAGGCGGATCACCTGATGGTGAGCGATTGTCGCCACTCATTGACACCCGCGACGGAGTCACAAGTGCGCTGCCGACCTTTAAAACCCCTCAACATAATAATGATAATAAAGAAATGCGTTTATCGCTTTGGTAAACTTTGGCGGGTCATAATTATCTACTTCATTTGAAATTTTGTTATCAAAACATGTACAAAGATTCTTTGAAAATAAGATTTACTGATTTATATTAAAAGTTCCAGGAGATTCAATGAAAAAGCGGTCAATACACTTGGCAGCGAACCCGAAACATTCGTGTAAAATAATTCTACGAAATATTTTATTGGGCAACGTATGACATCATTATAGGTGACCAATATTGCTAGACCTATGGACGCATAGAAATTTTCTTCAAATAGCGGTCTTATAGTGTTGGCTGTTCTATGGGACCAAAATATTTAGATCCAGTAAAATATTGTTCACAAATGTGCGTATAATTTAAAATGGTTTACTAGTTATACGGTTATAAAACTGTATAACTAATAAACCATTTTAAATCGTCGCCTCTTCACAAATTCGTGGTACCTAAACTATCAACGAAAATACAAATTAATATTCATAGAGTACTAGAATGTGAGATAAGTTGAAATTATCAACATTTGTTTAAATTTGCGTCAATGATTAAGTACAATGTCTAACTTATTATTTAGTAGAATATAAATAGTAGTTGGATCTTTAATATTAGGTACTCGTAAATTTATTACGGTCAGCCAAACATCGTATACAAATCTGTCAATTATCTTCTATTGGTCCTTACCTTTAACAATCTTGGTTCAACATGAGTAAAGTAAAGTAAAGAATTAGCCTATATACTGTCCCACTGCAGGGCAAAGGCCTCCATCATAGAAATCAAGTCATCGAAAAATTCGAACATACCTTTGCTCGACCCGGGGATCTACGCCAGGGCCCTGAGATCACGGCCTGGTAGTTAAACCACTAGACCAACGAGGCGATTAGTTTGGCTACCTATTAACTCAATAAAATATAAAAAATAAATAAAAACTGGGGTTAGCTTTTAATAACTCTTCAGTTAATAAATACATTCTTATTATTTATCTTATCAATTTTCATTTCAATAAAGTAAGGATTTTATTTAGGTTTTTCCCCAGAATGAAGTGTTATTTTGTAGTCTTTGTTTCCGCGAATACATTGAAATTTGTTCGACCTGGTTTTCCTGAAATATATTTCACTTTAAAAATCTTTGCCAAGCGACTCCGGGACTTTTTCAGGGATTATATTTACAGAACTCTCACGCAGACCAGTGACGAATCGCCCGATACTTTTTCACAGAATCGCTCTTGAAATTGACCGGTTCTTGAAACACTGACTGAAAATGTAATCAATGATTTTTCTTGTAAATATTTTGGTACTACACCTCATGGTATAGTACTAAATAATAGTAGTAATAAATTTTAATAAGCTCTAAGCATACATTTTTTTTTCATCCTTCCATTATAAGATATGAAAACTATTTTAATAATCCTTCGTTCGAATGTTTCTCAATAATTACAGTTTATCCAATCTGATTTGAACTATGGCAAAAATCTAATGGTTTTCCAGGAAGTGACAGAATTAGTGCTACTATTTGATCATATTCTTATACAGAAACAATCCCAACTGTGAAACAAAGCTAGTCAACATCTAAATCGCCCAAAGCATATTTGTCGCACTATAGGTAAACATAGTGAGACAGTGTTAGAGCCAAGCTTCGGCATGAAAGGGCCGCCTCGACCGGAGTGATACCACGGCCTCACAGAAAACCGGCGTGAAGCAGCACTGTGCTGTGTTTCGCTGCGTGAGTGAGGGTACCGGAGACCTAACCCAGGTTTAAAGGTTGGCAGCGCACTTGTGACTCCACCGGTGTCGCAGGTGTCCATGGGCGGTGGCAATTGCTTACCATCAGGTGATCCGTCTGTTCGTCTGCCTACCTATTACATAAAAAAAACATTTGTTTATTTATACGCATTAAAAGTTATCGCATAATATTAGCACAAACGGTAAAATACTTTATTGCTGCAGTTT
Source organism: Marasmia exigua (assembly GCA_019059595.1). Classification (NCBI taxonomy): domain Eukaryota; kingdom Metazoa; phylum Arthropoda; class Insecta; order Lepidoptera; family Crambidae; genus Marasmia; species Marasmia exigua. The sequence goes on from CM032467.1 coordinate 571,655, forward strand.
GTTGTTCATCTTATAACAATGAATGGATTTAATATCTTTAAAGCCTTATCATTTGGAAATTCTCTCTATAAAAACCTTAGTCATATCATGCCTCATTGCAAAGAGTTATAGCACGAACACAACGATTATGCGTTAAGAAATTATTGACTTTATTAGTCATTTATACAGTACTAGTGACCCTCACTTCGTTTCGGGACATTAGTTCTGCTTTATTATACCAATAGATGGCGCTAGGTATCGATTACATCGCGAAAGCGTTTCGTGTTTCCGGATTACTTATAAGCGTTGCCGCTGTCTGTAGGATTTACCTCTTCATAATTGTATAGATTTTGTTATCAAATATCAATTTGATCTTTGTATCTAATTTTGTAATAAAATTGAGTAAAATGTCGGTGTTTTCATTATACATACCACCTATTAGGTAGGTATTTCTTCAAGAATCTGTCTGAGCAGATTTTCATCTTAGGGTGTGAGCATGAGGTACCTTCTTACCGGCCTTGTGTCTCGGAATAAATTGCTTGTGTTAGTCTTGATTGACGAGCGAATAAACAATGCAGAATCACATTGAATATTGGCCGCTTAGGATCAACATCTGGTAGATTATGGGGAAGGGTTAATGTTGATTAAGCGTTGGCAAAGTATATTAAATAGATGATGACATGATTTCGTCATCAATTTCATGATTTTTTCTTACTAACGATGACCTAGACGACCTTACTACAAATTCCTAATAAATTGTAAATGACAAGGTTTTCGAGTATCAGTATCAGTGCAAAATAATGTGTCAAGATAAAGTCTGAAAAAAGTAGGTACTATATTTTTATGAATGTCATGTCATGCTTACTCGTGGAAAGAATGGCTTAGTAATGCAACTAGATACCGGTTAAACCTTATTGAATATCATCGATAGTATAATACATACAGTATTTTATTTATGTCAAAAGGGAAACACTTTTCACTAGAGCTGTACCCAAGTTATTTTTGCCCAGGAATATCCGTTTCGCACTTATTACCTGGTCACCCTACCGTACAATACACACGTTAAAAGTGGCCGGTAATTACAGCAAATGTGTTAACTAGCAGGACAAATTGACTGCAGTCACGGGATGTCTTAATCCTCACAAATGGATCAGGCCGCGGCCTCGGTGCTGTGCGATTTAAAGATTACCTAGTGGTTCATAACCACCATGGTCCGCAGACCACTGGTGGTCATTTTTTATGTGATAGGTGGCAGACGGATTACCTGATGGTAAGCGATTGCCGCCGCCCATGGACACCCACGACACCAGTGGAGTCATGCGCTGCCAGTCTTTAAACCCCCCTTTCCCCCGGATTGGGCCTCCGGTACCCTCAATCACGCAGCGAAACACACCACAGTGCTGCTTCACACCGGTTTTCTGTGAGGCCGTGGTATCACTCCTGTCTAGCCAGCCCATTCATGCCGAAGCGTGGCTATCCCATGGTAAGAGTCTTAAGAATTCTTAAGAAGAATTCCTCACTTTTTTAGAATTTCTTGTTACCCATACGTTCTTATAGGTACCTACTACTCATCATAACACAAGTTTAACATCTTAATTTGAAAACATTTCGATGCCTAAGTATGTGATGTTGTCTAAAACACAACGCAACTTTAAGAACCGCTGATCTCAATACATGGTTTTAATGGGATTGGTTAAAAACTTCAAAAGGTGAAGTGAGGGTATATTGACATAGTGATGCCTAACCACCTTATTATAAATCGCGATCTAAAATAATTACAGTACTAGAGCTCATGTCATCCCATTCCAACAAGCAATGTTAAAAGGGGCTAGCACGAGTTTTGTTCTGGGACTATACTTAGGTCGCAGTTTATGTAATATAAATAGGGTATAATATCTGTGCTGAGGATGAGGTTACGGATGGACTTAGTCCATGATTAAAGTGCAACCACAAATACACCACTACGTTGCAACCGCGGTTTGTAACTTTAAAATTATTAAAAGAAAATTAAAAAAAACCCCGACGGCCGCCATCTTGGATTTGAAATTTGTCACAATAAATATAAGAACACTCTTATTCTTCTTTCAAACAAAATCAAAATAGCTTCATTTGTTCGGGAGCTACAATGCCATAGACACACAAACACACGACACGTCAATCTTATAACACCTCGTCGTTTTTGCGTGGGGGGTTAAAAACCGGTCTAAAGCAACGCCTGTGCGTGTTTCGCCCAGTCAGGGTACCGGAAACCAAATTTGGGAAAAGGGGGTAAAGGTTGGCTGCGCATAATATTGGTACTTCATTACTTGGTGTTGCGGGTGATTATGGGTAGCGGCAGTAGTTTACCATCAGGTTATAGGTACGTCTACTAGCCTGCTACCTATCATATCAAAAAATCTGATTGAGGTTATTGACGTGATTCGTCTGCTCGTCTGCCACCTTACACATAAAAAAAATAATTAAAAAAAAAATTGCACGAAATCAGCTTCTACAAAAAATAGATCAAATTTCTTCATAAGTATTTATGTCGTTCACAAGGTTAGGCGTGTAAAAGTTTGTACTTAATCTTGCTTGCGTAATGAACACTATCGTCAAAATAAACCTTTAACTGTTTAACAAACGATAAGCTGATACCAAAAGGTGATCTCCACAAAATGGCTACAAAATGTGACTAACTAGTTTTATTATATCCGCTCAGACATATCCGTTACTACATCATCGTTTAATAAATCGTCTCCGGGCAAGGTGATTAGGTACTTTGTGGCCGAATGATACAAAAAATTAAGTCCGTTTGTTTAACAAACTGACTTAATTTTTTGTACCTATATCACATGACAGTTTTATAATATTCATTTCTTCTTAGTAGATATATATACCCACATTACACATACACGTTAGGTACACAAAATACACTAGACAAGCGTCCGTGGCACACATTCAGCTGGTCTCACTGAAAACCAGCGTCATGGCCTTTGTCTGGGCTGTGACATAAGCTGAGTGAGGGCCATTTATACTAGACGTCATAACACATCATAAGATTCATTTGGCACTGGACATGATTGAATATAGTTTGGTTTTTTTGTACCTTTTGTTTTATTTTTATGTATTTTTAATTGTTTTATGTTTTGTTTTCTGTTTGTGCCAAATTGTGTTATATTTACAATTGCTATATGTTCTGTGTTGTGATGTCTATAATAATAAATATTTTCTTTCTTTCTTTCTTTCTTTCTAACACAAGAATAGTAGAATGGCATCAGATCGCAGCGCTAAGAAGGCGTATCTCGGACAACCTACTGTCGTTAGGCGTCCACGCTATCGCTGGCGGGATGTAGTGAACGCGGACTTGCAAGATTTGGAAGCAGGAGATTGGCGTGAAGCTGCACAAGATCGAGACAATTGGCGGCATCTCGTATCGGAGGCCAAGACTCATTTTGGGTCGTTGAGCCATCGGAGTAAGTAAGTAAGTTTAATACTAGTACACTCATCATCATCATCGTCAGCCCATTTAAGTCCCCACTGCTGGGGCACGGGCCTCCCTCAATCACATGAGGGGTAATTGGCATACTCACCACGCTTGGCAGATGGGTTGGCGAGGGTTTTGATATAAATGCAGAGTTTTCCTTCTCTGGGTGCTGATGATCATACCAGCAGCTTTACCTTAGTCGCCTTTTACGACACCTCGGTAAGAGTGAGGGTGGTCTATTCTACTCTGCCGGAACACAGAACTTGCCTAGGGGTTATCATAGCAAATGTTCGGCATCACAGTGCTAACACTTTGCCATTAAAAGTAACTAACAAATCCCATTTTAAACTTTTTAATAAAAAAAAATGTGGCAGACGTGCAGACGGATCACCTGATGTTAAGCGATTACCGCCGCCCATGGACACCCGGGACACCATCCCTTACCCCCGGATCGGGCCTCCGGTATCCTCAATCACGCAGCTAAACACAGCACAGTCCTGCTTTACGCCGGTTTTCTGCGAGGCCGTTGTATTACTCCGGTCGAGCCAGCCCATTCATGCCGTAAGCATAAATATCAATCATCCGAATAAGGCCCGAATCGACAAATCTTTATCCGTTGATAAATCTATTGTATAACGTCAGATTTGTATGGAATGACATCGCTCTAACTTAGATTTAGTAAGGTCGAATGGGCCCTAAGACTAAAAGGTTTAATCTAACCTTCTTTTCCAAATTGAGATACAACCTGTGCAGATAAAGAATGGGATCAGAAATGGCGGCGCATCTATTCACTTCTCGCTCGCACACCCCCGAGTGCGAATATAGACGCAAATAGATGCGCCGCTATTTCTGATCCCATTCTTAATCCGCGCAGGTTGTAAGTAGTATGCGTTAACGGTACCTAACTTTAACCCTACTGTATTATTACCTTCTTATCGCATCGCTCTCTTTGATCACGTTTTTTTTTACAAATCTGTGGTAAGTGCGTAACGGCACTGTAACAATGTTGACCTGTCCAATCTTTTGAAAGATACGTATCTTTCAAAAGTTCCAATCTTTTGAAAGATACGTTTTTGCCAGGTCTACACTTCCATTTGCAATACACTTCCTTTTGCACTCATCCATTTGCAACTGGATGAGTGCAGAGATGCGGAACAGTGAAACGCTTCTGTGGAACATCGACTCTCAGATAGATGCGTGATTCTTTCCGCTCATTCAGATCATTCGGCTCACTCGGATCATTCAGTTCATTTGGAAAACTCGAACTCGAGATCCATTTGAGTTAAAACATTAGAAATTCGGAACAGTGTATCATTTGGCTGGGTAGAATCACTGAGTCGTTTCAGTAAAAGTTACACACGTCTAGTAGATATTTTTTTTATAATTATCGTTTAGATTCTCACATTTAACCGAATAATATCGGCATGCAATAACAGAGAGTTAGCGTTGTCTTAAGTTATAATAAAATAATACATAGTCAAAATAAAATCAATACAAAGAATTATAGTCACTCAAAAAATAATTAATATAATGTCAACAAAAAAATAATTAAATCTTACATTCCATAAATTCTTTAATACTGTAGAAACATCTATCACACAACCATTTATATAAACTATTTTTGATTTTTTTATGGGTAAATCCTTTAATGCTTCTGGCAACTTATTGTATTATTTGACAGACATATAATGACAATTTTTTTGGTAGCTCGTTGTTGAGCAAGATGGCAACGATTGTAGAGGATTGACAATGATTGTAGAGGACAGTATTGTAAGAAGGACATAACTACACCCATTGGTAGAGATCATGCACCATACTTCGATAGATAAGTAGATTAGTTAGTATAATCAGTTAACAGATTCACTGTTCTTAATCTACTGTGAGTGAAGTCAATGTCATATCAATTTAACTCGTTACTGTATTCTCGCTGTCAATCAATACTAAGTAGATTTGTTGTGATGGTATGCAGAGATTAATTATGTAGGTAGCCTTAATACATTCTTTCCCACGATACCGTTTTTAACATTCCGATTAGGTATGAGATAAATGCCTAGTTATAATTTGTTTCGAACTGCAAGCTTTGTTAACGTATGAATTAGATAGAAGAAATACCTTAGATATTCATATACTTTTTTACTCACTTACCTATTTTGATCTATCAATCGACAGCCAAGACCAAAAGTCGAATCCATTCAAGAATCATTGGAAGAAAAAATACTAAAATGTATTTTAATTAAGTTACAAGGTTGCTAGGTTAAATAAACAAATAAATATTTCACAACATCACATACATTGATCAGACCCTGAGATAGGTAGCTCAAGCACCAACAGCGGAATTACAAATATATACATTTAATACTTTTCTTTTGTAAATACATACTTATAATACATAGAAAACATCCAGAAAATGACAAGGCATTCCTTCCTTAAGAGCCCGCAACGCATATGTGATACCTCGGGTGTTGCAGATTTCCATGGGCGGCGGTGATCACTCACCATCAGGTGTGCCGTCTGCTCGTTAGTCCGCTATAATGTTAAAAAAATCAATCAATCACCTAAGTACCTATTCATACGAAGAATTAATAAGGAAAAGCCCTGTTTCATATTGTATTTAGGTAACATCGTCGTCGTCATTAGGATAAGGATGCGTCCATTTAACTAAAGCTTATTATTATAATTTGTGAAACATTTTCCTGTGAATATTGAATCTTTTTAATCTCTCAGAGGACAAACATTGAGTGGAAGCGTCAATGGTTGGTTTGAGGACACGTGACTAGGAGCAAAAATCTCGGTTAAGCAGGCATAGTTCGGGACTGGCATTCGTAGTACCGCTCATCAGGACAGTATCCCCATGAGGAAAACTTGAGGACTAAATCTGTAGTTTTTCATTACAGTTCAGCTTTGGACAAAAACAGCTTGTTGTTGGTTGATTGATGATTTAATATTTGTAGTCTCGCGTCTTGGTAAGCGTAGTGCAAGATGCCCTCAGGCCAGATGGAGTGACGACTACCGCAAAATGGCTGCGGCGATCTGTTCTGAAACGTCTGTCGGTGAATGTGTGGCGGATTTGGACCGAGTAGCCAAAGATCGATCGCTGTGGCGAACATTGAGAGGCCTATGTCCAATAGTGGACTGCAACAGGCTTATGCTGATGTACTTACCTAGTCGGGCTTAGGTACATCGGCACCATTGTAGTTCATAACGCTGCCGTCGCTCAATGATGCGATAGCATATTTGTCTTTTGGACCTTAGAAGTCGCAGGTTCAATCCCGGCACCAACCTTAATGTATTGTGTATTAATGTGACCTTGTATTTATTGGTTCTGAGTATTAGTACATTTTATATCGTATTTTTTTTTGTTCCATAAAAAAATATTGTTGAAAAGAGATGATTAATATTTGATTTACAAATAAGAGTTGGAAAATGTTGAAATATTAGGTACCTACTCAATTTTCTGTACTTGTAGACTCTACCTTTGTAGTTGATTTATATCTATCAAGTAAGTACAGTATGGCTTATAATTACATAATTATCAGTAAATGATATAAATCGGATATCTAAAGGCATGTTATCACTTTAATGATTAAGTAATCTCGAGTGGACATTATATCAATAAAAATAGAGGTCAAGAACCTCTTATGACCTTTTGTATGTTGTATCAAGCTGAACAGCTGATTTTTATTTCCAAGTCTCTGACTACCTAACTAACAATGTCATCATCAAGATTTTAGAATCCTGGAGTACAAAAAAAGATAATGAACATGAACTTTTTAGTGAAAATATCTTTTTATATGCATACTGTACCTCTCTATAGATTATCATGATGTTATTTTTGTAAGTTCGTATCCTATTAGTGCCTTTCTATTATTCAACCACATGGAACAAACAAGTAAAGCAAATCACCAAAAAAGTACCGGAGTTCGTCGCTCTGCGCGCGCGCAAGCAATTACTCCGGGACTTTACTTTTGCAGCAGAACACGCAAAGGTAACAATAAAAGCAACATAAATTATGATCACAAAAAGGTTTATTCAGAAACTTCTCTCCTTTTATCGTAGGCCAACCCGCCTCGATCCTTTATCCTACTAAAATAAATATTTCTTTCCTGCTCTTCTCGGATAGCAGCACTTTTATCTGTCCATGACCTCTGCATGCGATACACATGTAGATATTAAATTTCACATCACAAGTTAACTAGAACACTTCAACGCATCACGAACGTGAACAGCGACTCGATGACGTCATCCAGATCCTTGCTGAACGGAGACAGCTGACTCTCGCCAGACATCTTCTTTCTCTCCCCAGCGACTGTCAGGTGGTTCGGCCCCACCAGGTGCACGTTGTCTCCTTTCATCCTCTTCACAATTGTCACTATCCCGTTCCCTCCAACTAGGTTGATTGACCCGAAAGTTCTGGCGGACTTCGATGGTGCAGTCGTTCCCGATGACTTCGATCTCGCCAGAGTTGATCTGTACTCGGACGATGCAGTTGTTGCCAACTATTTTCAGGCGCGATGAGTTGTTTTCCATGGTCACTTTCTTCTTGTTACCAACGACGGAGTAGACCTTCATTTTAAATTGATTTGACAGATTGTTCAGTTCGAAGTTTGAATTTCTAAAGTAATCTTTACAGACGTCCTATCAGTAGCAAAGCAAGTAATGGAATGAGGTTCGGGCCGCGCCTTCTCAATTTATATTCGGAGGAGCGCGTGGCGCGTACGCATGGCGGAGAGGGAGGGAGGGAGTTCCCACTCGATGCGTCACGTCACTCATTGATGAACATAATATTATCTGAACTGAACTATATTCACCGTTACACTAGTCTTTTGGAGTTATTCCCCCGAGTGCAGGTAGAAACAACAACAAAGATTTTTTGTTGATTTACCTACCTGCTAAAGGTTGTTTAAATTTAGCTCTTCTGTATGTGCATTTTGGCGGAACTAATGTGAATACAATTGCTCAAATTTTCAAAACATTACCTATTTAGATTTTATTTTTATCGTCGAGATTTCGTTTGATTGATATGCTATCTGAGCCATCAAAACATGACATCTTAGGCTTACCGATATTATTTTACGTGTAGTCAATATTATTTCATCAGCATAAAAAATATACTTACGTGTAGATATTGCATGTGGTTGCGTATCATTTATAAGAAATTGTTTAAGAAACTTACACAATATTGAATTAATAATTCTATGGAATTTACATTAAGAACGACTACGAATACAGTAGTTAAGAGCTTAATAGGTAGTTATTTATCTGCCTTTTCATTATTTACTATATCGTATTTTTTTGTTGTTCCATAAAAAAATATTGTTGAAAAGAGATGATAAATATTTTATTTACAAATAAGAGTTGGAAAATGTTGAAGTATTAGGTACCTAACTCATTTTCTGTACTTGTAGACTCTACCTTTTAGTTGACTTATATCTATCAAGTAATTAGAGTATGGTCTATGATTACATAATATCAGTAAATGATATCAATCGGGTATCTAAAGTCATGTTATAACTTTAATGATTAAGTAATCTCGAGTGGACATTATATCAATAAAAATAGAGGTCAAGAACCTCTTATGACCTTTTGTATGTTGTATCAAGCTGAACAGCTGATTTTTATTTCCAAGTCTCTGACTACCTAACTAACAATGTCATCATCAAGATTTTAGAATCCTGGAGTACAAAAAAGATAATATGAACATGAACTTTTTAGTGAAAATATCTTTTTATATGCAGACTGTACTTCTCTATAGATTATCATGATGTTATTAGTCATTATGATTTTCAATGTAGGTATTTCTTTTTGTAAGTACGTATCCAATTGGTGCCTTTCTATTATTCAACCACATGGAACAAACAAGTAAAGCAAATCACCAAAAAAGTACCGGAGTTCGTTGCTCTGCGCGCGCGCAAGCAATTAGGTACTCCGGGACTTTACTTTTGCAGAACACGCAAAGGTAACAATAAAAGCAACATAAATTATGATCACAAAAAGGTTTATTCAGAAACTTCTCTCCTTTTATCGTAGGCCAACCCGCCTCGAACGTTTATCCTACTAAAATAAATATTTCTTTCCTGCTCTTCTCGGATAGCAGCACTTTTATCTGTCCATGACCTCTGCATGCGATACACATGTAGATATTAAATTTCACATCACAAGTTAACTAGAACACTTCAACGCATCACGAACGTGAACAGCGACTCGATGACGTCATCCAGATCCTTGCTGAACGGAGACAGCTGACTCTCGCCAGACATCTTCTTTCTCTCCCCAGCGACTGTCAGGTGGTTCGGCCCCACCAGGTGAACGTTGTCTCCTTTCATCCTCTTCACAATTGTCACTATCCCGTTCCCTCCAACTAGGTTGATTGACCCGAAGTTCTGGCGGACTTCGATGGTGCAGTCGTTCCCGATGACTTCGATCTCGCCAGAGTTGATCTGTACTCGGACGATGCAGTTGTTTGCCAAACTATTTTTCAGGCGCGATGAGTTGTTTTCCATGGTCACTTTCTTCTTGTTACCGACGACGGAGTAGACCTTCATTTTGAAATTGATTTGACAGATTGTTCAGTTCGAAGTTTGAATTTCTAAAGTAATCTTTACAGACGTCCTATCAGTAGCAAAGCAAGTAATGGAATGAGGTTCGGGCCGCGCCTTCTCAATTTATATTCGGAGGAGCGCGTGGCGCGTACGCATGGCGGAGGGGAGGGAGGGAGTTCCCACTCGATGCGTCACGTCACTCATTGATGAACATAATATTATCTGAACTGAACTATATTCACCGTTACACTAGCCTTTTGGAGTTATTCCCCCGAGTGCAAGTAGAAACAACAACAAAGATTTTTTGTTGATTTACCTGTCTGCTAAAGGTTGTTTAAATTTAGCTCTTCTGTATGTGCATTTTGGCGGAACTAATGTGAATACAATTGCTCAAAATTCAAAACATTTACCAATTTAGATTTTATTTTTATCGTCGAGATTTCGTTTGATTGATATGCTATCTGAGCCATCAAAACATGACATCTTAGGCTTACCGATATTATTTTACGTGTAGTCAATATTATTTCATCAGCATAAAAAATATACTTACGTGTAGATATTGCATGTGGTTGCGTAATCTTTATAAGAAATTGTTTAAGAAACTTACACAATATTGAATTAATAATTCTATGGAATTTACATTAAGAACGACTACGAATACAGTAGTTAAGAGCTTAATAGGTAGTTATTTATCTGCCTTTTCATTATTTACTATATCGTATTTTTTTACTTACTTCTCTAACATTATCCAAGCTTTTCATTTGAAGCATTTCCCGCGGGGTCTGTTATTATGATTTTTTCCGTAGATATTTTTTTCTTATCTTAATAAAATGTGACCCCTATGTTACATGGGAATGACGTAGCTTCCTTACACGGAATTCATAAACGGTCCAGTAGTTTATTCATCGTCAGCCCATTTAAGTCCCCACTGCTGGGGCACGGGCCTCCCTCAATCACATGAGGGGTAAGTTCGCATATTCAACGGGGCTTGTCAGAAACGGGTGTGGCGAGGGTTTTGATATAAATGCAGAGTTTTCCTTCTCTGGGTGCTGATGATCATGCCAGCAGCTTTACCTTAGTCGCCTTTTACGACACCTCGGTAAGAGTAAGGGTGGCCTATTCTACTCTGCCTGTCCTGAATATTTTAAATTTATATTTATGATAACAAGCTTTTGATTGCTCTTACCTGTAAAAGGTAAAAATGACAACTTTTTCTATACTTCATTTGTAACTTGATTTATCGGTGACTTTAAAGTGAGTAGCAGAACCGGGCATAAATATTTAAAATCGAATTTCGGATACAACTTTTCATGAATAAAACCCAAATCATCAAACCCTGACAAAACCTTACAGCCTACACATACAAATGTCACTGATGGAGTCAAATTCGTTATCATCAAATCTCGCTATCAAACTAGTGAAGGCTGACGTCACGCCTTGCGTTGTTGTTTGTATGGAGCGTTTTGAGCAAGTCTATTTTAAGTGATTTTTAAATTGTCCTATCTCGGAGAAATTCCAAGCTAACAAATCCATTCTTTCACCGATGTTTTCACTTTTGAAGGGTTCTTATATTACCAACAAGAGAAAAAAATAGGGCACAAGCCTCCTTAGTCATGTTTTTGAGCGGAAACCCCGGTTAGACAAAAAATAAAGACGTTTTAATGCACACTTGTTTAAGAATGTAATCATAATCGCTTTATAAACGCTATCTCTAGTGTTATTTAATAGCCGATGGCTATCAACACGGAATTACGTTATTATTTTTCTAAAGGGACTTCACCGACTATGGCGATTAGCTTCAAGCAATTACTATGTAAGTGCAAAAATAATGTATCTATAAATACATAAAATTACCTCAATTTTAAAATATGTAGGTAAAATTGCTTTGAATGTATTTTGGCAAAAATAGGCATTATGTTGCCAAGCATCACAGTTTTTGATACCTAACTATCTACTTAGATACCTACCCCATACCGTGAAATATCTTTCTTTAAGGTAGTCCTTAATCAGTGGGGCATTCCATCATTTTTGGGCATCGCTAATTGATTTTAATTGCTTAACTACCAAAACAATATATTTTAAATAATTACAGGGCTTCAGTCTCTCGGCAAACACTTATACTATTTATTTAATAACCACGCCCAAATGTTAGGTCTGTTTTGTACTAAAAAAATGATTCACGCCAAGTGGCCGCTTTTGGCGGTAATTCAAAATTCGAATGCAAAACCATCTCCTCCGTTTGATTTGGCGTGAATTAATTTTTCGCGTACGCGTTGGACCCAACATTTGTGCATGGTTATTTAATAAATAGTATAAGTGTTTGCCGAGAGGTTGTAACCCCGAAATTGTTTAAAATAGATCCGGTTATCCGGTCCATAGGTAGCTAACATTAAAATCAGTGGCGTCGCTGGTGTGCCCTACCCGTCACCTTAAGGCGAATTGTCATAATTTCAAAAATATTATCATACCGTTATTGCTCAGAATAGATCGTCATTCATGAATTTGTCGTCACTAGAATTAAGAAGCTTTGACGGGTAGCCCTAACTAGAGACACCAATCGATTTAAAATGTTAGCTAATAAACCGGATCTATTTTGAACAATTTCGGAGCGGAACTCTCTAAGCAAACATTTATACTAAGTATTTATTTAAAAATTTTGCACTACTTTTTGATCTGTTTTTGCACTAGAAATTAGGATTAACGCCATAAGTGGCCGTTTTTGGCGGTAATTCAAATTTCTAGCACAAAAGCAGAACCAAAAGTTAAGTATAAAAATTAAATAAATAGTATAAGTGTTTTCTGAGAGACCGCAGCTTCGAAATTGTTAAACAGGTATCCGGTTTAGTTACTAACAATTTTAAATCAATTGAGGTCGATAGTGTACTCTACCCGTCACCTTAAAGCCCCTGCGCTACCTCATCCTTATCTCAGAGTGTTTTTTTCCCGGTTGCGTCCAAATCTCAACGAAGCGATTGCCTCTGTCCCTCGCAACTCTTTTTTTCCAGGGGAACTGTGCTACCAAGGTACCTATTCAAATAAATTCTTCCCCTAATCTTATATTTAATTTTCAAAAAAAACTGTTTGAAAAGTTAGCTGAAAATTATATAACAATCCAACTAAATGTAACAATATTTAACTTTATCTTTGTATTTTCCTCATTTTATAGTTGACTACGGCTTCGCTTTGTCATTTAGGGGAATTATTGTAAAAACAAAAGTGTACATAATTCGCCTGATATTTTACCTCCATGATCAGAAAATCCCTTTAGTGGGAACTGTACGCGGTAGGTAACATCTAGGTTAGTGTCACCTGTTTACCAACTTCAGATAGGACAAATATAATATACAAATACAAATCTTTATTTTCAGTTATTTTGTTACAATATGCTTACATCTACAAATCAAAGCTAAGTTGTTAATACTATTATTATAAACATTTAGCGAAGACTACTCAGAAAGATGCTCCTATCCAATGTCTAATTGTAGGTATACAAGAGCATGAATTCTTAGATTCTTAGATTTTTGGGATCTTAAAATAGATTAAATTAAAAAAGATCCTAGTAATAAGTTAATAAATAACACATCGTTTTGGGGACATCAGTTTCATTCCGACCGGATTTCAGGCTGACCGGATGGCGCAATTGGTAGTGACCCTTGCTCTTACGCCAAAGGTCGTGGGTTCGATCCCCACCCTAGATTCAAACAAACATTCGTGCAATGAACACTTGTGTTTGTTCAGTGTCTGGGTGTAATATATGTATTTAAGTATATATTTGTGTTCCTCTGTTGCCTGATATCTGTAACACAAGTGCTTAAGCAACTTAGTACGGAATCAGGTCAACGTATGAGATGTTGTTAGAATTATTACAGAATTATTATTATTATTCTGCACCAAATTACCAATAGATGGCTCTAGGCGTTGATTAAATCGCGCAAGAGTTTCGTGGTTCCGGATTACCGAGGTGCCGTTGTATGTAGTGCCGTTGTATGTAGATTTTACCTCTTATTAATAAACACATATCATCATCAGCCTATCGCAGTCCACTGCTGGACGTAGGCCTCTCCAATTGTTCGCCACTGTGATCTATCCATGGCTTCTCGCATCCAGCTCTTACCAGCCATCCTGCGCAGATCGTCCCCCCACCTAGCCAGAGGGCGCCCTACATAACGTTGGCCCAGACGCGGTCTTCACTCTAGAACTCGTTTACCCCAATCGGTATACAAACAAACACATATACAAAGATAATAGTATATACCTACTAGTCTGTACTTTAATAATAATCTATAAACGAATTGCAAAACCAATTTATTCCTGTAGCAAAAATATAGTGTCAGTCAATTGACTGGCGCGATGTTTTTTTGCTAAGCATAGTGCTCAACTCGAGCTAAATTTAGCCGCGGCAATTCAATTAGCACCAGATTAGAATCACCTTTGAGTTGTTTTGACGAACGAAATGAGCATGTTTTAGGGTTCCGTACCCAAAGGGTAAAAATGGGACCCTATAATGCATACTTCGATGTCCGTCTGTCACTCTGTCCGTCTGTATGTCTCCGTCTCCAGGCTTTATCTCAAGAACTGCAACAGCTAGACAGTCAACATTTTCATAAAATTAGTTTATTAAAATTAAAATAAAATAAATATTTTTAAAGGGGTCTCCCATACGAAAATAAGCATTTTTTGCCTATTTATCATCATCAGCCTATTTAAGTCCCCACTGCTGGGGCACGGGCCTCCTCAATCACATGAAGGGTAATTGCCATACTCACCACGCTTGGCAGACGGGTTGGCGAGGGTTTTGATATAAATGCAGAGTTTCTTCTCTGGGTGCTAATGATCATGACAGCAGCTTTACCTTAGTCGCCTTTTACGACACCTCGGTAAGAGTGAGGGTGGCCTATTCTACTCTGCCGGGGACCACACGCCTATTTATGCCCGATATCAATAAACTGTAACAAGCAGGTACTTAAAATATTCATAAAATACTTTTAATTGAATATTTACTTTAAAAATATATAAAGTAATGAAATCAATTGGTACGGAACCCTTTGTGCGCGAGTCAAACTCGCACTTGGCTGTTTCTTTGGTATATTAGGTACTTATCTGCAATAAAAGTAGTACTACTGCCACACTCAGAGTCGTTGATTATCTTAGTTGGCTACTTAAGAAAAAATATTACTTACTTTGATACGCATAAAGACTACCGATACTAAAGTTAATGAACATTAGCTTTAATGACGTCTCTGAGTGCGGCCGTTAGTCACTATACGGGTAACGTCTTTGTCATAATTAAGATACTTTTAGTCCTAGTTAATCAGTGTAGTTTTAGGTAGAAGGTTCTGCCTCGAGGACTAAAGGAAACCGGTTTTTAATTTATTTCATTAATTCTAAATATTATATAACAAAAAGAGTGACAGTTAACGTTTATTCTTTAGAGTGGCCTTCATAGAGTATAGTAAACAGGTGGCCTTCCATGGCCCACCCACCTTATATGGAATAGATAACATTACTTACTGCCACACTCAGAGTCGTTGATTAACTTAGTTGGCTACTTAAGAAAAAATATTGACACTTATTTTTTTACGCATAAAGACTACCGATATTAAACTTAATGAACATTAGCTTAAATTACGTCTCTGAGTGCGGCCGTTAGTCTGTCAAATACTTAAATGGGATCGAAACTCAAATATACATACACAGAGAAAACCGGCGTGAAGCAGCACTGTGCTGAGTTTCGCTGCGTGAGTAAGGGTACCAGAGGCTCACTCTGGGGGAAAGGGGGGTTTAAAGGTTGGCAGCGCACTCGTGACTCTTCTGGTGTCGCGGCCGGCAATAGCTTACCATCAGGCGATCCGTCTGCTCGTCTGCCACCTATCACATAATATATTATAATATTTATAAATAAAAATTGAATTTATTATTTATTTATTAAATTTTGAATTATTTTTTTTTAATACTTACATTTTTTGTACTTACATACTTTGATATATGTATATATATCAAATCAAATAATTCTTTATTTGCATAGGCTTGTAGGTACACAGCACTTACAAATCGTCATACATTTGAATGACTTAAAACTATTTATAAGTACTTATGTATAATTTACATGTTAATACATATATGTATATGTTGATACGTGTACTTGATATGTACGTGTATATGAGAGGGCTCTGTCCAATAATAATAGGTAGATATAAGTAATGTATTTACTTACTTAGATTTTAGGTAGGTAGGTACCAAAATTAATTAAAGTTGATGCAGTGCTTTCAGAGTAACGACAGTAATTTTAATTAAAATAAAACCCGGTATTGAGGATGAAGGTAAATCGGAAATGACGTCTAAGGAGAAATCATATTTCTCACTGAATCATTACTAAATCTCAAGCCTTCGGGAAATCCCTTAAAAATCAGCAAATATCTAGATTCTTTACAAACTCGTTTTACTTGTCGACCATGCCGTATTCCATGCCGTATTCCGTGCCGTATGCCATGTCGTATTGTTTCATAGTATTTATAAACAAACAAAGTAGGTAAATAAAATAACAATACCGTTACATTATAAGAGTATTTTGCGTAAGGCCATGTTACTATGAAACAGCTTTTAATCGTCTGTGACTCATTTAATTCGATCAATGGGCACGTGTCATGAATAATAGAGCCTATTCTTAGTTAATAAAATACTGAGAAGACTTTCTTTAACATTTTTTTCAAAAATAACACTCAAATCTGGCGCCCTGACATGTTCGTCTCATTTCACCTAGTCTGATACTTTTCACTGCCATGCCAGTTCAGCTAACAGTAACGAAAGGTGACACAAACTCCTTATTAATATTTTTATTAAGGTTGACCCAGAAAAGGTAGATACCTACTCGTATACCTATATATACTGTTACTAACTACATGTTGGTGATTATTAGAAAAATAACGTCCCTTTGATCTAGTGGTTTAAGTACCGGGGCGTGATCTCGGGGTCCTGGGTTCGATTCCCGGGTCGAGCAAAAAGTATGTTTAGTATTTTTCGAACATACCTCGGGTTTGTAATCACCGATCCGCATTAGGCAAGCGTGGTGATTAAGCCTAATCCCATCATAGTAGCGTTGACTTGATTTCTATGATGGAGGCCTTTGCCCTGCAGTGGGACAGTACCTATATAGCCTAATACTATATATATCATATAGAAAAATATACAAGCATTAGGTATCACAATAACACGTGCTAACATGTTTACCTTCCGTTGTGGGACGTCCCCTGATAGGGTGGCGATATGCGTCACAATATGGGTGATATCCTTACTATGGATACTCTAAACCAGCGATTCTCAAACTTTTTTGGTAGGTATCGGAACCCTTTTGGAACCCTAACGGATAAAGCTCCAACCATAAAATAACACGCTACACCTATCATCACGTCATTCCCGGTTGCATTATAAGGTTGGTGTCATTTCGGATCTCGGGTGAGTTTGGACCATGATCCAGTATGTATTTGAAAACAGGTACATATTAGAATGTAGCAACTGCCGTCTCACATTAGCTCGCAACCCTTAATAAGCAAGGATTAACATCAATTTCAAGGTCAAGTAGGTACCTATATCTTCGTACATCTAAAAAAATAAAAAAAATTGCCTCAATGATCTAGATTTTTTTAACAATGAAAAACTTATAAATATTCAAATTTATTTTATAAAATTTTGTACATTTTAAGTGATTTTTAAGACTTTTTTATGGCAGTTTTTGATAAATTTTCTAATGTCAAACATAATTGATTTTTATGCTCATAACTTGTCTACACTTTAACTCGCCACACCGGTCAATAACCATTAAATTAACGTGTCTCTTTAATCACTCGACATTGGCAGAGTTACTATGTGTTCGCCGTAGGCAACACAGTAGCAGCCATAAAGAAAAAAAACTTGTCTACATCAGAATATATTACCAAACAAATGAACCACTCACTCACTCTTTCTTGGCGCAGACTCTAGTAGTAAATAGGCCCTTAATACAACAAAGCCTTATTGATACAAATCATATTACTTTTTTTTATGAACCACAATCTCACCTGATGGAAAGTGGCGATGAGGTCTAGGATGTAACTTAGATACTTCCGAAATGTTGCGTATATTTTAGTGTTGTCTGCAGTTTGAATCCGACACATGTAGGAACCATGCAAAACATATAGGTTTCCCTACGATGGTTTACGAGCGGTAGAAATACGCACTAACACACTACAAGACAAAAATTAATAAGTACTTAGGTGACTTAATGACTGTAAGGTACTAAGAAAGTTTAAAAAAATACTTCTAAATAGTATTAATCATTCAAAAGGGAACGGAAGAGCTTCCACTCTCCGATAACTAATGCATGTTTTCCTTCCTCAAGATAAAAAACTGCATTTTTTCCTTGTTGACTATTTCATTGCTTCCTACAAACATTATCAGTATCACATTAAATATAACACACGCTTACCACGGGCTTATCGAGTCGTAATCAAAAAGTTTCTTGGATCTTGTGACGACAATTAAATTCATGAATGACGATCTATTCTGAGCAATAACGGTATGATAATCTTTTTAAAATTCTGACAATTCGCCCTAAGAGAGGTTTCGTACTAGGTACATACTTATCTACATCCGATTCGGATCGTACTTAAGTCCGAAAACAGCCTTATCATTGATGATAAGTAATAGTTATATTATGTAGGTACCTAATGTCCTCCAACTGATTACGGATACAACGGCCAATCTCAAGAATCAGCCACGTTCGCTGGATATAGTATAGTGCTCAAGTGCACTCTCTTACCTATATTATATTCCGATGGTTCCGATTAGGTATACAAACACAATATCATAACACGACATCTTCACGTTTCATTAAAAAGGAAGAAGTAAAATTCAAACATTAGTTGTTGTTAAGCGATATGAATTTGTAGAATTCGTTAGACCTGTCCAGATGACCATGACCTCTCCATTTCTACGGACTGAATACAAATAGGAGGCCAACTGATCTCCCGGACGATCCTATAGCTGTTAAGGACGCATGAGTCACCTGTCTGGCTGTTACCAAATTGATATAACCGTGCCGCGCAATGGATGAGTCATGGAGGCGGCGCACGCGTCGATTTGTCACAGATTATTCGCTGGTGAAATGGGCCAGAGGCGACAGACGCTAATCGTTTGGCGCCTATGACTCGATTAGTATGAATCTTTTTTTTTAGAACTGTAGGCTAACGCTTGACCACAATCTCACCTGCTGGAAAGTGAGGATGAGGTCTAGGATGTAACGCGTTTGCTTAGAAGATGCATGTTCACTCTTGCCTTAAAGATGTCCAGATTGTAGTGGAAAAACAGACCTTGGCAAGGAGTTCCATTCCTTAGCCTGTCCGCATTATGAACGTGGAGGCGCTTCGTGCGGATAAGGGGCAAGCCAACAACGTATGGATGAAACCCCTCGCCGCGCCTTGTTGTCCGGTGGTGGAATGGGCTAGGGGGGATCTTCGTACGTTGATAGGTATATTTAGATGAACTTGTGCCCGCGACGCGACGTCTTCAGGAAAGAATAACTATTTCTCGGGCAGACTAAATCCTTCGAGCTCGAGTATTCATGGTACCATATTGAAATGTTCAAGAAACGCGATAAAGGCCGGTCACGTAATTTGTCCATGGGCGGCGACGCATCACATACTGCTCTCGCTTGCTCGTTTGCCTACCTTTCCCATAAAAAAAACTGCCTGGGCTGTGTTTCGCCGAAATGGGGGTTAAAAGATTGGAAGCGCACTTGTGACTCCACTGGTTTTGCTACGAGTATCTATGAGCGGCAAAATCAAACCAACTGCTACTCTGCCACCTATCAGAAAAAAATAAGGGATTCGGCGGGTAGGGCTAAAACAAGCCGCATGGGCTGATGCAATTTATAGGTTTTAAATTAGTGTCTAATGGTTTTTAGTGTACAAATTTGAGGTTTATTTGTACAGTGAAGTGCCGCAAAGTGATCCTAATTAATAAGAATCGTTGGATTGTATCGTTTTTAACACTGCTATTGTGTGTCGAGTGCGTTGTCTCGTGACAACTTACTTGGACCAAATAGTCTTAAAACCTGCGATTGCTTTTAGAGTGATATGCGCTGAATCCGTAGGTCAATAAAACGTAAAACACCGGCGTTTTATTGAGTGACTGTGACTTTAACTGACTTCGACTGTTGACTGCCTACTTATTCTCAATAAGTTACTTGACATTGGCGAATTATCTTCAGGTAGACCCACTCAGCTGGCCCTACTGAAAGCAGCGTCATGACCCTTTCAGAGCCAGCCAGCCAAGCCAGCTACTACCAAGCCGCCCCATAAGCCTGCATCCGTTTTGCCACTTCCGCCAGCCATCCAGAAGCCATTTTAGTGGGGGGCCAGCATTTATAAAGCAGCGCCGCTCAGTTCTAAGCCCAGTTGTGTACTAGCCACTGCCTAAACCGAAACTCTGCCGGTTAAGCTACCGATCGTTTGTGCATTTATGATAAGCACGAAATAATTAATTAATTGAAATAAATAGTGTGTGTTTACGTATCAAGCCTTTTTTATTTATGCCACTTGTTTCATAATAATAAAAAATAAGTGCACTTAATTCTATGACCTGCCTGAGTCTAGGCAGACCGCAGCCATCTTAGACGCCATAGTCGCAGGCGCAGGGCGCGCCGATGAGCGACAATATGAATCTCAGTTTGTATCTAGGTAATACGTAAACATGAAGCAGTCAGAACATGAAGCAACAGATATTTTAATTCGGGAACGTTGACCGAGTGACTAACGGAAACTTGAGTAGGTAGGTAAATATAATTTCGAATAATATTGGATTTAGGTTTATAAAATTGTTATTAATACACGACGCCAATCGATTTTAATTTTAGCTACTGGTTTAGTAGATCTATCTTAAACATCTATCTATTTTTAATAAAATAATAAATAAGAAATAGTTTATTGCTCTCTTATTGCACAGTTTAGGTACATACAGTTTTAACAGTCTGTTTATACAGCAATATGTGGAGACAATTGGAAATAACTCAGCTTATGCTGGCATGAGCGGCTGGCACCCATTCAGCGCTGGTTTTCAGTTATTTCCACTTCTCTAAGGTCTTAGCGAGAAATTTTGGTCTTTAGGGCTAAGAATTAAGATACACATGCAAATAGTTACAAGTATTTTAAATAGGGCGCAAAAAAAAAACCTGATAAATTACCAAAAAAAAAACTAATTATGAGTTAACGAATTAAACAGTTTCGGGGTTACAATCTCTCGGCAAACACTTATACTATTTATTTAATACTTATACTTAACTTTAGGTCTACTTTTGTACTCGAAATTTGAATTACCGCCAATAACGGCCACTTTTGGCGTGAATCAATTTTTCGCATACAAAAACGGACCCAACATTTGTGCATGGTTATTTAATAAATAGTATAAATGTTTGCCGAGAGATTGTAACCCCGAAATTGTTTAAAATAGATCCGGTTAGCTAAAAATTAAAATCTATTGCTTCGCTAGATGTGCCCTACCCGTCACCTTAAGTACAGTGGCGGACAGGTCAAGCTATACAAAACTGTCAAATTTCCTCAATCGACTTTCGAACTCAATGTGTAACAATATAAGGTTTATAATCGAATGAAGAAATTTGACAGTTTTGTATAGCTTGATGTGTCCGCCACTGTACATACCTAAATGTGGTGTAGTATAGTATACCTACGTCATTCATTAGAATTAAACAACAAACTTTTCTGGATCGGTTTATAAGTAGATACACACATTTGGATCGGATGTAGTAGACGGAGGTAAACCCACAGACTAATTAGGTACCTATATCTAACTCGTCTCTGCATTTATATCAAAACCCTCGCCAACCCGTCTGCCAAGCGTGGTGAGTATGGCAATTGCCCCTCATGTGATTGAGGGAGGCCCGTGCCCCAGCAGTGGGGACTTAAATGGGCTGATGATGATGATGATGATCTAACTCGTAACCTTACCTACCTACTTACCTATTAAAAGGCGATTCTAAAAGATACTATATGCAGAAAACCACTATTCTTTGCCAATAGCCAACTTGTAGGTCCGTCGGGTCTCTAACCGCCTGAGAAAAAGTCTGGACTCCGCCCGTGATGACTCATGTGCGTGTGCGCATTCCGTAGTTTTTGCCTCGTTGCGGCAAGTCCGCGCCGTTGGTCCCTCTTCGCGGGAAATTGATGACTGGATTGGATTTTTTAGATACAAACTTGTTTTTGTAACGTCTTTTGCGAAATGTGTCAACGAAGTAACCAGTAAGATTACTGATCTTCTGTTGCTGAAACATTACGGAAAATATTGAGCCACCTGCACCTTATGGATACTTTCTGAAACTGTCAACAATTTTTGAGATAATGAGCATGTAAGTTACCATTATAGCCGTGTGGTCCCTGGCAGAATAGAATAGGTCACCCTCACTCTTACCGAGGAGTCGTAAAAGGCGACTAAGGTAAAGCTGCTGGCATGATCATCAGCACCCAGAGAAGGAAAACTCTGCATTTATATCAAAACCCTCGCCAACCTGTCTGGCAAGCGTGGTGAGTATGGCAATTACCCCTCATGTGATTGAGGGAGGCCCGTGCCCCAGCTGTGGGGCTTAAATGGGCTGATGATGATGATGATAAAGTTACCATTATTCCATTGGTCCGGTTCCCCTCTGTCTAAGGGTTGCGAACGTCAGACGGTGTCGATTCATCGTATGTAACTAGGTTTATTCCAGTATTTACCTACCAAACCTCCCTTTTCATACAATCATGGACTAATTATTAGTCCATGATACAACGTTCTTTTAATTTTCATATCGTCGAGCATATCTATTACATACGGGTTATATAGGTAAAACTAATAATAATAATAATAATTCTCACAACATCTCATACGTTGACCTGATTCCGTACTAAGTAGCTTAAGCACTTGTGTTACAGATATTAGACAACAGAGGAACACAAATATATACTTAAATACATATATTACACCCAGACACTGAACAAACACAAGTGTTCATCGCACGAATGTTTGTCCAGGGTGGGGATCGAATCCACGACCTTTGGCGTAAGAGGCAGGGTCACTACCAATTGCGCCATCCGGTCAGTCAGTAATGCAGTACTTAAGTAGCTACCTACGAAAGCTTTTTATTTTATGAAACCGTGAACTTACTTAAGTAAGTACTCTCTTATGAAAACTAAGATATGGGCGGTCGGAATAAGCAGGTATGCCTCTGCACAGAGATACAAACCTTTAAAGATAAATGTCCTTTAATATTGTGACGTCTTTGTGTATGTTTTGTTCTGTCTTGGTTTTAGATGGTGCTTGGTGATAAACTCAATTAAGATAAACATCAAAAGGATTTAACTCGCCACACCGGTCAATAACCATTAAATTAACGTGTCTCTTTGATCACTCGACATTGGCAGAGTTATTACGTGTGCGCCGTAGGCAACACAGTAGCAGCCATATAGAAAAAAAATAAAGATAAATGTCAAAATATCCCTTTTGTTATTTTTTTAGGTCAACAGCTTACCCGAATGTCGAATAAAACGAAGATAATGTTGCAATGTTTGAATGCAAGGGTTTCCTTCATCCATCATTATCAGACAAATTAGATCATTAATGTAGGTACTTTTAGTCACTCATATTCGGATGTTTCACAAACACCAACATAGTTTATGATAAGATAAAATAACCGGAACTGATAAAGTAGTTAATTGTAGAGAAGGTCTATGACTCATTATTTTTACTTTTACACCTGTCGCTAAGACATTAAATACCTCAGTACCTACCTACATTAGAAATAAAACAGTTTCAGTTGACCTACCAAGGAGCCTACCTGGATTTGTAGGGCCGAATGTATGGAATTTCTTTATTCGAGTTCAATGTCGAGAGCACGAAAATCGGCCCTCTACTTTCATTCATAATAAGTAGGTACCTAAGTAATGTGTATAAAACAGTCTATACTATCTTGTAATTTAATGCAACATTCAATTATTCAACAGGGATTAGGCGCCCACTTCGGTAAACCTTTTCTCGAGTGTACTGTTATAAAATGTTATTTAAAGTGTTAAAAATATTATTTCACGCTTCTTTTGAAGCCTGTTTATTTTTCGTAGATTTTTTTTTTCATACTTTTTAGTGTCTCATTTTTTGGCAGGCTCCCCCTTTCACCCTCGCCAAATAACTAAATAACTAATTGTGAGTGCAGTATTCAAAGAGTTATCCTTTAACTCTTTTTGAGGAGTTGACCTTCCATCATCAGCAGAGCCACAAAATTAATTCAATCTTAAAAGAGGGAACTCTCAAAAAAATTTGAGAGTTCCCCTCAATTTTTCCAGGATCCCATCATCAGATCCTGATATCCTGATCATGGTACCAATCCGGGAATATCTACTTTCGAACTAAAAAAGAATCATCTAAATCGGTTCATAAATGGCACAGAAAAAGCACAGATTTAATAATGTGTGACACACACACAGTGGCACTGGACCGATCTGTGTGGAGATCATTTGGGGAGGCCTATGTCCAGCAGTGGACGTTTATCGGCTGTAATGATTATGATGATAAAAATGTGTGAAAGTTTCGAGCATCACCATAAGTTACAGCGATGGTAGCTCAGTGGATAAGAACCTGCGCCACCTAAAAGGGAGGTTGAGCATGCACCTAAGGAGGCTTCCAATAAAAAAAACATTTTTTAATTTAGTTTTTAAATTATTCATTAATATGCCGGAAGTGACGTAGGTAGTATTGAGGCTCAACGTATTGTGATGTCTGTGCTATATGTCCAATAAAAAATGTTTACTTAGTTACTGTCACTGTCATTATTTTGTCTTGTCATTTTATGATGAAATTTGATATTCTTTTTTAAATCAACGTGAGCAAAAGCGTTATTAATTTGTCATGCCGAGTGATGACACCACAGGACGATTTTTACATTAAATTTTTTTTCTCCATAAATAACTGTTTAAAAATTCTGAAATTATTATTCTTAAATTTCTATGAGTCTAATCTAGAAATATTATTTTTATTTCAGAAAAAAGAAACTGTCGTATTGTCCATTTCGTTACGATTTTTGCCAAAAAATAATAGTGTGTAGGTACTATTACATCCTGAGGATCTATTCTCGAGCGCTCGAGAAATCGAGTTACAGATTTGTATAGACGAATGTATGAAATCTCTTAAGGCCGCGTTCCGAGATACGCTCTGAGCGCTGTCAGCACTCACAACGCCAACAGCCGTTCCGATTTAGTTTTCGTGCTTAGAGCGTTGATAGCAATATTTCAATACGGAACGATCTGTTGGCGCGTTAACAGCGATTATGACGTTTTTCAAACGGATAGTTCGCCAAAGATTAAATTATTATATTATTTTTGTCTGTTATATCTATTCCTTAAGTAATTAAATAGTTTTTATGAAAGAAAAACGTTTATTTGAGGTAATAACACAACAAACAATACTATTTTTGAAATGTCACTTTTGACAGCGAATGCAGTAATATTGCCTCTGAGCGTGAGCACTATTATTGCAAGATGGCGCCGATAATGACGTCATGCATGACGTCAAGAAATTGTTTATGGACGCGCTCACGTCAAAACGGAACGACTATTAGCGCGCTGACAGCGCTCAGAGCGTATCTCGGAACGCGGCCTAAATTCGACTTCAAATGTCGAGTGCACAAGAATTGCCCGTTTGAATGTTATCGCATTGATCATAAAATATTCATATCTTTTACAATATAATTCGCAGAAGAAATATCTACGTGGGCTGATAAAATAAAAAACAAATATTGACATCATACAAATATGTATTCTAAATATGTATGTATGTAAAATTTACGACTAGTTATTGCTCAGCAAATATATTACTTGGAATTACAATATGTTTATGTTGGTATTCGGGTCGTTGTTGATTACGTCACATTAATAATTATTACATGATTAATTTAATTATTTATCTCAAATAGGGTGTATTGGTAAACAGTTGTATCCTTTTAAACACTTATTCTTTTATTTAGAACAATTTAGCATCATTATTTTTTTTTAAAAATTCACAAAATTCTTTAAATTGTATGAGTATGTGACTCATACAATTTTTTTACGAATGCTATAGATAGATAGATAGATATACTTTATTGCACAAAAAAACACAACTTTAAAAGACATTACAGAAACTTAATTGTACAATTTCGGCGGTCTTATCGCTGGAAGCGATTTCTACCAGACAACCTCACATATTTCGCGTATTTTTGTCTAAAAAGTTGTTCCAAAAAGTGTTTAAAAGATTTCACTGTAGGTATATAGCTATAGTACACTCTAATGTAGCTACTCTAATCTCAAACTTTAGTAAAAAAGTATGTAAAAATATCTTTTGAGCGTTTGACATCTATTTCTTAATTTAGTAAATACAATCGGTACATAAACTACCTCCTTAGCACATAATGGTTTTACTTAATATTATTTATATGAAGCTTGTTAGGCGCGTCACCCACTGGTATGTCGACGCGGCGGTTTGTCATGCCTATTCAAATGAGAAAGAAGTAGCCCGTGCCTCGACTCTACCTCGAGACCAATCCTAAACCGCGCATCGACTCTACTTACCACTGGGCGCTACGCCTCAGTGGTTAATTACGTTTGGTATCACTACACTGGTATTTTAAAATTTGAAGAAAACATTGAGATTATTTTGATCTTGCATGATTTCATTTATACTTAAACCGTTATTTTTATATCGTTTACACCTCGAAAACCTCATAATGGGTTTTTATTATTATATAGGGGGCAGACGAGCAGACGTGTCACTTGATGGTAAGCGATTGCCGCCGCCCATGGACACCTGGAGCCCAATTCTCGTGCTCGTGATATTTATTTTCATACGACATATATCACTAAAGAGGCCGTGTGGTCCCCGGCAGAGTAGAATAGGCCACCCTCACTCTTACCGAGGTGTCGTAAAAGGCGACTAAGGTAAAGCTGCTGGCATGATCATCAGCACCCAGAGAAGGAAATCTCTGCATTTATATCAAAACCCTCGCCAACCCGTCTGCCAAGCGTGGTGAGTATGGCAATTACCCCTCATATGATTGAGGGAGGCCCGTGCCCCAGCAGTGGGGACTTAAATGAGCTGATGATGATGATGATGATATCACTAAAAAACAGTTTTTTTGTATGGTTTTCAGATGATATCCGCCATGTTTTCAAAATATCACGAGCACGAGAATTGGGCTCCTGCGATATCAAAGAAGTCACAGGTGCGCTGCTAGACTTTTTAAAAGGGAGTACGCTCTTTTCTTGAAGGTTTGCAGGTCGTATCGGTCCGGATACACCGTATCGGTATCGTGAATAAAGTCTATTTAGCATGTTAGATCAACAAAATAAGCGACTTTATTCACGATACCTATTATGAGGTATTCGGGATATAAACGATAAAAAAATAACGGTGTACATAATAGTCACATTTTTTTAGATTTTCGCGTTGCATTATAACTATAATGTATCAATACGGGGATTAACACGATATTTATTATGTGAAACAACATTGTGTACTCACATATTTGGCTCGACGTTTCGGCTACGTTACAGCAGCCGTGGTCACGAACGGAACATTGGTGGTATTACAAAGCTTTTTAATGTTCGGTTAGTCCGCTCGTGACCACGGCTGCTGTAACGTAGCCGAAACGTCGAGCCAAATATGTGAGTACACAATGTTGTTTCACATAATAAATATCGTGTTAATCCCCGTATTGATACATTATAGTCACATTTTTTCCGTTAAATATAAAAATTTAAAAACACATATTTTAACTCTAAAATCACACATTTCGCTATGATATTAACAAATAGATCTACATAAAATCCCGATTACAGTTATATTGAACCTGAGAGGCAATTATCGTACACTCGACATTGATGTCTAGAAGAGATTTGTATGAAATCTCTAAATTCAACTTCAATGGCAAGTGCTCGAGAATAGGACCCCAGAATTAAAAAATATCAAAATTCTAATTCTAAATAAATTTTGCTACTTATTATTTAAATAAAGATGAGACTTTCCTCCGAGTGCCTACTTCTACCGAATACTTCACTTCTTAACTTAGGGAGCATTTCAAACATACATTTTGCTTGTTGACTTAGAAAGCGAAAGCTAGAATGTTTGAGTAGCTCTCAAAAGTTTACGAGTAAACTGTTACAAAAAGAAACATAACCAACATTTTATAAAAAAAATATCAAAGAATACAATAGTATTCTTTTGATGATATTCATAATCAGATACATAAAATTCATTATCAGATAATTCATTATTATTAATCGAAGTGTTCAGTTACAAAGACTTGGCTGAGAAATCAACTCTTTGAAAAATATTGAATACTTTGTACATCTTAATATGGCTTCATATTCATCATTATTTAGTTTACCTAAGTATCACATAAAGATACATTCGTTTGTGGGCACAATACACAAATAATATTATTATAATTACACGCTGAGATAATAAATAGGCTTTTTTATGTGATCACCTGATGGTAAGCGATTGCCGCCGCCCATGGACACCCGTGGAGTCACAAGTGCGCTGCCAACCTTCAAACCCCCCTTTCCCTCGGATAGGGTCTCCGGTACCTCACTCACGCAGCGAAACACAGCACAGTGCCGTTTCGCGCCGGTTTTCTGTGAGACCTTGGTACCACTCTAGTCGAGCCGGCCCATTCATACAGAAGCGTGGCTATCCCATGGCATGTATACAATAGGCCTACAGACTGATTTACATACTGTGAGCTAATCTACGCTGAGCAACTGCACTGCAGTAACTCGCACGAGCGAGTTAAGTAACTTGCATGACAAGTTGAGTAACTGTCTACAGATTAGGCACTAACTCGAACTGTGAAAACCATTCGGAAACCTGTATAATCCAGAATACTAGTGCATTACATTTGTTAAACAATCACAGCCACATTTCTCGAAAACTATCCCATGCAGGTGTCAAACACAATTAAAATATATAAAAGATTCAAAAACCCGTAGTAGCAAAAAAGCTACCTTAAATGTCGTTCATCAAAATCTAGAAATTTATGCACATGACTTTAATAGAATATATTTTCGGTTGTTGACATCGCGTCCGTTGTATTGGGGCCATCGCGTGCGAATAATCCGCAAGATAGCGTACTATAGGCCTGATGTCCATTTACAAGGTGATTGGGTATTTTAGACGTGATATGTCAAATTGTCAATTAAATCAGCCAATGATGTTGAAGTTGGACCTCAGTTCTCAGGAACGCCATCTTGCGGATATTTCAGACGCGGTAGCCCCTATTGTAACGTGGGCTCTCTTGCTTACTCTCAGGTTGAGGAGAGTCAATATACTGTGTCACCTTAAAAAATAAAAACTTAACAGATCACTAAATATAAAAAAAGTTAAAAAAAACTGCTTTATAATAACGTAAAATTGCTTTCCCGACCTTATCTTAGAAATTATTCACCAAGAAAACTACGTTTACCTACCACAAAATAAATATAAATTAAAATAAAAATTGGCTAAGATATTCGCTGTTTTATTATAATCCAATTTATTTCAAGAGAGGTG
This sequence comes from Marasmia exigua, assembly GCA_019059595.1. Lineage (NCBI taxonomy): Eukaryota > Metazoa > Arthropoda > Insecta > Lepidoptera > Crambidae > Marasmia > Marasmia exigua. The sequence continues at coordinate 601,232 of CM032467.1, forward strand.
GTGTAAACGTCAAGTTTTAAAACATTTTCACATTAGCATAGTCTAAATGTATGAGATTGACACATTGACATCTGTCAGTTTACTCCACATTAAAAATCTGAGTTTAGCTTAAGGTAACGCATTGACAAAACTACTAGATTTGTACTAATTGTGCCGATTATGAGACATTTAAAAACAAAAGTACAACGGTGAATCCACAAAGGAAAGTATTAAGATTTTTTTGAGACAACATCTTGTCATAATTTCTTACTACAAGTAACCACATTTTTTTTAACTGCTTAAAGTGGTTACTTTTGGCAATAATAAGAATTATGATTAATAGGGTATTCGACTTAGCTCGAGATTTTACGAAATATAAATATTTTCCCAAAATATAGGTAAATATGTGCCAATAGCAAAAATTCTCAATTAAAAACATAATGTCTAGCCGGTTTATGGTCATTCAAAGATTCATGGGCAAGTCCATTTTAAAAGTATGAAATTATTAAAAAATATTATACCATTCAATAATTCATACAATTTGCACCAGCTATTATAACAGAACCATTGACATATACGAAACATTTGATATAGCTACCATACAAAATTCGAATGAAATGCATACAAAATACTTGCGTGTGACGTCACATCTCGGTAGCCATTTGTATGGAGCGTTTTGGGTTTGCCCAAAATATTGTGATTTTAAAGTTGTGATATCTCAGGTAGTTTAAATGAGAATCAAGTAATTTTCAACGATGTTTCTATCATTGAGAGGTCTTTTCATTACAAAAATAAAAAAAAATAGTCAAATACCGTATTGTACGAAGATAATATTACAGAAGTACGTATAACAAAAAAATCTTAATACTTTCCTTTTAGGATTCACTGCAATATTTTTTTTAAAAAAGGTCTCATAATCGCCACTATTAATTCAAATCGACTGGTGGCGCTAGTTTCGTTAATGCGTCACCTTAATAAATTTGAAAGGGTCTCAAAAAGACGAATCGAGGATCACTAGGAAACATTACAATCTGTAATTATATTACATTTCTTCATAACATATCTTTTGAAACTGAGTGACTAAAGGCTTTGTATTCGCACTGAGATCCAATTTCAATCCAAGTATGGCAGCAAATAGTTGTCTACAATAGTAACGTTCATATGCCAGTTGAAATGGTTCACCCCTGGGACGGTCACGATGCGGAGTCGGCCGCTAGCGTCGAGCGCGCGGAGCCCTATGCGGTCCTCGATGTATATGTCTTGCCCTTTCATTTCTATCACTGTCTCGTTCGCGTCGTAGTAGCCGAATTGACTGAAATGAAAAAATAAGAATAAATTCGTTGAAAATAAAAAAAAAAATGATTCATAAAACAAATTCGTTAATAATATCAAATGCGTTGAAAATAACAAATTCGTTAAAAATAACAAATATGTTAGAAGTAACAACTGTGTTATAAATAACTAGTTTGTTAAAAATAAACAATTCGTTGAAAGTAACAAATGTTAATAATTTAAAAAAAAACAACTTTGTTAAAAATAACCAATTTGTTGAAAATAAGAAATTGGCGAAAAATAACAAATACTTTTAAAATAACCAATTGGTTTAAAATAACAAATACATATATATAATTATTCTCACAACATCTCATACGTTGACCTGATTCCGTACTAAGTAGCTTAAGCACTTGTGTTACAGATATCAGACAACAGAGGAACACAAATATATACTTAAATACATATATCACACTCAGACACCGAACAAACACAAGTGTTCATCGCACGAATGAAGATGATAATGTAGATATATTATAGAATGTTAGAAGTTACAACTGCGTTATAAATAATAAGTTTGTTAAAAATAACCAATTCGTTGAAAATAACAAATTTTAATAATAACGACTGAGTTAAAAAAATCAACTTTGTTAAAAATAACCAATCGTTGAAAATAACAAATGTTAAAAAAACAACTGTGTTAAAAATAACTACCTTGTAAAAAATAGCGTTTAACTTTCTTTCTAACTTTTTTATCACTGTTTTAATAGTTAATTTATTTTAACATGTTAATTTAATGGATATAACTTAACGCCCACCACTACAGTCGATTGATTGATGTGTAAGGGTTCTGGGTTCGATTATGTTGCATCTTAAAAGAAATCTGTTCGTTATTTTAGACACACTTCATTTATCCACATTGTCCCTTGTTGGGCAAAGGCCTTTCTTAAATCCCTGCATTGCTCTCTTTGGCATTATATCTAAAGCATTTTGTGGCTATTCTCGGGGAAAGCTATTCAAGTCATCGTAGGTACCGTCTTATTTGGGTCTACCGGCCATTTTCAGCAACCATCATTGAAATTTTCACATGTTTAAGTAATTACCTAACTTTTTCTTTTTAGATATGCAGAGGTGTTGTTAGTGATGGTCGAATTATTTTAAGGGTTTTGTTAGTAAAAAGTAAGTCCGTTATTGGCTGTATGTTTAGTGTATAAACTCAAACTCAAACTCAAAAGTGTTTATTGCATTCATGAATGTTACATACAGGTGGTAAAAAATATTCCAGTACATCATGTTACCCTTTTGGGCATAGCTAACACAAAAATATTACTTGGTAAGGTGCAATGGACATTTAGTAAAGAATTATCATCATGGTGTCTACGTTTTATTTTTATTTTTTTTTATTTCTAATGAAATTTACGGACACTGGTTCCGTGCCTTTATTGTGCTCGTTGTTTAAGTGTTACAAATTATTTTTGAAATTTGCTCCGCGATAAAATTAAACTAAATTAAATTACAATAATAATCTTAAGTTTAGGCAGTCATGCATGGTTAATGTTAGTAAGATGTATATATATATTTTTTTTAATATAGTGTAGTGTTACGTTTTATTTTTTTAATGTAGTCATTATCATGTTAGAAAACACATTTTTTTTTCTTATTTAGTAGTAGGTAAAGTATAATAATTATTAAGATTTTATTGCTAATAAGTTCAATATTATTATTATAGTGTGAAGTTTTTGTCATCAAAATATTCGGCCAAACTATAGTAGCATTTTTTTAGGATTTAAGATTATGTTCTAATTTTAAGAGCTGTGGATTTTGTGTTTTTAATAAATAAATAAATAAACCCATTGTTTTTAATGTTTTACTTAAATTTATTGTGACTTTATCAAAATAATTTTACCTGCTCTGCCAAGGAGTGATAACGTTGTCGTCGGGACCTCCAATCAGAACTAGCCTCTTCAAGTTTAACAGATTATTCTTGAAGTCATCTGATTTTGCTGACCTGAAATAATAAATAAATAAATTCAAACAACATCTCATACATATATTGGCCTGATTCCGTACTATATAAGTAAAATTACAAATAAAATACTTAAACAAAAATACATTACACCCAGACACTGAACTTAATACGCACATTGTCCATGGTGGGCATCGAACGACCTTTGACGAATGTTCAGGGTCACTACCAAATGCGATATCGGACAAGTCACATTTTTTTTATCCTTAAATAAAATTACCAAATATTCAATAAGTATTTCAAAACATTCATGAATATCATTGTAACTAAGACTAAATTAGTGACGTCATTTAGTTGTACTAATTTAATATTTTAATAAATTGTAAAAAAAAAACAATGATAATAATTTCAAAATTGTTACCTACTTAATAGTTTTATCTTAATATTTATTGCATTGAAATAATGTGATATCGGCTGATAGAAAAGATTTTTAAAATGCGGAATCAAAGATTAATTCAATTTCGTAAAAAAATATAATCAATGTTTTACTAAAAACGAATTAATTATTAAACTAACAAAAGTAAAACAAAAGAAATGACAAAACAAAATACAACGGTACAAAAGTACAGGTTCCACCGAGATTTGAACTCGGATCGCTGGATTCAGAGTCCAGAGTGCTAACCATTACACCATGGAACCGGCTGTCAGGAGTGTCGAAATTGATAACCAGAATCTTGGAGATACTCGTAAATAAATAAAATGCAATGTATAGCTAATTATTTTGTTGAATTGCATATTAATAATAAAATAGCAAATGTTATCAGAAACAATATGGTTGAAGTACTGGACGAAATGTGTGGCGTGATTTGAGATCACCAATGCTATTTATAAACAATAGATGACTTAACCTATTGTTTATAAATAACATGAGCGTGACATTACCATTTGACATACTTTGCGAGCAAATAATAGGAGTAAATCCAATACATTGCAGACGATCGATTCAATATTTCTTCTCGTTAAATACATTCCAATTCGAAATAAAAACGTGGTTTTGTGACTTAGCGGCCTTCTTTCATGGCAGGGCAGATGAAAAAATGGGTCATTTGCTATGAAAACTTAACGCCGATTTTATGTGAATATCCGTTCACTGCGTAATAGGATCGAGGTCACATTGAAAAATATTTAAACAGATGGGCTTGTTTCATAGATTTTGATTTTCGGGCATTTTTCTTGTTTCAAAATACCTTTTATAAATTTGCACAAAATTGACTACAATTTTGTACATGTTTTAGTGTGTGGTGAATTTATTAGTTTTAGCTTATTTTGCAATTTATTTTTAAGTAGGTATTCTTCAATGTGTTTCAGAATTATTAATATGAATAATAATATGATAAAAATGATATTATACAACATCACATACATTGATCTGACTCCGAGGAGCATGAATGAATCAAGCAGTTTCATCTATTCTTAACTGGTGTTTCAAAATTTGAGACAATATATCCATTGGATCTTTTGCAGGTGTATCTATCTACAATATGTTGATGTAATAGTTTTTTTAGATTTTCGCGTTGCATTATAACTATAATGTATCAATGCGGGGATGAACACGATATTTATTATGTGAAACGGACAGTCAGCGAGCGTGGAGCTGACTCCGCTCGTGACCACGGCTGCTGTAACGTAGCCGAAACGTCGAGCCAAATATGTAAGTCCACAATGTTGTTTCACATAATAAATATCGTGTTAATCCCCGTATTGATACATTATGTTGATGTAAGTAGGTAACTATCTTTGGCTCACGGCAAAGCAAACACTAACCAAAATTCGTCGACTTAAAGTCTTCGATAGCTTAGCTAGTCAGACCATTTGCCTGGTTGGAAAAAGGTTTTGGGTGCGTATCCCATCCAAATACCGTCCAAGAATTTAAGTGTATCATTTACTGAATAATATTCCCCTACCCTAAATTAACAACATTGGGGGACCCAAGCAAGCTTTGAAGAATTTTGATGCAATGATTTATATTATTGAGTAAAATTGGGTGTTTCCTGTTTATCAATGGCGACGTTACCGATTTGAGAGTGCTTATAACCACACACAATGTTTAACTAAATTCTTGTTTTAAGACATGAATGTGTAGCTTCATATGCGGTTTTTTTAATGTGATATAACTACTGCAGACGAGCAGATGGATCAGCTGATGATCTTTTGCCACCGCCCATGAACACCGGCAGTGAAGTCATAAGGGCGCTGCCAACTTTTTCTCCGTCCCCTGAATTGGGCCTCCGGTACCTGCACTCACTCAGCGAAACAAAGTACAAGCGTTACATCACGCCGGTTTTCTGTGAGACCGTGCTAACACTACAGTCGATGCCCATTCAAGCCGAAGCATGGCTCTCCCACTGTACCACTTACCGTGGGAGAGCCACGCTTCGTCATGAATGTGCCGGCTCGACCGCAGTAATACCACGGCCTCACAGAAAACCGGCGTGAATCAGCACTGTGCTTGATTTCGCTGCGTGAGTGAGGGTACAGTCAACAGCAGAAGTAGCTGCACATATTTCGCAGTTTGTAGTTCTTATTCCGAGGAGCATAAGAGTCACTAGCTGCGAAAAGTGTGCATCATGCTGTAACACAAGACTATGCGCAAGAGACGCTCCCAAAGTGGTAAATTGTGCCCCCCCCCCCCTCTATCTTCTTTAATAAATGAATTATAAAACTAAAAAAACTATATGATGTACATAATCATGAAAACTAACAACGAAAATTGGTTTGAACTAGATATCATCATCATCATCATCATCAGCCCATTTAAGTCCCCACTGCTGGGGCACGGGCCTCCCTCAATCACATGAGGGGTAATTGCCATACTCACCACGCTTGGCAGACGGGTTGGCGAGGGTTTTGATATAAATGCAGAGTTTTCCTTCTCTGGGTGCTGATGATCATGCCAGCAACTTTACCTTAGTCGCCTTTTACGACACCTCGGTAAGAGTGAGGGTGGCCTATTCTACTCTGCCGGGCACCACACGGCCTAGATATAGTGAGTAGTTTTTTTTTAATACGTAAATCTTACTTGCTGCTACGGAACTCTTCATGGGCGAGTCCGACTTGCACTTGTCCGGTTTTTACATTACAATTAAAACACTTACTTAATATGGTTGTTCAAGTACGGCAGGTAGACGCTGTAGGTTTCGTACAGGCTCTGGTGATAGGGGTCGTTCCAGTAGTTGCCCACGGACGTATGCTGCCCCACCCGGGAGTAGAACAGCTCATAAACTGTGTCCTTCACCAGCCCCGGGAACACCAGGTGAAGGAAGCCAGCTGGAATTTAAACAATACGGTATTTGACAATATTTTAAATCTGTTTTAATATTTTTGTAATCAAAAGACCTCTCAATCATCATCATCATCATCATCATCATCATCATCATCATCAGCCACTCGCACATCGCAGTCCACTGCTGGACGTAGGCCTCCGCCAGTATGATTTATCCATGGCTTCTCGCATCCAGCTCTTGCCAGCCATCCTGCGCAGATCGTCCCCCCACCTAGCCAGGGGGCGCCCTATATTACGTTTGCCAAGACGCGGTCTCCACTCTAAAACTCGTTTACCCCATCGGTTGTCGGTTCTGCGGCTAATATGGCCAGCCCACTGCCACTTAAGCTTGCTAATTCCGTGAGCAATGTAGATGACTTTGGTTCTCTGCCGGATCGCCTCATTTCGGATTCGATCTCGGAGAGAGACGCCGAGCATTGCTCGTTCCGTACCTCTCAATAGTACTAGGCATTACAAAAGTATAGTGTACAATTTCAGCGGTTCTACTAGACAAACAAGGTCAGAAGACAGACGCTTTATTGTGATTACCAGACTCACCTAATTCTGGATCATTATCCAAGTGTAACGCCAGGGTCAGAAGCAACCGCTTTTAATAATATTAAATATTTCACAATATCACATACATTGATCTGACTCCGAGATAGGTAGCTCAAGCACCTGTGTTACGGATATCAGAATCAACAGTGGGATGACAAATATATGCATATAATACTTTTCTTATGTAAATACATACTTATGATACATAGATAATGCCCAGACCAACGCTTTGGATGTAACTGGGAATGACCCGCTGATATTAGTAGTTCCTTCCCTATCCTTAAGTAACATCATTTACATAATATTACTACGAGTTGACTAACGCCCTGTTGGTCTAGTGGTTTAATTACCGGGCCGTGATCTCGGGGTCCTGGATTCGATTCCCGGGTTAAGCAAAAAGTATGTTTCATTTTATTCGAACATTGCTCGGGTTTGTGATCACCAATCCGCATTAGGCAAGCGTGGTGATTAAGCCTAATACCATCATAGTAGCGATAACTTGATTTCTTTGATGGAGGCCCTGCAGTGGGACAGTATATAAGGTGATACTTTACAGCTAGTTGTCTCACGCCGGATCGCTACGTGCGTAAGGCTCTCTTTTCAACAAAAATTGCAAGAATCATAATATTATTCATTATTATTATGAAACAAACCTCCATACTGGCCAGCTTGAGGCGAGCTCAATGATATAAAGGTGTCTACCGACACATTTGCGAATGTCTGAACAATGCCTCTTGCTATAAGACCTCCTTGAGAATATCCTGCAAAGATAAATGAGCATAAGCATTGGAGTACTAAGAACACTTTTACTGCAGAAGAGCCACTTAGGGAGCGTTCAAGAATTACACAACACAAAATGGTGGGGGAGGGGGGTCTCGTAAAACGTTACGATGCGTTACAGGGGCGGGAGGGGGTCTTTCTTACAACAAGTATCAAATGTCAAAAATCTTCAAAAATTGCGTGGCGTAATACTTGAACGCTCCCTTAGTATGGCCACACGGTAGAACCAATTTTTTGATACGTAATTAAACTGAAATAATGGATTAGTGACAAAAAAGTAACCAAAGGTAAAATACCGCTAAAATGTGTTTTTCGAGCAATAGTTCACGATCACGATTTTTAACCATTTGACTATTACGAGGCTGTAACTGAAGAACCGCAGTTATAATTTTCACAAATTATGTATTTCTATTGCCCCTGTAGCATCAAATACTAAAAACAATATAAAATAAAAATTTAAAGGGGGCTCTCATACAAATTTTTTTTTGCTGCATATTAATAACAACAACAGGCAGGCATGCGAAATATTCACAAAATACTTATTTGTATATTTACTTCAATGATAAATTAATAATATTAAAATATTGTAAATATTTACAAAAAATGCTATTTTTTGCCTATTTATGCTCGATATCAATAAACGGTAACAGGTAGGTACTTAAAATATTCACAAAATAATACAATGTTTATTTTCTTTAAAAAATATTTAATACATCAATGGTACTCTTCGTGCGCAAGTCGGGCTCGCACTCAGCGATTCTATTTTGGTTTTGTGTGAGTTTTAAAAAAACTTACCAATAAGATTAATCCCCTCAGGATGCTTGGAGGAAATGTTGGCGACATCCATTCCGATCTCCAACACTTGATGCCACATGGTCTCCAAGCTTGACCAACTTTCAAACCTGTTTACATTGTACACTATGGTGCCTGGATGTTTCTGGAAATTAAGACAAATAGATTTGTTTTATTTTAACTCTCTTCTTCCTATGTGGTACACTCTTGGCAGTGATTAACTAAAAGTATAACAGTTAAATAAATAGTATAGGTGTTTGCTGAGAGGTTGTAACACCGAACATGTTTGAAATATATCTGGTTTAGTAGCTAAAAATTAAAATAAATTGGCATCACTAGTGTGCCCTACCCGTCACTTTAACAAGAAACAACTACTTCTTAAAGATGTTTGGTCCATAATTTTTAGATAGGTACTTACAATAATAACTGTGTTCGCCTGTAATTGGCATACATACTGACATCTAATTTACTATAAAAAGCTGTTATGATTATTTTTGTATGATGTGCTGTTGGTGTACCTTAATAAATAAATAAACTGTGATCTGTTAGCGTAGGTACCATTTTAAATAAATAAATAATGATTTAACTAGGTAACTCAAAGGACACAAGTGTTCTAAATTTTTAAATAAAGAAAACAGTGAAAAAGAAATGATAAAACTAGATATAGATTTTATTTTATTAAAAAACAGACTGCGGGTTAGGAGTGGTGCAGAAGTAAACTCTTCCCACCTTATAACAAATCGCGATCTTAAGTTAATACCGTTCTAAAGGTTCAAACACGCTATGTTAAAACGAGCTGACACTAGTTTTGTACCGGGATCCTATCCTTGGTTTACGATTTGTAATAAGGGGGCTCAGGGCTAATTTACTCACCTCTTGTATCCTGTGTGAAATCATTTCCATGCTACCACTACCAGTCATAATTCCATGAATTAACACCACGGGTTTGTAACACAACACAGAATTAAACACGAAGAAGACTAAGAAAGAAACTATATTTATTAACTTTAATTCCATTTTGAGTTCTTTTATTACTGAGAACAAAGAAACTTTACAAAACACTTGCACATGCGGAAGACGAATGAGGAGACAAAAACAATGTTGTTATAATACGAAAGAACAAGTTGATAGCGTCAGAGATAGTGTTTATAGTAAACGAAGGACATTTATTTACGTAAATTTCATAATGATAACATTAAAATTTTGCGTTATATTGCAACGATACAAAAGAAAACAAACCAGCAGGGTCATTTCACTAAGTACTTCGTCCCTTAGTATAAAAATACTTCAGCCTGTTTCGTTAGATGGAGCTTGTTTGAAGCAGATGGAGCTTATAAAAGCAATCTAGCAGGTGGTTTGGCGTTGTTTCGGTAGATGTCACTATGCATTTTTACTTATAGTTAAGCGATTTTCCGAAATAATGACCTCCAGCCCTCGACCCACATGAGTAATTTTAAAAAGAACGGGACACAAACCACAGATCCATATAATATTGAGAATTTTATTGATTAGCAAATAAACGATTTTTGATCCTAAGATGGCTGTTTTACATAGCCGTTGAGTATTGATCGTTTTCATCTAGATGGCACTAGCTCTGGTTAGTCGACTGATGCTTCTATCTCGGTTTATATAAGTTACTCTATGTAAACCAGCGAAGTGAGTCAAAGTCAAAACATTATCTGTCAAAATTAGAATAGAGATGTACTAATATCGTCATTCGATAAAATTTATATTGTGTACTATCGTACCTAGTCTACATTAGGTAAGCAAATACAAATGTAAAACAATGTTTACGGAAATTAATTTTTACGTGAAAACATCATTTACATTTAAACAAACATTGAATTAAATACAAAGTTTTTATCACTTACATATTTTTAGTATGCGCCATGTTAATTACTGGATCTATTAATAATTGTTCTTGAAACTTGAGAATGATTATTTAGGTTTAGGTCATTGAATACTAAGGTTACACTCACCAAACACGTATGACTCAGATTTCAGATACAATACTAAAAGATATCTCTTTGGAGATTACGAATTTGTGTGGTTTTTTGAAGAAGAATGTGGAGAGGAAGCAGAATATCCAGCCATTTGCAATGGCTTTCCTGTCGAGCATCTTGCCTCTTATACAGAGTGATAATGAAGAGTTCCGGAGATTCAGTCGCCTTCCATTAATATATTGACTGTGTGATGAAGTTGATTTCAAACATCAACAACCTGAAACAATAATAAAGTAAATACTCTAAACTATTTCTTTATTTATCAATAAATAAAAAAAGGAAGAGATCTGTACATCTAGCATAATTTCTTATATTATATTTTCAAAGTATTGTTTAGTTTTGTTGTATATTTCATCCCATCAGGCCTTTTGCCATATACGTGTATTTAATGATAAGTTTTGAACTCACTATTCCAATCACTTCGGCACTGACGGGGTTGATTACGCAGGATAGTTGAAATAAGACCCGTAGATGTGCTGTATACTTCAGTTTACTCCAATTATAGGTTTTAACAGATAGAGATGATTAATTAGAATAAATACTCGTATTTTTGGTAAGTATCGCGGTCGGTGTCTCAAAGCGCAATGGCCGCTCCCGATGATTAGCTCCGACGTCACGATGCGATTTGCGAGTTTTTGATAGGCTTTATGTGGCCTCAACAGGGTTGACCATAGCTTCTTAAAAAAAAAACAAGCGCGAAGCAGCGCTTGTTTTTTTTTTAAGAAGCTGTGTTATTTCGCTGTGTTATTCCGAATGAGTGAAAAATTAGTTGGGTAAAAATTTAAATAAAAATAACCTAAAGCTCAATTTCACACATTCCCATTTTTAGCATGCTTAAAAAACATGCTAAATATGAGCATGCTTATTGAACTGTCCACATTTGCTAATTATAAGCATGCTATTAGCCACTAGCATGCTAAAAATAAGCAAACCTGTTTACATATGCTAAAGCACTCCACCACACTCCCCCTTCCACCCGTCTTACAGGTAGCATGCTTAAAAACCGACCGGCGTGCACATGCTTATTATTAGCACGTCCGTCCACACATGCTACTAAGTAGCACTTGCTTAAAAGTAATATAAACATGTGTAACAATACCTTAAAACTGAGACTAACGCCAAGAAATGTTTTGATTTATTGATTGACTATATATAGTCTGTGGAATACCTAATACGAAATTCCAAGTGATTGTGTCTCACCTCTATACCTGTCATAATAGCTCATTAACAACTGTCACTGTCATTGTCAAAAAAAATTGCGGCCCGCCGCGCACGTGTGTAGGTACCTATATCGTGGTGTTTAAAAACTTTTACTTAATTCTCAGAACATATTGTTTAAACATTAACAGAGATTCCAATTTATCTGTTAAAGTATTTTAAGTTCCTTAGTGTAAATATTTTTGCCTGTTCAGTAAGTATTTTATTTCTTACTTACTTAATTTCCTACATATTTTTTTGGTTATGTAGTTAATTTACGAAAACTGTATTTTGAATTACAGATGTAATAATATTTTCATATACAATGGCAGCGACGTCTTTAGCCGAACAGCTGAAGAAGCTAGCGGCTCCCCAATCCGCTATTTACAAAGAAGACAAGAAAAAGACTTCACTTCTTTTCGACCCTAAAGAGGCTGGACTCAAGGACAGGGATACTTTCTATGAGATTGGTTTAAGCGGTCTAAAAGAGTTAATAGCTCTATATGAAGGCTTCCGAACTTATGAAGACACACTTTTCGGTCTATCATCGAAAGACTTTGAAAGAGCAGTTCAAAGTAAAGAATCAAATCAAAACCTTGATCAGACAATTGAAAAGTTTCTGCTACAACTGTCTCCATACTTCTTACTACAGTCATCTCACAAAGCCTTAGAATGGCTGGTCAATCGGTACCATATCCACCAGTACAACCAAGATGCTATAATGTCTTTGATTCTTCCATACCATGGATCAAAGATATTCGTCCGATTCATTCAAATTATGGACTTAAAATCAACATCAAACAGATGGAACTGGCTGCTACCAGTACAAAAAAATGGTGTGCCTCTAGGAAACCAAGTTTGGTACAATCAGTGCGCCTCCAACTCGGCATCGTTACAGTTTGTTGCCAAAACAACATTGAAGTATGTTAAGGAATTCGGCGAGAGAGCTTCACAATTAAATACTTTATTTGCGTTCTTTTGTCAGACTGCTTTAGGTGTTCTAGAGAGCAGTAAGAGAGTTACAGAAGCCACAATAAATGCACTTTTACCTACCGTGTTAAAGGCTATAGAATCACAGATCGTAGATTTTCGATCATCAGCATACATCATCTTGGGATTTCTTTTTACTAAAGCCACTATAAAGGCAGATACACTAAACGAAATTGTAGATAAGTTACTTACGACAGAATTTGATATGACATACGATGTTGCTATATTGATTACGATGATGTACACTCACCAGACACATATGACTCAGATGTCAGATACAATACTAAATGATATCTCTTTGGACATTATGAATAATTTGTGTGGGTTTTTGAAGAAGTCTGTGGAGAGGAAGCAGAATATCCAGCCATTTGTGATGGCTTTCCTGTCGAGCATCTTGCCTCTTATACAGAGTGATAATGAAGAGTTCCGGAGATTCAGTCGGCTTCCATTAATATTGATTGATGAAGTTGATTTCAAACATCAACAAGCAGAAACAATAATAAAGTAAGTTATTATTTACTCTCAACTATTTCGTATTTTAAGAATAAATATATACAAGGAAAAGATCTGTGCATCTAGCATAATTTCTTATATTATATTTCACTGTATTGTTTAGTTTTGTTGTATATTTGATTTTTCTACATATCGACACCTCCCATGCATTAGTTTGTAATTTTAAATGCATAATTTTACAGGAGAGCGATTATAAGGAACTTTTATGTAAATTGTAAGCTGTAACATATTTATTTCTTTACACTTTGGACTCACCAATCAATAGAAAGTATGGTATTCTTGTGGTATTATACGTCCGTTACAAAGACTTAATACATCGTTCAATTACCTAGATAGCCTCGACTGCTTCGGTGGCGCAGTGGTTAGTGGGTCGCACTTAAAAGTGACGGCTGCGCAAGAGGTCCCGGGTTCGATCCCCGGGTCGGGCCAAATATTTGTCGGAAAGCATGTAAAGCTGTTGGTCCTGCGCCCGATCCTTCTCCGGTCGTGTCATAGTAGTGTCCCATCGAAATATGAGGGAAGGGAATAGAGAGTGCACTTGTGTTTGCGCACACACTTGAGCACTATAATATATCCTGCGTACGTGGATGATGGTTGAGATTGGCCGCCGTGGCCGCAATCGGTTGGAGGATATTATTATTATACCTAGATAGGTTTACTTAAGTTTTGTACATTACTTTTCCAGGTGTGTCCTTGACGCTTTTGAAACTCAAAAAGCTAAGAAGATTGATGATGGGGATGAAAGTGACATTGAAATAATAGATGAAGATGTTGACTGTTCACCAACAATCCTAGAATGGTATTCTTCACTACTTAAAAGTCTTGAAAACAAATACCCTGAAGCATTTGATAAGGTAATCAAGAAAGAAATGAGTTCTAAAAATAAAGCTTCAAGCAAAAGAAGACTACAACTGTCCAAGGTTTTAGGTTTTAAGCCATCTGTAGCTCATAAGGTTGGTGGAACTTATCTATTTGAAAATCTTAATCATGTCAATCCAGAATTGAGGGTTGAAGCAGTTAAATATATTAGTAAAGAGTTTGATGCTTTGAAAATAGAAGATGTTGATTTTGTCAAAGATTCTATTGTGAACAGATTCAATGATGACAATATTGAAGTGGTAGCAGCTGCCTTAGGAATACCTACAAAATGCTTAGATGAAGCCTTGAATGAGATAGACTTGACTAACGTCTTCGTCAATATTGTCACTAAAAGTTCTGAGAAATGGAAGAATGTTATCAGCGCCACAATCGAGAAGTTCTGTTCTTTAGAAAGCCTTCCAGTCAATCAAGAAACTATTTTAGCATTGGTGCCCCATTTGTTCCCTTCTGACGAAAAGACAGCAGAAATCACTTGGAAAATTCTAAATTCACTTTGGGGAAAGAAGTTTGGGCTTAGAAAGAAACTTAAAAACCTAAATTCTTCATACAAAGACAACCCCGAAGTTTTGAATCAAATAACTTTCAATACTTTGTTTGTCGACAAATGTATGGATTTTGAGAATTTATTAGATGTCGATCAGTTGAATAAATCTAATACTCTTGATATTTACATATATTTACTTTTGAAAAGCTGCTCTTTTAAGTCTCTAGCTATTGAAGAAGTAACAGCAACATTAAATTTGTTGTTAGAGTCAATAGAAAATGAGAATAGAGTAATAGTTGCAAGTTCAGAAGATCAGTCTTTCTCAAGCAAGGTTGTTCCTGAATTCGTAAAGTTATCCAAACAAGACAAAATATTATTTGAAGTGCTTGAATATATCTTTTCAAGGATTATTGAGGATATGAATGTGAAAAATGTACCAAAACCATGGTGTAATGTATGTGAAAATGCAGAGACGATTCTTGTGCGAAGATTGTATGAGATTTGTATTACTGGTTGCACCATACCAACTTATGAGAGGAGTTATGTGAAGCTATTGCAACAGCTACTAGGGAAGTTTTTCAAAAGTTCCAAAGAAAAGTTTGAGTTTATAGCAAACTTTGCATGTGGTCACATTTTATATGCTACTGACCCAAAAGACGTGATCGTTCCAGAACTTCAGCTCAGAAGTCTTAAATTACTCAACAACTTCTTTTCTCTACAAGACTCTGAATGGCTTTATGAATCAGACGTAGTTGTTTTGACAATATTGTTTGGTTTGAATAACCCAATCACTGCTATTCGACAATGTGCCATTGATTCAATAAATAATTTGATGAGATATGATCCTGACAAAAGTAAAATATATGTCCAGCTGTTAAAGGAACTTCTTGCCCACAAAGAAGAGTTGTTATTAGACCATGAGCAGATAACGCAAGTTTTGAATACTATTCTGACTCAGTCAACACCAGCGAAAAAAATATTCAGAAAGAATTGTCTCACCAAGTTCACCAATATCTTAACATCCAATACACCACCACATGTTACTTCTAGTTTTCTCAAACTACTCTCTAATGTTAACAATGCCAGTATGTTCTCTTGTATAGTGCCCGCTTTGAATGATTTAGAGAAAAAATTAACGGGAAATCAACTTGATCCAAAATTCTCCCTCAATATCTATGAATCTAATCTGTTCAAACATGTCTACAATCAAATAAACGAAAACACGGTTAGCACCTTTACTAAAGATGAAGTGTGGACAACGATAGCGTTTGGGTTGAAAGAGTACAGAGAATGTATTCTAGAAGAAGATCAGACGTTTACAAGTCCATGTATTTTGATTATGAAACAGATTGATGAAGATGTTTTCAAGAAAATTCCTGACAAATATACTCAAGAATTAGTTGAACTTATTGCTTCTGCTGGTGCTTTTGGCAACAATCCTACTATTGCAAGCACAGCTGCCAAGGTTATTAAGAAAATTAATTTGAACTTATCAGATTTTAAGCCAATATTAGAGGGTATGTTACATGCTGTTGATCCAGCTGAAAATGTATCAAAGAAAAAGAAATCATCTGTCTCAATGTTGTCTTATCAGTTGACTGAAACTGATGCTTGGAAAATGGGAGTGACTTTACTTGAATATGTACAAAACAAAAAGAAAATGTCAGTAGACACTACATTTGTGTCTTTACTGTTCGAACTGTTGAACAAATGCTTGAGATTTGAAGAACAGTCGTATGTTGAATATACAAAACAACTTATTCTTTCATCCCTGTGGTATTACTGCAAGAAGTTTGTCAATAACAATGATAGAGAGCAAATGAAGTCACTTAAGTCTTGTTTCAAAGTAGAGCTTGTTGTTCAATGCATCAGAGGTACACAAAATCCTCAAACCCATCACCATGCCTTGATTCTCTTATCGCATGCCGCTTATATGCTGCCAGAACAAGTCCTCCATCATACAATGGAAATCTTTACTTTTATGGGATCTTCTGTTCTTAGACATGATGACGCGTATAGTTTCCAAATTATTATAAAGATCATAGAAACTTTAATTCCTATTCTTGTGAAGTTAGATAGAGATGTTGAAGATTATACAGAAAAAGAACGTCAGCAGCTGCAGAATCGTATCGTCCCTGTTTTGAGAATATTTGCCGATGTTGTGTTGCATGTCCCCGAACATCGGCGACTGCCCCTTTACAAGAAGTTGATTGAGACCCTTGGCAGCCATTTCCTCTGGGTTTTCCTTGGATTACTGTTGGAAACACATATAGCTCATTTCAATGACGACAAGAAGAAAGATAAGCGAACGAATAGGACGTTAGCTGATCAGGAGTCGCCCATGAACAGGCTGGATTTTGGCCAGAGTATTTTGCTAGAATTCTCACCAGAAGTATGCATGGAGAATTTTATTAAGCTCATGGATTATATCAAGTCGTTACCAGTGCAGAAAGATGAAGATAGTATGGATACTGATGTAAATCCAAGCGATATATTCAGTGTTAATGGGCACACGGCAGTACAACTTCGCCAGTACAAATACGTGATAATAACCTTCATGAACAATTGCTTAGCGTCTTCAAGATTTATTCAGCACGCCAGCCAAGCTTCCGACGTGAAGGCAATGGAGGCTCATTTCAAGACTTACATTATCAACATTTTGACATTCATCCAGAATATTTCAAAATACAGTGACGAGAAGACTGCAAAATATTGGAGAGTGATGCTGCACCATAGCTACGACCTTTTAGACCACACAAATAATCTCCTATCTGCTCCAATGTTCCTATCCGTGGTTCGAGGTTTATTGAAGCACACATTGCAAGCAGTGAGAAGAAAATCAATGGAGCTACTTAATTCTAAAATCCAGTTTAGCCCTGAGATGTTCAATGATGTGGATAAGGAACTACTTTATTCTCTACTACCAGCACTATTGGATATTATTAAAACGATTGAGACCAAAGATGAGAGTCTAAATGAAACGGCAGTGCAAGAACTGGAACTAAATCAACAAACTGCTTTGTTATCGTTAAAGTTACTGACAAGAATGTTAGCATCTGAAAACCCTGAACCATTCAAATCAGTATTGGAAACTGTTACAGAGTATACATGCAATCCAAACATTACACCCAATGTGATGGCTTCTGTGGTTTTATGTTTAGCAGAGCTGTGTGGCAACTTGAAAGCACATGCTCTTGCTAGTCTCAGAAAATTTATGCCAGCCCTCATAAAAGTGTTGAAAAAACAACGCAAGGTTGAAACTCCAGATCTTGTGCTACTAAGTACAGTGACAGCAATTTCAAAGATAGTAGAGAGTCTCCCATTATTCTTGAGTCCTTACCTGCAGAAAATCCTTTATGAGTACGCGATTTTACTGGCTAAATGGCAAACATTTGATCAGGAATGCAGTAAGGTATCGGCTATGGTGACTAAGTTGGTTAATATAAGAAAGAAAATTGCCGGTTCGATTCCACCCAGGGTTTTGATACCTGTGGCGAATGAGACTCATCAGTTGCTGTTAGAGAAGGAGAACTTTGATGCTATTGGGCCAGTGATGTCAGTTTTAGCTGAGAGTTTTGCTAACATCACCACTGCAGACTTCACAGCTTTGCAGCAAGATCTGACTGCTTTCTTCTTATCGGCGTTACAATTAAGAAGTGATGCTGTAGATAAGAACGTCGATGTAGCGGTCATCGACAGAGCAGAAGATGAGGTCGTCAACGCGTTAGTGAAACTGGTGCTGAAGCTCTCAGAGACCAGTTTTAGGCCCTTTTATTTCAAGATATACGATTGGGCGATACGGACCAACGTGGATGGACAGAAAGACAGAGCCATCACTTTCTACAGGTGAGCAGTTTTACTTTTAATCTTCAATTCATATTTAACTGTAACTGACACTTGCTAAGATTTAAACTAAGACTTTCATCTTCATAGAGTCTCTTAGCATCAGATGTATTTTTAGGCTTATGAAGATCCCTCAAGACGTTAAAATTAGCTGTAATGATTTTAACAGTTCGATTATCACGACACGCGGTAACGTGTCATCCTCTTTCATCATCATCATCTGAGCCCACATCCACCAACTGCTATAGACCTCTTCTACGTTTCGCTACCTCTTTCGGTTCATCCAGTCTTTCCTTGTCAATGTTAGAGTGTCGTCGGACCAGTTTTTTTTATGTGATATGTGACAGACGAGCAGATAGATCACCTGATGGTAAGCGAACCCAGTGGAGTCACAAGTGCGCTGCCAACCTTTAAATCCCGCTTTCCCCCGGATTAGGCTTCCGGTACCCTCTCTCACGCAGCGTAACACAGCACAGTGCTGCTACACGCCGGTTTTCTGTGAGGCCGTGGTATCACTCCGGTAGCGCCGGCCTATTTATGCCAAAGCTCTAGCACGGTAAAGTCTCCCAAGTTAATTACCAGGTTCAAATATTTATCTATATTTGTATATTTCTCAGATTGAGCAGTGCTATAGCAGACCAGCTAAAAGGTCTGTTTGTCTTATTCGCCGGGCACTTCATCAAGAATGCAGCTGATCTCCTCGACTCTTGCAACAGCAGTAAAACCGAAGATTTATTCTTCGACTCCGAAGCCAAATGCATCGCGCTGGTTAACCATATCATCAAGACTTTGCACATTGTCTTCTTATACGACAGTCAGAGCTTCCTAAACAAGGATAGATTCGAAACTCTATTACAGCCAGTGGTAGATCAGCTGGAGAACACCGTGGGAGGCATTCAGGAACTTAAGGCTAGAGTGGAAAGGTTGATAATACCGTGCGTGGCGCAGTTTGCGGTGGCTACGGCGGATGACTCGTTGTGGAAGCTGTTGAATTATCAAATACTATTGAAGACTAGACACAATGATGCAGATATAAGGTTTATATTCTTTTACTTAAAAATATGTACAGTGGCGGTCAAAAAGTGTTTACCAGTTTTGAAATTTGATTCTATATCACAGTTTTTGCACTAAAGTCAAAAATGCCATATCAAGTTACATATTACCTTTTTAAAGTAAATATGAAAAAAGACACATAAAGAGGATACAATACAGAAGCAGCCATAAAAAACCCTAATTTCTTTAAAATGACATGACATTTGTCATAAAATTGAAAGATTTCTTTATATCAAATATTGATAGTTCATCTCCTGGTGTATCCGTGGACTAAAATCAGAAGGCCTCCTAATGACATTGACTGGGGGCGCTGTTCCATTTGAAAATGCTTTCATCCTTATGTGGGAGAAATACCCCTTATCCGCACGAAGCGATTTGCTTCCACATTTATAATGCGGACGGCTAAGGAATGGAACTCTCTGCCCAGATCTGTTTTTCCTGACCACTATAATTAAGTATAACGTAACGCAATTTATGAAGAATTTTGACCCCCCCCCCCTCTCTTTAACGCACTGTAACGTCCCCCACCCCCCTCAAGAAAGAAGCAATGTTATGTATTACGTGTAAGAAAGATCCCCTCCCGCCCGTGTAACGCATCGTAACGTTTTACGAGACCCCCCCTCCCCCCCAAATTGCGTTACGTAATACTTGAACGCTCCTTATTATTTACATAATAAACGCTAATTATTTACATAATAAATAGTTATGCACTACTTACGGCCCGTGACGGATTTTAAATACATTCACACACTTATATAAATTCAAATACTATTGCGTGTTGCAAAAAATGTTTATCGAGCAGCGGTACTCACTTACCATAAGGTATATATAGTATTTAAAATTACGTTTATTTTTCAGGCTTGCGGCCTTAGACTGCTTAGTATCCATGGCCAGTCAACTCGGAAGCAGTTGGCTGCCACTCCTGGCGGAAAGCGTGCCGTTCCTGGCTGAACTCTTGGAAGATGGCGACCAGAGGATCGAGACATCCACTAAGGATGCCATACGGAAACTGGAGACGATATTAGGGGAACCGTTGGAGAAATACTTTTAAGTATTAAGTTAGTACTTTATAATTTGTATTTACGTATCTAAATGTTAACCGACAACAGTGTATACTCAGATTTTTTATTGTGAACAAAACTGACAGATGTCAATGTGTCCATCCCATACATTTTGACCCCTTTCGATCATAGAACTAGAAGTCAGCGGAATGTGACATTTTCGAAAAACATCACAGAGTGGGAAAGAGATCCAACCGGCTCTGACGCAGATTCTATACGGGTGCGGTAGAGAAGGAACGTCGCCCAGCACCTCACCCCAGTATTTAGTAGTTTTTCAAGTATGGCTTTCTATAAAAAGGCATAGTCTGTTTAGGGTACATGTTTATGCTTTTGATAGATGCAAAATGTCAAAATGTATGGGAACATGACATTTACATCTACAGTTGCCCTACGGTTTTTTGGCTCATAGAACAAAATAGAAGACCTCAAAATAGATCGGAAACCTTTAAATTATAAACCGGCCAATATTAAAATAGAACATGTCTCTCTAAACACTTGACATTGGCGGAATCACACGTGCGGCCGTCACTATGTGCGCGATTAAGTAAAAAAAATTGAAATTAATGCTGTTTCCTTTAGAAGTGTCAGTGGCTTTGCCATTTTCCCATAGAAAAAATATCTTACAACCTGGGCGGATAAAGAATGGGATCAGAAATGGTGGCGCATCTATTCACTTCTCGCTCGCACACTATTTGCGTCTATACTCGCACTCGTGGGTGTGCGAGCGAGAAGTGAATAGATGCGCCGCCATTTCTGATCCCATTCTTTATCCGCACAGGTTGTACAAAGACTGTCCATGTCAGCGAAGTGCCTTCTGATCGTAGTTGTACTGTATCAGTTAGTTCACGTAATGGGAGTTATCGCGTCTGAGATATCCGCTAGAGGGTGTGCCTGTGAAATAAGGTCCGACTTCAACTCGTAGAGCCCAATTCCCGGGCTCGTGATATTTTGAAAACATGGCGGATATCATCTGAAAACCATACAAAAAAAAAATGTTTTAGTGATATATGTCGTATGATAATAAGTAAATGTCACGCACACGAGAATTGGGCTCCTGATTATTCGTTAATTGATAATTTCACCTTGTACATAGACCTCAGGCCTGTAGTACGCCATCATGCGGATTTTTCGCACGCGATGGCCCCCTATTAGAAGTCAGTCCGAAAGGTAAGCTTACTTATTAATTAAATGCGAATGGAACCATATTTTTTACTAAATAAACAGACCTCGAAGTTATTGTTAAAATAATTATTTTATTTTTTCCTTTAAAAGCTTTCCCATCCGGCATGAGAATTAACCTAACGCCATCTGTTAGGTAAGTTAGGAATCTTTTTGCGACTAACCTTGAAAAGTAAACCCTTGCAAATGGTTTGCGTTAAAGCAAGGATATTTTGTTCTTCTATGCTTGAATACTGTGATTTAATAAGGAAACATTCACCTAAGTTTCCTAGATGGCGCTGCAAGTCTCTTAACGTTCAGTGGCGCCACGAACAGATTTTTAATAAAAAAAAATGTATGTGACAAATGGCAGACGAGCAGATCACCTGATGGTAAGCGATTGCCGCCGCCCTTGGACACCCATGACACCAGTCAGTGGAGTCACAAGTGCGCTGCCAACTTTTAAATCACCTTTTCCCCGGATCGGGCCTCTCCAGTACCCTCACTCACGCAGCGAAACACAGCACAGTTAGTATTGTAATGACATTAAATAATAAGTTTTTTTTATCAATAACAAGGATTTGTACTTTTTCAAACTTATTTTGCACACGACATTAATATCACAATAATCTCTAGCAAGATTTTAAAAAGTCGTTAAAAATTTAAATCGCAAGATTGAAAATTTTAATGACTTTCTTTTCTGGTCGTAGTAGCGATGATGACTTGATTTCTATAATGGAGGTTTTTGTCCTGGAGCCCAATTTTTGGGATTCGATAAGAAAAAACCATGGCGGATGTCGCATGAAAACCATGATAAAGGACTATTTTCATTCAATATATCGCTTGACGACAAAATATCACGTCACGAGAATTGGGCTCCTGCAGTAGGACAGTTAAAATAAAAACTTTACAGATAATGGTGACATGCAAAATAAGCATGTAGATCCTTTTTTATTTTAAATGTGTTGATCAATTTCCATTTAATGTTTTTATTTCATTACAATCAGTAAAAATCACTAGACAAACAGGGCGTTATCTTGCCGTGATCACCCGTGATCTCGGGGCCCTGGGTTCGATTCCCGGATCGAGCGGAAAGTACGTTTCCAATTTTTCGAACATAGCTCGGTTTTCTGATCACCAATCCGCATTTGGCCTGAGTAGTGATTAAGCCTAATCCCATCATAGTAGTGATAACTTGAATTCTATGATGGAGGCCTATGCTCTGCAGTGGGATAGTTTATAGGCTTGCTTTACTTTACTTATTTACTTTATGTATTATACGTATGTATTTGAAAAGAAAAGTATTATATGTATATATTTGTAATTCACTTGAATTTGTGGTCATATTAGCCGCAGAACTGACAGCCGTTGGAGCCGTAAAGTCCTTGAGTGGAGACCGCGACTTGGTAAGCGTAGTGTAGGTTGCCCTGCGACAAGATGGGATGATGACATTCGAGGGCTGGCTGGTGTGGGCTGGATGAGAGTGGCCGAAAATCGGGAGCAGTGGCGTGCATTAGGGGAGACCTATGTCCAGCAGTGGACGAGTGTGGGTTGCTGATGATGATGATTTGTAATTCCGCTGTTGGTTCTAATATCCGTAACACGCCTGTGTTACGGATATCAGAAGCTCAAGGCTCAAGTAGGTACTTGAGCTACCTATCTCGGAATCAGATCAATGTATGTGATGTTGTGAAATATTTATTATTATTATTAATTACTTAGTTTGCAGTTAAAACTAAGTCTAATAAAATAAATCTTATTTAAATATCAACATGTAGGTACAGGGAAAGCTACAAGTTGTGTTATATGATTCGGATGAAGGATTTATTGTATGTATATTTTAGTTTGTGGCTGTCTTGTGTTGTATCTTATTATTAGTATTCCTGACTGCATAGTTGGTGCAGTGGCTTGTGGGTCTCACTTTAAAGCGACGACTGCGTCCTGGGTTCCATCCTGGGTCGGGAAAAAATACCTACTTACATTTTTCGGTAAGAAATTTTCAGTGTCAGCCCAGAGTCTAAAAGTTGGCGGTCTTTCTTGTACCCCGTTAAGTCGTTGACCTGATTCCTTTCGGGTCATGTCACACATCGGAATATGACTGTAAGTGAGGGATAAAGGAATAGAGAATGCAATTGTGTATGTATGTGTATACAAACACGAGTGTGTAGGTACTTGTGCAATATCGCACTCCTGCGCACGTGGCTGAACGTTGAAATCAGCTGCCGAATCGGTTCGGATGTATTATTATTTTTATAATTATTACTTACCTCAAAGAACTATATAGGTGTTTCATGTGCAATGACGGAGGTTCGGGACGAGTAATAAAAACAAGTGATGCGTTATGACTGCCTGTTTATTACATACTAACTAACTTATATACTAGCCTAACCTAAGGGCGAGGTGCGTCACACACTACACATGTATGTCGTCAAGCGGAAGGCCTTGCATAGAGAACACATGAAAAGATTGCCTAGAAGAGACAGCTCATAGTGATACGGCAGTCTTCGTTGGATACATCCTGGTATTAACCTAGTCTTAAGTTTTCGTACTTTACTTTGAGTGCAACAAAAGTATATTCATTCACCTCGGGGTACCTGAAATACCCCCATGAATGTTCTACAATTTTTTATATGCTTGGCCTTCCGCTTGACACCCTACATGAAACACCCTGTATTAGTAGGTCGTGGGCGAAGTCTTTCCGTTATACTTCATTTCTTACTTATTAGTTCTTAGGTACTTAAAATGAAGCCGCCGCTCAAAGTTTTAATTGAGAATTAAAGACAGGATTACTCTGACCTCTCTAGGATAACTGAGTGGCGAGACTAGGATAAGCTAAGGCCGCGTACCGAGATACGCTCTGAGCGCTGTGAGCGCGCTAACAGCCGTTCCGTTTTGACGTGAGCGCATCCATAAACGATTTCCTGACGTCACGCATGACGTCATTATAGGCGCAATCTTGCCATGAGCAGTTTTCCAGTAGGTATTTTTGGGTGGTTTCTAAAAGCAACATCAGATGACGCTACTTTCACTATCAATTAAAAGTTCCTTTTTTGTCTATGATAGATAGGAAATATTTGATAAACCAACCATCATCATGACATTTACGGTCCTGCCATATTTAACTTTATTTTACCTACCTAAGAGATTAGAGATAAAAATTAAACAAGTAAAATACATATTTAACTTGTTTATGAAGTTTCGTTTTAAATTACTCTATGTCATTTAAAATGTGCATAGCACTAAAAATACATTTAACTGCGAAGTATTAAGATATTTAATGTAAAAAACCTAAAACAATTTTCCCATAAATTTCGGTCCACATGAAATATCATACCACTCGTAACATTTACAGGGACTGATTGCGCCATCTAGCGAATCACTGGGAAATTTATAAATACCTACTGGAAAACTGCTCATTAAAGTGCTCAGGCTCAGAGGCAATTTTACTGTAAGCGCTGTCAAAAGTGACATTTCAAAAATTGTATTGTTTGTTGTGTTATTACCTCAAATAAACGTTTATCTTTTATAAAAACTATTTAATTAAGGAATAGATATGACAGACAAAAATGATATTATAATTTAATCTTTGGCGAACTATCCGTTTGAAAAACGTCAAAATGGCTGTTAGCGCGCCAACAGACTATCAACGCTGTAAGCATGAAAACTACCAGCTGTCATCCGTGGTGTTTCCGAACAGATACGACCTGGTGACCTTCAAGAAAAAGGTGAACTCCTTTCTTAAGAGCCGGCAACGCATATGTGATACCTCAGGTGCTGCAGATGTCCATGGGCGGCGGTGATCACTTTCCATCAGGTGTGCCGTCTGCTCGTTTGTCCGCTATAATGTAAAAAAAAAAACTAAACTGGAACGGCTGTTGGCGTTGTGAGTGCTGACAGCGCTCAGAGCGTATCTCGGAACGCGGCCTAAGTATAGCAGTCTTGAGCGATGGTAGCTCAGTGGTTCAGAACGCGCCTTCCATTCGGGGTACAGGTTTAGTATCCGAGCAGGCACCTCTGGTTTTATCAAATCTATGTGCGTGTTTCTACCATTAGCTCGGTTAGGGAGAGGAAACCTGAACGTTTAGGATAGTAAACGTGTAGGTACCTATGATTTAGTTGGTCTGGTTTCCCCTTTTTATGCGATAGGTGGCAGGCGAGCAGACGGATCATCTGATGGTAAGCGATTGCCGCCGCCCATGGAAACCCGCGACACCAGTGGAGTCACAAGTGCGCTGCCAACCTTTAAACCGCCCTTTCCCCCAGATTGGGCCTTCGGTGCCTACACTCACGCAGCAACATACAGCACAATGCTGCTTCACGCCAGTTTTCAGTGAGGCCGTGGTATCACTCTGGTTGAGCCGGCCCATTCATGCCGAAGCGTGGCTCTCCCACGGTTGAAGCGTTTCGAAGGTCAGACGGCAGTCGCTTCATTGTAATTACCAGACTGCCCAAATCAAGAATCATGGTCCAAGCGTACCGGGCTTCAGATATTTGGATGCAACTGGGAAATACCCGCTAAGATCAGAGAGAGCAGACTTGAGTCTTCTGATTGTAGTTAAAAGCTATTGCGTCCTCGTGCAATATTAATTGTAGGTATATTGTTTCAACTTGTAATCTCAGGTTTATAATTACATATAGGTACACTCGCGAGTAAAAAAATGGAACTAGGCTTTTTTTGTGATGTTTTTTTATGTGTTAGGTGGTAGACGAGCTCACGGATCTCCGGTCGAGTCGACATATTCATGCCGAAGTCTGGCTATCCCATGGACGGACATAATGTTCATACAAAAATGCTATGTTCAAACAAATAATCGGGACACCGTTAATACTTAGTCCTCATCATCATCATCATCAGCCTATTGGACGTAGGCCTCTCCAATGGACAACATTTCAAAATTGCTAAGCTCTGAAACAAAAAATACCAATTCTTTGTTTACTTTTCCGCTGCTCGAATATATATTTATTAATTTTTTATATTGCTTATTTACTGAGAAAAAAATTGAAAACTAGAAAACGTAAGATGACGTCATCGGACGGCATAATGTAAAATATTTCTTTGCTTAGCACATTATAGTTTTAAATTTACGAAATGCCAAACCCAAGACATGTAACTGTCAAAAAAAAAGACAACTTGTCATAGTTGAATGTATGAATGACGTTGACAATGTTGACACTAGTATTATTTACCTTTGACAGTAGTACCTTTTTTTATTAAAACAATGATAAGCAAAGGAATATCGCTGTATTCAGCCGTCCGATGACGTCATTTGGCACTTACGTCTATTTAGAATATAAAGAATTTCAATAATTATTTTATGCATGAAAATGGCCAAATTTTGAAAAAAGAAAAAATATGGGTCTGTTCATTTTATGTCTATTTTCATATAAAAAAACAATATGGATATGTTAAAAATATGAAATGTTGTCCATTGTTCGCCACTGTGATCTATCCATTTTTTTTTTCTTCTCGCTGGGGAATGCCGCCGGCCCGTAGTGCAATGGCCGACGTCGCCGCCTAGTGGCGGCGCCTTATGCATACCCTCCTGCTGGGGAGCAGGAGGGTTATGTCGGGCTCTCCTCTGGCGGGGGCTTCTCCTAACGAGAAGCCGGCCAGAGGCATACCGACTAAACCCCAGCGGTTTTCCCTCATCGCCCTTAAATGGGAAGGCGTCGTGGGCTGTAGGACGAACCTATTACCCATACGGGCGCCACGATCCTCCCCGGGCGGTGCCCGCCTACACGGCGGGCCAGGCGGTTCCTCCCCCGGCTTGCTGGCCGGGAGAGGGGGTAGGGACGGCCGGGAAAACTGAGCCGTCCCTACAGGGACTGTGATCTATCCATGGCTTTTCGCATCCAGCTCTTGCAAGCCATCCTGCGCAGATCGTCCCCCCACCTAGCCAGAGGGCGCCCTAAATTACGCTTGCCAAGACGCGGTCTCCACTCTAGAACTCGTTTACCCCATCGGTTGTCGGTTCTGCGGCTAATATGGCCAGCCTACTGCCACTTAAGCTTGCTAATCCGGTACTTAGTCCTAATTATATCAATATAGTAATAATTTAAATGTACTAAATAGAAGAAAGAAAAGAAAATAACATTTATTAATTTGGACAAAACATCGCAATTCGAGAAACTTGCTAATTTCCAACAAACTAGTAAAATAGAATATACTTTTCTTGCTCCATAACAAGATAATAACGAATGCGAAAACAATTCACATTTTTCTTTTAATTTTAGTTAAAATAATAACTTTTTAGACCTTTATCAAATTACGAAATAAATAGTCACAAGGCTCTAGCAAACGTTGAAATCGAAGAATTCTTTTTTTATATAATATAGAAGAACCTAATTACATAATTATGCAATCATCATCAGCCCGGTAGTACCCACTGCTGAGTATAGGCCTCCTTTCCTTTACGCCAATGTACCCGGTCTTGAGCCGCTCGGATCCATGTGGTCCCGACTTTAGTGCTGTCATCGACACATCGTGATACTGGACGACCCGGATTTAGTCTGCCGGCTTATGCACTACAAAAACTTAACAGCTATTAAATCTAATTGATTTAACAAAGACTTAATGTTATATGCAAATATATCGATAGACTATCGATAGTCTATCAATAGTGGTCTTTCGATAGGCAACTCTAAAATCCGTTCCTGAAACCATTTTTTTGGTCGCTAGTGTATGGCGCAAGTAAGCTTTCACCGCACATGAGCTTCAACTAACAAAGTGCGAAGAACTAAGGCTTTGAACTTACTTCTACTGTATCAGGTAAGTTTTACCCCGTTGCTACAAAATTCCCAAGTCGACTATTAGGTACCACACTCACCCCGGGAACTTGCGAGTGTAATATCGAGACAAACGTGAAAAGTTCTTTAGAACTTTTACGGCACATTTTTAATATTCAACCTGTGGATGTGTTAACAAACTTTGAATGGCTGCGTAGTAGGACTCAACCGTGTGGGCCCGGCAGAGTAGAATAGGCCACCCTCACTCTTACCGAGGTGTCGTAAAAGGCGACTAAGGTAAAGCTGCTGGCATGATCATCAGCACCCAGAGAAGGAAAACTCTGCATTTATATCAAAACCCTCGTCAACCCGTTTGCCAAGCGTGGTGAGTATGGCAATTATCCCTCATGTGATTGAGGGAGGCCCGTGCCCCAGCAGTGGGGACTTAAATGGGCTGATGATGTAGTAGGACTTACTACGTGGTTTAAATAAGTACCTATATCGTCATAAAATCTCATAATCAGAGAGCACAGTGGATCTAAACAAAGGAAGAGCCCAAGTTGCAATTACAACGGAAGCGATGTCAAGGCATCACCTCCGTTGGCACCGCCATACTGGCCCGCGAGATGCTTCTTTACGCTTCGTTTGAAGGAATCCAATTATAGGAAGGAGGAAATACATGCGCCGGCAACGAGTTCCCTTTCTTGATGGTGCGGTAGAAATAGGAACTGCCAAATGTTTTAGTGATGGAATGTTTTCTTCCACTGTGAAGCGGTGACAGCGTTGTCCGCACCTATTATGGATTTTTCAAATCCATGTGCGTATTTCTGCCATTATAGTTCAGTGGTGAAAAATACATGAGGAAACCTACATTTGATATCATAACAACATAGTGTTATTAACAGTGATCGAATTTAGGTGTGCAATTTTTGACGAAATCTGAACATGGACACGCCAATGGCGCTTACAAATGGATGAAAATTACGATAAGAGTTGCTTTACGCCAAAAATTTATTCAATTTTCCGCGTACGCTTTGGACCCAACATTTTCAAATGTTGGGTCCGTTTTTGTAAATTTTTCGCGTAAAATCGATTGGCGTCGCTAGTCTAATACCCGTCACATTAAAGTAAAAATTTACACTTTTAGTTTTTTTTATGCTAGAGGTGGACAAACGAGCAAGCGAGTCACCCGATCGAGTAATCAACGCCGCCAATGAATATCATGACATGAAATCAGAGAGATCGCTAATGTGTTGCCGGCCTTTTTAAAAAAGAGTACGCTCTTCTCTTGAAGGTCCCTAAGTCGTGGCCGTCGGGAAATACTTCTGCAGCCAAACCGTTCCACAGAACTGAGGTACTTGGTAAAAAGTTAAGTTCCGTACACTTTTCATCATCATCATCAGCCCATTTAAGTCCCCACTGCTGGGGCACGGGCCTCCTCAGTCACATGAGGGATAATTGCCATACTCACCACGCTTGGCAGACGGGTTGGCGAGGGTTTTGATATAAATGCAGAGTTTTCATTCTCTGGGTGCTGATGATCATGCCAGCAGCTTTACCTTAGTCGCCTTTTACGGCACCTCGGTAAGAGTGAGGGTGGCCTATTCTACTCTGCCGGGGACCACACGGCTTACACTTTTAGTTTGTTTGATTTCCTATTAATACGGAATCGCTTTAATGGAAATAATTTGGTAAAGATAAAAATTAAAATCGATTGGCGTCGCTAGCATGCCCTACTCGTCACCTTAACTACTTCTGGTTTCTAAAAACTAATTAAAAATTGTAACGTGTTGAGTATCGAATAGGTGATTCAGGCTTCAAGTAGGTACAACCTGTGCGGATAAAGAATGGGATCAGAAATGGCGGCGCATCTATTCACTTCTCGCTCGCACACTATTTGCGTCTGTACTCGCACTCGTGGGGTGCGAGTATACTCGCCTAGATGCCAGGTTGTACCTACCGTAGCCGAGGGACAGCACTTGACGCCTAATATTATTGAGGCTTATTTGCGAATATATCTATTTCACACGCTTTCCGGACCTTATTGTATTGATTATATACCTAGTGCATTAGTGCAATACGGTACATGACTATTTTTTTTTTATTTTTGCAATTAAAAGACCTCTCAATGATAGAAACATCGTTGAAAAAATCACTTGATTCTCATTTAAACTACCTGAGATATCACAACTTTAAAATCACATTATTTTGGGCAAACCCAAAACGCTCCCTACAAATGGCTACTAAGATGTGACGTCACACCTAAGTAT
This sequence comes from Marasmia exigua, assembly GCA_019059595.1. Taxonomy (NCBI): domain Eukaryota; kingdom Metazoa; phylum Arthropoda; class Insecta; order Lepidoptera; family Crambidae; genus Marasmia; species Marasmia exigua. The sequence goes on from CM032467.1 coordinate 632,078, forward strand.
TTTGTATGCATTTCATTTGAATTTTGTATGGTAGCTATATCAAATGTTTCGTTTATCTCAATGGTTCTATTATAATAATTGGTGCAAATTGTATGGTTTATTTAATGGTATAATTATTTTTTAATAATTTCATAGTTTTAAAATGGACTTGCCCATGAATCTTTGAATGACCATAAAACCGGCTAGACGTAATATTTTTAATTGAGAATTTTTGCTATTGGCACATATTTACCTATATTTTGATAAAATATTTATATTTTGTAAAACCTTGAGCTTAGTCATGTACCCTATTGCATTGCCTCCACCGAGCCGTACAGCAGTGGCATAGCGTAATTAAAAACACCGGCTTCGGTGCTTTTCGGTTGGGGTTTGAAAGCAAACATTTGGTTATTGTATGTACCTACTGTGCATGAACATTCTGACCAGTCTGTTTGTATCGGTGTGTATGTATTATAATTCTGTATTTACAAATGAAAAGTATATATATTTGTAATATCATTTGTACACAGGTGCTTAAGCTACCTATCTCGGAGTCAGGCCAATGTATGTGATGTTGTTAAATATTTATTTATTAAGATGAGGGGGGGGGGGGGGGGGGGGCTACTATAATTTCCTATTCTTTTTTTTTTTTTTTACTGTAGATAGGTAAGCGTTTGACCATATTTCACCTGATGGTAAGTGATAATATGATCTAAGATGTAGCACGATTACCTAGAAGATAACTATTCACTCGCGCTTTGAAAACCCCCAAATTGTAGCCACTAGGGAACACCCCTTCAGGCAACTGATTCCACTGTTTCGCAGTACGAATAAGAAAACAGGGATTCAAACCTCTTTGTGCGGACTTTTGGTATTTCTACCATGTACCGGTGTCGATTGAGGGTCTGCCTGGTGGAGTAGTGGAAGTATTCTATACTCAGAAAACTGTGGAACCAGCTGTCATCCGTGGTGTTTCCGAACAGATACGACTTGGTGACCTTCAAGAAAAGGGTGTACTCCTTTCTTAAGAGCCGGCAACGCATATGTGATACCTCAGGTGTTGCAGATGTCCATGGGCGGCGGTGATCACTTTCCATCAGGTGTGCCGTCTGCTCGTTTGTCCGCAATAATGTAAAAAAAAAAATCAACTTTATGGCCAATTATTTAAAGGAAAGAAGTTTTTCTATTTTTTGAGAGTGAGAGATTGTCAATGTGATTATTGCCAACAGAGCTGATTCTGGTTCACTTAAAGTTTAACTCGTTTAGGATAGGGGGTACAAAAGCCCAACCTTCAGAGGGCGCTTATCGAATAGCAGTCACTCTCGGAGGAGTCGCGTCCGCGGTATAACTCGTGCGAGTGCCTATTATTGCTGTAATCATTTATTGCAGAATTCCTTGGAATAAACGTATAAACTTATATCAGTTTTATATTTCTCATCCATAGAATTATAACAAGACTAGAAATCTAGCCTGCGCCCACAATTTGAAGCAACTCAAACGGAGCCGTAGGTACGGCTCCATACGCCCGGACCGCTCCGTAGTCAATGTCAATGCCTGTCGAACGCATCTCGCGAAAATTAATTTTCTATGACGATTTGTGCGGTAAATTTTCGTCACAATGTTTCGGAAAAGCAAAAAAGTGTAATAACATCACTTTTCACAGGTAAGCCTTCAATATTTCGTTGTATGTTCTGTTTTATAAAAAATACAAACGATTTTCTTAACGCTTAGTGTTACCCTATAATAAAAAAATCCCCATTTCAACTTTATTGTAAGATTTGATTGCTCCGACGGATGTTTACAGCGTGATGCAGTGTCTCCACTGTGTTTAGCTGCTTGAGTGCTGGTACCGGAACTTTTATAATTATGTTAAACAATAAATAAGCAAGAATTTATTCATTTAATAATAATTTTAAGATTTATGTAGGTTGATGTGTTTCTGACAGTGCAATACATGGATCTACATTTTAGACGAATTGAACTTACCCTGATAACCATTAAAATAAGTAGGTAGCTCTCTATTTATTTATTCTACATTATTGTATGGTCAAGGTATCATAAATATCAAAACATAACTTGCCAACTAATTTTATAGAATCACAGTTATGCAGATACTTGTAAGCGCTGCTCTAGGCACTATTAAAACAGTATAGTTCCTACAATAACCACCTCCCATGTTTTAGGGAAATGTGTTGTGACTGGTAACATTAATTAGGATTTTTTTGTTGATATTACGTACATAATACCAACTTGAAAAACCGAATTTGTGCTTCAAATTTGAGGTGACAGCAGTAAGGAAACTATCCTTCTAGTCTTGTTATAATTCTATGTTCCCATCCCAGCGCGGCAGTACTTACTCCAAAAATATGGTGAACAAATAATTATAAATATATAAATTTCACAAAATTGCCACTTGTTAGGCCAGACTGCTTATTTACACTCATAAGTCAATTATGTAACTGATCATGCCTATTTTAAAATATTGTACACCCAATAAGGGCCGGCCCTTATTTGTAGATAAAAACTTGGACCTTCTTAGGCAATCACATGTGTCCTTACCCCGTCAATCCACGTTCTGAAGGTATTTTAACATTACTATTGCAAAATTATTACATAAAACCGTGTTTTATTACTGAAAGAAATAAAAATTGGATCAGAGCATTTTATTTTTTATACTGTATTTATTTAGTGCAGAACATGCACCTGTGGTTACACACAGAGTCACTGCTAAAACGGCGGGGAGGCAATGAACGTCGGTGCGCTTTTATGATTGGTTACTGGGGAGGCGCTGCGCAAAATCTGTTTTGGTTTAAATTTTAAGTGCGGGAAGTTTGAAAAGATGGACCTTATTTGGAACCGGCCCTTTTTAGGCGCACTTACCTTAGTTCCAAATGAAAACTATTTCATACCAAAGAGAGCTACTAACTTATTACAGCTCATTTTGGTTTTGTACCTACACAATTTTATCAAGTTTTTTTCCTACAGAACGCGAACTTTCATAATTCATGTTCTATTTAATATTTAGGTTGCATAATGTGTCCACACCGTCTTCCAGACTGTTGGTAGGTACATTAAAGAGGAGTGGATAATGACTTGCTGAATATTTAAGCAGGCTTTCAGGTTTCACTGTTAATATTGATAGCGGATATTTTTCACTTTGAAATATATTATCGTTATCTTTAACATTGTTTTAATACTGAAGCCCTCGTAATAAGGTAGGATGAATCAAACCCTTTTGAGATCCAAAAAGTATAAGCGAAAAAAAAAATCTTTTCATATTAGCGTTTGCTACATATATAGTGATCTGTGATTAGCGTGTAATTTTCGGTTGCGTTCAAAGCTGTCGCTCTGGAGCCCTGTGTACGCTTGGACTATGATTCAGGATGTGGGGAGTCTCGTCAATACAATGAAGCTGTCGTCTGACTTTCTCAAACCTTTAACAGGGGAACCAGGCCAATTGAATCATGGTTACACGTTTCATCTACTACGAAACTATCCGCACCTCAGTTCTGTGGAACGGTTTGGCTGCAGGAGTATTTCCGGACGGCTACGACTTAGGGACCTTCAAGAGAAGAACGTATGTACTCTTTTTTAAAAAGGCTGCTAACACATTAGCGATTTCGCGGATGTTTATGGGCGGCGTTGATTACTTTCCACCAGGTGATTCGCTTGCTGGTTTGTCCGCTTCTAGTATAAAAAAAGTTTCCTCATGATGTTTACCCTCACTGCCGAGCAACCTAGAAATTCGCACATAGATAATGAATCCAGAGGTTTTTCTTTAAGTTATAGGTGTCAGACGAGCCGACGAATCACCTGATGATAAGCGATTGCCGTCGCCCATGGGCACCCGCAACACCAGTGGAGGCACAAGTGCGCTGCCAACATTTAAACCCCCCTTCCCCTGGATTGGGCCATCGGTCCCCTTACTCACGCGTCAAAACACAGCACAATGCTGCTTCACGCCTTTTTTCTGTGAGGCCGTGGTATCACTCCGGTCGAGCCGGCCCATTCATGCCGAAGCGTGGCTCTCCCACGGTACCTATATGCTCGGATTCGAACCACGACCCCATCGCTCTTCATCATTTCGATGACATGGACAGGAGCGCGTTGTTCAATATTTTTTCTATAGGAAAATGTCAAAACCAATAACACTTGTAATGGAAACAGTATTAGTTCCGATTTTTACCATGTGCCAAAAAACCGTAGGTCGACTGTACCTACTTGCTTTTAATTAAGAAGGAAACAATTCTTACAAGAATACAAAAGAATAAAGTCCCTGAATAAACGAGCACTAAAAAGGTCCCCACTATTTTCATTTTACCGCGAAATCACGAGATCCCTTAAAATACTATGATTCCCCCTCCTATCGCCACTCCTTAAATAAGCCCTGAGATGTTGTGTCGATTCATCAAACCCAATCAGCTCTAAACCGAGCCGCGGCTACGGCCGTAATTTAATAAACGTAATGGGAAAAGTTTCCTTTCAGGGAATGACGGAAGAGGTCGCCAGATTGTCGCCCTTAGGCTCTACAAGTTACCAGTTGGTTTATGCATCAACCAATCAAACAGCCTACATGCCGCGTGGTCCCCGGCAGGGGAGAATAGGCCACCCTTACTCTTACCGAGGTGTCGTAAAAGGCGACTAAGGTAAAGCTGCTGGCATGAACATCAGCACCCAGAGAAGGGAAAACTCTGCATTTATACCAAAACCCTCACCAACCCGTCTGCCAAGCGTGTTGAGTATGGCAATTACCCCTCATGTGATTGAGGGAGGCCCGTGCCCCAGCAGTGGGGACTTAAATGGGCTGATGATGATGATGAATCAAACAGCCTATAAGTAATAATAAAGTTCAATCGTTCATGCGTTCATTTCATAAATCTATCACGTTTCACAAATTGAGGCCAACGAGACCTGACAGTGACAGTACTGAAGAAAAAAAACCAGTCTACCACAGAGTACTTTTTAATATAGGAAACAGTCTACTCAGGCTTGGTCGCCGAGGAGGACCTCGCGGCCCACCCCCCACTCACCCTGGATCCGGGAGGGCCAGGAGAAGAAGCCCGGGGAAAGAGTCTGAATTGTTTCAAGAAAAGGATGGTACGGCCGTGCCGCTTTTTTTGCTCGACTTGGCGGGGTGCTGCCGTGCCCCCAGATTATGATGACATTCTAATGTCAATCTAATTCTAAAGGCTTATAGCTAGACCGACAAAGTCATCGACATTGCTCATCGGATTAGCAAGCTTAAGTGGCAGTGGGCTGGCCATATTAGCTGCAGAACCAACAACCGATGGGGCAAACGAGTTCTAGAGTGGAGACCGCGTCTTGGCAAACGTAATGTAGGGCGCCCTCTGGCTAGGTGGGGTGACGATCTGCGCAGGATGGCTCGCAAAAGCTGAATGCGAGAAGCCATGGATAGATCACAGTGGCGAACAATTGGAGAAGCCTAAGTCCAGCAGTGGACTGCGATAGGCTGATGATGATGATGATGATGAATAGCTAAACCGAAACACTTGCCCAGCGCCATCTATTGGACGTACTATGTCCCGAAACAAAGTAAGGGCGAGCCACTACTTAGTCAGTAGATCAAATTACAATCTCACAGTTTCCAGGTCACGGTGCCAAAAACTTCTCAAAGCTCCACAATATTCAGTATATCGGGAATGGGAGCTCATTTGCTCACTTCCGCATTCAAGAATGCTCATTCCGCGCGAACACCATCCAGGAACCAATCTCGTTGCAGACGCCTCGTTTGCATCACAAGGGGTTCGATTCCCGGCGATGCATTCAGACGCTGCGGAGAAGCTTGGATTGATTTTAGAAAAGATTTAGTGTGTTGCAATTTTTTGTTAGAAAATGCATGGAATATGAAATGGGACATTGAAGTTCTTATTGCACTTTGTTTCTAAGTATTTTGAGTCCGCGACACAATTTTAAATCTTCTATTATGGTGACGGATAGGGCACACTAGCGACGCCAATCGATTTTAATTTTTTTCCTACTAAACCGGATCTATTTTAAACAATTTCGGGGTTACAACCTCTCGGCAAACACTTATACAATTTATTAAATAACCGTTTTTGTACGCGAAAAATTGATTCACCCCAAAAGCGGGCACTTTTGACGTGAATCAATTTTTCGCGTACGTGTTGGACCCAACATTTATGCATAGTTATTTAATAAATAGTATAAGTGTTTGCCGAGAGCTTGTAACCCCGAAATTGTTTAAAATAGATCCGAAATATTTTACATGCTGATTGGTAAAATATGTGCATTTTGTACTTTTTAACACTTTATTGTACACCATATTTCTTGCAAATGAATGATATTCTATTCCATTCTATACACAGTACATAACCCTCATCCACTAGTCGTTAAATAATATCATCTAATTCTACCAACCTAAAAGTATTACATTATTACCTATGTACGTACCTACGTGTAACAACGTGCAACACGTAGTTACACAAAAACGTTTACGTTCCCTCCAGCACCCGCTTCCCGCAAACTTTCGAAATAAAAAACACCGCATTGAAGTCGGGTAATATATTCCGCAACTTCATCAGAATACAAAATACAGAATGTCTGTAGTATAGTCATAACTGTGTAAAAAAGATGGTATTGTATTTTTTAGAACAGACAGTTTATCCATTTCGGACCCGGGTGATATTCAATCCGACTTCTGAGTCGCGGTCTAATTGACAGCCAGAAAGTGCACGGAAAGACTGTCAAATGTCGTAATTAGGTAAACCTACTTACCTACTTGGATATAGATAGATACTCTTTACAGTATCTACCTACAGCATTACCTACAGAATAACAAGACGCTCTAGCTGACAAGTAGTCTTCTCTGTCTCATGCTGAACCACGGCAAAATTGTAGGCGCGCATGTTTGTGTGTATGGCTTGTTTAGCACAATATTTTTTAACTAACCAACTAACATGGTTAACTAAACAAAGGTTGGGCGCAGCGACCCAAGACCAAGACCTTTGGAGACCAAGGTCTCCGATAATAAGAGTCTCCATCTAGGTCGGTCTTGCGCCACCTTCTCAAGCCAGAGGTCCAGAGGTCCAGAGGTCCACGCAAATCCTTTTCGACCTCGTCTCTCCATCGGTATCTTGGACGGCCAACTGGCCTTCGACCATTTGGCCGTCTCAGGTACGCTCTTTTTACTGCACGATCCTCTCCCATTCTCTCGAGGTGGCCGAGCTAGCGAAGTCGATGTGCTTTGGTTTCGCCGATGATATTAGGCTCGCCCACCTGTCTTGCAGCTCCCAATTCTTCCCCCTTCTCCAGGTTCCATCCAGTGTTTGTATAGATCCCAGAATCTTCCTCCAGATCTTTCGTTCAGCCACAAGGAGCTTGGTCTCTTCCATAAGCGTTAGTGTCCAGACTTCACAGCCGTACAATATTTTTTAAACTAGATACTAACCTAAAATCGAATTATTACTCATTGTTTTACACTAATACTTACGTGTAACAACGTGCAACACGTAGTTACACAAAAACATTCACGTTCCCTCCAGCACCCGCTTCCCGCAAACTTTCGATACAAAAAGCGGGCGCACGCCGCATTGAAGTCGGCCAATAAATCCCGCAACTTGATCCCGGGTGTTTTGCGACAGAATTAATTTGTTCATCCGACTTCTGAGTCGCGGCTTAATTGATAGCCAGACTGTGCGCAGAAATATAGCGTTATTATACCTTTTACACACAGATATATCCTTTAAAAGATTCCTTATAAAGGGTGAAAATGGGACCCTAATACATAGACTTCTTCATTGTCACATGGTGTCCTTCTTTAAAAAGTCTTCAGCGCACTTACTGGTGTTGAGGATGTCCATGGGCGACGGCTTAACCAATCAGATGATCCGCCTGCTCGTCTGATACCTATAACTTCAAAATTTAATGTACCTACCTACTTGTCTTTTTACTGGGCATATTGATAGTGTGATAGTGTTGATTTCTATTAGACCACCTACCTCCAAAAATCTTCCAAATACTACGTTCACGGCCTAGATAAAAAATCTATAATTCTATACTATATTTTATAAAGAGGTATCTAAATCCTACAGACAGCAGCAAACGCAACGCTTGCGCTATGTAACCGGCGTCTAGCGACATCTATTGGTATAAAGTGAATCTAAATCCTACAGACAGCAGCAAAAGCAACGCTTGCGCGATGTAACCGACACCTAGCGACATCTATTGGTATAAAGTGAAACTATTGTCCTGAATCGAAGTGAGCGCGGGTCCACTAGCCCTATAAATCCAAATCTTGTTAACAGCCGAAGTTGTTCCCTCTCACTTCCTAATTACATCCAGTTAATTATGAGGTGATTACGTGCTGCCCACGCGCCGAACTTTTCTAATAACCACCGTCAAAACTTGTAATGGTGGTGAGGAAATAACCAATTTGGGGTAACCTGTGTTGGTCAGGGCCGGCTTGAGTGATAGCACGCTTGGTATTTTAATGACGCAGGTGAATCGTTCGGGTATTATTAGACATTGAAATCTTCAAGAAAAACTAAACCTACCCCTTTTTCCCCACTGCATCTAGTTGAGCAGTCGAACATAGTTTCTATCACCGAACCACTTCTTCCCCACTGCTCAACTAGTTGAGCAATCGGGCATTGTTTCTAAAAGGCTGGCAAAGCATCTGCCTCCCTTTTTCTTAAAAAAAAGTACATCATAGTCTGCACTTCATGTCATAACGCCGTCATCAGCTTTTTACCACCGCCCCGCTCGCCTTTAGTCTGCAGGGCGTTCACCATTTTACCCCAGCGGTTATTCCCCATTGACCTTAAGTGGGGAGGAGTCACGGGTTCAAAAAGGGCGAACCCTGGCACAAGAACACATCCTAGGCTATTTAGACTAGACCACCCTACCATCACCCTAGGGTGACCAACATTACACATTGAAACCAAAATAGTCCTGCTCTGTACAGTTTCTGAGGAATATCCTTCCGCGAACGCTCTGGCTGTGGAACGAGCTCCCGTCATAGGTTTTCCGAGTGACTGCAGTGTTTCTTCACAAAAGGAACGATAAAGCTTTAAGGGGTCGATAACGCTGCGTTTCTCCAGAGTTGTAGAATGGACGTCTGCAACTCTGGAGAATGATGACGGAAGTTGAAGAACCAGAGTTCTTCAATTTCCGTCATCAGGCGAGCCGCACAATTGTTTTCCACCGACTCAGTAAAAAAACCTTGTTGTCTAACCATAACCAATACTAACTATTGAGTGGGGTGTCCTTTTTAAGGTTCCGTAGCCAAATGGCAAAAAACGGAACCCTTATAGATTCGTCATGTCTGTCCGTCTGTCCGTCTGTGTGTCCGTCCGTATGTCACAGCCACTTTTCTCCGAAATTATTGAATAAACTATTGAAACTTGGTAAATAGATGCATTTTGTTAATCGCATTACGATTTTTACACAAAACTTGGAAAAAATAAAAAAATGTCAACTGCCCATACATGAAACTGAAACTCAAAAACTCTTTTTTTTTCATTAAACCTATACGTGTGGGTTTGAACTAGATATAGTGAGTAGTTTTTTTTATACGTTATAAACCGTAAACCGCAATTTACATTCCATATATGGTGCTGCGGATCCTTGCTGCTACTGAACCCTTCATGGGCGAGGCCGACTCGCACTTGGCCGGTTTTTTTTTATCTCAGCTTATTATTCCCGGTCGTTACTGTAAAAGCCTAAACAATTTGAGTTGGTAAATGTCCGAAAAGGTTTGCAGTTCAAACTTTACCATCCTTTACCTTTACCACTTAAATGGGTGCCTCAATGTAAATCCTAAGATTTACCAAGTGAATGGTGGTAGGTTCCAAATCGTATCGGACATTGATAAATCTTAGGTTTTACCGGTAAATTTTAAGATTTACTGTAGCTCGGGCGTTTAGAGTAACACCCGTTACGACCAAAACCGTCGCTCTGGAGCCCAGGATAATAAATGCTTTTTTTTATAATTTTATGGTGTCTACCCCTCATTGCATTTACTCTGAAATTCGGCCCTGGCGTCTTGTTTAGAGACGATTTAATCCAAGATAAAAGCGATTACTCGGTAATGACAAAAGATTATCTTCAAATTACTTTTCATGATGAGATTTATGAAATTAGTTGTTTACAAAAGTTATCTAGATAAATAAAGTTATTTGAGAATGATCTAATCACGATCATCGTTATACTTAAGTACCTAAACGACCTTAGAAAATTAATGACTACGGCCTGAAGTTCTCACAGATGAATACATGGTGATTGATGAGGTATGATGGGGGTGAAATGAAATGAACAAATTAAAATTATTAATTACAAGCAAGTATGTAGCTACGCTTCTGCAGGAATGGGCCGAACGACCGGAGTGATACCACGGCTTCACAGACAGAGAGTGAGGGTACCGGTGGCCTGATCCGGAGAAAAGAAGGGCTATGTTATGGCAGCGCACTTGTAACTCAGTGCGCTGTGTGTGGCTAGGGGCGTTTAGAATACTGTCAGTGTATTCCCGGCTTGTTGTAAGAGGCGACTAATAGGCTCATCGGAGTATAAGAGTATAACCACTATTGGGGAGTGGCTTGCTCAGTATACGACTCCGCGGGGGACGACGTTATTGGGTGTCCTGGTAAGTCATACATCGGAGAAGGGCTAGCGCCGCGAGCGCGATTAGCAGTACGGTCCAGTCCCGGCTATGGGGTTTCCGGCCGTGATTGCGCTGAAATGGACACCCCCAGGGGTTTTGGTTAGGGTTAGAGTCCCACACACCATCTTGTTCCCTACATGTGACACGGTGGAGGACATGATGGATTCCCCTTTTTAAAAAAAAGTGCCCTGTTGACTCTACTCTTGTTGCGGGTGTCCAAGGGCGTTAATAGGGTGAAAACTATTTTTTTTCATGTTGGAAAATAAAGGAAGGTCAAAATTAGAAGTATCAGTTAAATTTTGACGACTCTGTTAGTTTGAAAACTCTTCAAGATAATATCAAAATTGATAAATTATATAAAATAAACATACCCAAAACGTTCGAAATAAAAATTACATTGTATACGTATTTAATAAATAAATAGGGCAAATATATATAAAAAATCTTTCAAAAAATATAAGCCCCACCTCGCCCTCGCCCCCTCGCCTCATATCACCTAGATAGTAATAAGGAATCGATTTATTACCTCATTCTTCGAAATCAGCTGGGTAGTTAAGGCAGAATCTTGGAACATACAAATATATTTATATACATACATAGACTGCTAAAATCATAACCCCTCCTTTTTGGCTTTGCCGTAGTTGAGTAAAAGCGTGAAATGGGTCGGAATGTCCTCACATTCCGACCCATAATCGGTAATCGCTTACCATCAGGTAAACCGTCTACTCGTCTGTCCCCTATCCCATAAAAAAAAACGTCTTTACCTAAGTATCTCATCATATCCCATACTATAGGACTATAAGAGGTATGATGGGGTGGGGTTGTATAAAAGCTACCATGTCGTTTGGTATTGAAAGGTAGATCCGCCTCGGAACATATTTTCAAGAAAATTGGAACAAAGCCAGCATCATTCTGCAATCTCTTTGAGATCTCCAAGATTCGTCGGTGCGTCTTTTCGAAGGTTCTTTAAAGGACAATCTAAAGAATGGCAGTATGTTATCACATTCACTATGAAATAAAGATAAGATATTTTACTGGCCATAAAAACACAGTACCATACATCAGTAGACAAATACATGGAAAAACAAAAAACAACAAAATATAAAAGGACATGACATTGGTTTGTGGCCATAAGGCTATTTTTGACTATGCAAATAAGTATTTGCATAGTCAAAAATGTTGTGTCGCCACTCCAGGATGCGATTAAGGATACCAAATTCAACCAAATAATGGAGTCCGTAGAGACTTTACTCGACAAAAGGTGAAGTAAAAAAGATTTTTGTGTTATATTACTTACGTATGTCGGCCTAAAAATAATACAAGTTTTTGATCGGCATGGAAAAGTGTTTTTTTTTTTATTTTATTTATTTTGGCAAACAAAAAAGCATTTATAAAATACAGTAAAGTAATATTTTAGAAATTGTTTAAGAAAAGACCTTAACAGTGCCAAATCGTGCTTAATTTAAATATACAATTTTACAATGAGTTCCGTGGAAATTGTTTTTTTTTACTTATGCAGGTAGTACTAACACTACGAACAGCCACACGCTATGGAACACAAAAATACAGATTCGTTAAATTTCTAATCGACCAACACCTTAATGTCAAACACATACAGTTCAAGATCAATTTAATTAAGAAGCCTGACTGACTGCGAAAAAAAAATATCTAAAAACTGATGTGTGGCCGTACTTTACAATTGATCAAATTTGACAAGAATGAGAAGAATTTTAGTCTAGATTACTGTCCTAAAATTATACAGATACTAAAGACTACGACAATATTTGTTTTAGTTTGTGTTTCACGGAGTCAAGTGATAAGTTAAACAGATCGATGTCATTAAATTGTTTGTTATAATAATAATATAATAATTCTCACAACATCTTATACGTTGCCCTGATTCCGTACTAAGTAGCGTAAGCACTTGTGTTATAGATATCAGACAACAGAGGAACACAAATATATACATAAATACATATATACACCCAGACACTGAACAAACACAAGTGTTCATCGCACGAATGTTTGTCCAGGGTGGGAATCGAACCCACGACCTTTGGCGTAAGAGGCAGGGTCACTACCAATTGCGCCATCCGGTCAGTCTGTTTCAGTTGTTATACATACAGAAAAGTGTAGTGTTTTGCAAAAAATATCTTTTACGACAAAACTCGCTGTTTGTTTTCGCATTGGGGGTCCAATCCGGGGGAAAAGGGGGTTTAAAGGTTGGTGTCGCGGGTGTCCATGGGCGGCAGCTATCGCCTACCATCAGGTGGTCCGTCTGCTCGTCTGCCACCTATCACGTAAAAAAAAATCATAGAGCTGATTCACCTAACCTAAATGAGAATCCAAGTTCTAGTCTAGATAATTACAAAAAAATATTGAATTCCATTTAGCCGTTGAGCTGTGGCGACGTTTACGTGTGGTGTGTGGCAATAAACTGTTAGTATGTATGTTTATTTGTTTTGTAATGTACTAGTATGTATTAGTATTTATAGCTAGTATATATTTATTTAAAATAATGTATGTATGTATATACCATACTCGTATTTATACAATGTCTTTTTTTTTTCTCTTTTTCTGACTTACACTGCCTTACCCCTTTTCTTAATTCGCTATACTTTTCCTCTACCCTGAGGTTGTCTGGAAGAGATCGCTATTAGCGATAAGACCGCCTACATTGTTTTAGTATAATAACTTAGGCTAAGATCTGTAAATAAAGTGTATCTATCTATCTATCTATCTACCTATACATATACACCGATTTTTTTTATAGTTTACATACCCGGAAAACTCATTATAGGTATCGTGAATAAAGTCCAATTTCGAATGATAGATCAACAATATTAGCGAAAAAACAGCTGTCTTTAAACATAAATAATCGATAAAAAAAGTACGATGTACGAGTATATCCATTTTAATAGCTGCGCCCCGCGGCGCTAAGAGGGTCCGAAAATTTACAAAAAAGATTCACAATATAAAATGTTAAATACAAATAACCTCATAAGGGGTCAATTTGGCGCCATTAACAAACCGTTTGTGTAAAATGATATGAGTTACAATTTGTCCCCAAAGTACTAGTATAACAACTGTAATACCGTGGTAATGTACACCTGTGGTCCGCAGATAAATTATTCACATTTGCCCGGGAACCAACAAACCCACTGAGCTGCTAAACAGATTTATTTACCTCCTTGCGTTGAGACCGCGTACCGGGATCGCTTCTAAAGAATGACTATGCTATAAAGTTAAACCCCCATATTGTAATGTGGACTCCCTTTTCCGCACTTAGACTCTCTTTCGGTTCATTGTACGTGATGGGTCGACTGACTATTGAAGCCTAGCCCAGCTCCGCGCAGAAGTTTCCTGGGAGCTTCACAGGCTTCGCGGAGCGACCTCACCGATCCGAGGATTTGTTCGCGTTGGGTAGCCACAGCATCGCACTCCAGGATTACGTGTGTGACTGATTCCTCCGCGTTGAAACACCTCTGCATAGAGGGCTGTCCGTCACGCGTATTGTGAACAAATGTTTGTTTAAGGGGCAGTGGCCCGTGATCTGTGCTACGTGATTGTCTCTATCATTATTTTAAGATTGCTTCTTGTGAGGTTTTTAAGGCGTTTTGTGAGTCGCAGGCTTATTGCTGGCATTGCTATTTTGATTGCATGCAGCCTGTGCTTTGCGACACTATTACAAATCGCAAACTATGGATAGTCCCGGAACAAATATCGTGCCAGCCCCTTTTAACATTGCGTGTTGGAACGGGTTGACATGACGTTGACGGGTAATAACTATAGATCGCCATTTGTAATAAGGTGGTTTTAAGTCTGCTCTATCACATTTTGTAAATTGACGTTATCGTGTAATTTTTTTTTATGTGGCAGACGAGCAGACGGATCACCAGATGGTAAGCGATAGCCGCCGCCCATGAACACTCGCATCACCAGAGGAGTCACATGTGCGCTGCTAACGTTTAAACCTCCCATACTCCCGAATGAGGCCTCCGGTCCCCTTACTCGCATAGCAGAGACGCTGCTTCACGCCGGTTTCCTAGTGGTATAACTCCGTTCGAGCCGGCCCATTAATGCCGAAGCGTGGCTCTCCCATAGTTAAATTATATTATATTGTCGTATCTAATGGCGTAGTTTCCATTTAAAAAATATGAATTTCCCCATTGCGTTGCTGGTTGTTATTACATTGTGTGCATCGTGCATAGGGCACAACCCTGCATAGGGTGCGTCTCTAAGGTGAAGCGAAGTTAGAGACTTCAATCCCGGATTGTAGAATTTTATTGATTTTTTCCGGGCTTTCCTTTTATATAAACATTAAATGCCGAATATTTCTTTGAGTTGAAGATTTAAAATCTAGGGAGGGATTATCTGATGGATTCTCATTTCTCAAGACACCATGATACGCTAAAAGTGGCTTAAAATGTGGTTGTCTCTAACATGAAGTTTACTTCAAAGAGAGATAATTATGTTTGAGCTTAAAGCTTTTAAATTACTTTTAAAGTTATATTGAGTGTTCGGGGGTGAATTCCGAAAACTGAGTAATAATCCCATTCCATGCTGCCACAATAGATCATCTACTGATCGCAGTGGTTATGAGACGCAGGGCTCACCCCATTTCTATCAAATAAAAAAAAAAATCCCATACTTATCTCAAAAAGTTCAAGTTCTCTTGGGATGTATAAAACACGAAACAAAACAGTATCCCTAATTTAATATCAGTTAATGTGTTTCTTTATATAACCTGTCGTATAATAATGACATCAACAGTTTCTTAATTAATAAAAACTTCTAAGATCTAAAAATATTTTGGAGTCCTTAATTTTCCTTGATCTGTTGAGACTCTTGAAAATATTCCTAGAACATTTTTATAAATCTTGGGATTATGAAAAATCCCGGTTTAATTATTTAAATCGTGGTGTTGCCGAGTGTCCATGGGCGGCGGCAATCATTAATTACGGCGGCATTAACTCCGTCTGCTCGTCTAAACACACATAAAACATTCCGGGAGAAAAAAACCTGGCTTATTTTTTCCCAAATCCCGGGATAAAAAATCCCCTCTTAATTTTTCGAATCCCGCGATCACCTCAACATAAGGGCCGGGAGCTCTACCTGCAGTGTGTCAATGTCTTGCGACTTCAAAGGGTCGGGATCGCGGCTTCAGACGCTCTCATTAGTACCGAGTGCTGCTCAGAAGGTTGTTTGCATAGCTGCGATTTTCTTTTAAAAAAATACTTAAAAGTTCGCATATGCTATAAGCGTAATACTTTTTAAAAATCCGGAAATGAATCAGCGACTCTAACGGTTTACAATGAACTTGTCTCTTAACGAACCAGAATATTCGCTGTCGCATCCAAGCAAAGGAGATACACAGTGCGTGTGAAATGGAGGGAAACTCCGATTCGGTCGTATCGTCAGGTTCATTAAAAGCCACCTGATCTTGATGATACTTAGATAGTGGCAGTGATCGTTTACTATCAAGTGACCGGTTTGCTCGTTTGTCACCTACCATAAAAACCTAGCCTAAAAACCCAATTTTATTTGAAGAAAATTATTGCGTGGTCATTTCGTAAAAGAAGGTATACTTACCTAATTCTGGATCTGGTACTATAAGATAATTTCTAGAGTATTTAGTTATGACGTCACATAGGTAACGCAAATGTGATGGTACAATATAGGTAGTTCAGTAGATTCGTGTTCCTTTCAGATGGAATATGGTGGCCTCGAATCTGGAAAGTAAATTCATTTACTTATTCATATGTATTTAGATTGCCTTTTCTTTTGGTAAAATATTTTTATAGGTACACTCATGTCATAACATAATCTTCAAGTTAAGAACTTAATCATATACCTACCTTAGCTTTCGGTAACACAAGTGCTTAAGCTACTTAGTACGAAATCAGGTCAATGTATTAGATGTTTATGAATTAATTATTTTTTTATAAAAAATTAAATCTCGCTTGTATATTTTTTATAAAGGTCCAGTTATGTGACCGTCACTTAAACTACTATTCTTTTCCGGGAAGTTACTACCTACATTATTAATAGGGACACACACAGGACCGATTAGTTTCGTCAAAGGTGCAAACGTTTTCCGTCATTTCTGTGGAAATTCGGCGCCGACACTACACAGGGGGTCCTGTGGATGAAAAACAAAGGAAACCTGTTCATAGTTCGATGGGTCTCTTTGTGAGCATCCTCATTGTACTTTTGTCAATAGTTGACTAGTATCTTGCAGAGGCTTTATGTGTAATATTTGACTGCTACCGCGCAAAAAGCTCACCTTTTTATCGACTTTAAAAAAGGATGAGGTTCTATGTTCGACTGTATGTTCTTTTTTAATTATTTTTTATGTATGTTCACCGATTTCTCCGCCAATTTTTGACCGATTTGCACACATTTGCATGCATTACCATTGCATTTACCGAAAAATGGAACACTAAAAGGCATAAAAAAAAAATTACAAAAAAAAAACCGCCTTCAAAACCCATGAACTAAATGTGTAAAACTTTTAACATACACTTTAAATAACATTTTATAAGAGTACACTCGAGAAAAGGTGTTACTAATCCCTTTTGAATAATTGGATGAAGTATTACAAGATAGTCTTGGGCGCCAACTTCGGTAACACCTTTTCTCGAGTGTACTGTTTATAAATGTTATTTTATACTTTTTAATTCGTGGTTTTTGAAGGCGGTTTTTTTTAATAGGGAAGTTCGGGGTTCGACTGGGTGCTTTAAATCTATGTGCGTATTACTACCACCAACATGACAAAAAGTGTGTGTATCTGTCTGTCTGTTTGTCCGACTTTTACGGCAAACGGAGCGACGGATCGACGTGTTCTTTTTTGTGTGGAGATAGTTGAGGTGATGTAGAAAAACATAGGCTACATTTTGTATCTTTCTTACACGAGCGAAGCCGCGGGCCAAAGCTAGTGAGGCATAAATGGACTCGACCGGAGCTGCGGAGTGATACCACGGCGTCACAGTAAGCCGGTGTAAAATAGCGCCTGTGCTGTGTTTTGGCGTGTGAGTGAGGCCTCTGGAGAACCAATTCGGAGGTAAGGGGAAAAGGTGTTGTGGATGTCCATGGGCTACATTAATCAGGTGGCTTGCCGTCTGCCCGTCTCCCTCCTTGCAAAAAAAACATGTAAGTACTTATTAAAAAAGTTTTACAAATATGCGTAATCGTTGGCGAGATAAACTCGTCGCGTTCTTTCAAGACTGAGGGCCTAATTTGAAGCAGACGTTACAACCGAATCGTTTCCCTCCCTTTCACACGCGCTGTGTGTCTCTCTTGATTGGATGCGACAGGTATATTCTCGTTCGTTACGGGTCGGCTTCAAATTAAGCCACCTGGTCCACATCAGCTCAGGTCCGAGAGTGGTGGAAAAAGGGTAGGGAGGCCTTTGCCCTGCAGTGGGGCACTATGGGCTCATAATAATTATAATACCTACTCGTTAGTAGATAAGTCACAAGCATGTAGAATACTGCTCTCATCTTTGACGACCCGTTTGGAACAGTGGTAGTGAACGCTGCCTTTGGTTCAAGAGTTGCGGGTTCGATCCCGCACAGTACAAACATTTGTGTGCATGAACATGACTGTTTTTATTGGTCTGGGTATTTCCTTTGTATTATAAGTATATATTTACAAAAAAAAAGTAATTTATGTATATATCTGTAATCTCACTGTTGATTCTGATATCCGTTACACAGGTGCTTGAGCTACCTATCTCGGAGTCAGATCAATGTATGTGATGTTGTAAAATATTTATTATTATTTATTATCTTTGGGCAGGGGCGCCCGCATACCAGCTTTCCCCTCTGGATCGGATTCAAAGGAGATCAACTCAAATCGTCGACTGCCAAGATATCTCTAATAGGCTAGATTCCTTAGCACTGCGTAGAGAAGTAGCCTCGCTATTTATACTCTACCGTGGATACTATGGAGAATGCTCTGAGGAATTGTTCGGATTGATCCCTGCCGCTTCATTTCGCCATCGTTCCACTGACAACAGTTCCATCGACATCATCTGGATGGTTGGCAGTCTTCAACTGTGCGTTTCTCAAGAAACTTTCTGCCTCGTACGAGAAACCATGGAATGAATTATCGCCTGCGGTATTTTCGGACAGATACGACTTTAAAACCTTCAAGAAAATAGCCTATTCCTTTTTAAAAGCTTGGCAGCGCACTTGTGACTCCCTGCTCGTTTGTCCCTTTTCCCATAAAAAAAGATAAGTTACCACATGAATAAATATTATTCATGTGACGTTATCTGCAGTCGTCACATGAATAATATTTATTCATGTGGTGTATCGTTTCTGCAGTGCGTCTCAAATGTTTGCGCAGGCAAGAACTGACTGCTTCCAAACTCTGCTCCGCAAGAAAGTGACATCGCTGTTAAACCGGGTGCGAGAGAGCGACAACAGCATCCTGAAGGTAATAGCAGATGATCCGCATGCTACCTGCCGCACCTATATTGAGGCACTTTGTACGAACAATGACCGAGGTCAAAATTAGCACTCCCTCTGGATCACATGTATACGGAGTGCCTCTTAGGTACATGACCAAGTAAACTGTGTTATTATTTATTATGCTCACTAACCCTATGTTTATAAGCGACTTTTTACTAACCCGTGGACTATGTTGTCTGAATAAATAAATTTGAATTGAATTGAATTGAATTGTTATCTACAATCCGATAAAGGCATCACAGTGATTGCTTTATAAAATACGTCGACTCAATAGGTCTCTCGCTATGAATGACGTCACACAATAAGAAAGTGACGTCATATTGACAAACGGTGGTGGAACTAATAAATAAAAGGGCCGTCACGGTCTGATGAATGGGAATGTTGCCAGTATGTTAGTTTTGTACACGTGTAACTTTTATGTTAGGCAATGAATCAAGTGGTGGATATTGGGTAATGCGCGTTGTCCCAATATCCACCACCTGATTCGTTGTCGACCTGGCAGGGGGCAGGGTACCCTTCAGTATAGCTGAAGTCTCTTTGTAATTACCAGACTTACCAAATTCTTGATCTTGGTCCAAACATTATGGTGTTGCATTGCCATGGGCAGCGGCCGTCGATTATCATCAGGTGATGCTCGTTTGCCATCTATCATATAAAAAAAACTGGGATTAACACGCTGATATTATGATATTATGATGACTACGAGTGTTCTATATTTATTTTATGCTATGAGTCAGTATTTTTTTATGTGATAGGTGGCAGACGAGCAGACGGATCACCTGATGGTAAGGAATTGCTGCCACCCATGGAAACCCGCGACACCAGTGGAGTCACAAGTGCGCTGCCAACTTCTAAACCCCCCTTTTCCTCGATTGGGCAACTCCGATTCCCGGTTCGTATCGTCAGGTTCATTAAAAAGCACTGATCTGATGATACTAGATAGTGGCCAGTGATCGTTTACATCAATGGCCGGCTTGCTCGTTTGTCACTACATAAAAACCTAGCCTAAAAACGATGCCCAATTTTATTTGAAGAAAATATTGCGTGGTCATTGTAAAAGAAGGTATACTTACCTAATTCTGGATCGGTTATATTAGATAATTTTCTACAGGATTGTTAATGACGTCATCATAAGTAACCGGCCAAATGCGATGGTACATTATAGGGTAGTTCAGGTAGATTCGTGTTCCTTTAGAATGGATGTGGGTGACGTGGTGAAAGGCTCGAGCTTGGCCCCCATGTCACTCGCCCACTCATGGACAGATGAGGGAGAGTCCCAGGAGTTTTAGGTTCGGTTATGACCTCTGGCCGGGCTTATCGTTAGAGAAGCCTTCGCCAGAGAGAGTCCGACATAAACCCATCCGTTTACAGACGGCTGGGTATGCGTAAACGAATTTCTCCTGGCAAACTAAAAAAAAAAAAAAAAGATGGAATGTGGTGAGCTCGAATCGGGAAAGTAGCTTCATTTACCTACATAGGTATTTAGATTGCCTTTTCTTTTGGTAAATATTTTTATAGGCATACTCATGTCATAACATAATCTTCAAGTTAAGAACTTAATTATATACCTACCGTAGCTCTCCCTAACACAAGTACTTAAGCTACTTAGTATTAAATCAGGATCAGACTAAATAGTACCAACATTTGTACCGGAGTTTTTCTGTGTTGGCGGTCCTGTACCCACGTGTCTCGGAAGACGTTAAGCCGTTGGTCCTGCGCCTAATCCTTCTTCGGTCAGTGTCACACTAGTGTCCCATCGAAAAAAGAGGGTACGGGAATAGAGAGTGCACTTGTGTCTGCGCAAATACTTGTGCACTGTAATATGTGCTGCGTCGATGGCTGAGCGCTGAGATTGGCCGTTATGACCGAAATATCTATTTGGAGGACATTACTAAATCAGGTATTAGATGTGTATGAATTAATTATTTTTTTATAAAAATTAAATCTCGGTTGTATATTTTTTATAAAGGTCCTGTTATGTGACCGTCACTTAAACTACTATTCTTTTCCGGGAAGTTACTACCTACATTATTAATAGGGACACACACAGGTCCGATTAGTTTCGTCAAAGGTGCAAACGGTTTCCGTCATTTCTGTGGAAATTCGGCGCCGACATCAACACAGGGGGTCCGGTGGATGAAAAACAAAGGAAACCTGTTCATAGTTCGATGGGTCTCTTTGTAAGCATCCTCATTGTGCTTTTGTCAATAGTTGACTAGTATCTTGCAGAGGCTTTATGTGTAATATTTGACTGCTACCGCGCAAAAAGGCAGCTCATCTTTTTATCGACTTCAAAAAAGGAGGAGGTTCTATGTTCGACTGTATGTTCTTTTTTAATTATTATTTATGTATGTTTACCGATTTCTGCGCCAATTGTTGACCGATTTGCACACATTTGCATGCATTACCATTGCATTTACCGAAAAATGAAACACTAAAAGGCATGAAAAAAAAATTCTACAAAAAAAAACCGCCTTCAAAACCCATGAACTAAAATGTGTAAAATTTTTAACACTTCATACACTTTAAATAACATTTTATAAGAGTACACTCGAGAAAAGGTGTTACTGATCCCTTTTGAATAATTGGATGAAGTATTACACGATAGTCTTGGGCGCCAACTTCGGTAACACCTTTTCTCGGGTGTACTGTTATAAAATAGTTATTTTACACTTTTTAGTTAGTGGTTTTGAAGGCGGTTTTTTAATAGGGAAGTTCGGGGTTCGACTGGGTGCTTTAAATCTATGTGAGTATTACTACCACCAACATAACAAAAAGTGTGTGTATCTGTCTGTCTGTTTGTCCGACTTTTACGGCAAACGGAGCGACGGATCGACGTGTTTTTTGTGTGGAGATATTTTGTGTGGAGACAGTAGGTGATGTAGAAAAACATAGGCTACATTTTGTATCTTTCTTACACGAGCGAAGCCGCGGGCCAAAGCTAGTGAGGCATAAATGGACTCGACCGGAGTGCAGAGTAATACCACGGCGTCACAGTAAGCCGGTGTATGTAAAGTAGCGCCTG
Source organism: Marasmia exigua (assembly GCA_019059595.1). Lineage (NCBI taxonomy): Eukaryota > Metazoa > Arthropoda > Insecta > Lepidoptera > Crambidae > Marasmia > Marasmia exigua. Next base: position 654,198 of record CM032467.1, read on the forward strand.
CGCTGTGTTTTGGCGTGTGAGTGAGGCCTCTGGAGAACCAATTCGGAGGTAAGGGGAAAAGGTGTTGTGGATGTCCATGGGCTACATTAATCAGGTGGCTTGCCGTCTGCCCGTCTCCCTCCTTGCAAAAATAAACATGTGAAGTACTTATTAAAAAAGTTTTGCAAATATGCGTAATCGTTGGTTAGATGAACTCGTCGCGTTCTTTCAAGACTGAGGGCCTAATTTGAAGCAGACGTTACAACCGAATAGTTTCCCTCTCTTTCACACGCACTGTGTCTCTCTTGATTGGATGCGACAGGTATATTCTCGTTCGTTACGGGACGGCTTCAAATTAAGCCACCTGGTCCACATCAGCCCAGGTCCGAGAGAGGTGGAAAAAGGGTAGGGAGGCCGTTGCCCTGCAGTGGGACACTATGGGCTCATAATAATTATAATACCTACTCGTAAGTAGTAGATAAGTCACAAGCATGTAGAATACTGCTCTCATCTTTGACGATCCCGTTTGGAACAGTGGTAGTGAACGCTGCCTTTGGTTCAAGAGTTGCGGGTTCGATTCCCGCACAGTACAAACATTTGTGTGCATGAACATGATCTGTTTTTATTGTCTGGGGTATTTCTTTGTATTATAAGTATATATTTACAAAAAAAAAGTAATTTATGTACATATCTTGTAATCTCACTGTTGATTCTGATATCCGTTAACACAGGTGCTTGAGCTATCTATCTACGGAGTCAGATCAATGTATGTGATGTTGTAAAATATTTATTATATTTATTATCTTTGGGAAGGGCAGCCCGCATACCAGCTTTCCCCTCTGGATCGGATTCAAAGGAGATCAACTCAAATCGTTGACTGCCAAGATATCTCTAATAGGCTAGACTGCGTAGAGAAGTAGCCTCGCTAAGTATACTCTACCGCCTATACTATGGAGAATACTCTGAGGAATCGTTCGGACTGATCCCTGCCGCTTCATTTCGCCATCGTTCCACTCGACGACAGTTCCATCGACATAATCTGGATGGTTGGCAGTCTTCAACTGTGCGTTTTGTCAAGAAACTTTCTGCCTCGTACGACAAAACTATGGAATGAACTATCACCTGCAAACCTTCAAGAAAAGAGCGCACTTGTGACTCCCTGCTCGTCTGCCCCTTTTCCCATAAAAAAAGATAAGTTACCACATGAATAAATATTATTCATGTGACGTTATCTACAATCCGATAAAGGCATCACAGTGATTGCTTTATAAAATACGTCGAATCAATAGGTCTCTCGCTATGAATGACGTCACACAATAAGAAAGTGACGTCATATTGACAAACGATGGTGGAACTAATAAATAAAAGGGCCGTCACGGTCTGATGGATGGGAAATGTTGCCAGTATGTTAGTTTTGTGCACGTGTAACTTTTATGTTAGGCAATGAATCAAGTGGTGGATATTGGGAAATGCGCGTTTTCCCAATATCCACCACCTGATTCGTTGTCGACCTGGCAGGGGGCAGGGTACCCTTCAGTATAGCTGAAGTCTCTTTGTAATTACCAGACTTAACAAATTCTTGATCTTGGTCCAAACATTATGGTGTTGCATTGCAATGGGCAGCGGCCGTCGATATCATCAGGTGATGCTCTTTTGCCATCTATCATATAAAAAAAAACTGGGATTAACACGCTTGACATTATGATGACTACGAGTGTCCTATATTTATTATGTGCTATGAGTCAGTTTTTTATGTGATAGGTGGCAGACGAGCAGATGGATCATCTGATGGTAAGCGATTGCTGCCGCCCATGGACACCCGCAACACCAGTGGAGTCACAAGTGCGCTGCCAACCTTTCCCCTTCCCCCCATTGGGCCTCCGGTAACCTCACTCACACGGCGAAACACAGCGCAGGCGCTGCTTCACGCCGGTCTTCTGTGAGGCAGTGGTATCACTCCGGTCGAGCCGGCCCACTCATACCTAAGCGTGGCTCTCCCACATATAAAATCTTTTTGACTAAGTCCGTGCTTTTAAGGTGACGGGTAGGACACACTAGCGTCACCGATCGATTTTAATTTTTAGCTACTAAACCTGACGAGACCGTGACCATTTGTGACGAGAAATAAATGATTTATTTATTTAAATTGGCAACATACTGCCCACCCTGTTCCCCCTGTACCTATAGGCACAGATTAATATAGGCATAGGTATTGGGAGCGATATGAAAAAACTTTATTGTTTCCCTTCACCCACATGCGGCCTACCTCCTCAATACCTCCGTGAGTGACGAGTACAGGCAGGGTACTGGTACAAATGATGTAACACAGTGTAACCATGATACAGTTGGACTGGTTCGCTCGATGTGTTGCGAAGTTCAGACGTCAGTTGCTTATACAAATAATTGATGTACACGGGACAAAACGCGGTTATTATTATATGTAAGAACATACTCGTAGTAGCATATACTCACAGCTTGAACCGAATTCAGAGCAAAAGAGTAAGCTTTGGGCTGTCCGGCGTGAAAAGGTAACCGTCTTTCCATGAATTACGTGGGGAAAAGAGATAGTATTTTACATTGCACAGCAGGGGGAGATTGACTATTCATTCGTAACAAAACCACGGATTCATTTGGAACATCAAGTCTCAGATAGCTGAGACTTGATGTTTTAAATGATTCAAAACGTTTCACTGTTCCGCTGATCTTTGCGCTGATGCAAATGTTCCAATCTTTCACAAGCTTGACCACGACCGTCAAGCTGTGAGTATATGCTACAACGAGTATGTACTTACATATAAAAATAACCGCGTTTTGTCCCATGTACATTAATTATTTGTATAATGCAACGCGAAAGTGTAAAGTCAGTTGCTTGATTTTGTTGTACGTATAGACCGAGTGTGTTAGCCGTGTGGTCCCCGGCAGAGTAGAATAGGCCACCCTCACTCTTACCGAGGTGTCGTAAAAGGCGACTAAGGTAAAGCTGCTGGCATGATCATCAGCACCCAGAGAAGGAAAACTCTGCATTTATATCAAAACCCTCGCCGACCCGTCTGCCAAGCGTGGTGAGTATGGCAATTACCCCTCACGTGACTGAGGGAGGCCCGTGCCCCAGCAGTGGGGATTTAAATGGGCTGATGATGATGATGATAGACCGAGAAAGATTGAACATTTGCATCTAGATCAGCGCAAAGATCAGCGGAACAGTGAAACGCTTTGAATCATTTGGAACATCAAGTCTCAGATAGATCCGTGGTTTTGTTACGAATGAATAGTCGATCTCCCCCTGCTGTGCAATGTAAAATACCTATCCACGTAATTTCCATGTATTTCCCCACGTAATACATGGAAAGACGGTTACCTATTCACCCCGGACGCCCAAAGCTTACTCTTTTGCTCTGAATTCGGATCATTCGGCTCACTCGGATCATTCAGCTCATTCAGATCATTCGGCTCATTTGGACCATTCAGCTCATTCGGACCATTCGGCGGCGAGATACCATTTGAGTCGAATGATATATTTGGAGCGAACATTAGAAATTCGGAACAGTGTATCATTTCGCTCAGTCGGATCACTGAGTCGTTTCAATTAAGAGTTACACACGTCCATTAATTAGCAAACTCCCCATGGTCCTAGAGACCCCAGGCTCCAAATCGACAGCTTTGGGCGCAACCGGAAATAACAGGTGGAAATGATAATACCTTGTGGCACCAATGATGAATCATCTGGAATATTCTCCCACCTCCCATGAGAATCAAAATGAGCATTGAGAGCTTTAAAAGCAAATACAAAGCAGCTTTACTGAGACAACGCGCTGCCGAAGATCTTAGATATTGCTACAGAAAATACATACCCCTTAAATACTATCTCAAGTAATCAGTGATTTCTCTCTCACACACACACACATACACATGAACACACAAACAAAAAGGGAAGAGTGCCAATAAAAAAAAATCAAGTCAAAATTAAAACCAATATCGATGTAAGTTTTTTTTGGCTATTCTCATTTCTTTGTTGTCATTTGGATATTTGTACTGTATTTTTTTTAATTAAATTTATAGCCCTCATGACCGAACTTCTCGCATACCATTCCAGAGAAGTGGAAGTGTTTGAAAATCAGCGCTGACTGACTGACAGGTGGTTACCCCACCTGTTCCAGCACATGCTGAGACACTTACCAATTGCTAACACAAGACTGTAGTTACAATTTGCTAAAATGTATGTTTGAGAGCAATAAACGATTTTATTTATTTTATCTGTAGAGTACTAGATAGCCAGTAGAAAACATTGCAAACGAAAACTGAAAATTGCTAAAGTCGTGTAAGAACAAGAACAGACCGTGAGAGAGCCTCGCTTCGGCATGAATGGGTCCGGGCTCGACCAAGTTACAATAAGTTTTACTAAGTTACGTAACAAATACAGCGGAGTTCTCGACTCGAGTCGTGATGAATGAATGATTCATGTTCGAATATGCTGTCCATACGTAGGAACCAAATGTTCATTGATGTTTCTGTTCACTATTAATTAGTTATGTTCGCGTACGTATGTACTGACAAAGATGTGTGCGTGCGGTCACCCATTTACACGAATGTAGCCAGATGTGGATCCAGCTGGAATATTTCCCTCAATTAGTAAAACGTGTTAACTTAAGGTGAAGGGTAGCCTCACTAGCGACGCTAATTGAGTTTAATTGTCAGCTACTAAACCAGATCTATTTTAAAACAATTCGGGGCTCCAGTCTCTCGGCAAACACCAATATTTACTATGTATTTAATAGTAGTAGTTAACTATTTGCTTTGCTTTTGCACTCAAATTTTGAATTACCGCCAAAAGCGGCCACTATTCGCGTAAATGATTTTTTCGAGTACAAAAACAGACCCAACATTTGGTTGGATGGTTATTAAGTAAATAGTATAATGTGTTTGCTGAGAGACTGGAGCCGCCTAAATTATTTAAAATAAATCTGGTTTAGTAAGTAGCTAACAATTACAATCACTTGGCGCCACTAGTGTGCCCTACCCGTCACCTTAAGGCGACAGGTTAGCCCTAATTAGCGACACCATTCGTTTTTAATTGTTAGCTACTAAACCGGATCTGTTTTAAATAATATCGGGGTTACAACCTCTCGGCAAACACTTATACTATTTATTAAATAACCATGCACAAATGTTTGGTCCGTTTTTGTACGCGAAAAATTGATTACAGCCAAAAGTGGACACTTTTAGCATGAATCAATTTATCGTGTACAAATGTTGGGTCCGCATTTCCGTCCGTTGGGTTATTTAATAAATAGTATAAGTGTTTTCCGTGAGGTTGTAAACCCGAAATTGTTTAAGATAGATCCGGTTTAGTAGCTAAAAATTAAAATCGATTGGCGCCACGGGTAGGGCACCCGTCACCTTTAAAGTATTTCCAGTTGTTTCCCTCCAGGGCCCAATTTTTTCCATCCTGTAATACTATTAGAGCTAAGTACTTATTTAAAGTCTCTTTGAACACTAAGCTCGGGAAATAACTCCTGGGTCTTACAATAAATTACCTACTGAATTCCGAGTCCCTATATTACTCAGTAAGCCTCATAGCATAAAAAAGTGCCTAAGAACGCCTGGAAAAGAAACGTACAAAATATCCCCGGAATTACCAGATTCGTAAGTAGGTAACAGGCGAGCCACATGCGACCTAATAAGTTCTGCGATAAATAACAGCTCTCTCAAATCTCCCGGGCAAATACTTAATACGAATTGAAGGGGCCGTAAATTGTTCTTTATAGCAACAACATACAGATGAAATTTGAGCAGCGGGTCGGATTTTCTGGTGTGGTTGTATCGTAGGTTGTTTTGGTTTTTCCTACGGGCATTTCGATGTGTGGAAATAAAATGGACACCGTGTTAATTTGTATGAATTGAGCCAGAACGTGCAACGAAGAGAACATTAGGTGGAGCGAGCATCAGGAAAGCGCATTTGTGTATTTTCTAAAGTCAATGTGTTCAATCTTACCTCAGTAAAACATTCCATGAATATAAATATAATGTACAGGGTGTATCTGTGAATATTAACATCCCTTTAACCACGTCTTCTATCAACCATTCTGAAAAACATTTGTTCTTTGACTTTTGGAGATTCGCTTAGAAAAATTTCTACTTCACATACAATGTTGGTCACGTGGACTTAGTCATTTTGTATGGAGAGTCGAAAAAAATTTCGACAAATTTCGAAAAGTCGTAGAAGAAATGTTGTTCAGACTAGTTGGTGGAACACGTGGTTCAAGGGATGTAAATGTCCACAAATACAACCTGTATAATCCTTTCTCAATATAAATATCATCATCATCGTCATCGTCAGCCCATTTAAGTCCCCACTGCTGGGGCACGGGCCTCCCTCAATCACATGAGGGGTAATTGCCATACTCACCACGCTTGGCAGACGGGTTGGCGAGGGTTTTGATATAAATGCAGAGTTTTCCTTCTCCTTTTGCTGATGATCATGCCCGCAGCTTTACCTTAGTCGCCTTTTACGACACCTCGGTAAGAGTGAGGGTGGCCTATTCTACTCTGCCGGGGACCACACGGCACCACCAATATAAATATAATCCTTCAATATTTTCAATCGCCTACGTCCAAATTCACCAGCCGTATGTTTTCCATCATTACCAGCTCCTATTTACTTGCCACTCCCGACGTAATTTATTTGTTAAATAAATTGTCACCTGCCGCGCTCCCCAATAATATTGTAATCTAAACCGCTCCTTCCCATTTAATTAGCAGCGTCATCACTAGGCAGAAGTATGAGGCGAATAAAATATGAACCCTGGGTGGAAACTGCCTACAAACCTTTAAGAGGCATTTACATTGGTTGATGAGTTATGAAAGAAAACACGTCTCTTCAACGTAAAATTTGTGTAATCAATAAAACAATTCTCGTAGAGGTCGACAATAAAATCTTGGCTCGTAGACTCCAGCTTGAAGCAGAAAATGGCGATGCAGGGGAAGAAGCTGAACTGCAGAGGGAACTCGACGAGACTAAAGAATATCAACTGAGATGGCGGAGGCTAAAAAAGGACGTAGAAGATCTGAAAAAGTCTCAAGAGACTCAATCTGCGTCAGAATCAACAATCGTCAATAAGCAGCAAGAACCACGCAGATTAAATTTACCACGGCTGGAGTTAGTCACGTGTAGTTCTGAACGTGGAACCGTGATCCAGTTGCACTAGTACCCCTGCCTGCCCATTGCGAAGATCAGATGGCAGGTGCTTCATTGTGATCACAAGTTTTCCCAAATCCTAACTAAATCATGGTGTGACATTCACTCGTATACACCGTTAAGGTGACGGGTAGGGCACAATAGCGACGCAAATCGATTTTAATTTTAAGCTACTAAACCGGATCTATTTTAAACAATTTCGTGGTTACAACTTATCGGCAAATACTTATAAGCAGCGCGAGAATGGTGGCGCACCTCTGCTTTCTCTCAACCATTGCGCTGCCGATAAAGAGCTCTGCCCACTAATCAGTTACAACCTCTCGGCAAATACTTATAATATTTATTAAATAACCATGCACAAATGTTGGGTCTGTTTTTTTACGCGAAAAAATTATTACCGCTAAAAGCGGCCACGTTTAGCGTGAATCAATTTTTCGCCCGGCGTTATTTATCGCTGAACTTATTGGGTTGCATGCGGCTGGCCGTAAGCTACTTCTACTCCAGCTATTAGTCGTGGATCCTTATTTTCTATACTATTTATAAACAGGTAAATACTACAGACGGTGGTAACGCTTATACCTAATGCGAAAACAAGAAATGCTTGCGCGATGTAATCGACACCTAGCGACATCTATTGGTGAAAAGTCGAACTAATATGAAATGAAAACTAAGTGAGAGCGGGCCACTAGTGTCTTATAAACAACTCTCCATGTATAGCTGGACAGTGTAAGAGCCACGCTTAGGCATGATTGGGCTGCTTCAATAGGAGTGAATAACGGCCTCACAGAAAATCGGCGTGAAGTATCATCTGCTGTGTTTTGTGAAGTGAGTGAGGGTAGCGGAGGCCTAATCCGGGGGAAAAGTTTGGCAGCGCACTAGTTTCTTATACTCCATGGGTATCCACGGATGGGGGCTATCGCTTACCATCAGGTGATCCGTCTACTCGTCTTAGTACACTTTATTTTGATAACAGTACAAAATTATAAAGTGACAATAATATCAATAATATGACATACAATACAAAGTCTTGTTTTTTTTTATGCTAGAGGTGGTCAAACGAGCAAGCGAGTCACCTGACGGAAAGTAATCAACGCCGCCCATGAACGTCCGCGAAATCAGAGAGATCGCTAATGTGTTGCCGGCCTTTTTAAAAAAAGAGTGCCTACACGCTCTTCTCTTAAAGGTCTCTAAGTCGTAGACGTCCGTAAATACTCCTGCAGACAAACCGTTCCACAGAACTGAAGTACGTTTTTATCTAGATATGTGTAGTAGGTATGAATTAAAGAAAAAAAACCTTTTTAAAAACAAGCTTTTATTATTTGTTTATAAAATGAACTAAAAAGTTAAAAATAAATTAACTCTAAGAAGAAATATAACACTTTGTAACTTGATTGTAACCTTTAACGACAAATTAGCGTCTTCGTCTAGGACAAAATAATTCCATATTGTACAAATTTATTTGATTTTAACACAAAAATTTTTCACCATCCATAATTATTCAATCTCGTCCCCCCTCTTTATCATAGTCACCATTTATAAATAAAAGCGTGTTACATTTAATACAACACAACATTTTCCTCAAGCTATCACAATGTAACACGCTCTGTCACAATAACATTGCATTGTCATCCGATTTATACATGCATTCTAAATTTCAGCTCAATCGGAAACCGGGAAGTGGATCAAATTTAAGTTGCAAGATTTGATTACAGAACGACAGACAACGGGACAGGTGAAACTAAATAAAAGCTTGTAAAAACCACTGTTTTTGAGTAAATTGCCATTTTAACGACGTGTCAGTCAGCCATCTGTGATTTGTCAATAAGAGTCAGTTCTGTGAAACCAAACTTTTGTCTATGCAGAAATGTCAAAACAGCATAGTTCCGACTTTTGCCACGTAGGTATAACCGTGATCGGACTGTATTAAAAGTTACTCTATGGTCCATACCTTTCTGTTTTTATGTTTTTAGTTGCTCTAGTGCGGTCACATATTATCCCCATTGTCCCTATTTTGCTATGTCCTTTATGCAAAAAGCAATATAATGCTGACTTTAATCAGCAAACTTTTGCAATTTTATTATGGGTCATCAAAATAACCCATTGGGTGCGTCTGGGTTAAGCAAACACACCGTGCTGTGTTAATCTAACCACACGAATGTTTGAATAGGGTGGGCATAGAACCCACGAACTTTGCGAATCCCCATATGGCAAAGTTCGTGGGTCTTATGATGGCGCATAAACGCGCACTTGGATAAACAAACGCGCCATCCGGCGGATCCGGCCATATTAAAAAAAAAATCTGCGAAAAAAAACCGCCCTTAAGTACTACGAACAAAAAGTGTAAAATAATATTTTTATCACTTTATACACTTCAAATAACATTTTGTAACAGTACACTCGAGAAAAGGTTTTACCGAAGTCGGCGCCTAATCAATCTCTGTTTCGCTGCGTGAGTGAGGGTACCGGAGGCCCAATCCGCGGAAAAGGGGGGTTTAAAGATTGGCAGGCCATTGTGACTTCACTGGTGTCTCGGGTCTCCATGGCCGTCGGCAATCGCTTACCATCAGGTGATCCGTCTGCCACCTATCACATAAAAAAAGGCTTACAAAACCAGGCTACACATATAAGTACACAAAACTGTCAAATTTCTACAGATGACTCTAACCCTAATGTCAAACACATTCGCTACAATATCAATTGAGTATTTTTTACAGATTGTAGTTAGGTACTACAGTGTTACTACTGAGGTGTGGCTGTCTGTACAAATTTTGTCCCGGGGATCGACCCCGGGACCGCAAGAGTAGCCGCCGCTTTGAAGCGCGACTAGCTGCCACACTCAGAGTCGTTGATTAACTTAGTTGGCTACTTAAGAAAAAATATTGACCCTTATTTTGATACGCATAAAGTCTTTATGCCTTAAGCCAAATGAACATTAGCTTAAATGACGTCTCTGAGTGCGGCCGTTACTACTGCCTTCGCTATCGAGGCAGTAATTAAAATAAAAAAAAAACCAGCAAAGACACCATTTCAGCACCCACAACAATATTTCGCCAAATGGCGAAATGTTATTATTCGGTTCAAGAATATTTAAATTACATCATAAAAAAAATCTATTGACATATAATAACTATATGACTATGGTTGTATTACCTACTTATTGACATTTTTATCAACATTTATTTTATTGTTATATTATAGGAATGGAAATACAGGCCAATGAATTGAATATAAATTTAAAAATTAATAATAATCTACACTATTTTTTATTGTATTAATTGTTAAGATTTGCATGCTAGGTAATTAGCAATATTTTAGTGAGACTAATTAGACATAAGACCACCTACCACCTAAAATTGTGCAAATAAATATATTACATTTCACCAAGGTTTGAAAAATAAACTAATAGCCCCATTATGCTGGACAGCTTTCCACGAATATATCTATATCTATTTACCCCAAATCCACCTGTCACGGCTAAACAAGAGTGATGCGATGTTGCCCACGTTTCTGGGCCGATTTTCACCCTAATATAAAGAAAGCCAGTGCGATGGAAGCTAGCAAATAAAAACTAAATTGAAATGAACAGACTAGGTAAGTAACTAAACGTTATCGATCAAAGTTAACCTAGCTGTTTGATAAAATGGCTGAAAATCATTCAGGTCGTTAGTTGAATAGCTGAGATTTAGTTAAGTGGCTAGACAATGGACAATGCGACAAAAATGCATTTTTATACGCTTTTTGAATGAAGGAAAATGACTCATATTTTTTAGGTATCATTAAATGTGTATTTTTTATTAAAATATTTATTTTTTAAATTATTAATTAATATGTCGGATGTGACGTAGTCCTGAGGCTCACGTATTGTGATGTCGTTGCTATTATACGAGTATGTCTAATAAAAAAATGACGTGATGACGTCACAGTAGGTTCTTTACATTTTATTTTTTTCTGCATAAATATCTGTTAAAAACACTGAATCATTTTTCTTTAATTTCTATGTTTAATCTAGAAATAGTATTTTTCATTTCGGAAAATGATTTTCTGTCGTATTGTCCATTTTAATTGCCTAAAGCCTATGCTGCGACATCTATAAGTCGAACGAGAGAATTAGCGTAGCGTCCGCTCGCCTGATTATTACAGGTGCTGCCACACGTTAAGATTTTTAAACAGCATTGGTGACAGCAACTTACCTGAGCAATTATCCTTGACAGTATCAGCGGTGATCTCTGCCAGTAGGCACTTTGTAAAGCCACTGGCTTTGTTAAAACTGTTTCTATCAAACAATTTTATCACCCTAAGGGTTAAACGTGCATATTTTTGACCTACCTGTAATGGAACGTGCGTGTTACTAAAAAGGTTTGGAGCTCAAAGTTCTTTGTGTTATCGTGAGGTGGGGTCACTGACGGTCATAAAATGTTGGAGACGGACTGACAGCTGTCGTTTATCAAATGTTCATTCATGCATGATCATTGGTAGGAAACCAGCTATTGTATTGCTGGCATTGACAATAGGATCTACTACGCCGTACGTTATACATTACTAATGAGGTCCATTTCTGTTTTTGTTAATTATAAAACAGTATTTCTTTTTTTTTAACCAGTGTAACATTTATTTCTTTCTAGTTCTAGTTTTCATGCTGAGATTACCTATAATTGTAAGTACAGTTAGATTTAAACAAAGTTATCCACTTCTTTATGTATGTACCTGCTGGAACTTATGTTGGTAATCCAATAAATAAATAAATTTATTTTCCTCTCATAGTATTCCTTGCGTTTAAAGCTGTCGCTTGCCCGGGGTACGCATAGACCATGATTCAGGATTTGGGGAGTCTGGTAATTCCAATGAAGCGACTGCTATCTTTGCAACCTTTAACAGGGGAACAATACCAACTGAATCGTAGTTAAACGCATAGGGTAAGGTAATAACACTCTGTTACACGTTTTAGAAACTATCAGATCCGATTTTTTTCTCCTCGCCGTACGGGCTTTTCCGCAATCGGGTGACAGGTGTGGAGACAGGTGTGTCCATTTCGCATGTAGAGGGTGAAGTCAGCTGGTTTTCACTATAACCAGCCAATTTCTTCAAGGAGACCTATCAGTGCTTTGACGTTGCCGAAGATTTCCTGTAAACTACCGGGCTTCCCAGCAGCGGCAGGTAACTGTTTCTCTCACAGAGGGCTTCAAATGAAACCGTCCCGTAACGTCATCATCATCAGCCCATTTAAGTCCCCACTGCTGGGGCACGGGCCTCCCTCAATCACATGAGGGGTAATTGCCATACTCACTACGCTTGGCAGACGGGTTGGCGAGGGTTTAGATATAAATGCAGAGTTTTCCTTCTCTGGGTGCTGATGATCATGCCAGCAGCTTTACCTTAGTCGCCTTTTACGACACCTCGGTAAGAGTGAGGGTGGCCTATTCTACTCTGCCGGGGACCACACGGCCTAGGATATAACTGTCGCATCCAAACAAAACAGACGCTATAAAGACTCGGCCGTAAATTCCACTACGTACGCTCTCTGGGCTTAACAACTCACACGATGAGGTGAAGATTGTTGCAAAATTTTAAATTGCGTTTTAGAAACCAATTAAAAATCCACAGTTTCAAAGTACACGGATAATCGCCGGGAACACCCGCGATAAAAAGGAACTGCCAAGGAGTTTGAAACTACGAAACTTTCGACTCAGCGGTGTTTTATGGACCTCCCTTTACAATCATGGTTGTCAGGGAACAAAAACTTGTTTTTTGTTTCTGATAGACAGTAGGTTGTGCTAACCTACTACAAATATAAATGTAATTTTTTTTTTACATAATCACTGAATTGAAGTGATTCGCTTCCACATTTATAATGCGGACGGCTAAGGAATGGAACTCCCTGCCGAGGTCTGTTTTTCCTGACCACTATAATCTGGCACTATTAAGGCAAGAGTGAACAGGCATCTTTTAGGCAAACGCATATCATCCTAGACGTCATCGTCACTTTTCATCAGGTGCGATTGTGGTCAAGCGTCTATTGACCAAAAATAATGTCATAGGTACATGTTTTGTGATGGCCCAGGAAGTATAACCTATTAATGTGAAATACTGACTGAAGATTTAAAAGTAATTTACTGATTTTTTTTATTTTAATATGGCTCTACCCGAAGAAAATTTGCTAATGTCAAGTAACTTTTTGAAAATAAGTAGGTAGTCAACAGTTGAAGTCAGTCAAAGTCACAGTCACTAAATAAAACGCCGATGTTTTTACGTTTTATCGACCTACGGATTCAGCGGATATCACTAAAAGCAATCGCGGGTTTTAAGACTCTATTAGATCCAAGCAAGTTGTCACTAGACAACTCACTCGACACACAATAGCAGTGTTGATAACGACACAATCCAACGATTCTTATTATTAGGATCACTTTGCGGCACTTCACTGCACAAATAAACACCAAATTTGTACACTAAAAACCACTAGACACTAATTTAAAACCTTTGAATTGCATCAGCCCATGCGGCTTATTATAGCCCTACCCGCCGAATCTGTACTGATTTATATTCCTATTATTGTGTATTTTATGTAATGTCAGTGTTTTGGCATTGAATATTTTTTTATTTTTCTTTTTTAAATTGTCAAGATGTCGCGGTCGCGCAATCCGTGTGTTGGCGACAGAGCCACCCCGAATGAATTAAAAAAGTTCAAAATCGATTTGATTGAGCATATTGATTTTAAAACATTTAAAATTTTTGCACGTCACATTTTTTTACCCTATCAGCTGCCCAACGGTAATACCAGGGTCTCACAGAAAACCAGTGTGAAGCTGTGTCTTCGCTGTATTTTGCCGAGTGAGTAATGCTCAATCGGGATAGAAAAGGGGTACAATGTTGGCAGCACTTTTACGTCAATTGTTTACTATCTATCGAAATAAGAGTGTACGGGAATAGAGAGTGCACTTGTGTCTGCACAAATACTTGTGCACTATATAATATGTCCTGCGTCGATGACTGATCGCTGAGATTGGCCGCCATGACCGAAATACCGGTTTGGAGGACATTATTATTATGATTGTATTAGACTAAGTTACGGTAATAAACATTTTTTTATTTTTTGTGTTTTTTTTGTATTGCTTTTGCCAACCCTGCAATAGACAGCCTTCATTAGGCCCTCCGAGCTCGCTTTATTTTCGTTATTTATGGGCCCTCAGTGTTTGTATTAAAATGCAAAATCTTGAGCACACTCATATTAAGTATACCTATTCTACACATATTGGGTGTTTGTGGTACCTTTCGGTAGATCCTGGTTTCCAAAGGAAACAGCATCTAGCAGTTAAGGTGACTGGTAGGGCACACTAGCGACGCCAATCGATTTTAATTTTTAGCTACTAAACCTATTTTAAACAATTTCGGGGTTACAATCTCTCGGCAAACACTTATAAGTACTATTTATTGAATAACCAAGCACAAAAGTTGGGTCCGTTTTTGCACGCGAAAAATAGATTCACGCCAAAAGTGGCTACTTTTGGCGGTAATCCAAAATTCGAGTACATAAACAGACCAAACAGTTAACTATAAGGATTAAATAAATAGTATAGGTGTTTGCCGAGAGAAATTGTATAAAATAGATCTGGTTTAGTTGCTAAAAGTTAAAATCGTTTGGCGTCGCTAGTGTGCCCTACCCGTCACCTTACGCATAATTTTCTGTGCAACAGGTATTGCTATGGCAAATTTACGAAAGGTAATAAGTGCTCATGGCATATCAAACGAATCAATTTGAAAACTGACGAACCTTTCCGTTCTTTGACTGTACAAAGGAAACCTTCGTTTGGAATCAGCATGTATGAAATCAAGAAATAGGAATAGGTAATTGCACAAAAAAAAAACATCGGTATACACTGGTATTACTGTAGTAGATAGATAGATATACTTTATTGCACAAAAAAAAAACACAACTTAAAAAACTAGGCATTACAGAAACTTAATTGTACAATTTCGGCGGTCTTATCGCTGGAAGCGATCTACCAGACAACCTTCAGGCAAAGGACATTTGAAATTTGTAATGTACAACGAAGGTAGCCTTTTATTACTATGGGCGATGATATGATGCATTGAGGTAAATCAATGATATGATGTGATGTCTTTATTTACCAACTCCTTTGAACAATCTAGTCCACTTCAATTTTCTTTACCTCACTTACATTTACCTTGTTAGAAAAGTAAATCACATAAAATAGGCTAATCTAGTTAAGTAGGCTTACTACCTACGAAGACGGATAATTTAGTGTTCTTTTAGATAGGTACGGTATAATTAGGGTATATTGTGCCAGCCTACTTCTAAGCATGGAGTAACTTATATGCTAGCGCCATCTAGAGGAAAACGACGGCTCAACGGCTCTGTAGTACGGCCATCTTGGGGATTCGGTTAGGGAGACGGTTAAATAAAATGTCATATATAATTTTATTGGCAATAGAAACAAAATTTTCAATTCCTTCTAGATCTCTGGTTTATTTCCCATACTTTTTATAATTGCTAATGTGGGCAGGCGGCTTGAGGTCATTGTTTAGGAAACACGCTTTGCTAGCGCGATGTAAAATGCATAGTGACATCTACCGAAACAACGCCGAGCCATCTGCTTAATTGCTTTTTAAAGCTACATCTGCTTTTTACAAGCTCCATCTAACGAAAACCGCTGAACTATTTTTCCTATACTAAAAAAAAGTACCTACTAAGTGAAATGCCCCTGCTACTAAGCCTTCATTTATGAGTGCAGGAGTGTACAGAAACCTACACATCATCAGGTTTTTAGGATTATGATATCTCTCCGCTGAGGTAAAGTAGGTATGTACTAAACTACGATCTCTTCTCTCACGTTCTTATGAACTGAGAGCAGTATCGCTTCATGCAGGCAGGCGTTGCTGAAGCAAATTTTATAATGATTTGTCACATTTATTTATTTTGTCTATCACACGACAAGGCTAAATGAAGTATGCATGACAGCTGTCATTTACAGGGATGCATGGAACTAAAACTTTTCTGCAAAAAAAGCCGCCTTCAAAAACCACGAACTTAAAAGTGTAAAATAATATTTTTATCACTTTATACACTTCAAATAACATTTTATAACAGTACACTCGAGAAAAATCAATTTTTGCGTACAAAAACGGACCCAACATCCTGCATGGTTATTTAATAAATAGTATAAGTGTTTGCTGAGAGGTTGTGACCTCGAAATTGTTTTAAATAGATCCGGTTTAGCAGCTAATAATTAAAATAGATTGGTGTCGCTAGTGTGCCCTACCCGTCACCTTAAGTAAATAACACACTTAAAAAATTCATCTCGTGTTCAGACGGGACCCGAACCCACACCTTTCACAATCCGGGTGAATATTCTACCAATTAGACCAATGAACGCGTTACTATCCCGTCGAACTTTGTAAGTTCTTGATTCGACATGAGCTGTCGATAGTCTTGTCAATATTGTAAATATATTTACAATATCCAGTTGAAATATTATTACAAATATTTGACCACCAGTTAAGATGAGACTGTTAAATCAATACACCTGAACACGAGATGAAATTTTTAAGTGTGTTATTAACTTAAATATATGTCTACATTCTGAACATAGGCCTCGACACAGATCTGTCCTGTGCTGTCCGCATCTAATGGATTCCCGCGACCTTCACCAGATTGGTGGTCCACCTTGTGGGGGGCAGCTTCGACCGCTACACGGCCTCCACTATACTCGTAAATAATTGACACAATCAATTCAATTGTGTTATTTTTAATCAACCTAATCTAACAAGACTTATAAATAAGAGAAATATCAAAAGACAGAAATCGTGAAATCCTGTATTTTCCGTAATTTGCGACATCAGGCGTACAAAATTTGATTAATCTAATAATTTTCGTGTTTGCCGAGCGTAAAATTTTAGGAAATTTATTTAAGGACACTTTTTGATGGGTTGGTGGCATATCTTTGAACCGTTCTCTGTTGAAAAGCTCTTTCAGCTACTTTATTCCCCTGAACTGACTAAACTTCATACCTTAGATAGGAATGGTGTAAAACTGGCATTGGTAAATAAATAAATAAACTTTGTTATTTGTATAAATAATAATAATAATAATATTTCACAACATCACATACATTGATCCGACTCCGAGATAGGTAGCTCAAGCACCTGTGTTACGGATATCAGAATCAAGTGGGGTTACAAATATATACATATAATACTTTTCTTTTGTAAATACATACTTATAATACAAAGAAACACCCAGACCAATACAAACAGACATGTTCATGCACACAAATGTTTGTAGTGTAATATTTCACAACATCACATATGTACATTGATCTGACTCCGAGATAGGTAACTCAAGCACCTGTATTACGGATAGCAGAATCTATAGTGGGATTACAAATATTATATCTACATTAAATACTTTTTTTATTAGACTTATTTAATTTGCTTATGCTACATACTTAGAACGGAATCAGGTCAATGTATGTATGAATGATGATTTTGAATGAATTTATTTATTACAAGCGATCTGCCCCGGCTTCGCTTGTGATTATTATACGTAACAACCTTCCTCTGAAATTCTTTTGGACTTCTCAGTCGTACACTCCTGACAGTGGTCGTGATTATGGATTGTCTGTGACTCGATTGCTCGTTTGCCTCCATATCTAATTATAAAAATAAAGTTTAAAAACTAAAACCCGACTACCAAAAAAACACGCTCTAAAAAGTACGAAACAAGAAATGATTATGCCGTATCGCCGTGGTCGTATGCCACATTGATTTTATTTTATTATTATAATGAATCTGTTTTGATACAATAGGTGGCATACGACCACGGCAATACGGCATAGTAATTTCAGCTGACAGCAGAGACAGTTTTCTTGTTTTGTACTTTTTAGAGCGTGTTTTTTTGGTAGTCGGGTTTTAGTTTTTAAACTTTATTTTTATTTAGGTAACATATTTTTAGTTATGTAAACACAATTACATATTTGAAATGTGCTCAAACAGTTCTTTCATTTGATACCCCACACGGTACCGCCAAGCAAAATTTTTTTTTAGTTCCTTACTCTAAGTCCCCTAGAGGGCGCTGTAGTCAATTTAACGTGACGTCATGTAACCTATAACCAGAAGACAATCAAGACGCTTCTAACGACACCTCATTTGTTCAAATATGAACGAACGAACAGATGAACATATATACATAAATATATACAGGTCAAAATCATAACCCGCCTTTTTGCTTCGCCGTCGTCAGGTAAAAAAAAGACAAAGAACATTTTTATGGTTTTTCCCATTGTCATTTTCCCATTGATAAATTATGTACAACGCCCCCGTGTCAAGTCAATGTCACAGAAGTGCCTCCTGATCGTAGTCGCACTGTATATGGCCTTTATTGTGTCTTGGGTGCGTGACACATCAGAAAATTTGAAAGACGCTCCTTGCTGACATAGTTGGATCTTCTTAGTTGTGTTGTGTGGACGTCGGAAAAAAATTAAAGTTGGAAAAAATAACAAAGATAATATCAACACTCTAAAATATTATTTACCGTTATTTTACCAAGCAAGTGGGAGAGCCAAGCTTCGGCACGAATGGGCCAACATGAATGGGCCGGCTCGACCGGAGTGATACCACGGCCTCACAGAAAACCGGCGTAAAGCAGCACTGTGCTGCGTTTCGCTGCGTGAGCGAGGGTACCGGAGGCCCAATCCGGGGGATAGGGGGGGTTTAAAGGTTGGCAGCGCACTTGTGACTCCACTGGTGTCACGGGTGTCCATGGGCGGCGGCAATTCCTTACCATCAGGTGATCCGTCTGTTCGTCTGCCTACCTATTACATATAAAAAATAAAAATATTACCGGCATAAAAAATATACGTAAAAACCAAATGAGGAACTGCTTAGAAAATACGATATTTCTTTCCTCTACACAAAGGTTGTCTGGAAGAAGTCGCTACAAGCGATAAGACCTTATTTTACTGTCTGTTGTTGTCGTATCATGCTTGTATTTTGTTTTTGTGAAATAAAGAATATCTATCTATCTATCTAAGGAAATATTCGATTGTGAAAGCACAGATCATGGAACTAGAAGTCAGCGGAATGTGCCATTTTCGGAAAATACGTAACAGAGTGTGAAAGAGATCTAACCGGCCCTGACGCAGATTCTATACGGGTGCAGTAGAGAAGGAACGTCGCCCAGCACGTCAACCCAGACTAACGGCTTCACGTATACAAGTATAACTTTCTATGAAAAGGCAGTCTTTTTAGGGTGCATGTCTATATATGTGTCGAGAAAGTAGAAACGCATTTGTAAGGAACAAACAGAGTCTTTAATTTACTTTTGTTGACAAATACGGTATTTGACATTTTTTTGTTATTTTTGTAATCAAAAGACCTCTCAATGATAGAAACATCGTTGAAAGAATTACTTGATTCTGATTTAAACTACCTGAGATATCACAACTTTTTTTGGGTAAACCCAAAACGCTCCATACAATGGCTACTTAGATGTGACGTCACACCTAAGTATTTTGTATGCATTTCATTTGAATTTGTATGGTAGCTATATCAAATGTTTCGTTTATGTCAATGGTTCTATTAGAATAGTTGGTTTAAATTGTATGAGTTATTCAATGGTATATTATCATTTTTAATAATGAAAAGTTTTTTAGATTTTCGCGTTGCATTATAAACGGGGATTAACACGATATTTATTATGTAAAATTCGTCAAACGAATAAATCGGCAATAGCAGAACATCTACTAGAAATGGGAGTTCATCCATCCAATGATTGATGGAACTACATGAGCCGAAAATCCTCTCCACCGATCGTCATTATCATATCAGGATAGTACGTGAAGCGATTGAGATCAAGAAGTATAAGACTTTCAATCGGGAGGATGGATTTAAAATATCATCGACATGGAATCCAGTAATTAACAAGTGCAAACCCCGTGCTAGGCCGTTACTAACGCAAACAAACACCGTATCGGTGTTTGTTAGTGTAGTGTGTCGGAGTAGCTTCACTGACAATTCATCTAGTGGCGAATTAATATCAAAAAATGTGAGGGTGTCCGAAGATTCACAGCCCGGCCCCAGCAGACGACGCCGTGCTCCGCCATTCCGCTCGTGACCACGGCTGCTGTAACGTAGCCGAAACGTCGAGCCAAATATGTGAGTACACAATGTTGTTTGACATAATAAATATCGTGTTAATCCCCGTATTGATACATTCTAGTTTTAATAATGAATCTTTGAATGACCATAAAACTGGCTAGACGTTATATTTTTAATTTAGATAAAATATTTATATTTTTTAAAATCCCGAGCTTAGTCAAATATCCTATTATACTTCTATTAGGTCCAACTAGAACATAGCTACCTGATACAACTTTTCGTCGCCCGTCCGTAGTTCCGAAACTTTATCGAGTGGAAGTGACGTTTCTAAATTAGGATTGATTCGATGATAGCTCCCCTGTTTTAATTAAAACGAAAGTTATTGTTGGACGGACAGATGGATCTGACGACATCTCATGACGTCGACAGCTGATGTAATGAATAAAGGTAATGTTTGAACTCTGTTGTAGGTATTCGTGGAAATCGTGTCAGCTGATTCTAGGTGCGCATTCAGCAGTTAAAATACAGGGTGTTTCGGTAAACTTTTACATCCCTTTCATCGTCAGCCCATTTAAGTCCCCACTGCTGGGGCACGGGCCTCCCTCAATCACATGAGGGGTAGTTGCCATACTCACCACGCTTGGCAGACGGGTTGGCGAGGGTTTTGATATAAATGCAGAGTTTTCCTTCTTTGGGTGCTGATGATCATGACAGCAGCTTTACCTTAGTCGCCTTTTACGACACCTCGGTAAGAGTGAGGGTGGCCTATTCTACTCTGCCGGGGACCACACGGCCAACATCCCTTTAACGACGTCTATTACCAACCATTCTAAACAACATTTGTTCTACGATTTTTGGAAAATCATCGAAAATAATTTGAACTCCCCATACAAAATGAACAAGTTACATGACCGACTTTAAGAAATAGGTACCTAGTTTATTTTTTTAGTCGAATTACCGATAATTTAATTATTAGTAAGTACCTAATTCAACTACGAAACGATATTTGTATGAAACCCTAATTGAACTATCGTTTTAACGGTGTTGTATTTTATCGTTATTCTGTGGTGAGTAATTTATCACTTGAATGACTTGTTTTGGGCCTAATAGAGCCTTAAATCTGTCTTTTTCATTACGAATGGCCTCAACTGAATCCGTGGAAGGATAAACGCTAAACCTCGGCGTTTTATTAAGTTACCTACTGCGCCCTTACGGACTTCGACTGGTTTATTAGGTAGTAGTAGTAGGTGGGTAGGATAGGTATCCTACCCACCTTTTTAATTTTCCCTAACCTTTTTAATTTTAATAGGGTAGGTATCCTACCCACCTTTTTAATTTTCCTTTAGCTGTACGTGACTTTGCGATTAGCGAGTGACTTAATAAATTAATAATTTTGACCATGACAGAGCCACGCTTCGGCATGAATGGGTCGACTTGACTGGAGTGATTTCACGGCCTCACAGAAAACCAGCGTGAGGCAGTGCCTGCGATGTTTCGCCGATTAAATGTAGATGCCGACGGCCGAATCCGGGGGTAAGGGAGATTCAAGTTTCAGCGCACTTGCAACTTGGTACTTAGATAGAATAGTTGCAGGCGGTGGCAATCGTTGACCATCAGAAGATCCGTCTGCTCTTATCCCACCTATGACATAAAAAAAAAATTGTTAACAGAGAAAAATTACTTATTTAACATAGACAATTTTAAATTGAAAAGTATCATTATTCAAAATCGGTACAAGCGATAAGACCGCCTTATTGTACTGTCTGTTGCTGTTGTATCATGCTTGTATTTTATTTTTGTGCAATAAAAAATATCTATCTATCTATCTATTATTGATTATGGATAATGGTCTTAGTATTCAAACATACCAAAAATATTTGAACATTTGACAAAAGGCTGTAATAGTTGACATTTTTATAGCAATCTTTTGCAACGCGTACGCGAAAAATTGATTCACTCCAAAAGCGGCCACTTTTGGCGTGAATAAATTTTTCGCGAACGAAAACGGACCCAACATTTGTGCATGATTATTTAATAAATATTATAAGTGTTTGCCGAGAAGTTGTAACCGCGAAATTGTTTCAAATAGATTCGGTTTAGTAGCTAAGAATTAAAATCGATTGGCGTCGCTAGTGTGCCCTACCCGTCACCTTAAGTAAATAACACACTTATCAATTTCTTCTCGTGTTCTCGTGTCCCGCCTGAACACGAGGTAAATTTTTTAAGTGTTATTTAAGAATAAATTTCAAAAGATTGCTATAAAAAATATCAACTATTGATTTAGCAGTCTCATCTTAACTGGTGGTCAAATATTTGTAATAATATTTCCTCTGTATATTGTAAATATACCTACATTACGAGCATTGATGAGAATCAAGCACTTACAAATTTCGTCGACTTAGTAACGCATTCAGTGATCTAATTGGTAGAAAATTCACCCGGATTGTGGAAGGTGTGGGTTCGTGTCCCGTCTAAACACGAGATGAAATTTTTAGTGTGTTATTTACTTCATCATCAGCTAAGGCTAAGGCAGACTAAGGTAAAGCTGCGGGCATGATCATCAGCACCTAGAGAAGGAAAACTCTGCATTTATATCAAAACCCTCGCCAACCCGTCTGCCAAGCGTGGTGAGTATGGCAATTACCCCTCATGTGATTGAGGGAGGCCCGTGCCCCAGCAGTGAGGTTATTTACTTAAAAGGCTCTAATGTTGCAGATGTCCATGGGCGGCGGTAATCACTTAGCATCAGGTGAACCGTCTGCTCGTTTGTCCGCCATAATGTAAAAAAAAAAGTGGCAATATGCATTTTCATTTTTAGATAGATAACAAAATGAGAATCTCCCTTTAATATTGTGACGTCTTTGTGTATGTTTTATGTTTGGTTTTAGATGGTGCTTGGTGCAAAACTCAATTAAAATGAACATCAAAAGGATTTAAACTCGCCACACCGGTCAATAACAATGAGATTAACGTGTCTCTCTAATCACTCGACATTGGCAGAGTATGTGTTCGCCGTAGGCAACACAGTAACAACAGCCATAAGGAAAAAAAAGATAACAAATAACAACAAATAAATAAACACTTAGATTTTTTACACATGCTCAGACAAGCTCAGATAATTTGATAAGTTTGATCGCCATGATCATTTTATGCTAGCTGTACCTATACACCCACCCTCACCCTCACTCTTACCGAGGTGTCGTAAAAGGCGACTAAGGTAAAGCTGCTGGCATGATCATCAGCACCCAGAGAAGGAAAACTCTGCATTTATACCAAAACCCTCGCCAACCCGTCTGCCAAGCGTGGTGAGTATGGCAAATACACCTCATGTGATTGAGGGAGGCCCGTGCCCCAGCAGTGGGGACTTAAATGGCCTGACGATGTACCGATACAAGTAAAAATACCTCAAGACGAATAAATAGTTTCACGTGCAAATAGTTGCCTCGATTCTTCAGGAACTATCAACGATCTTTGCATAGCTGAAACTTTTTAAGGGCCTTCACAACGAATTCGTGAAAGGCACTTTTACGGAAAGGATTCTTGTTTGCCCTCAGTAAACCTTTTACCTCGAGGTAGGTAGGGGGTAAGTATGGTATTGTGTAATATCCTCCAACCCGATCGTAATGATCAGCCACGTACGCAGGATATATTATAGTGCTCAAGTGTGTGCTCAAACATAAGTGCACTCTCTATTACCTTACCGTAATATTTTCCGATGGGGCACCAGCGTGACACGACCGAAGAGGAACGGGGGTACAAGACCGCTAACTTCCAGACTCTGGGTTGATACAGAATTTCTTAAGGTGACGGGTAGGGCACACTAGCGACGTCAATCGATTTCAATTTTTAGCTACTAAACCAGATCTATTTTAAACAATTTCGGGTTTACAACCTCTTGGCAGACACCTATACTATTTATTTAATACATATAGTTAATTGTTTGGTCTGCTTTTGCACTCAAATTTTGAATTACCGCCAAAAGTGGCCGCTTTCGGTGTGAATACATTTTTCGCGTACAAAAACGGAATCAACATTTGTGCATTGTTATTTAATAAATAGTATAAGTGTTTGCCGAGAGGTTGTAACCCCGAAATTGTTTAAAATAGATCCTAGTGTGGTCCCCGGCAGAGTAGAATAGGCCACCCTCACTCTTACCGAGGTGTCGTAAAAGGCGACTAAGGTAAAGCTGCTGCCATGATCATTAGCACCCAGAGAAGGAAAACTCTGCATTTATATCAAAACCCTCGCCAACGTGTCTGCCAAGCGTGGTGAGTATGGCAATTACCCCTCATGTGATTGAGGGAGGCCCTAGCCCCAGCAGTGGGGACTTAAATGGGCTGATGATGAGATCCTAGAGTTTTTCTGTTAAGGTGGCGGGTAGGGCACACTAGCGACGCCAATCGATTTAAATTTTTAGCTACTGGTTCAGTAGCTAAAAATTTAAAGTTACAAATTTTGGCCCGACCCGGGGATCGAATCCAAGACAGAACTATCGAGGCAAGCTCAGCCGTCGCTCCCACTGCGCCAACTAGGCAGTCATTACCTTACTCCACAGCTTATCCTATAGTTTATAACCACGACCACTCGTCAGGCTCAGGAGTCTACTTACTACGCCTAACAAAACAAAAATACTGTCCATATTATTAAAATTAGTCAAATGATTTGTTCCCGTGATGAAAATTTAGTTAATTTCAAAAGATTTCCGGGAGGAAATTCATAAAATTTTCCGTAATTTGTCATGGAAATTGTAGCAAGATGACGATGGTCTTTCTTCCTATTATAAATAATTAATTATGTTTTCGTGTCGGACGTCCATCTTGAATAAAATCACACCGTTAGCTTACTGTGCGTATTTTTATGTTCAAAAGATATTGTTGTTTCCATAAAATATGAACGTCCTGTTATTATTTTGCCCATAATTTTCCATCTAGAATAAAATGTGAATATGTCATTGACTCTAAGATATAATATAAACTGTTCTTTTTTATCGTAAACCTCATAAAAGGTATCGTGAATAACAATAATAATTCAGAATTCAGTTAAGTATGGGCACCGACCAAAAAAAAACTCCGTTTTTTTGTAAAAATCGTAATGCGGTTAACAAAATACATCTATTTAATTTCAATAGTGTAGTTTCTATATATAGTTTCGGAAAAAAGTGGCTGTGACATACGGACGGGCGGACGACAGGCGGACTGACGAATCTATAAGGGTTCCGTTTTTGCCATTTGGCTACGGAACCCTAAAAAACAGCTGTTCCATACATTATTGCCGGTTGGATATTTTATTTTGAATGGAACAGCAGATTTTTTTTTCTAAATTGACTTTTACGCCTACGCGCCGCACGTTGACGTATGACGTGTCAGTGAGTTCACTCATTCATTCATTCTGGATAAAATACGAAGCGGGATGGACGCGCGTGCGGTGTACAAAGTAAGCAGTGAGCCGATATAATAAAAGTGAAACATGAACTTACCTTTTTCACTTACCTTTACTTAATTAATTTTGAGTCGGCACCAAACAAGCAAGACTGAGGTTATAATAGTGCATTTTACATAATAAATTAATTAATCCAAGCTTCGGCATGAATGGGCCGGCTCGACCGGAGTGATAAATAAATAAATAAATATTTCACAATATCACATACATTGTTCTGACTCCGGAGATAGGTAGTGTGTTACGGATGTTTACGGACATCACCTGTGTTACGGATATCAGAATCAACAGTGGGATTACAAATATATACATATGATACTTTTCTTTTGTAAATACATACTTATAATATATATATAACACCCAGACCAATACAAACAGATATGTTCATGCAGACAAATGTTTGCACTGTGCGGGGATCGAACCCGCACACTACGGCCTCACAGAAAACCGGCGTGAATCAGCACTATGATGTGTTTCGCTGCGTTAGTGAGTGTACCTGAGGCCCAATCCGGGGGAAAGAGGGGTCTAAAGGTTGGCACCGCACTTACCATAACGTAACTCCACTGGTGTAGCGGGTGTCCATGGGCGGCGGCAATTGTTTACCATCAGGTGATCCGTCTATTCATCTGCCACTTATCACTGAATTACATTATTGTGAATGAGGATGAGGTGGCATAAGATAAATAAAATTGGACTTTCTAAAAACAAAGGTCTTCTTACATAAATTATTTTCTCTGTCCTTTAGGTTTGATTTTGTTTTCTGCCACCAACTTCAGGGTGTCATCATCATGATTAAAAACAATATTTAAAAAATACCTGTTCATAATATGCCCTTCGTTTTTTCCGTGGACTGTATTTCTGGTTCAACCAAACCAAGGAAACAGAACTATCATACTAATTTTCATCATCATTTCAGCCAATAGACGTCCACTGCTGTCCATAACCCTCCCCTAATGTCCTCCACACAGATCGGTCGTCTGCCGCCCGCATCCAATGGATTCCCGCGACCTTCACCAGATCGTCGGTCCACCTTGTGAGGGGCCTACCACGGCTGCGACTTCCTGTACGCGGCCTCCATTCGAGGACCTTTCCGACCCAACTGCCGACTGTTCTCCTCGCTATGTGCC
This sequence comes from Marasmia exigua, assembly GCA_019059595.1. Lineage (NCBI taxonomy): Eukaryota > Metazoa > Arthropoda > Insecta > Lepidoptera > Crambidae > Marasmia > Marasmia exigua. The sequence continues at coordinate 681,048 of CM032467.1, forward strand.
CTGCCCATTGCCACTTGAGGCTTGCAATCCTTTGGGCTATGTCTGTGACCTAGTTGTTTTATTTGCTCTATAGCAAAATTCCCAATACCTTCTAGGTCACTGGTTCATTTCTCTTTTTTTTGTTATTGTGGGCAGGCGGCTCCAGGTCATAGTTTCGGAAATACTCTACTAGTGCGATGTAAAAGTGACATCTACCAAAACAACGCCGAACCATCTGCTTGATTGCTTTTTAAAGCTACATCTGCTTTTCACTAGCTAACGAAAACCGCTAAACAATTTTTCCCATAGGTGCTAAGGTCAAAAGTACTAAGTGAAACGACCACCTCCACTCGAAGACCTTTCCGCCCCAACTGCCGACTGCTCGGAACTCCTCGCTATTGCCACTTGAGACAAGCAATCCTTTAAGTTTTGTACTAATTTTGCTTTAAATAGCATTTTTTATCCTTGTGTTTTTTACACAGATACAATTTGACAAGTGAAAATTAACAATTGACTGTCGAAATTCAAACAGAAAAAGTTTTGTTCTTTCTTTTAATCTCAATAATGCCGTGAACAATACCTAATCAACGAATTAAGAATCAAGAAATTTAATGTTCAGGACATAAACTTAGATAAATTTAGTTATTAACTAAGTACAACTTATACCAATATTGTATTACCACTTCACTTTAAAGGTACCCATGTTTTCCCCTCAAAACTGAAGTCCTCGCTGAAGCCCTCTCGACAGATCCGGTCCAATAAAGGGGGATTTATAAAAACGCCTAGCTTCAAAGGCATCGCCGAAACGAAGTGGATAGCCGATGTGTTGTAAGTTTAATCGGCTTTGGGAAGCCCTTCGGTATCGGTTTCATGCGATAGGTATAGCAGGTACAGATAAATACGTATAATAAGTCCGTTTGGTACCATCAAGTTGGGATGTTTATACATCACCATATTCAAGAAAGAGTGGATAAGCTGTTACTAGACAGGCATGATCCATCCTCGGCCACGTCATCACTTACCATCAGGTGAGACTGTGGCCAAATGTCTGGCTATTCTAATTACAAAAAAACTTACTTAGTTGTCTACAACTAAGTAAGTTTTTAAACAAATTGACACCTTAGAAGCTTCTAAGCTTCTAAGGTGTCAATTTGTTTATTTTAGGCATGGGAGCCGTGTGGTCCCGGCAGAGTAGAATAGGCCACCCTCACTCTTACCGAGGTGTCGTAAAAGGCGACCAAAGTAAAGCTGCTGGCATGATTATCAGCACCCAGAGAAGGAAAACTCTGCATTTATATCAAAACCTCGCCAACCCGTCTGCCAAGCGTGGTGAGTATGGCAATTACCCCTCATGTGATTGAGGGAGGCCCGTGCCCCAGCAGTGGGGACTTAAATGGGCTGACGATGAGGCATGGTAGGGTATAACGAGCTTCGGGTGCGTAGAGCAGTGGTGTTACCACTATACTCATATGTATTTAAAGTATTAAGGGGTAAATTTTATAACACACTAATATTAGGTCAAATTGGGTTTTGCGTGATGCCGAAAAGATACGTGCCGCGTCTGCTGTCCTGCCGCGCGTAAGAATTCACCTTCTTAATAAGTCTCCACGGACGATCACTCTGCATACCCTTAATAAAATAGTTGAGAAGTACTACTTATTCCACTGTTCAAGAAGTGAATTCACGAAAATACAATATACGTTGTGTGTTATCATGAGTAGGTAGTTAAGTTGGTTTTGTTTCAATCGTAGCACATAAACTTATAAATAATATTGTAGCTCTATTGTATTTCGTCTGTAAGTTAGAAGTATAAATAAATAAAATTATCGTGCGCGTCTCCGTTAATGTAAGTCATAGAATAAGGTAGGATGCAGGATCATTTCTCATAGTACTTTTTTCTTTAGTATAGGAAAAATAGTTCAGCGTTTTTCGTTAGATGGAGCTTGTAAAAAGCAGATGTAGCTTTAAAAAGAACGCTTGGATAAAACAGATGGCTTGGCGTTGTTTCGGTAGATGTCACTATGCATTTTTACATCGCGCTAGCGTGTTTCCGAAACAATGACCTCAAGCCGCATCATCAATTTTAAAAAGTAAAGTAAAAGAGAAATAAACCAGAGATCTAGAATAAATTGCAAACTTTGTTACATCGTAAATGAAATTATTTCTGAAATTTTATTTAATCGTCTCCCTGACTGAATCTCGAAGATGGCCGTACTACACATAGCCGTTGAGTATTAAGTAGTCGTTTTCCTCTAGATGGCGCTAGCACTGGCGAGCCGACTGATGCCTCTATCTCAGTATATTATAAGTTACCCCATGGTCTGATGTAGGTCTAGGACGCCAGCAGGCTAAGTGGAGTGACGGTTTGTGCAAGATGGATGGCAGGAGGTGGAAGGGATTAGCAAGGGATCGGTCAAAGTGGCGAATATAGGACAAGCGATGATGACGATTACCAAACTAAATCTTCTTCAAGCGAAATGTTTCCGTGAGCATAGGTTTGGATTGATTGTGTTATATTCAAATTTTTACTTACTACTACTTCCCTAGCCTTTATTGCGTAGGTTAGATGATAAGAAGAGTGGCGGTGGAATACTAGTGTAGATAGAGGTCATTGGTTCCAATCACAAGTTCGTCTGGATAAAATACGTCGTGAATTCCCATGATTGATCTGTTTACGTTCAGCTGTAGCACTTATCATGTTTTTCTATATATTTATAAAAACATACGAGGCGAAACTACACGCGCGACATTGCCTGAGATATGTGAGAAAATAAATCGATTTCTACATGATCGATTATTTTTTCTAGTTTTTCAACGATACTATCACAGAGCGAAATCATGAATTAATTTCATAGGCGTTTCAAAATATGATATCCCACCAAAGCCGTGTGGTCTCGGCAGAGTAGAATAGGCCTCACTCTTACCGAGGTGTCGTAAAAGGCAACTAACTTAAAGCTGCTGGCATGATCATCAGCACCCAGAGAAGGAAAACTGAATTTATATAAAAACCCTCGCCAACCCGTCTGCCAAGCGTGGTGAGTATGGCAATAACCCCTCATGTGATTGAGGGAGGCCCGTGCCCCAGCAGCGGGGACTTAAATGGGCTGACGATGACGATGATCCCACCTAAAAAATTTTTTGTAAAATGTTGCCCAACTGAGCAGATCGTTTATGACTAACACTGTCAAAATATTATCAGATCTCATGTCGTGATAAGCTTTTGCCACTACAAGATCTTACTTCATAAACTCTACACGTGACCATAGCATCAAGTTCTGTAAAATTAGTATCTATATATCTATATATGAACTCTACACTATATTGAAAATAATATATGACATGGCCATTTTATTACATTCACATTTGTATGTGATAGGTGACAGACGAGCAGTCGGATCATCTGATGTGCCCACAAGTGCGCTACCAACGTTTAAACCTGCTTACCCCCGGATTCATCGTCAGCCCATTTAAGTCTCCACTGCTGGGGCACGGGCCTCCCTCAATCACATGAGGGGTAATTGCCATACTCACCACGCTTGGCAGACGAGTTGGCGAGGGTTTAGATATAAATGCAGAGTTTTCCTTCTCTGGGTGCTGATGATCATACCAGCAGCTTTATATTAGTCGCCTTTTACGACACCTCGGTAAGAGTGAGGGTGGCCTATTCTACTCTGCCGGGGACCACACGGCAACCCCCGGATTGGGACTCCGAAATAAGCAGAAGTACTTTTCTGTTATGCAATAGGTCTTGTAGCAACGAAACATACTAATTAAGCTATCCGATTTCAAGACGTAAGGATCACTCAAACTACAATCGTTTTTCTTCGACCATCCCTAAAACATACGCGACATATCCCTTCGTATCGAGCCACATTGGGCTATCGATTACAACTTACAACGACCGCGCCGCGGTGAGGGATGGCACGTCAAATCGATTACAAAGAAGCATTATTTAACGGCGTTGATGTTCCCTGCGGGACACACGGGCCTGCGACCCGAGCGGGTCTGCTGTCAGCATCATTCTTTCAGCAAATATACGACCACTGTTGCACATAGGTTTCCCCCAAAGGTCTCCACACAGATAGGTCCTGTGCCGCCTGCATCCAAGCGATCCCCATGACTTCACCTGATTGACGGTCTACCTTTGGGATAGACCCCCTAGGCAGCCATAGCAGGCTACGGCTGTGACCTCCTTTAACTGCCATGGGCCCTCCACCATTTTTTTCTTCATAAGTCAAGCTTGTGATCGAGCACCGTTCAAACTTTCAAATTTTGTAAACGGAACAGAGGTGGACAAGGTTTTTTTTTATGCTAGAGGCGACAAACGAGCAAGTGAGTCACCTGATGGAAAGCAATCATCGCCGCCCATTAACATCCGCGAAATCTGAGAGATCGCTAATGCGTTGCCGGCCTGCGATGGTGAGCTGATTGGCTTTTTAACGCTATCATCATTATTTCAGCTAATAGATTTCCACTGCTGTTTAGGCCTGCCCAATTGTCCTCCCGCAATCACCTCCAGACAAATCGAATTCCCGCGACCTTTACCAGATCGTCGATCCATCTTGTGAGACTGCGATTTCCTGTACGCGGCCTTTTCAAACGGGATATAATGTTAAAATTATAATTTGATGACCGATACAAATAATATTGTTGTAGTTGGACCTCAGTCCAAGAGGACGCCATCAAGCCGATTTTTCACACGTGATAGTCCATTGCGTGTCTATCCCTCAATCTGCCCGTATGTTTTCACCGTTAGACAATATGAAAGTTTTAAAGGTGCCACAAATTGGATTCTTGTGATTCTTGACGCATATTCAGCACTTTACAAACTCAATTATGTTTGAGAATATTTCAAGTATTTTAGTGGCGTAAATTTAGTTGTTACTGTTCTTGTCTATGTGTAAAAGTCTTAAAGTGACAGCAGTAATTAATTAGTGGTTCAGTCGTGTGGCTTTGTGATCAGAGTTTGTGAATGTTCGATTTCGGCTGCCTGCAAAATATCTCCGCTCCTAGATTTATCTTATTTGTTTTGGCGATTTCCATGGAGCACTTCAATCCCATGGAATCGTGCCTCCCCTATTTTTTGCAATCTCACTTAGGCTCGATTTGTTCAATCTTTATGCGTGGTTAAATACAACGTCAGATTTGTATGGAATAACAGCGCTATACTATAGATTTAGTATGGGATGAAAATCGGTCAAATCGACTCTTACTCGTACGATTTTTTTTCTTATCAGACTTACGTAGTTTTTCGGATTGAAATCTTCCAATTTGAGTAAACGTTATCTAGAAAACACAACCTGCATCTGGCCAGTGATGAGCTGTACGTGGCCTCCGCTCGAGGACCTTTCCGCCCCAACGGCCGTCTGTTCTTCTCGCAATGTGCCCTGCCCATTGCCACTTGAGGCATGCAATCCTTTGGGCTATGTCTGTAACCTTATTCTATTTGCACATGCATATTTTTTCATTTTTGTTATTATACTTTTGAAAATGATTTCCAGCAAGTGGGAGAGCCACGCTTCGGCATGAATGGGCCGGCTCGACCGAAGGACGGAAAACCGGCGTAAAGCAGCACTGTGCTGTGTTTCACTGCGTGGCAGCGTTGGCAGTGCAATTGTGACTCCACTGGTGTCGCGGGTATCCATAGACGGCGGTAATCAGTTACCATCAGGTGACAGATCACCTGATCACGCCGTGTGGTCCCCGGCAGAGTAGAATAGGCCACCCTCACTCTTACCGAGGTGTCGTAAAAGGCAACTTAAGGTAAAGCTGCTGGCATGATCATCAGCACCTAGAGAAGGAAAACTCTGCATTTATATCAAAACCCTCGCCAACCCGTCTGCCAAGCGTGGTGAGTATGGCAATTACCCCTCATGTGATTGAGGGAGGCCCGTGCCCCAGCAGTGGGGACTTAAATGGGCTGATGATGATGATGATGATCTGTCAGCTAGTCTGGAGGCAGATAACATAAAAAACAAAAAGTTTAGCTTGAAAATGTTCTACTTTTTATGACATGGAAGCAGACGAGTATCTGGTGGTAAGCGATTACCGCCACCTATTGTCATCTGCAACACCAGAGGAGTCACAACCGGCCTTATAGTGTGCAAGTTACCTAAAAATATATAGCTACTGCCTGAATTTAGAATTAGGATCGCCTTGTTTTTGTTTTTTCTTTACTGTAAACCAGATCATAGTCGAAATTTTCTACTGCATCATGACCGGCTGATGTACTTTGTTCCTGTTTGATAAAAGATTAAGCCACGCTTTACGGTCTGTCGAGCAGGCACATGAAAAATTTAAACCAATTTATTATTTAGCCGAACGCATGGGGGAGGCGAAAAATTGGGGATATTTACACCTGGAGGGTGTTTTTCCCACAATTTAGGGTAAAGACGATAGTAAAAGCGGTAAGATAAACCATGTCGATATGGCAATTACGTTCATGACTGCACAGCCCGATACGGCAGTAGACTTTTTGTACATGATCATCAAGATCATCAACATCATGATTAAAAGTTCAGAATCAGCATATTATTGGTGTATATAACGATAGTCTGAGATACTAACTTTTCGGGGCATTATTTGGTTAGTTTTTTTTTTATGTGATTGCTGGCAGACGAGTGGTCGCATCGCCTGATGGTAAGCGGTTGCCGCCGATCAAAGACACCCGCAACACCAGTGGAGTCACAAGTGCGCTGCCAACATTTAAACTCCGGTAATTTGCTGCGTGAGGGCAGCAAAACATAGCACAAAACTGCTTTACGCCAGTTTTCTGTGAGGCCGTGGTACCACTCCGGTCGAGCCGGCCTATTCATGCGGAAGCGTGGCTCTCCCATGGGCAAAATGATTGCTGTTGTATTGTCATCATTAGCCTGTATCTTGATCCCAATATGCCTCCTCTTGTGTTCACCACTCACTATGTACATCTTTATTATTTTCCATTGCAATTTTGTTAAATATATATTATTTCTTTTATGAGAAAGGAAGGCAAACGAGCAAGCGAGTCACCTGATCACTTACCATCACCGCCGCCCATGGACATCAGCCACACCAGAGAGAGTGGAAATGCGTTGCCGGCCTTTTAGGAAGGTATAGGTATCGTTTCTTGAAGCTCGCAATGTCGTACCGGTTCGGAAATACCGCTGCGGGAAGTTTGATTCCACAATGAAGAGGTGCGTGGCGAAAAACGACGTGTAAAGCACACGGTGGTGGACCTCCACCCATCCAGATGGTACGGGTGGAATCCTAGTACAGTATTTAAACAGTCCTTGGCATGTTTCACGAAAAATTTAGGGGAAAATCAAATTCGACAGTGGAAACACTTAGAAAATTATGTTCATAAGGTTACGAGGTTAACATCGATGAATATTCTATGACTCCCGAATAAGTGAGATAGATTTCTGTGAACACAATATGCGGGTAATTACGGCGGAATTATGGGATGCGGGATTACGGCATGCGGGATTACGGGATCGGAATGAGAAGCAATCTTGGGCGTGCGTCTGCTTCCAAGATTACTTAAGACTTGGATTTGGTTGATTCTAATTGCGTTTAATAAGTTGATATAGAGGTAGACATAGACATCATAGAGCGATAGTAGTAGGTAATAAATTAGAGTGTGCGATTTTTGAACGGAAGTTATGTGCGTATTACACCAGTGGAGTCACAAGTGCGCTGCTAACCTTTAAACCCCCTTTTCCCCCGGATTAGGCTTCCGGTACCTTCACTCATACAGCGAAACACAGCACAATGCTGCTTCACTTCGGTCTTCTGTGAGGCCGAAAGATCACTCCGGTCGAGTCGGCCTATTCATGCCGAAGCGTGACTCTCCCACGGTCTAAGTAGGTCCCACGGTCTAATTAGCTCTGATTTTTGGAAGTGAATTTCAATTTCGATCTACATTTATTAATACTATTTGAATGTCTGCATATATGATTCATCATCATCATCATCAGCCCATTTAAGTCCCCACTGCTGGGGCACGGGCCGCCCTCAATCACATGAGGGGTAATTGCCATACTCACCACGCTTGGCAGACGGGTTGGCGAGGGTTTTGATATAAATGAAGAGTTTTCCTTCTCTGGGTGCTGATGATCATGCCAGCAGCTTTACCTTAGTCGCCTTTTACGACACCTCGGTAAGGGTGGCCTATTCTACTCTGCCGGGACCACACGGCGTCTATGATTGCGTCTTTGTTATAATACATTGTAAAGGCCGGTGATTCCCTCTCTACCTCAATGGTTCCCACAGAATACCAGGGTCATGGCTTTCCGCCGTGTTGAAACAGCTGAGTGGCAACTATTTTGGTAACTCGACATGGAAGAGTGTCTTGTTTTGTATTTTCTTTTCTTGTATTATGTTTGTGATGTGTTTACCAAATAAAATTTTATTCTATTCTTTTCTGTTCCTGCCTCTAGATCTAACAGAAAATCTCCGAATGAGACAGCTGACTTATGTGATATGTGGCAGTGGTGAGCGATTGCCGCTGCACATGGCAAAACCAAGAGTCATCATTGCGCGATGCCAACCTTTTAACTCCACTTTTCCCTGAATTGAACCTCCGGTAGGTACCATTCACACGGCTATAAACATACCAGTTCTGTGAGACTCTATTACGGTTAAAAGTTTATTTTATAATTTCTGTTACGAAGTTCAAAAGTTGTTCTAAATAACAGCGGACAGAATAAATAGTCAAACACAAACATGTAACTGTAAAAGAAATAAGTACAAAGTTCATACATGTTCATAGAAACACAAAATGAATAAGTACAAAGTAATAATTTACATGTTTGTAAATATTACCTTGTACTTATTCATTTTGTTTTTCTATAGACCAGTGTTAACGTGACTCACTCACCTAACGAAAACTTTTTAATTCAGAACTCGCTTTTGCTTTCCCCATCTTGGCTGTCATGAAGAATGGAGGCACTCAAATATTGTTGGTATTTTTGTTCTATTTTTGTTTTATTTACATTTCTAACATCAACTGTAATAGCACAGTAATACAGGGTGTATCTGTGGACATTTACATCCCTTAAAACACGTATTCTACCAACCAGTTCAACATTTGTTCTACGACTTTTCGAAATTAGTAGAATTTTTTTTCGACTCCGCATACAAAATGACCAAGTCACGTGACCGACTTTGCATGAGAAGTTGAAACTTTTTAATGCGTATTTCCAAAAGTCATAGTTCAACAAATGTTGTTCAGAATGTTTGATAGAACACGAGATTATAGGGATGTCATCGTCATCGTCAGCCCATTTAAGTCCCCACTGCTGGGGCACGGGCCTCCCTCAATCACATGAGGGGCAATTGCCATACTCACCACGCTTGACAGACGGGTTGGCGAGGGTTTAGATATAAATGCAGATTTTTCCTTCTCTGGTTGCGGATGATCATGCCAGCAGCTTTACCTTAGTCGCCTTTTACGACACCTCGGTAAGAGTGAGGGTGGCCTATTCTACTCTGCCGGGACCACACGGCCAGGAACAGAAAAGTAATGTACGCTATAGTTATGTGGTTATAGGGATGTAAATGTTCACAGATACACCCTGTATGTATCATACAATCATTGACTAAAGCCGCTTGGCAAGTTTTTAGCTTACTTAATTGCGTGGGGTTAGGGTTTTTCCTTTATGCGGGGGTCGTGGATCGAATCCAAGTGTGCAAATCTGGATTTTTCAAATCTACGTGCGTATTTCTACCATAAGCTCGGCGGTGAGGGAAAACATTGTGAGGAAACCTGCACGTTTCGGATAGTTTCTGAAACGTGTAAGCAAGATTCAGGGGGTCTGGTTCCCCTGTTAAAGGGTTGTGAAGGTCAGACGGCAGTCGGTTCATTGTAATTACCAGACTCCCCAAATCCTGAATCATGGTCCAAGCGTACCCCAGAATTCAGAGTGTTAGCTTTGGACGTAATCGGAAATTACACGCTTAGATGAGGAAGAGGGTTGTCACTCTTGAGCGAACGGGCAGTGTAGACACTACGACTGAATGTCATGAGTGGTCAGTCCAGAATATTATTTGATAGAAATGGAGTGAGCCCTGCGTCTCATAACCACTGCGACCAGTACTGCCGTCCTTACAAAGAGTGCAATAACTATGTTTTGCCTACTTTCGAGATATTCGCGCTTAAAGATTAAATTTTTGTTTTGTGTGTTTCTTCGTAACTATAAAAGCTATTGTTTTGAAACTTTTACTAAGCGACAGATGAAACAATATTCAATTTTATGTAGTATATTATATACATGCATAAGTTCAAATACACACTAAAACGCAATAATGTGTTAACCATTAGGACAATTGTTTTAATATAGCATTCCTAATCAAAACTACACTTCTTATTGCAGTATTTGTTAGTAAACAGACATATTATTTTAAGTATCATTACAAAATATCAAAACTATGTTTGTCATAACTGCAGATATTTCGGTTATGATTAGTTCATTTCATCATCATCATCAGCCCATTTAAGTCCCCACTGCTGGGGCACGGGCCTCCCTCAATCACATGAGGGGTAATTGCCATACTCACCACGCTTGGCAGACGTGTTGGCGAGGGTTTTGATATAAATGCAGAGTTTTCCTTCTCTGGGTGCTGATGATCATGCCAGCAGCTTTACCTTAGTCGCCTTTTACGACACCTCGGTAAGAGTGAGGGTGGCTTATTCTACTCTGCCGGGGACCACACGGCCATTACTATTTGCTAAAAAAATTAAACTATAAATAGTAATATTAGATATTGCAGTTACGATAACCAACAGAACTGAAACTATTGAAGATACAAAAAAGATGTCTAAGGCGAAAATATAGAACTCATTTTCCTGATTCCGGAAATGGTCTTAAGTCAATTTGTCCAAAAACTCGACTTATTGCACTCTTCGCTAGGAAGGCAGAGTAGATGATCTATTGTGGCAGCCCCGTAACCTATTACAGCACCTCATGTAGCTCCAGTTCCAGGATAAACCCGAGAATGGAGTTGACGGGGGAGCTTTTGATCTCGTCTGCTGAGATCATGTGTGCTCCCAGGTGCCGGCGTCTACAGCGGTGCAGCGCTATGCACTCGACGAGGACGTGGATAATCGTTTCCTTGTCCTCGCGACACAACCTGCAGATTTTGGTATCTGAAAGGCTAGTCAGTGGTCAGTCCAACGAGTTTTGACAATATTAGGCAAATTATTGTGTCATTGCGTTTATTCGTAGTACAAGAAAATTTTCACTTAAGCGGAGAAAACCAACACGACAATTAAGTAATGTAAGAGACTCTTAAGGCAGGTGCTCACGGAAGATGTAAAATATTTTACAGGCCAGCTGCGCGTCTCATAATATTGTTTATATCTAAGATGTATACCTAAGTTGATGAGAACGCTACTTGTGGAAAGACACGCTGGTAATGAGTTCATATTCTTAAAAGTAGGTTTAAGGTGTATGAATAATTTACTATGGGTAATGAGCTTTTTGAGTTAATCTGTATTCACTTGTTCAGGATTTGGTAAAGGTAAGTACGTTGTTATACAGACAGGGGATCGATATATGAGCTAAAAGACGAAGGATGCTCCGTTTTCTCGTCGTCCCTTATATTCTAGTTATATTAAATACCTAAGAATAGTGTATAAGTGGACTAGCAGACTCGCTTTTCTCTTACTCTCATATTCCGACTCCTATCGTAATATCTGACTCTACCGTTACATTCGGCATTAAGCCTTAATTATGCCATAAATGTTATAATATCCTCCAACCGATCGCAGCTAATGCGGCCAATCTGAACGATTAGCCACTTACGCAGGATATATTACAGTGCTCTAGTGTGTGCGCAAAAACAAGTGCATTCTTTATTCCCTTGCGCTCATATTTCGATGGGACACCAGTGTGACACGATCAGAAAGGGGCGCAGTACCAACGGCTGAATGTGCTTTCCGAGGCACAGGGGTACAAGACCGCAAATTTCCAGACTCCGGGCTGACACAAAGAATTTCTTGACAAAAAAGCTCAAGTAAAAATTTTGGCCCGACCCGGGGATCGAACCCAGGACCCCAAGCGCAGCAGTCGCTTCAAAATGCGACGTACAACCCATTGCGCCAACGAGGCAGTCTATTTATAAATATGTTAATAAGTAATCGAACCAAATAGAGTTCTAGAGTATGCCGTGTGGTCCCCGGCAGACTAGAATAGGCCACCCTCACTTTTACCGAGGTGTCGTAAAAGGCGACTAAGGTAAAGCTGCTGGCATGATCATCAGCACCCAGAGAAGGAAAACTCTGCATTTATATCAAAACCCTCGCCAACCCGTCTGCCAAGTATGGCAATTACCCCTCATGTGATTGAGTGAGGTCCGTGCCTCAGCAGTGGGGACTTAAATGGGCTGATGATGATGATGAGAGTTCTAACACACCTTAAATAATTGTCTAAGTATAAAACTACTCTTTGTGTACAGTAGTTTTTTTTGGTTTGATAGTACTTTCTAACATATATTCATGGCATTATTAAGGCTTAATTAAGATGGCATAATTAAGCCGAAATCAGTTTCTTCTTCGTATTATTTTTCCTTAAGGTCGTGCCTCTAGTAATATCTCTTTAACGGGGCGGTTACATTCTTCTTTACATTTTATTCTATCTTCGGCTGGACTAAAGACTAGGTAATCGGCCACTATATGATAAGCAGTGTTCAGTCCTACCACTAACTCGTTTATGATATATGTGTTTTTTTATGCTAGAGGCGGACAAACGAGCGAGCGAGTCACCTGATGGAAAGTAATCAACGCCGCCCATGACCATCCGCGAAATCAGAGATATCGCTAATGTGTCGTCGGCCTTTTTAAAAAGTACAAAGTAAGTACAGTAAAGTACGCTCTTCTCTTATGTGGCTGCATCCTACGGGCAAGGCAGTCAAGTCTCGGGTTACCTCGAACATTAAACCGGTTTATGAGGACGAGGGCATGCCAGGATTTGAAGTACAATCTAGTAATGGAATTACGGAGTTTCACGAAGCGTCCGTGATGACTCTGATAAGGGATACGTAGAGGGAAATAAGTCTTTAGATTTAATATGGCTGTAAATGTACGTACAATTTTATTTTATGCTATTAAAATTATGAAATACCGTTTCGTAGGATTTTATGTTTAAAGTATTAAGTGTAATGAAAAATTCCACATTTTGTAAGATGAAAACGGGAGATTTTCGGGAGAGGGTAATATATTTGAACTCAAATTATTTATTGCATACCTATCTATTGTACTATACTAACTAAGTAACCGTGGGAGAGCCACGCTTCGGAGTGATACCACGGCCTCACAGAAAAATAGCGTAAAGCAGCATTGTGCTGTGTTTCGCTGCGTGAGTTAGGGTACCGGAAGCGTAATTCTGGGGGAAAGGGGAGTTTAAAGGTTGGCAGCGCACTTGTGACTCCACTAGTATTGCGGGTGTCCATGGGTGATCAGGTAATCAGTCTGCTCATCTGCCACCAATGACATCAAAAATTTCAGATGAGTTGACGTTTTAAATGTATTGAAATTCAAATGTACACATTGAATTTAAGATCGGTCTGTCTTAAAGTGACGGGTATGGCACTCTAGCGAAACCAATCGATTTAAATTTTTGGCTACTAAACCGGATATATTTTTAAAAAATTCAGGTTTAATACCTCTCGGCAAACACTTATAGTATTTATTAATTAACCACGCACAAATACACATTTAATAATAGCTAAAAAATTGAGGTTCTCTTCTTTTTTCTTTCTATATTCGAAAAGCATATAAATATGCTAATATTTTCTGTCGTATTTTCCATTCTTTTTATACTGTACCGTATAATCCGCAATTCATGCAAGCAAACCATGCTAAACCAGTTCATATATAATTTAAACCAATATCACCATCTCTTACACTTAGTGACTTCAATATAAAAATCTACGTGCATTTCTGTACCACTACACCTTACACGTACAACGCCTCTAGAAACCTATTTAGACTTTGCTTCGATCATAAGTTAATAACATATAGATTAAAATCGCACTTTTACTACAGTTCATCAAGCAATAAGATTTTAATTTTACTTTAAGTCGTTTAGCATAAGGGTGAATATCGCACTTGTTTAGTGTGGTGTGTTGTACGTACACATGGATGTTATGTAAGTCCAGTCCAGTACTTACTGCATTATTTCGAAGCCGAAATTGGAAATCAGTGATACAGTTCGGAATATGATCTCACAGCAAATACGATGGGGTGGGCATATCTTGTGGGGCAGTTTCTGGGACAGGGTATACTCCAACAAAAACTACTAATAAACTAGTAATAATCTATAGTGGTTTCACATATGTAGTTTCCGCGAAGCGGTTTTGTTCTATTTAAAACCTTTACAGTAGGTATAGTATTTTTGTCACATCATATCTTATCTTATCTGTTAGGGGCCATTTTCATGGGGCACGTCAACCCTAAGAGATCTTTTGTACTTCTCTCACGAAAGATTCGTTTCGTCAGCATCACGATGTCTTTCGAATTGAATGAAACCAACGAAACTTTAATAATAGGAAAGCTACAAAGCGTTAGTTACAACTTTGTGCGTAGTTTAAACTCAATTAAACCGATGCAATCATCTCAATTTACGGAATAATCGAAATGTTCCCCAATTGTTTCAAGTCGACTGAGTTCCCCGATCGTCTACACTCGGAGCTATTTACTGCGAACGGCAAATAGACTTACCAGTTCATTTGAAGCCATTATTTTGACTACGAGAGAAAATTATCGATAATGATCGCATACTTGAGAGTGGATAAGAACGCGTCTTCGATACGGGGGCTTCTGGTTCGAATCCAAGCATGCACATTTGCATTTTTCAAAACTTTGTACATATTTCGTGAGGAAAAACATCCTGAGGAAACTTGCACGTCTCGGATAGTTTCTCAAAATTGTGGATATTTATGATAATTACTTCGAATTGAAGTGCCTGTAGTCTTCTGTTTTAGGATAAGCGTTACCTGGAAGACACATTCTGCCTCTGGCTAGTGAGTTGCAATCACATAAAAGATGTTCTATGGTTTCCGTCTCCTCCTTGCATGCTCGGCAGTTGCTGTTCGATGTTATGTTTATCATCATTAACATTTGTTCGTTGCATAAAGCCCTGTTGACGCACCTATGAGCATCCTTGTTTGTTGTCTATTGCTTCTAAGAAGATGTTTGTATGTATGTTTGATTTTTGTCACATGCATGTAGGTAGTTTGACTCAAAACCTGTCCAGTATTGTGGACACACACATGTGATGTGACAGACATATCCAGGGAACTAGGAGAGCGTTGTCGCTCGAACATTCAGCGAACGTGCAGGGCAAACTCATCACTGAGCTAATACGAACTCTTCGTAAATCATGCCCATGGTGTGACCTCATGCTCAGAGTTGTCACACACATATTCCGTGAACTAGAAGAGAATTGTCGCTTGACGTTCTGCAAACGTGCGGGGCAAACTCGACACCGAGTCCGTTGCCGTGTGGTCCCCAGCAGAGTAGAATAGGCCACCCTCACTCATACCCAGGTATCGTAAAAGGCGACTAAGGTAAAGCTGCTGGCATGATCATCAGCACCCAGAGAAGGAAAACTCTGCATTTATATCAAAACCCTCGCCAACCCGTCTGCCAAGCGTGGTGAGTATTGCAATTACCCCTCATGTGATTGAGGGAGGCCTGTGCCCCAGCAATGGGGACTTAAATGGGCTGACGATGACCTAATGCACCAGCCCAGTAGTGGTATCACAAACATGTGATATAAGTACATATCCCGGGAACTCGAAGAGCGTTGTCGATCTAATTTTTAGCAAACGTGCAAACTCGTCGCTAAGCTCATACAAACTATTAGTGAATCGTGTCCTTGGCATGACCTAATTACAGTCTAGACCCAGCCTAGGAGTGATGTCACACACATGTGATGATGTGACAGACATATCTCGGGAACGCACTGTAATCGTGACGCAATGCACTGTTTTAACCCAGCTCAGTAGTGATGTCATACAAATGCGACACATATATCCTAGGAACTCGACAAGCGTTGTCGCTCGAACTTTCGACAAACGTACGGGGCAAATTCGTCGCTGGGCTAATACGAACTATTCGTGAACGTGCCCACGGCGTGACCTGTTTCCTACTTCTTCTGCAAATGTACTGCTTAGTTGGAAATCGGTACTTAATTACATACCCGTATAGTTCGAAATATTGGACATGTCATGTAGGTACAAGACATCCTTTTTTTGTGGTAAGGTAACAGCTATAAAATGTAATCGATAATTATCACTTCATCGTTACTTGACGATTACATGTTTCTCATCTTTATTTTAGAATAGCTCTAATATTTTATAGTTTTTTATATCATAAATAAGAGATAGCTAGATAGATAATTGCATGTTTTAGTAATAAATCTCATTCTAAGTGAACTGTATTTTTTGTAAGTTCTTATGAGAGTAAATTATTTAAACCTAAATAAAAATAAATAGGTACACAGTTAAAAATGAAAAGCAAAAACATAAATGAAAAAAAAGGTAATTTTTTTTACATTATAGCGGACTACCGAACAGACCGCATACATGATTATAATTATAATTCTCACAACATTTCATACATTGACCTGGTTCCGTACTAAATAGCTTAAGCACTAGTGTTACAGATATCAGACAACAGAGAAATACAAATATATACTTAAATACATATTTTACACCCAGACACTGAACAAACACAAGTGTTCATCGCACGAATGTTTGTCCAGGGTGGGGATCGAACCCACGACCTTTGGCGTAAGAGGCAGGGTCACTACCAATTGGGCCATCCGGTCAGTCAAAGAAAATGGATTGACGATCTATACTTAAACGTTTAATAAACCTTGATTAGCTAAAACGGTGTTATAGAGTACCTAGTTTTGACGTAACAGATAAAAAAAAATCATACAAAATTATCGAAAAAACAATGAAAACTGTTTTAACACTATATATATATATATATACAAATATTTATGAATAATATATTACAGTACTAAGACAAAGAGAAGAAAGAAATCACCAACATTTTGTTTCCATCATAACTGGAACTGAAATGAGTAAAGAAACCACATACCTACCCACACATAACTTTGCCCCTACAGAGTACTTTCACAATAGGAAAGCTACAAAGCGTTAGTTACAGCTTTGTGCGTAGTTTAAACTCAATTAAACCGATGCAATCATCTCAATTTACGGAATAATCGAAATGTTCCCCAGTTGTTTCAAGTCGACTGAGTTCCCCGATCGTCTACACTCGGAGCTATTTACTCCGAACGGCAAATGCACTCACCAGTTCACTTGAAGCCATTATTTCGAGTACGAGAGAAAATTACCGAGAACGATTGCATACTTGAGAGCGATGGTAGACTATTGGATAAGAACGCGTCTTCGATACGGGGGGTTGTGGTTCGAATCCGAGTGTGTACCTAGTAGGTAAACCCGAAGGTACTACCTACGGGTTTTTTTCAAATCTTTGTACCTATTTCGACCATTATTAGCTCGGCGGTGAGGGAAAACATCGTTGCAAGTTTCCGCAACTCTCGAATAGTTTCTCAAAATTGTGGACACTAAGGATATTTGTGCCGTGTGGTCCCCGGCAGAGTAGAATAGGCCACCCTCACTCTTACCGAGGTGTCGTAAAAGGCGACTAAAGTAAAGCTGCTGGCATGATCATCAGCACCCAGAGAAGGAAAACTCTGCATTTATATCAAAACCCTCGCCAACCCGTCTGCCAAGCGTGGTGAGTATGGCAATTGCCCCTCATGTGATTGAGGGAGGCCCGTGCCCCAGCAGTGGGGTCTTAAATGGGCTGATGATGAAGGATATTTGTGATAATGATTCTGGACGTGTCACCGTGATACTGTTGGTCTGGTTCCCCTGTCTAAGGGTTGCGATGGTCAGGCAGCAGTCGCTTCATTTTGTAATTACCAGACTTCCCGAATCCTGGATCATGGTCCAAACGTACCTCAGGTTTCGAAACTGGGAATTACACGCTAAGATAAGGAGGAGGATCGTATACTTACTTGACCGTGGGAGAGCCACGCTTCGGCATGAATGGGCCGGCTTGATCGGAGTGATACCACGGCCTCACAGAAAACTGTTTCGCCGTGTGAGTGAGGTTACCGGAGGCCCAATGGGGGGAAGGGGAAAAGGTTGGAAGCGCACTTGAGACTCCACTGGTGTTGCGGGTGTCCATGGGCGGCGGAATTGCTTACCATCAGGTGATCCGTCTGCTCGTCTGCCACCTCTCATATAAAAAAAAATAATGACACCTCTTAACTCTGTAAATAGTCTTAAACACCTATCGCGTATATTAATCTAAGTATCATCATCATATCAGCCCACATCCACCCACCGCTGAGTATAGGCCTCTTCTTTATCACGCTAGTCCCTTCGGTCCCTTGCCAGCCTTATCTATTGTTTCCCCACTGCCGTCACCATATCGTCGGACCATCGTGCAGGTGGTCTACCCACAAGACGCCGTCCCATTCTTGGCTGCCATTCGGTAAGCTTTATAAGTCCACCTATCATCTTTACGCCTTGCCAGGTGTCCTGCACATCTCCACTTTAGCTCACTCACTCGCGTGTCAACGTCTACTACCCTGGATCTCTTTCGAATTTTATAGTTTGGTACGCGGTCTCGTATAGAAAGACCGAGCGGTGGCGCAACGTGCTATGGAGCGTTCCATCGCTCCATAGCACGCACCTTTAACTTGTGCATAGTTTCTTTAGTCAGCGTCCATGTCTCGGCCCCAAATGTGAGCGTTGGGAGGACACATTGGTTAAATACCTTTGTCTTACGGCACTGCGGGATTTTAGATTTAAAAAGGTAGCCTAACCTTTTTTTTTTTTTTTTTTTTTCCGGTGGAAAATGCCACCTTAAGCACACCCGACCGCTGGGAGACGGCCGGGTAGTGTGGGGCTCTCCCTTGGGTGCTCCCAGGGGCCTACCCACTAAAAACCACCGGGGCATTTCCTGCTACGTCCGTGTGGGGTAGGCTACGGTGACGGGTAGAAACCAAGTCCGCGGCCCACCCTCGAAGGACGAGAAGCTCGCCAGCACGGCCTCTTGAAAAACGGGCCTCGCCGAAAAACGAGGCCTAGGGCCACTCCCATGGCCCTCCATTCCACCCTCTCCGGAATCGTCCACGTTGCTGGATTGCAACGCAGACGCTCCGGAAGGGACGACTGCAGACCCCTCCCCCAACCCATACCCTGCTGGCTGCAGGGCAGAGAGAGGAGAGAGCACCCACAGACTTTTAAGTTATACCCGAAAACCCTCCCGTTCGAGCATCCCCGCTGGGTTGCGGAGACAATCGAGGGGACGGGAAAAGCGGGAGTGGTGAGTCGTAGCTGCATTCCACTGGCTGCGGGACTCAACACAGACCCACCAACAAAGCCCCCACCATAAAGGCGGGGAGAGCGCTCCCGAGAATCGGGGCGCAACAGGCTGTTGGGAGGAATTCCACCACCGTGGAACTCCCCAACATTCGAACGCGCCCGAAGGCGCGACAGTTCAAGGCCCGAGAACAAAATGGCCCCCATACGGCACCATCACACCATTAACACCGGCCCACCGCACGCCAAAGCGCCCGACAGTGGGTGCCACCACACCCCAACGCCAACCCACGGCAGAAGGGGGGGCTGGATAAAGAAGGCAGCCTCCGTGCCCGGCCCTATTGTGTTCAGGTCCGTAAAGAGAGGCCGGTCCTCTAAGCCCTCAGCGGACAATGAAAGCCCCCGAGTGGAGTGCGCTGCACGCGATCCACTGCGTCGGGGCTGGTCCGCCGGAAATCTGTGCATCCTTTGGCCGTCGGGTAGCAATCCACGAATGAATTACTACCCGCCGTTGCCCGGGGAAAACCGTGCCCCACGGTAACCGTTTCTGCCTAATACCAACCGAAGCTGGAATCAGGACAGAACTGATTACCAGCGGGGCCACTCTAGGAGGTAGATACACCTGAGTCCCCCATACACCTGAGTCCCCAAGGTAGCCTAACCTTCCGAAAGCAGCCCATCCCAAGCAAGTAAGTTAAGTAACTACATAGTTCTAAATTGTGTACCTTTTTGTTCTTTATTTATTTAGCTTTTAGTATTGGTTCATTTTAATTAATATAGTCCTAAGTGCCTGTGACACAAGATATGTGTTAGTATAGGTATTAATTAATCTTACTTAGTATAAGTATAACCATGTATACAATTATTTGTAATAAGATTAATAAAGTTATTTTACTTTATTATTTATTTATTAATACTATAAATTGAGCCGACCCTTTCGCCGCGTGACTCTTCCACGGTTAAACAGCCAGCTAGCCGGTCAGACATAATTGATATTTGCTGTCCCCTTTCTATATCCAGTTATTCATTGCAATTGGTCATCTTCGCCTCTTGTCATGTCCTTACATTACAAATTCATTCTTCCATTTAACAAGGGCTGTCACCAGAGACCGCCAAATCAGCCATTCACAGCCAGTTTCAAGTAATGTGTTAAATTGTCCCACTTCACGATTTTTCCTGAACAAAAAGACGTTTGTGGCTCTTTACTGAAATGACTCAGTGATTCGACTCAGCCAAATGATACACTGTTATGAATCCCTAATCTTCGCTCCGAATGTATCAACATTCGACTCAATTGGATCTCAATTTGAGTTGGGCAATCGGTAAGCGGTAGTCATTTCGCTCACTGATACAAATGAGCCTAATAACCCGAGTGTGGCAAATGATCCCAGTGACCCCAATGATCCGAGTGAGATGAATAATCTAAGTGAGCCGAATGATTCAAATGAACTGAATGATCCAAATTTGAGTCGAAAAAGGAAGCCGTGGGCTGTTTGGGGTGAATCGGTAACCGTCTTTCCACTTATTGCGCGGGGAAAAGAGATAGGTATATTTACATGGCAATGGCACAGCAGGATGGGATCGATGGTTCATTCGAAACAAAATTAATTACTCGCCCTCTTCTCTAGAATCCATCTGAGAGTGATGATCCAAATGATTCAAATGAAGCGTTTCACTGTTCCGCATCTTTACACTGATTCAGTTGCAAATGTTTCAATCTTTTAAAAGATACGTTTTTGCCAGGTCTAAGAAGTGCGAACTATTTGAAAAAAAATGTTAATGATAGTGGTCCGCCCCAGGGTAATTTCACTTAGTACTTTTTCCTTAGTAAGGGAAAAAAAATTCAGCGGTTTTCGTTAGGTGGAACTTGTAAAAAGCAGATGAAGCGTTAAAAAGCAATCAAGCAAATGGTTGTTGTTGTGTTTCGATAGATGTCACTTTGCATTTTTACATCGCGCCAGTAAAAACAATGACCCCAAGCCGCCTGTGAACATTAGCAGTTTTAAAAAAGTATGGAAACTATACCAGAGATCTCGAAAGTATGCAAATAAAATTAATATCAGATTTTTTTTAAATGTCTCCCTGACTGATTTTTGAAGGTGGTAGCCATGTAGTGACATAACCGTTGAATTTTGGTCGTTTTCTTCTAGATGGCGCTAGCACTGGCTGGCCGACTGATGCATCTATCTCAGTATATAAGTTAGGTACTCTATGGTCCGCCCTCACTTCATTTCAGGACTTTATTGGTTCTAATAGATGACACTTATTGTGTTACAATAGCACGGGTCTTCCATTGGGGAAAAGTGAATATTATTTTTCGTTTTTTAATTACATAAGTGTTTTTTAAGACGGTTTTTTTTCTTTATTTTTTTACAGAGCTAACATAATTGATGAATAAAAATGTTTTCATGAAATATCTTAAATTCATTACAATGAATTTTTATTTTAATGAATTGGAAATTAAAACCATTATAGCACTACTGAACCGAACAAGACGGAATACACAGCGTGCAGTATTTTTTTTTACTTTATATACTTTTCCCAAAAACATTTCTCCGTCGCGTCGCGTCGGTCACTCTGATTGGCCGCTCTTAATCACGATCGCTATTTCCCAACACTTCGCAAATCGGACACAATAGTTTGAGCACGTGTTACAGCGACGGGACAAAGTGGGACAATTTCATACAGGGACAGCGTGACAATCGTCCCGCCCCTCGCTGTTATTGAAGCAGAGTCAGCTATTTCACACCCTAATTCGTGCCATTTATTTCGTCTCGCGAAAACAAATCTCAGCTGTGAGAAAAATGTTCGTAGGGATGATGAATAGCGATATTCAGGGTTCATGGTTCTGCTGGAGGGCATAGGGGATAGAGTCCGCGTCACGAGAAAGACCCGTGAAATGCGCCCTTGAGTTGTCATCAACATTCGGATTGGAGCTTTACCATAGACACAAGTGATCTCAAATTTTAGTTCCGTGATTTACCACGGCGATTTACTTCTTTCGTGGCGCGCACTCTAGTTTTTATCCTTGATCGTTTGCGCGTGCTCATGTTATTAATTGTCATTCGGTGGAGAGGCTTGCCTGCTTTTGTAGGAAGTTTGTAAAGTGGAATTTGCATTGAGAAGTGCATGCATAGCGAGCGAAGGAAAATATAGATAATCACGTAAAGATTCTTGCACAAATGTATAGTTTGTGCGCCTTGTATATTATTTTTGTTAGTTTATACATATTTAGCAGCAGATCAGAAAGATTTAGAGTGATGGTAGCTCAGTGGTTCAGAACGTGCCTTCCAAGGGGACTGGGTTCGAATCCGAGCATGCGCCTCTGGATTTTTAGCATAGTAGGATGACTTGATTTCTATGATGGAGGCCTTTGCCCTGCAGTGGGACAGTTTCGATAGGCTGATACTTTACTATGCAATCTCCTTATGTTTATGTTATGTGTCCTGTCTATGTAAATCTTTTATGTGGTAAATAAATATTTACTTACTGATAGATATAGAATACAGAAGATACCAATGACGCTGTGAGCTAAGTCCTGTTTGTTAACAAATATTTGAATATACATTTGGATTTGTTTTAGACGAGCAGTCGGATCATCTGGTGGTAAGCGATTGCTGCCACCCATGGACACCCGCGACACCAGTCGAGTCACAAGTTCACTGCCAACCTTTAAGCCCTCCTTTCCCCCGAATTGGGCCTCCGGTGTCCATCTACGGTCCGGTAACAACTGCGAAGGTCAGACAGCCAGTCGCCATTGTGATTACCAAACTCCCCGAATTCAAGAATCATGGGCAAGCGTACCCGGGCTCCAGAGCGACATCTTTGGAGGCAACTAGGAATTACACGCTAAAATGAGAAAAAGAGCAGCAGATCAACAAGATGTTGGCGAAAAATAACAATAACCATACAAAATTGGATTCCTAACCAGAAGAGATGCTTTTTCGTATCCTCGTTCTTTTCGTCTTTTCTTTTTGTTATCTTTGATAATTTCTCACATTCTTTGTTATCTGTTACATTCAAAATTGATTTCGCCAGTCACTCAAGGTCCAAACTGAAAATCAGCGCGGCAGCGGCAGCAAACCGCTGCAGCACATGCTGAGCTTGGATCTTGTTGCCCACTTTACTTTGTTCCTTATCTTGCTTGGTCACTAGTTTATATATTAACTTATTTTATTTGTTTTTGTTCAAATATTTTTTCCGATGTATAACTGTTCAATCAACGCCCTGTGGTTTAAGTACCGAAACGTGATCTCGGGGTCCTGGGTTCGATTCCCGGGTCGAGCGAAAAGTATGTATCGAATTTTTCGAACAAAGCTCGGGTTTGTGATCACCAATCGTTCCAAACCTATTTTTAAGAAAAATCTAAAATTAATTCTCTTGGAACGACAAAAACTAGGCACAGCGATTCGTTGCTTGCATGGCTTCAATTCCACTGCTGCATCGTGAGAAACTTTACACACACATCTTATCTATTTAATTTTAATACAGCTATAATCCGTGTTTGTTTACTTCTATAGTAATAGTGAAAGAAAATAATGAATGGGCTTCATTCTTTTCTTCAAAATTATAGATTAAAATGTTTGAGTCACGTCAAAAAAAACGTAAAAACCATGCACGCGGACTAATTCCATTAAAAACTTAGCCAACTAGCAAAAGCCATAAATTCCTTCGTACAAGTGTGAGAATTACGTCGGAAATAAATCAAAGTGTGTAAAACACACGCTTTCCGGGTAGTTCCCTTTCCATTCCACGTGGATTTATTGACCCGTGGAATGGGAAAGTTTCATGATGAATTGACTATGTTTTTCTTTCACCTCTGACATGTTACTAAGTATGTAGAGTTGGCGCGAGTAGCTCAGCGGATAAGCTGTGCCTTCTAAACACGCCGCTCCGAATTTCAACTTTTTTTTGTTCAACCTCCGAATTTCAACTTTTTTTTTTCAACTAATGGTTTTTTTTTATATGATAGGTGGCAGACGAGCAGACGGATCACCAGTGCAAACCAGTGGAGTCACAAGTGCGCTGCCAACCTTTTCCCCCCTTCACCCCCATTGGGCCTCCGGTAACCTCACTCACACGGCGAAACGCAGTGCAGGCGCTGCCTCACGCCGGTCTTCTGTGAGGCAGTGGTATCACTCCGGTCGAGCCGGCCCATTCACATCTAAGCGTGGCTCTCCCATATTTGAAGGTACGCGATTACCGCCGCCATGGACACCCGCGACACCAGTGGAGTCACAAGTGCGCTGCCAACCTTTAAACCCTTTCCTCTGAATTGGGCCTCCGGTACCCATCGGTCCGGTAACAATCAGAATTGTTAACAATCCGCTGGCTAAGATAAGAAGATTCTCTCCGTGGGAGAGTCCTGATGTTCGTCGGAAAGCTACGGTTCCTCATAAATATATAATAAACACTAAACGTATAATTCTCACAACATCTCATACATTGACCTGATTCCGTACTAAGTAGCGTAAGCACTTGAGTTACAGATATCAGACAACAGAGGAACACAAATATATACTTAAATACATATATTACACCCAGACACTGAACAAACACAAGTGTTCATCGCACGAATGTTTGTCCAGGGTGGGGATCGAACCCACGACCTTTGGCGTAAGTGGCAGGGTCACTACCAATTGGGCCATCCGGTCAGTCAAATTAATTTGTAGTATGTTATTTTTTTCTTAATTAAGAAAATAAACAAATAAATGGGCCGGCTCGACAAAAAATCGACGTGAAACAGCTCCTGCGCTGTGTTTCGCCGATAGAGTGAGGGTTGGCAGCGCACTTGTGACTCCACTGGTGTTGCCTTTGCCATCCTTGGGCGGCGGCAATCGCTTAGAATCAGGTTATGCGTCTGCGCGTATACCACCTATGACATAAAAACAAACACGCACCTTCGAATTGTAACTCTGACATTAACAGTCCACTGCACACGAGTCTTCTACCAGTGACAGGGAAAAACTATTGTAAGCATACCTACACTCACGCGCACACACACACACACACACACACAAACGCGCGCGCGCGCGCAACCACTCACGCGCATACACGCACACAAACACATACACACATTATATTATGTTACTAATTAGAATTCACAAACACACTTAACCGATGGTACATGCTTTGTCGTCTAACTACTTTCTATATTATCTTATTTTCCACCGATTAATTTCTCTCTTTATATCTGAAAATTCTGTATGATTTGGCATGGTGCAGCTTATGGGTAAAGGCATTGTTTAGGCTGTTCTATTAAACACATTATACTTAGGTACTTTTATTAATTGTATAAATAAGGGAAACCTGTTATTAGCTTAACTCTTTGTAACTTAAAAAATAATATTTATGCAACCTGTAATGCTGTTGGTTTTCTTAATAAAAAAAAAATTCGCACGTGAAAAAACGTTGCTTTCAGATACACCGATTTAAAGTTACCTCTTAATCTTACCTCATTGAAATCTCAGTATCTTGTTGTTGTACCTTTATTAAAACAAAGACTACTGAGACTAAACTTCAATAAGGTAAGATTTAAACGTAATGATTTTACAAAACTTAAAACGGAGTCAAGGTTTTCAGAGTTAATAGGAAGGTACAGACCTTTGAGCAATACAGGTCTTTCTTGCTCTAAACTGTGTATTAGCAGTAATTACTCTTAAGTACCAGTAAGGATGTCAGCCTTCTGAACCCTAGGTTCGAAACCGAGCATGCAACTTTGGCTTTTCAAATCTATGTGAATATTTCTACGTCATTCATACGCATTAAGGCAGAATGCTTTACTGCTGATTATAATGAAGGTAATATAGTTTTTTAGATTTTCGCGTTGCATTATAACTATAATGTATTAATACGGGGATTAACACGATATTTATTATGTGAAACAAGATTGTGTACTCACATATTTGGCTCGACGTTTCGGCTACGTTACAGCAGCCGTGGTCACGAGCGGACTCCGCTCGATACTATGTGAGTACACAATGTTGTTTCACATAATAAATATCGTGTTAATCTCCGTATTGATACATTATAATGATGGTTATATTCGAATATTTGTAACCATTGGTAACCATTTTCATATACACAATTTTATAATTTGTAATGAAAATATCTATTAAATAAATAATGCACTCAAACATTTTCGACAGTCTTCGGGTGGGATTTTGCTAACCGGGCAACAGCTTAACCGACTAAGCTACTGGCGAAGCAAAAATCACTTACAAAATTCGTCGATATACTGATTTGCATTTGGCTTCGCCGTGAGCCGACGAAAATTTATAAGTGTATTATTTACTAAGAATAAATTGCAAAAGATTGCTATAACCAAAAAAAAAACATAATATGTATTAAAGATCTATAATATCATGTTTATTTATCAAAATAAATAAACATGATATTATAAGAGGTTTGGCTCTTTAGGCATTATTTTTATAGTTTGATTTTGAACCTTCCACGAGGCTTCTTTGACACAAAGCGTAGGTACAATGTCAACTTTCTCCATAAAAAAGTCGTAACCTTTTATGTATACAACGAAAAAATATCAAACTTTAAGGTTGTTTTGCCAGCTAATAACATTGCAACACAGAATGAAGATTAACAACATCATCATCATCGTCACCGTCAGCCCATTTAAGTCCCCACTGCTGGGGCACGGGCCTCCCTGAATCATAACTCAGTAATACTTCTCAGCCCGGAGTCTGAAAGATGGCGGTCTTGTACTCCCGTGCCTCGGAAAGCACGTTAAGCCGTTGGTCCTTCGTCCGATCCCTCTCCGGTGGGACATCAGTGTGACATACTGGTGTCCCATCGGAATATGAGGGCAAGGGAATAGAGAGTGCACTTGTGTTTACGCACACACTTGTGCACAATAATATATCTTGCGAGTATTATAATATCTGTGTCTTGCGTAAGTGGCTGACCGTTGAGATTGGCCGCCATAACCGAAATCGGTTGGAGGATATTATAGGAACTGCAATTATTTTTTGATGGGCTATTAGGTTTTGATCATTAGCAGCATATTGAGGTCTCATCGACTGATAAGTTAAAACACTTTTAATACTTACTGCCACACTCAGAATCGTTGTTAAACTTAGTTGACTACTTAAGAAAAAATAAAGACACTTATTTTGATACGCATAAAGACTACCGATACTAAAGTTAATGAACATTAGCTTAAATGAAATCTCTGAGTACGGCCGCTAGACTGTGATTACACAAGGATGAATATCATTTAGTTCGCAGCATACATATAGCATGAGTTGCTATGTCTTTCTACGACAGACATGTTTAAGTATATCTACCCTCATTTGTTCATATCATGGGTAACGAAGTATGTGTTTGATCTCACTATTTGTTACACACGTTATGGAGAACGTTCATGCTACTAGATATATTTTTATGACCTTTATCTCCCACAGTGATGTCAAGAAATTGTGTATTCTAACAAGAAAAAAAATGGCCTGTCATTGGACCAATAAAATGTAAAGAGGCTTAAAAGATGGCATATGCTAGACCTCGACAACCAAAAGCAAAGGTTAATGATGCATTATCATACTTTATGGAGATATTAAATGGAATTACTCCAAACTAATCCATCTCAGAGAATATGTGATCATGGCTAAGAGCATTGCAGATGTATCTCGAATTGATAAAAAAAAATCTCAGATTGTCATTCTTAGTTATGTAGGAGTAAAATGTTGCTGAACGCAGCCTAATCAAATATTGTTTATTAATTATTGACTGAACGCAGCGAATGATTAAGATGAACGAAGGAAATGATAGAATGCATGAGATGAAAGTAAGAATGAGCGAGAAATGTGAGGTGTGTGTTACTGTAGGTGTGAAAGAGACGCCGATTTTCATATGTCTAGCAAGGCTCACTGGTGCTTCTCTCTTCTGCAATCACAAACTAAGTAGAAGATACTGTAATGGCACTTAGATGCAAAGTTAGGTTTTTTCTTTTAAGGAAATGAAATAAAATGCAATCCGGCCTTATCATTCCATGTCCCACAGTTATGTACAAGGCCGCCGCTTTCGAGCACGGGGTAAGCTTGGACTATGATACAGGATCTGGAAGTTTGGTAATTACAATAAGGCGACTGCCGTCTGATCTTCGCAACCCTTAGACAGGAAAACCAGATCGAGTAGATGTTTGTTAGATTTGTAAAAAGTGCACAAATGGACTCTCTATTCCCTTACCCTCATATTTCGATGGGACACCAGTGTAGTACGACCTTAAAGGATCAGGCGCAGGACCAACGATTTAACGTACTTTCCGAGGCTGGAATGGAACACTGAGAAATTCAAGTACAGTTCTGATTGGACCCGTAATCACAAGCACAGCTGTTACTTTAAAGTGCGACACACTGCAACTGTTCCGCCGAGGCAGTCAAATAATGTGGGTACGTTCCCTTAATAATAACCTCCAACCGATTACGTCCACGGTGGCCAATCTCACGTACGCAGGATATATTATAGTGCTCAAGTGTGTGCGCAAACACAAGTGCACTCTCTATTCCCTTACACTCATATTCCGATGGGACATGATAGAAAGGTCTTGCCGACGTCAAAGCGCCCCGCCGGAAAACCGCCGAGCAACTGGCGCGAGCGGAGCCGGACACAGAATCCCCAGGCCCGAAGACAAAAATGGCGCCTGCAACCACGCTGCGCGATGGTGCCCGATTTCACGGGCCCTAGTGCATCGTCAGGGAACGACGCGAACGCGACGCTGGTCCTCAGACCCTCGGCGCGACAATGTAGGCCCTGTAGCGAAGTGCGTTTCGGCGCGGTCGCACGCCAGGGCCGGTCCGCCGGGTGTGCATCCTTCGGCTGTGAGGTATCAATTCACGACTGAATAATAACCCGCCATTGTCCAGGAAAAACCGTGCCCCGTGGTAACCATTTCTGTTTAATACCCACCGAATTTGGGATCAAGACAGAACTGATTAGTAGATGCACTCGAGGCCCCGAATGACACCCTTCCTGTTTCTACCCCTCCATTATGGTCTTTACCTAATACGAGGTTATATGAATGTCAGTAATACAATTTCACAAATTGGCTTGCATAAATTTGTTTTCCTTTAGTTGTCAAAGAAATAGTTTCAATGAGAAATTGTTACAGTCGGATCTAAAGTAGCTTGCCAATTATTTAATAATGGCTGAAACTTTTCAAAGACTGACTGAACTTGAGATCTTTACAAACTTGTTTATGAAAAGCAATAACATCGTTAGGACAATTATAGTCATGAATAGATAAAAGTTTCAGAAGCAAATATTGCCTGTGAAACTTAACGACATCTCTGAAACAATGAACACTAAAAATATAATAGAAAAAGAAAACATTGAGCAAAACCAAAACAATTAAAAAAGTAAAGTCTGAAGTTATGTTCATTATTGATAAATTTTTATAACTATTAATGACTCTTGATCAGAAACTGCTAGACAAATTATAATAATATTGAATGGGCTGGCTCGACCGGAACGGACGTGGTATCACACCACGGCCTCACAGAAAACCGGCGTGAAGCATTGTGCTGTGTTTCGCTGCGTGAGTGAGAGTACCGGAAGCCCTATCCGGGGCAAACGGGGGTTTAAAGGTTGGCAGCGCACTTGTGACTCCACTGATGTCGCGGGTGTCCATTGGCGACGTCAGTCGCTTACCATCAGGTGATCCGTCTGCTCGTCTGCCACCTAATGACAGATTGACACCCGCAACACCAGTGGAGCCACAAGTGCGCTGCCAACCTTTTCCCCTTCCCCCCCATTGGGCCTCCGGTAACCTCACTCACACGGCGAAACACAGCGCAGGCGCTGCTTCACGACGGTCTTCTGTGAGGCAGAGGTATCACTCCGGTCTAGCCGGCCCATTCATGCCTAAGCGTGACTCTTCCACATTTAAGCTCTCTCGACTCGACGGGCTAACACGGCCTGCTTTTATACTCGCGCTCTTCATTCGTTCGAACTTCCCAGAACGTTCTCGAAATCAAAATTTCTAGATTCTTGTTACTAGAAATTTTGAGTCAAAGCTTCTCGACCTTTCGACCGCATACTGCGACTAGGGTATCTGGAGGTCAGTAGATTTTTCCAGAACGTTCCACTTTCTTCCATTTCTTTCTACTGCGTTCTAGAAATTTCGATTCAAAGTTTCTCAAACTTTCGACCGCATACTGCGACTAGGGTATCCGGAGATCAGTAGATTTTTCCAGAACATTCGACATTATTCCCTTTCTTTCTATTACGTTCCAATCGAATCAACGGGTAGAATGTTCGGTCGACTGGGCATATGAGACATGGAGCACACGGAATAAGCATGCAGGGGCACAAGTAACAATACCATTGGAATTAACTCTGTTTTGTAACACACATATTTGTTTTTTGTGTTGTTCGCGTTTTGTTGCCAGTCTGTTATTTTTTTTTCATTGTATTCGTTTCAGTTTTTTGTCAATACTGTTTGTGTTATCCCAAAATAGATTTAATTGTTTTATCTTATTATTAAATTTAAACGAGACTATCTGAAAGGCAACATTTGTAATTTGTTTTGTACCTACAGGGTAATTAGTAGTGGCCGTGTGGTCCCCGGCAGAGTAGAATAGGCCACCCTCACTCTTACCGAGGTGTCGTAAAAGGCGACTAAGGTAAAGCTGCTGGCATGATCATCAGCACCCAGAGAAGGAAAACTGCATTTATATCTAAACCCTCGCCAACCCGTCTGCCAAGCGTGGTGAGTATGGCAATTACCCCTCATGTGATTCAGGGAGGCCCTTGCCCCAGCAGTGGGACTTAAATGGGCTGATGATGATGATGATGAATTAGTTTACTATACATGTCAATGCTGCATAACAGCGATGTGGATCCTCTACAGATTAGCGATCTTTTTATGATGCGCGAATAATATTTTTTTGAAAATTCGTAGTATATAGTATTCGTCGTATTCGTAGAAGTAGTATATCTTTTCATGTACACATCATTATCGTGTGATGTAATAAGAAGGGATTTTTGCCACACACATAACTGGTACGAGGGATGGCACGTTTTACGCGTAAGACGCCTTTACAGTTGTCTGAGTCACGTTGCGACAGTTAACCATTTTAGGGTTCCGTAGCCAAATGGCAAAAAACGGGACCCTTATAGATTCGTTATGTCTGTCTAGACGGACAGACGTCCGTCTGTCCGTCTGGACAGTAGGAAGGAATATATATTTTGAGGGATCCTCATTCTTAGAAGTGAAACTCAATTTTTTTTTCATCAAACCCATACGTGTGGGGTATCTACGGATAAGTCTTTAAAAATGATGTCGAGGTTTCTTATATATTTTTTTCTTAGCTTAATGCTTTGCGCATGAGGCACTCCCAAAGTGGTAAAATGTGCCCCCCCTCCCCCCTAACTTTTAATAAAAGGATTATAAAAGTAAAAAATATATATCATATACATTTCTATGAAAACTAACAACGAAAATTGGTTTGCACTAGATCTAGTAAGTAGTATTTTTTTAATATGTTATAAACCGTAAACCACAATTTTCCTTCCATATATTTGTAAGCTAGAGTGAGGAGGCTACTTCTGTGTAATATATTTACATAGTAAGCTTCTCAACTTTAATTTAAAAAAATGTGCATTCAATAAAAAAAGCTAGTCGCCCTAGCTTTTAAAGGCGCGTGCAAGCACTCATGCCACAACTAGCGTCATTTGATCTTCGTGCGTAAAACACCGACTTATCGACTCATAACTATTTCGTCTTTGTTTAGTGTCTGGTAATAAAATCTACGTATATTACAGTACGTTTTTGAGGATTTACAACTTTCGTGTAGTGCTTACCTTTTTTATGTGATATGTGGCAGACAGATCACTAAATGGTAAGCGATTGCCGCCGCCCATAGACACCCACAACACCTATGCTACAAGAGAGCTGCCATCTTTTAACTTTTTAGATACCCTCACTCACGCAGCGAAACAGCAGAGACGCCGCCTCGCTCCGGTGTTTTGTGAGGCCTTCGTGGTATCACTTAGGTCGAGCCGGCCCATTCATGCCTAAGCGAGGCTCTCCCGCAGTTTCCTAATACAAATAGAGGAATCATTTAATTTTCACCTTAATTTAAAACACCATTGAAGTCTCTCTCCATAAATAAATCGCCAGTCTGCAACGGCACAACAAGGAAATTGTTAGGGCAATAAAAATGTAAAGTGCGTTTTCATTTACGTGACAGGCCCTACGGCTAATTCCATACGCTCATGTATTTCTCATGGTGATGAATAATGCCTACATTATCTGCCAATTCGAGAGGCTTAAGGCGCACTTTGCATGTTCCGAACTTTTCGGTTTTTCGGGTTAATGAATTGTTGAGGTGGGTTGATTGGAGTTAGTTGCGACTTTTATAATACAAAGGTAGTCAAGGTGTATATGAATGAATGAGATACATTTTTCGACCAATTAAACAACTAAACTAGGTTTGACCCAAAGTGAGCCTTGGCCTCCGATAATAATAGTCTGCATTTAGATCGGTCCTGCACCACCTCCTACCAGTCATCCGCCAGAAGACTACGCAAATCCTTTTCGAATTCATCTCTTCATAACTTTTAACCCCTTTCCCCTTTATTGAGCCTTCGGTACCCTCGCTCACTCGGCAAAGCACAGCACAGCGCTGCTTCACGCCTGTTTTCTGTGAGGCCGTGGTATCACTCCTGTCGTGCAGACCCATTAATTCCGAAGCATGGTTTTCACGCGGTCACCATTATGAAATAGGTTTTAATAAATAAAATAAGTCTACGAAATTTAATTCGTTTACATAAATGTAATTACAATTCAATGAATAATAAATTAAAATAGAACACAATAATCAAAAAAAATATTTTTATGCTAGAGGCGACAAACGAGCAAGCGAGTCAACTGATGGAAAGTAATCAACGCCGCCCATGAACATCCGCGAAATCAGAAGCATCGCTAATGTGTTGCCGGCTTTTTTAAAAAAGAGTACGCTCTTCTCATGAAGAATATCATCATGAAATCAAATATTGTGACACAAATTCAATAAAATCAAACGTACGCTAAAAGTGGCCACTTTTGGCGGTAATCAATTTTTCGCGTACAATAATGGACCCAACATTTGTGCATGGTTATTTAATAAATAGTATAAGTGTTTGCCGAGAGGTTGTGTTCCCGAAATTGTTTAAAATAGATCCGGTTTAGTAGCTAACAATTAAAAACGAATGGTGTCACTAGTTAGCTAGACTACCCGTCGCCTTATTTAATTTAGGCATATTCGCTTCACCGTTTTCCAAAAAAAAAACGATTTGTAGTATTTCCCTACGGCTACGACTTGGGGACCTTCAAAAGAGGAACCGTATCCTTTTTTAATAAGCAGGCAAAGCATTTCTCTGACTCTGACTTCGCAAATGTTCATAGGCGGCGTTGATTACTTACCATCAGGTGATCTACTTGTTCGTTTGTCGCTTCCAGCATAAAATAAAACAAGATTCATCTTTTAGTAACGCGTGAAAACTTACTCGTATTATCATTTTTTTCCCTTGTAAACATCAGTAGGTACAATATCCTTGTGAATTAATAAACAGTTCTGATGCGGCTTTCTCTCTTCGACATGGTGTTGCCAGCCCTTGGTAATAAATAATAAAAGACGTTGCCGACGCATGTAGGTATTCAATGATAAATAGGTTATCCGATTTATGGAACGTTAACTCAAGGTAGGTATTCATTGATGCACCATCTTTCGCTTGTTTATTTCCATTCGGTTCCAATATACACCTACAAGTCATCAGCGGATAACAAATTAGACATTTTAAAGTGTTTAGTATGGGCTGAATAAAGTTTTTTTGCATTTGAATTTTGAAACGCTAGTCTGTCACACTTTAGTGCGTGCTTGCCTTCAAAGCTGTAGATTTGGAGCCCAGGGTACGCTTAGACCATTATTCAGGATTTGGGGAGCCTCATGATTACAACGAAAGGACTGCCGTCTGAATTTGCGCATCTCATAACACTTTCAGCGGAGCAGACTGCCATGTATTTTATTTTATGTGACACAATTATTTTTCATACAAATATAATTGACGTCTATACACGTTGTTCATGACAAAATAACATTACATACAAGGACGACTACGCACATTGCGAGCTAAACAGGCTACGCACACATATGCGCGCTCACAGTAATCTCAGCTAGTTTCGGCAATAATGACAGAGACAGACATGTGGGAGAGACACGATACAATATATGTACTGCTTTAACTTTCTGATAATTGCGAGACGTATCTTGACGTTGTGTATATGTGTAGGCGAATAAATTTACATGTGTGTGTGCTCCGTTGACAATGAGGGTAAAAATATGTACAGTGCCGTGGCGCTAGAGGTTTGGGAATTCGATGCGATACGGCGCAATGACGTAGCTCATAGATTTTAGTACAGGCGGCGAGCGTCATAGTACGTTTCGCGTGTGATTGTATAATTTATTTCGACGTGATAATACGTTGTGCCTGCAATTACTTTAAAAAAATGACGTCTTAAGACGTCTGAAAAGTTCCGCTGAAAGTGTTAAACAGGAGATCCCATCATCATCATTATCATCATCAGCCCATTTAAGTCCCCACTGCTGGGGCACGGGCCTCCCTCAATCACATGAGGGGTAATTGCCATACTCACCACGCTTGGCAGACGGGTTGGCGAGGGTTTTGATATAAATGCAGAGTTTTCCTTCTCTGGGTGCTGATGATCATGCCAGCAGCTTTACCTTAGTCGCCTTTTACGACATCTCGGTAAGAGTGAGGGTTGCCTATTCTACTCTGCCGGGGACCACACGGCCACAGGAGAACCCGATCATCTGCATTATGGTTACACATTTTAAACTATTCCGAAACTTGATGGTTTCTTGCGTAAGCGCGTTCTTATGCACTGTGCTACCATCGCTTATTTGACACACTAAGATGGCTGATTATGACTGATGTAAGTTAAAAATCTCTAGTTCTATAGGACCGGAGCTCGACCGGAGTGATACCACGGCCTCACAGAAAACCAGCGTGAAGCAGCACTGTGCTGTGTTTCGCTGCGTGAGTTAGGGTACCGGAGGCCCGATCCGGGGAAAGGGGGGTTAAAAGGTTGGCATCTCACTTGTGACTCCACTGGTGTCGCGGGTGTCCATGGGCAGCGGCAGTCGCTTACCATTAGGTCGTCTGCCACCAATCACATAAAAAAATTGGTCTAAAAAACCAATATTACCGTGCCGAAAACCATAGGAATACCTAAATTAACTAATAAGCCAAGTCTTGACACAGCCTGCAATTAGAATTACGATAATAACATACTATTCTGCGGCGATAAATTGAAAATTCCATCATTCAATTCCGGTGTTAATTTCCCAAACTCTGCTCAGCGTTAGAGATCATTTTCCCGCAGCAACATTTCGCAGAACCAAATTAATTTTGGTTAGTTGGCGTGTACCTGATAATTAAGCCGACCAAATTCAAAAGCCGAAATATGGAACTTCTGACGAGAATCTGTTAAGGCGATAACGCGACGATACTAGCGCCGCCAAGTGATTTATATTAATTAATAATAATAATTCTTCACAACATCTCATACATTGACCTGATTCCGTACTCAGTAGCTTAGGCATTTGTGTTACAGATATCAGAAATATATACTTAAATACATATATTACACCCAGACACTGAACAAACACAAGTGTTCATCGCACGAATGTTTGTCCAGGGTGGGGATCGAATTGTGGCAAATAAGAGATTTTTTTTAAGAGTGACTTTATTATAGTGACAGTATATAGGCTCTCCTCAGCCTGATGGAAAGCTAGAGAAGAGCCCACGTTGTAGTTATAACGGACGCGATGTCAGGCAATCACCTCCGTTGGGACTACGCATACGGCCCGCTAGTATGCTTCAATAAAGAAGCGTGAAGACGCCTTTCTTTGAAGAATCCATATTGTAGGAGGGAGGAAATACTGCGCCGGCAAGACGATTCCATTTCTTATGGTGCGGCAGAAATAGGACTTGCCAAATTTTTGTCCGTGATGGATATGTGTTTCCCACTGTGAAGCGGTGACAGCGTTAAACTATGAATATAGTGTGTTCAATTCATAATTCAACTTTAAGGATAGTATTCACAATTTTTTGAGTTAAGGTTATGTAATATTTTTTTCCTGTATGTAAGCTTAGTCATGATAATTGCTAAAAGTGGACACTGAGCAATTATGGATATTATTGTTACTTGTAGGAAAAAATGATTTGATTTTGAAGGGTCGCAAAAAAATGTTGATCATACCTTAAAGTATACGTTGCTCACTTTTTTAAAAATGTCTCCTATTCGCTACAATCAATTTAAATTTTAAGCGACGCTAGTGACGTCGCGGTATCGCCGTAATTTAAACTTGACGCTTTTAAAACTAAATCGCCTGAAGATCGATAAGAGTCCCTTTACAGATCAGTGGCCCCAGCAACAGATTTTTAATTATTGTAATGAAATTAAGACTAAATTAAGTGCAAAATAAACTTGAAAAATCACAAGCTGTGTGATTTGTGTGTTACAATCAATAAAATTAGGAGACCCACGCTTCGTCATGAATGGGTCATCTTGACTGGTAAAGATACCACAGCCCCACAGAAAAACGGCGTGAAGTATCGCTTGCGCTGTGTTTCGTTCGCCGAGTGAGTAAGAGTACCAAGGACCAATACGGAAGGGGGAAAGTTTGGTTTGTGATTCCACTCTGTTATCGCTAACCATCAGGTGATCTGTCTGTTCGTCTGCCACCAATATAATATATGTGAGTGTATGTTTTTACACTATGAATGTTTGACTGACGCGACAGCCTCCTGCATGTGGCCTTTAGTGACTCTGATCGCTTGAAATTCCGTTCAAGTTTTCGGCATCGGCCTTGCGGTTACATTTGTAGTATCATCTTCTATAATCCGAAAACACGTAACACTTGCGCGATGTAATCTACACCTAGCGCCATCTGTTGGTACAAAGTGGAACTAATGTCCTGAAACGAAGTGAGGGCGGGCCACTAGTATATATAGGTATAAAGAGGCAAATTCTAAACACAACGTCTTGCTTATATTATCTTAACCGAGAAAGCATTGTTGATGTCTATGAGCGGCGGTTACCGTTTACCATCAGATGGGCCGCAAGCTCGTCTACCTACTATAGGCAATAAACAAAAAAGTGAAACTAGCGCAATGTAATCGACGCCTAGCGCCATCTCTTGGTAAAGCTTGTAACTAATGTTTTGCAACGAACTGTAGCGCAGTATAAAAAAGCTTCCTTGTTATAATAGTTTGCTAGTAGTTTATAAATAATGAAACATGTTAAGGTGACGGGTAGGGCACACTAGCGACGCCAATTGATTTTAATTTTTAGCTACTAAACCGGATCTAAGTATTTTAAACAATTTCGGGGTTACAACTTCTAAAAACACCTATACTATTTATTTAATACTTATAGTTAACTCTTTGGTTTGCGGCGGTAATCCAAAATTCGAGTCCAAAAGACTCGAATTTTGGATTACCGCCAAAAGTGGCCGCTTTTGGCGTGAATCAATTTTTCGCGTGCAAAAACGGACCCAACATTTGTGCATTGTTATTTAATAAATAGTATATGTGTTTGCCGAGAGGTTTTAACACCGGAATTGTTTAAAATAGATCCGGTTTAGTAGCTAAAAATTAAAATCGATTGGCGTCGCTAGTGTGCCCTTCCCGTCACCTTAAGAACAGCGCCATATAGCGCCCCAATGCGTAAACAACACATATGAAGTTTTTCCATGTGTTGTCGAGGATCACGACCAGGCCGCGGCGCGCTGGAATCGCATCAACTTCAACAACAAAAACATAATATAAATCATCATCATCATCATCAGCCTATCGCAGTCCACTGCTGGACGTAGGCCTCTCCAATTGTTCGCCACTGTGATCTATCCATGGCTTCTCGCATCCAACTCTTGCCAGCCATCATGCACAGATCGTCCCCCCACCTAGCCAGAGGGCGCCCTACATTACTCTTGCCAAGACGCGGTCTCCACTCTAGAACTCGTTTACCCCATCGGTTGTCGGTTCTGCGGCTAATATGGCCAGCCGACTGTCACTTAAGCTTGCTAATCCGGTGAGCAATGTCGATGACTTTGGTTCTCTGCCGGATCACCTCATTTCGGATTCGATCTCGGAGAGAGACGGCTATGGAACGAGCAATGTTCGTGCTCGTTCCATAGCCCTCTGAGCGATCTTTAACTTGTGGACCAGCCGTACCGTAAGTGTCCCCGTTTCAGCTCCGTATGACTTGACGGGTAGGACGCACTGATTGAAGACTTTTGTCTTTAGGCAAATAAAATACCAAATATAATATAATATAATAATATCCTCCAACCGATTACGGCTACGGCGGCCAATCTCAACGATCAGCCACGTACGCAGGATATATTATAGTGCTCAGGTGTGTGCGCAAACACAAGTACACTCTCTATTCCCTTACCCTCATATTCCGATGGGACACTACTGTGACACGACCAGAGAGGGATTGGGCGCAGGACCAACGGCTTAACGTGATTTCCGAGGCACGGGGGTACAAGACCGCCAACTTCGGATATAATATAATAATAATAATATAAATACCTATTTTTTAATGTCCAACAAATTAAAGACATTTATTTCTCATAAGAATTTCAAGTTCACTTATTGAGAAAACAGTTTACAATAATAAATATACTTATAATAACGTTTTGACGAGCATACATCAGAGCATTACATAAAAAATATTGATTTTGATTATTTATTTAGGAGGTATCTGTAGAATACGAGTATTTGTCGGCCCGTGTGGCTGATTGAACATAGATTAAATCAACAATTTTTACTGACAATATTACTGAACAAACATTACTGAATAAATAATATTAATAATAGTAATATCCTCCAGCCGGTTACGGGTACGGCGCCCTATCTTAACCATCAGTCACGTACAGGATATATTATAGTGCTCAAGTGTGTGCGCAAACACAAGTGCACTCTATACGTATTCTTACCCTCATATTCCGATGGGACACTACTGTGACACGACCGTAGAGGGACCGGGCGGGCGGGACATCTTAACGTGCTTTCCGAGGCACGGGGGTACAAGATCGCTAACTTTCAGACTCCGGGCTGCCTCTAAGAATTTCTTACCGAACACTTAGGTACAAATTTTTGGGCTGACCCGGGGATCAGACCTCGCAGCCATCGCTTTAAAGTGCGAACCCACTAACAACTGCGCCACCGAGGCAAGTCGAAATAAATAATATACTGAATAAATGGAATAACTTTTATAACAAAGTAAAAAATATTTAACAATCAACTCCATACTTCAAAAGAGTCATAAACAGATGTAGACGGCGCTTTTGTTACATTAAAGCTCAGAAAGTCCTTCACAATTGTTAATTTACAATCTGCAATTCAAAAGTAGTTTTAAAAATAATTCACCCGCTCCCAAGCCGTTTGCTAGCACCAAAATCAATATGTTGATTGAAAAATATGAAATTCAGTTGTAGTATAACCGCGTTAAGGAGTGATCTCCATATACACGTTGGACTGACCGAATCAAGTCTGCCATTGGAGACTCAGTCAACGAGTGCAGCAGAATGACCTCGAGCAGGCAGTGGTGGCGACGCCTGGTGAAGCGCATCACACCTGCCCCTACCCACACTAGGAGTACATGACGATCACGACCACTCTGCCAAGAGAGTACCGGATAAGAAGAAGAAGAAGACATATACTTATAATGTAAGATGGGTAGTGGCCATAAGGTAACATGCAGGGTGTATCTGTGAACATTTACATCCTTTTTTAACCACGTGTTCTATCAACCATTCTGAACAACATTTGTTCTATGACTTTTGGAAATTCACATAATTTAAAAAAAAAAAGAACTCAATCTATTACTTTGATTAGGTCGACGGTCCATGTCATGGATGGGGTACTTTTAAGTCAGAGACAAATTTGATGATTGTGATGTGGTACGAGTAAATACCCACGTTTGATGTGAATAAAGCCTTAGCGAAGGCAAATAATACAAAATGTATTTTAAAGGCGACAGCGCGACATTGCAATACATTCGTAGCTTGCAGATACCAAATGTGTTTGATTTTAAAATTCTGTGTGACTTCGCCTTCAATTATATTCAGTCAGATATGCACGCTGAAAATATTTATTTATATCGTAAAGTTTAGAGTTAGTTTCAATAGAAAATGTCGTTGGGAAATTAATATGGCTCACTGAAACATAAACTTTGAGTTTGACTGTAGTGATCAAGTACATAAGATTGCATTGCATCACGCGCTAGGCAGTATATCATGTCTTCTCGAGCACACGTTAGGTACATTGTCCATATCTAATTAGTATTGTGTTGTTATGGCTATTTCAAATAACGAAACGCAGCCGTTATCCGCTCGCAATTAATAACGTTATAAAACTATCTATGTTTTTCTGATTTACTATCTATTTCCACAACCTAGTTCAGTTGTACCGCTACAGACACAGCATTACAACTCAACCGCCACATTGTGAACTTCAATGCGTTAAAAATAAATGATATTATTCAACAAAATCAAATGGCAATAAATCTTGGCACACGTTCGTCTAAAATGCTATCTATCTCACTCGTACAGTCAAAAATTCTATAGTTCTGTTCCTTCACACGACGAAGCACGCTTTGTTGCGAATGATTTGATCTTTCGCAATGATGTATTACGTTTTACATCGAACGTAATATATCGAAGAGTTGTCAAACATGGATAAGCTGCCTAATGCTAACGGTAATGGTTATGGTGTTCAAGTAATGCGTCGCAACGTCGTTGCGATACGATTAAGTTGCTGCACGCTGTTCGTTGGACAATAACGTTGCCTGCTGTCTGATTGCAAAGTTGCGGAAAATAGATCGTTTTTTTGTCGTTGGACCAAGAGCTAGCGTTGTGAAGCTAAATAGATAGTTTTACAACTATTTGTGCTAAATAGCGCCCACCGCTATATCTAATGCCGAACCTCGCCGAGATCACTAGTGCGTGCACATGTAATGTGTGAGAAGTAACACGATTTAATTATAATATATTCCTGTAATTTTATTGTGTCTATCTATTTTGCGGCTATGTTCAGCATTGGACTTGATCGACGATGAGTTTAGCATGTTTGAAAATCTCTACTTATTGTTTAACGTTACTGAACTTTATATGATATTAGATTTTTTTTTTATGTAATAGTTAGGCAGACGAACAGACGGATCACCTGATGGTAAGCAATTGCCGCCACCCACCACACCACGACACCAGCGGCACCAGTGGAGTCACAAGTGCGCTGCCAACCTTTGAAACCCCCATATTCCCCGGATTGGGCCTCCGGTACCCTCACTCACGCAGCATAGTTGTTTACAAGAATCCTATTTTCATAAAGACTTACCTAGAACTCAAAAAGCGGTACGTTATTTTTTTGAGTTTGAGAGTGTCGAGAACAGGTGCGAGAAAATAATGAGTTAGTAAACAGTGGTTCCGGAGGTGCGCGTAGTATAAGTCTGCGAAGGAGGGTAGACCGACTTGTATGCCAGTATCAACTTACCAGCGAAAAACTTCTAATTACTCCGTTACAGTGGCGCTTGTTAACAGCGACGAAACAATCGAAAACTCAAAAGTAAGGTACAGTGTAGAAATCTCGTAAATAACTATTCTAATGTGGCCGTGAAAGTTTCAATATATTTTCATAATATTGGCACTAATATTGGGTCTGAAAATGAACATGGACAAGACGAAAATTATGTCGAATTCCCATGTCGTACCCACTATGGTTACAAGAGTGGAAGCTCTACACTGGAAGTT
Source organism: Marasmia exigua (assembly GCA_019059595.1). NCBI lineage: Eukaryota > Metazoa > Arthropoda > Insecta > Lepidoptera > Crambidae > Marasmia > Marasmia exigua. The sequence goes on from CM032467.1 coordinate 723,215, forward strand.
GTAGATGAGTACATCTACCTCAGACAAAAAGTTCAGCTTGGTAAGTCCAACTTCCAGAAAGAGGTCGAACGACGAATCCAACTCGGCTGGGCAGCGTTCAGGAAGCTACGCAGCATATTTTCGGCAGATCTACCGCAGTGTCTCAAGAGGAAAGTCTTTAATGCGTGTGTGTTGCCAGTGATGACATACGGGACCGAAACGTGGCCGCTTACAATGTGCCAATTAAGGCTCAACGTCACCCAGAGAGCAATGGAGAGGGCTATGCCCGGAGTCTCCCTGCGTGATCGTATCAGAAATGATTAGATCCGCAGGAGAACTAAGGTCAAAGACGTAGCCCAAAGGATTGCATGCCTCAAGTGGCAATGGGCAGGGCACTTAGCCAGGAGAACAGACGGCCGTTGGGGCGGAAAGATTCTCGAGTGGAGGCCACGTACAGTAAGTCGCAGCCGTGGCAGGCCTCCTACAAGGTAGACTGACGATCTGGTGAAGATCGCGGGAATCCATTGGATGCAGGCGGCACAGGATCTGTGTGGAGAACATTGGGGGAGGTCTATGTCCAGCAGTGGACGTCTATTGGCTGAAATATTGGCTTTATTAAGTTTTTGTTATAAACAAATTAAGTACCGCTCGTATCGCGTGCGAGCAAACCTGGGTGGACCAGAGTGGACCCAGATGAAGTCGCCGTTCAGTACAAATGGAAACGGAAAATATTCCGTTAAGCTTTTCTAATGCTGGGTACACGTTTAAGATACAGAAAATGTTTCAGTTAGCGAATTCAATGTATGTAAAACTTGTAATTACAGAGGCTGTATAAAATTTAGAAAAGGTACCTATATAATATCCTCCAACCGATTACGGCTACGGCGGCCAATCTCAACGATCAGCCACGTACGCAGGATATAGTGCTCAAGTGTGTGCGCAAACACAAGTGCACTCTCTATTCCCTTGCCCTCATAATCTGATGGGACACTAATGTGACACGACCAGAGAAGGATCGGGCTCGGGACCAACAGCTAAATGTGCTTTACGAGGCACGGGGGTACAAGACCGCCAACTTCCAGACTCCGGGCTCCCACTAAGAATTTCTTGCCGAAAACTTAGGTACAAATTTTTGGCCCGACCCGGGGATCGAACCCGGGAACTCTTGCGCAGCCGTCGCTTTAAAGTACGACCCTCTAACCACTACGCCACCGAGGCAGTCAACCAACCTATATAGTTAGTTACCTATATAGGTACCTATATAGTTGTGTGGCAGATATGCGTACGTCACTCTGACACACTTATAGTGGAGGTGAGCAGGACATATCGCCCGCAATGAGGCATCATGGTGTAAGCGTCTTCTCGAGTGGAAGCCGTGGGGAAATAAACGCCCTCAAGGAAGACCTCAGATGCGTTGGAGACACGACGTGAAAAGAGTGGCTGGCTCAAACTAGATGCAAAAAGCACAATGCCGGAAGGAATGGAAAATGCTGAAGAAGGCCTACACTAAAACAGTTGAAACAGGTTAAAGAAGAAGAAGAAGAAGAAATGTTCACAGTACACCCTGTATTGACATACATTTTTAGGGCTGTTGATTATTCTAGGTTACAAACTAAGCTTTTCAATGCATTAGTGAAGATACTAATATTAATGAATTATTTATACAAACTAAAATGAATATCAAAAATATTTAATAAAAGAATGTTATTAAAAATTTAATCTATTACATTTTGATCGGGGGAGAGCCGCGCTTCGGCTCGAAAGGGCCGAAGTTCGAGAGGTTTGACCAGAGTGATACCACGGTCACACAGAAAAGCGGCGTGAAGCATCATCGTGCTGTGTTTCGCTGCGTGAGTGAGGGTATCGGAGGCCCAATCTAGGGAAAGTGGATTTTAAGGTTGACGTACTTGTGACTCCACTAGTGTCGCGGGTGTCCATGGACGGCGCCAATCGCTTACCGTCAGGTGATACGACTGCCCGTCTGCCACCTATCACATAAAAAAAATACATTTTAAATGTCAAACAAAACATACATAACATACACATAAGGTACACGAAAAAGAACGTGTTGCTCTAAGATAACATTTGATAAAGTAGTTATCTACTTTATCAAACATTTATATGTTTACTATAGAAATACCTTGCAGTGAAAATGCACTAAGTTTGCTGCACTAAGTTCCTTAATAACATGAATTAAGTACCTACTAACTTAGTCGACAAAATGGTAGCGTACGATATTGCATACGATATTTCCGTAGCACTAAAGCCGATTCGTAGTCATCCGTAGCACGATCGTAGCACCCAGCTCCGCTCTCCTTGTTGTGTTACTAAATTCCTTACTGAGCTATACTTAAATTGTATAAATACATTTCTAAGTTGCGCACAGATATCTTTAGTATTACCTACAGCATCAAAATGATCTTATCGTTCAATCCTATCAAAAAATATCAGATCATTTGACAAAAGATGATGAAATTACACTTTAAAGATTTTTTGCTTTAAGAGATTTTGGAATGAACGAATGAATCTTTATTTGACGCAATAAAGATTCATTCGTAAAAAGAACATACAGTTAATACAGATAATAATAGAACAAAACAAAAACATAAATGGATACTAATTAAAATGAAAAAAATAGTGTCAAATAAGTGACCGCTCAGCTTTTGTCGACACTGGCCGAATATAGACAGCGCCGACGTTGGTTTTCAGCGGTTAACCTAAAACATTGTTGCACCTCAGTTCCTCTCCGTCTCCATTATATACAACCCGTAAGGGTCTTCACCCTTACGGGTTGTATATAATGGATGAATGGCCAAAAGGGACAGAGAAAGAACAGAGGCGCAACTTGGGGACTGGATGAGACGGTTCTATATACTAACAGTACAAACAAACATTCTACACAAACAGACATAGACAATAACAATCACTTTTTTTTTTTTTTTTTTTGTTGGCCCGGTGGAAAATGCCGCCTTAAGCACACCCGACCGCTGGGAGACGGCCGGGTAGTGTGGGGCTCTCCCCTGGGGTGCTCCCAGGGGCCTACCCACTAAAAACCACCGGGGCATTTCCTGCTACGTCCGTGTGGGGTGGGCTACGGTAACGGGTAGAAACCAAGTCCGCGGCCCACCCTCGAAGGACGAGAGGCTCGCCAGCACGGCCTCTTCAAAAACGGGCCTCGCCGTAAAACGAGGCCTAGGGCCACTCCCATGGCCCACCATTCCCCCCTCTCCGGAATCGTCCACGTTGCTGGATTGCAACGCAGACGCTCCGAAAGGGACGACTGCAGACCCCTCCCCCAACCCATACCCTGCTGGCTGCAGGGCAGAGAGAGGAGAGAGCACCCACAGACTTTTAAGTTATACCCGAAAACCCTCCCGTTCGAGCATCCCCGCTGGGTTGCGGAGACAATCGACGGGACGGGAAAAGCGGGGGTGGCGAGTCGTAGCTGCATCCCACTGGCTGCGGGACTCAACACAGACCCACCAACAAAGCCCCCACCATAAAGGCGGGGAGAGCGCTCCCGAGAATCGGGGCGCAACAGACTGTTGGCAGGAATTCCACCACCGTGGAACTCCCCAACATTCGAACGCGCCCGAAGGCGCGATAGTTCAAGGCCCGAGAACAAAAAGGCCCCCATACGGCACCATCACACCAGGAACACCGGCCCACCGCACGCCAAAGCGCCCGACAGTGGGTGCCACCACACCCCAACGCCAACCTACGGCAGAAGGGGGGGCTGGATAAAGAAGGCAGCCTCCGTGCCCGGCCCTATTGTGTTCAGGTCCATAAAGAGAGGCCGGTCCTCTAAGCCCTCAGCAGACAATGAAAGCCCCCGAGTGGTGTGCGCTGCACGCGATCCACTGCGTCGGGGCTGGTCCGCCGGAAATTCTGTGCATCCTTTGGCCGTCGGGTAGCAATCCACGAATGAATTACTACCCGCCGTTGCCCGGGGAAAACCGTGCCCCACGGTAACCGTTTCTGCCTAATACCAACCGAAGCTGGAATCAGAACAGAACTGATTACCAGCGGGGCCACTCTAGGAGGTAGATACACCTGAGTCCCCACAATAACAATCCCTTGACCCAACTGGAGCAACACTGGAAAATGATAACAATATAAACCTTACTCATGTAGGTACTTTTATTAAGGTGACGGGTAGGGCACAATAGCGACGCCAATCGATTTTAATTTTTAGCTACTAAACCGGATCTATTTTAAACAATTTCGGGGTTACAAGCTCTCAGCAAACACTAATACTATGTATTAAATAAACATGTACAAATGTTGGGTCCGATTTTGTACGCGAAAAATTGATTCATGCTAAAAATGGCCGCTTTTGGCGTGAATTAATTTATCGCATACATGTTGGACCCAACATTTGTGCATGGTTATTTAATAAATAGTATTAGTGTTTGCCGAAAGGTTGTAGCCCCGAAATTGTTTAAATAGATCCGGTTTAGTAGCTAACAATTAAAAACGAACGGTGTCTAATTAAGGCGACGGGTAGCCCTAACTAGCGAGTTAGATTAGATTGGTGTCGCTAGTGTGCCCTACCCGTTACCTTTATGTAATCTAGCCTATTTACAAATTTACCGGTGCAACCACGAAGCTATAAATCATTTTTGTCAAATGCTCAGATAAGTTTAGTACTTGAATGTATCCTCGTCGATAAAAGTTCATTCATTCATTCATATTCATTTATTGCATAATCACATTATATTAGGTCTTAAATGTAATATTGCGGTATACATGTGACGCCCTGCAAGGACATAGCAATTTCAATAGGTATCTATTCGTTGATGGTAACATCGGGCTATGACAGACGTGGTTAGACAAAAGGTTATAATTAATTGCGACTGTTATCTTAATACTTTTCACCATTTGTTTTCGTGCAATATTTGAAACTTGGATTACTGTCAAGAGTTTTTATAGGTACACTGTTTTTTTTTATAAATTGAGACATTACATATACGTAACACATGAGTGATTTCTCTGATCTACAAAATATGAATAAATATCTTCCAACCGTTTATACGGCGGCCACTCTCAAGGATCAGCTGGACATATTATAGTGCTCAAGTGTGTGCGCAAACACAAGTGCACTCTCTATTCCCTTGCCCTCATATTCCGATGGGACACTACTGTGACACGACCAGAGAGGGATTAGGCGCAGGACCAACGGCTTAACGTGCTTTCCGAGGCACCGGGGTACAAGACCGCCAACTTCCAGACTCTGGGCTGCCAATAAGAATTTCTTACCGAAAACTTAGTACAAATTTTTAGCCCGATCCGGGGATCGAACCCGGGACGTCTTGCGTAGCTGTCGCTTTAAAGTGTGACCCACTAACCACTGCGCCACCGAGGCAGTCGAGGTAGTCGAGGTCCTATGGAAACGAAGGTACCAAACACCCAGAGAGTTCATAGGGAGCACTTAGTAAGTAAGTCCAATTTCTAATGCTCGGTTTTTTATCATAAATTTATTTCTCTATAAAAGTGTTAGTTAATCAGCAAAATATTGCATTCCAAACAACAAATCGACCAAATTCAGCCGGTACACGCAAGGTTCCGCACGATTTCCCAACGGGCCAAATAACGAGGTTTTTAAATTGGCTTGCGACTGTATGTACAGTCGGCGTCAGGTCAAGCTAACCCCCTGCAGTGCAAAAATAGCACTTGTATGTCAGACATAAGGACGGTCCAAAGTTCAACAAGGGTAACTCGACGTGCCACCGTATGTACTGGGATGCAACCAGAAGGTATCTGATATTTATTGTTCAAGGAATATCCTAAAAAAGCTTTGCTACCGTAATAATAATGAGGCATTCTGACAGTGATTTCGATTCGTTTGCGGTTTTTTTATGCGATAGGTGGGAGACGAGTAGACGGAATCACCGCCGCCCATGGACTCCCGCGATGCCAGTGGTGTCACAAGTGCGCTGCTAACCTTGCTCCCCTTTCCCCCGGATTGGGCCTCCAGTACCCTCACTCACGCAGCGAAATACAGCACAGTGCTGCTTCACGTTGATTTTCTGTGAGGCCATGGTATCACTCCGTACTTGCAATGATTCATAAAAAAAGTTGAGTTCGACGGCAACCGTTTGGATCAGTGGTAGTGAAACGCTGCCTTTGGTCCAAGGGTTGCGGGTTCGATCCCCGCACAGTAACAAACATTTGTGTGCATGAACATATCTGTTTGAATTGGTCTGGGTGTTTGTATCTATTATAAGTATGTATTTACAAAAGAAAAGTATTATATGTATATATTTGTAGTTCCGCTGTTGATTCTGCTATCCGTAAACACAGGTGCTTGAGCTACCTATCTCGGAGTCAGATCAATGTATGTGATGCTTGTGAAAAATATATTTATATATTTAGTAAAAACAGTGATTCCTACTAGTGCCTGAGCAGACGGCGTCAGGTTAAGTAACGCCAGCTTGTTTTAATGCCCGTGGTATCAGTCCAGTTGAGCCGGCAAATTAATGCCGAAGCATGGCTATCCCAACAGTAAACTTTCACCCTTCATACATTATTGCAAATGTTGCGATTCGCACTTGTGACTACACTGGCGTCGCGGGTGTCCATGGGCGGCGGCAATCGCTTACCATTAGGTGATCCGTCTGCTAGTCTGTCCCTTATTTTATAAAAAAAGACGTTGCCGCTCCGTGAACACCGTGCCGTTCATCCATGAAGTAAATCTGCATCTGCAAGCAATCAAATACTTCAATCAAATTGAAGTATTCGGTTCTCGTTTACGTTGTATACAGGGTTGTAATCTGTAAACATTTTCGTCCATTTAATCACGTGTTCCCAACGATAAAATTCGAAAGAGAACCAAGACATAAAAAAGAAAAAAAAGTAAATTTCAACCCATTCTACAAAACTTATCACTGTCACGAATAAAAAGATTTTCATAAATTTAAAGCACCTCTTATCCATTTCACGACATTTTTTCATAATGTTATTTAACCAAAAACTCATCGCTTGTATACTTAAGTGAATTTTAAAAAGATTGTGCTAAGCCGCAAAAGCGTTGGCCCAATGAAAAATGATTCCTTTTGAAGGTCCCTCCTTTCAAGGAAGTCCTGTGAGTGCGCACTTCCGAAATTAATATTTCTTCAGTCTGCTTGGTGCCTGATTTTTGTTTAAATTTCTAAAGGGATTGTTGAAACACAGCGAAGCTGCTTTTAAGGTGACGGGTAGGGTACACGAGCGACGCCAGTTGATTTAAATTGTTAGCTACTTAACCGGATATCTTTTTAACAATTTCGACAGCTTATCGGAAAACACTTATACTATTTGTTTAATACTTATACTTAAATTTTGAGTCTGCTTTTGTACTCGAAATTTAAATTACCCCTTAAAACGGCCACTTCTGGTGTTAGTCTTAATTTCAAGCGCAAAATTAGATAAGGTTAAAGATATTTATTTCTCATAAAAACTTAAAATAGTTCACTTACAATGAGATAAAGTACAACTAATTCCAATATTCTAAATCATTATATTAATTAATATAATGATATTATGTAATATTTATTGTTATTTACTTATCATGCAACTAAATTGATTTGAATGACACAATTTGAATTGAAATGAATTAAAGTAATATTAAAGACGAAATATATTAAATTAAACAGTTAAATAATTTCAAATCTAGACAAACTATGGTCATTGATCTGGTTCTGCCTCTATGGCCTGCCCACAAAATTATATAATTGTATTGCGAATGTAATTTTTGAGTTTGGCTTTAAACATGTTTATGTTATCTATTTGTTTTATTTCCATTGGTAAAGTATTGAACAGCTGTACTCCCTCGAAACGTATCGTGCTCATGCCATAATTAGTACGCGGGATTATTAATTTGAGTTTGTTTTGTTGTCGTAGGTGATGCGTTGCGATTTTTTTAGTAAATTGTAACTCAGTGTGGATAAAATCATTAACTATTTTTGGATTAAAATACAGGTACATACCGTAGACGTAAAGTTGTTTAAGATTTAATATTTCGGTTTTTTTATATAGCTCTTTTGTTGGGGTTAAATAGAGGTAATGAAATAATACTTTTATAATTTTATTTTGCAATTAAGATCAAAAGGTGATCCACAATTATTAAATAAATAGTATAAATGTTTGCTTAGAGACTGCCGTTCCGAAATTGTTTCAAATAGATACGATTTGGTTGCTAACAATTTAAATCGATTGGTTTCGCTAGTTAGGGCTATTGGTTCGCTAGTTTTTACCTTTTTAGTACGGTACTATGAATCCCGAGTGAGTATTCGGAAAAAATAGCTTTTAAGAAACCAACCAATCGGTTTCTTAAGGTGACGGGTAGGGCACACTAGCGACGCCAATCGATTTTAATTTTTAGCTACTAAACCGGATCTATTTTAAACTATTTCGGGGTTACAATCTCTTGGCGCTATATAACGCTAAATACCAATAAATAACGCGAAAAATTGATTCACGCCAAAAGCGGCCAGTTATGGCGTGAATCAATTTTTCACGTACAAAAACGGACCTAACATTTGTGCATGGTTATTTAATAAATAGTATAAGTGTTTGCCGAGAGATTGTAACCCTGAAATTGTTTAAAATAGATACGGTTTAGTAGCTATAAATTAAAATCGATTGGCGCCGCTAGTGCCCTACCCGTCACCTTAAGAAACCGATTGGTTGGTTTCTTAAAAGCTATTTTTTCCGAATACTCACTCGGGATTCATAGTACCGTACTAAAAAGGTAAAAAAACCCTATTACTAAGACTCCCAGTCTGTCTGTCTGTCTGTCAAGAAGTTGAAATTTTGCAGATGGTGTATTTCTTTTTCCGCTGTAAAAACAAAAGTTGAAATAAAATACGTACCTATCTAAGCGCAGTTCTCAGACAACTAACAAAACATGTTATTTCACCGTTTTTTGTTTGATATTAATATTAAAATGACTTAACTTCGAATATTTCATCTACCATAATGGCTAGTTTTTAAGATCTGTTTTTGTGCAATATATACATATATAGGTACATGCATCTCCACACGACCGGTAATATCCAGTTCTCGCTACAAACTCGACGCGGTCCGTTATTATTATTATTATTATTTTGTATTATAATGTTTATTTCTTGACGACCCGTTTGGAAAAGTGGTAATGAACGCTGCCTTTGGTCCAAGGGTTGCGAGTTAGATCCCTGCACTGTACAAATATTTGTGTGCATGAACATGTCTGTTTGTATTGGTCTGGGTGTTTTCTATGTATTATAGGTATGTATTTACAAAAGAAGAGTATTATATGTATATATTTGTAATTTATTTAAAAAACCAACAGCGTTTACAATAAATATAGGTTTCGTGCAAGTTACATAACATAAGGCCAATAACAGGTTTTTCTTGGTTAACTGTAAGTACTGTGTTGTTTGTGAATACATTTTAAAAATACTTAATTGTTTAATCACTAATTATTATATCAGAACAAACTTATTCTCAGGCAATTCACTGACTCGTAAACGCATATATACATATAACGATAGTCGTTGATGTACCTAATTATACATAGTAATAATAATCCCTTGACTCACCCTCACAAAGTTCTTATAGTAATATTATTTTTGTATTATTATTATTTTTTAATAATAATAGATATTTCACAACATCATATACATTGACATGACTCCGTGATAGGCCGCTGTGTTACGGATATCAGAATCAACAGTGGAAATAGAAATATATACATATAATAATATGCTTTTGTAAATACTATGTATTTGCATTTAAACTTTCTGTGTAAGTTTATAAATATTTATGATTGCACCGCCCTACACCTTCATCAAGTGTCCTTTATCCAAAGGTTGCCTGGAAGAGATCGCTCATAGTGATAAGGCCGCCTTCGTTGTACATATCCTGTAATATCTAGTTTTAAGTTCTCATACTTTATTTTGAGTGCAATAAAAGTATATTCATTCATTCATTCATACATATTTATAATACATAGAAAATATAAATTATTCAGACCAATACAATACAATCCCACTGTTGATTCTGTTATCCGTAACATAGGTGCTTGAGCTACCTACCTCGGAGTCAGATCAATATACGTGTACATTGTGTCGTGTACGTATTTTATTTTCAAACATTTTATCCAATTAGGTACTGTTATCTTTATTATGTCACATTCAAAATTTATTTCGTCACTCAATGTCCGAACTGAAAACCAGCGCGACAGCGGCTGCAAACCGCTGCAGCACATGCTGAGGTTGGACCTTGTTGACCACTTCACTTTGTTACTTTTTAAAATAAGATAATAAATAAGACACTTTAAAAATAAGACACTATAAAACTTGAAAAAAAAAAATTTCTGCGAAAAAAAAAACCGCCTTCAAAAACCACGAACTAAAAAGTGTAAATTGTTGACATAAATATTATTATCAATTTGTAATGTTGTAAATGTAAGTAAAATATTTTAATTTAATTTTGTTGACATAGTATTATTCCTGCGTAAATTGTAATATTTCAAATGTATATACACCTGAAAAGGTAAATATTTGCTGGGTTTTCCGCTAAAGCAAATGCATCTGCTAATTATGTACCTAAATTTATATATACAATAAACTTCATTTCATTTCATTTCATTTCAATTAATATTTTTAACACTGCATACACTTCAAATAACATTTTATAACAGTACACTCGAGAAAAGGTTTTACCGAAGTCGGCGCCTAATCCCAGTTGAATAATTGAATGTTGAAGTAACTTACAAGATAGCATTGGGCGCCGATTTCGGTAAAAAGTTTTCTCGAGTGTACTGTTATAAATTGTTATTTGAAGTGTATAAAGTGTTAGAAATATTATTTTACAACTTTTTAGTTCGTGGTTTTTGAAGGCGGTTTTTTTTCGCTGAAAATCTTTTTCCTTCCTTAGTCACTAGTTTATGTTATATCTTATTTTATTTGTTTTTTTTTTACTATTAATTTCCTATGTATCATCATCAGCAACCCACAATTGTCTACTGCTGGACATAGGTCTCCCCTAATGCACGAGAGCAGTGCTCCCGATTTTCTTTCGGCTCCAACGGCTGTCAGTTCTGCGGCTAATATGACTAGCCCACCAGATTTCCTATGTATACTGTGCATTATCTATTTAATATTGGCTGTGACCTATCCCTGTAAATCTTATATGTGGTCAATAAATGTTGTTACTTACTTACACTGGCCTTTGCATATATGATAAGTAGCATCATGGGATGTGACAATGAGACTACGCTCTTGACTGTACAGCCCGATGCGGGAGTAGATTTTTCGACCGCAATGTACTGCACACTTTTATGTGCTTTTGTGCAATAAATTATACTTATAGGTACGAGTACCTATATATTTCATTACACCAAGTTTCAAAACAAACCCTTATTTATTTAACCTATCAAAATATTTTATCGTACTCATCTCTTAGTTAATCTTTCACAGATATGCTTACATCGGGTTAGGGCGAAAAATGATACGATAACCCATCAATCACTGGGACTGACAGACCCCAAGTCCTCAATAGCGGGTCCGAGAGCCCGAGGAGGGTTGTAAACAAAGGGCATACAACGAAATTCACAGCCAAATTATTACCACCGTCCCTTTCACACGTACTAATCGTCTTTTTTATCTGGATGCAACAGGTATAGGTATTCTCATTCGTTACGGGACAGTTTCGTTGTAGGCGCTCAATTTTGGCCCGTTTTTAATGTTGCAAGTTGTGTTTGACTTCGGCGCTCATTCATAAAGCCTGTCAAATCGATCATGGCTTTCAGTAAGTACCTGTTCTTTAAAAGGACTGATATTGGTTATTTCTTTGGACAGTGTGTATGGAAATTCGATGTTACATATGTATTTTACGAAAAGGGACTTAGAGCTCTTAAACCTTATTATAAGTTTTTACTTACCGTTTTTAGCTTATGCTAGCTAATTGAATGAAACCATCATCGAGAGTAAAGATATTCTTTTATGCTAGAGGCGACAAACGAGCAAGCGAGTCACCTGACGGAAAGCAATCATCGCCGCCCATTAACATCCGCGAAATCAGAGATATCGATAATGCGTTACTGGCGTTTTTAAGAAGGAGTAGGAGGATTTTTTTTTATGCTAGAGGCGACAAACGAGCAAGCGAGTCACCTGATGGACAGCAATCAACGCCGCCCATTAACATCCGCGAAATCAGAGAGTTGCTAATGCGTAGCCGGCCTTTTTAAAAAGGACACTCTTCTCTTGAAGGTCCCTAAGTCGTAGCCGTCGGGGAATACTCCCACAGGTAAACTGTTCCACGTATAAGGTATTAAATTAAGCATAATTTCGTTTGTGTACGGCCATGTCCTAAGAAAACCTGACAGTTACCGTCTCCTCAACTCCTCATTTTGGCGTGTAATTCCTAGTAGTGCGTCCAAAGCTATAGCTTCGGAGCCCGGGGTACGCTAGGACCATGATACAGGATTTGGGAAGTCTGGTAATCACAATAATTAATATTAATGTTGCAGTTTTTTTTTTATTTATTGGATCTGTATTTATGCGTCTTGTTATTTATGTTCACGTTATAGATGTTTTTCCGTTTTCTATTAATATTGTCAGTATTTTTTTTTTCATGTTGTATGATTTATTATGAGTCGTCGCTCGAAGGTACAGCCTGAAAATCAGCGCTGCAGCGGCTGCTTAGCGATTGTTGTAGCACATGCTGAGGCTGAACCTTGTTGGCCACAACTTCATAATGTTTTGTCCTTATTCAGAATTGTATGTAATGTGTTGTGGTCAATAAAATATTTCTTATTCTTAATAAAGCGACTACCGTCTGACCTTCGCAACCCTTAGACAGACCAGACCAACTGGATCATGGTTACACGTTCAGAATCATTCAAGTTAAAATTCATATGTATTCAAGATTTTGAGAAACTATCCGAGACGTGCAGGTTTTCTCTATATGGATCAGGGCCGCCGTAAGCGGGCGTGCAAGGCGTGCACCACACAAGGGCGGCACGACCCAGGGGGCGGCAAATTGAGTGACGTCTCACATCTTTTTTATCACCACTTCTCCCCCCCCCTACGCTACGCTACGTTACTGGGGCGGAATAATCGGTATCGCACGCGGGCGACGAAAAAGCTAGCGGCGGCTCTGATATGGATCTAGTTATCTGAATGCCAACCTAGTTAAGAAGTCCCAACTACCTGACCCGACAACCCAGGACAGATTGTCCTGGCGCAGAAGGATAAGGAGAGCCGACCCCATCTAAAGTGAGAACAGGCATAGAAGAAGAAGAGTTATCTGAATAAACAAAGACTTTTTTCTCACGTTGTTTTTATCAACACCTTCAGTTACGCGGGCATGAACCGTTTGGTTCGACCGGAGAGATACCACGGCCTCACAAATAACCAGCGGGAAGCAGCGCTTGCGCTAGGTTCAGGTGATCCGTCTGCTCGTCTGAGACATAAAAAAATATAATCAACTAAGTAAAGCAACTTAACACCTAATAATAAAAAGAATGTAAAATACACCCCTGGGCTAAACTGGCTAGCAATTTCAAAGGCATGATTTTTCTAACAACCCAAATCACATTTCCAACAAAGAAGATTCAAAGAAAACAATGGCCCTTTCCAAAGTTTCTTTAGGAAAAACCAATCTAAAACTCCGGCCCTTAGTTAGCGATCCTGAACGCTTTGCTTCTAAGTTAATTAAGAAATTCCCTCGATCGAGAGAGAGCGATCTATTCAGTGATATTTTATTTATAAATACCACAGTGTTCATTGAAGCTAGTAGATCGACAGATAATATGAGCAGTGGCGTAGCGTGGGATCGGCCGCCCGGGGCTGAAGACTATTTTGCCTCCCTCTTTTATTCTCGTAACCCTGGGATGAAGCCTAAATTTTATAGCCTAAATGAGCCGCAAAAGTGCCCACCTCCGCCGTTACTATGCTACGCTACGCCAGAGGCGTAGCGGCGTAGATCGAGTAAGGGACTCTGCGGAGTTCCTAACTCGATCTTGGAGTCCAATTCTAGGAATTTTCGATTTGATAAATCATCGTCGATTTTGCATGAAAGCCATACAAAAAAGCTATGTGATATTTATTTAATTTTATTTATTTATTTTATACACGTTACATATTACAACGATTGAGAAGTACATACATATTCGTTAACGGTTTATATTTAGATATATCTATATACGATTGTGATGATAAAATATCACGTCACAAGAAATGCTCTTGCAGTTTTACGCCGATTTTTTTTATGAGATTTTTTTTATGGGATGCAAACGAGCAAGCGAGTCACCTGATGGTAAGCGATCACCGCCGCCCATGGACATCAGCCACACCAGGGGGAGTGGAGAAAGAAAGAAAGAAAGAAAGAAAAACATTTTATTGACCATCACAATAAATAATTTAACAATGAACATTCATTAGTAAACATAGATAAGGTAACATTGACACATTAATACTACAGACAAAGGTGAGTACGAGAACAGACGATAGGTAGGTAAATACACTGTTATATAATGAAAATATTCTAAATAAGTAGGCGTGTGTGAAGTGTGAGGTCAATCAGGTCCTGGCCTCAGCATGGTGCTGCCACGACAGAAATGCCGCGGCAGCGCTGGTATTCTGGCAGGACCTGTTGTGAGTGACGACCGTGTTAATGTGTAACCATAAATAAATAAATACTAGCGTACATAAATAAATGATAATGTGAGATAGAATTGCTAGATAGAACGGAAGAAGATAGAATTATAACTTATTTATAAAAGCGACAGTGGCGCCATCGATTGTTTCATATCGTCAATGTTGACACGTTGACGAAATGATTAAAAAAAAAAAACAATTAAGAGAAAAAAAAATTACAGTTTGATCTAATCTATGGTTCTATTTGACATTAAGTGCAAAAAGTGCACTCACAAACTAAGTAGAAGATACTACGTATAGTGCACTGCAAATTACAATGAATTGCAACAAAATACATAGTTTTCTGTGATTATGATTATGCACATCTTAGTTTGTGAATATGTCGGTGTATGAACAACAAAATGGAGAAGTTTGTCCTGGATTTCCCTTGCCACAACCGCCGTGACGACATCGCAGATAGGCGTTGGCTACCGGATGGGCGTTGCCCGTGCCTGCCGCGACGTGGCACGGCAATGGAGTAGTGCGTATGGACTGGCTCTGTGTGATGTTGGTCGTTATCCGATTCTGCTACTGCTTGAGGGGGAGATGCGTTGCCGGCCTTTCTCTGCAATTGTTCCAATCTGCACACCTGTTGTGTTTCGTACAACGAGTGAGGGTACTGGAGGCCCAATTCTGGGGGATGGGGAAAAGGTTGGCAGTGCACTTAATGTGACTCCACTGCAGGTGTTGGTATTGGATGGCTTACGATTAGGTGATACGTCTGCTCTAAAAAACCGATATATTTTAGATATATTAAGTCAGAGGTGTTTCGGGAACGTGTTAAGTTAAACCAATAGTTAATAGAGACATGTTGTATTGTTCGATGTTACAACACAAGAGAGAGATCTTACAATAATCAATTATATTTAACTATACTAATTTGTAGTTCATCAGCGATATATATTATATTGCAGCGCATAATATTAAGTTACGGTGCAAGACTAAATATGGCTATGCTACATATTTTTATGTCGTAGATAGGTTTTTTTTGTCCTGTTTTGTTACTGGCTGATTGAATACTGTGTAAATACGATATCGTAGTCGCAGCTAATGAATAACTTTTACGAGCGTAATTCAATGGTTTTCACGGTAATATCCCTTTTTTGAAGGAGAAAAGCTTGAGAAACTCGCATAGGTACCTGGAAGCCTTCATGTTCTTGATATTTTATAGAATGCCTCGTTGGCGCAGTGGGTAGTGCGTCGCACATTAAAGCGACGGCAACGCTTGGGGTCCCGGGTTCCATCCCCGAGTCAGGCCCAAATTTGTGCCTGAGTTTTTCTGTTAAGAAATTCTCAGTGTCAGCCTGGAGTTTGGAAGTTGGCGGTCTTGTACCCCCGTGCCTCGGAAAGCACGTTAAGCCGTTGGTCCTGCACCCGATTCCTCTCCGGTCGTATCACACTGGTGTCACATCGGAATATGAGAGCAAGGGAATAGAGAGTGCAATTGTGTGTGTGCACACTTGAGCATAACTTGGTATAATACATCCTGCGTAAGTGGCTGTTTGTTGAGATTGGCCGCCTCAGCCGAAATCGGTTGGAGGATATTATTATTATTTTAAAGCAAACTGCAGAAACCAAATTCTCGGGTTTTTTTATGTGATAGGTGGCAGACGAGCAGACGCATCGCATGATGGTAAGCGATTGCCGCCGCCCATAGATACCCGCGACACCAGTGGAGGCACAAGTGCGATGCTAACCTTTATAACCCCCTTTTCCCCCGGATTGGGCCTTCAGTATCCTCCCTCAAGCAGCGAAACACAGCACAGCGCTGCTTCACACTGCTGTATTTTCTATATGTAAAACATGACGGATGTGGCATGAAAACCATACAATAAAGCTATGCATTTGCGATATATGTGTCATCATACGACAAAATATCACCGAGTATTGGACTTCAGGAGGTACCTATTGCTTGCGTTAGTAATAAAAGTAAAGTTTAAGAACTAAAACCCGACTACCATAAAAAGACGCTCTAAAAAGTACTAAACACGAAAATGGTCTGTGCTGAAATTATTATGCCGTATCGCCATGGTCGTATACCACATTGATTTCATTTTATTATTATAATGAAACGTCTTTCCAGCGAGACCTAGGCCGGCCTACCGGGCGTCGGCCCATCGGTTGGCTCTGGTATGCTTTCTTCACGAGACGATGCTCGTCCAGTCTCTCGAGGTGACCAAGCCAGCGAAGACGATGCGCCTTGGTCTCGCCGATGATGTTAGGCGTGTCTACAATCTTCTCTATTTCGACATTTGTGCGTATCCTCCAGCCATCGTCTTGTAATTTTACTGGGCCCAGAATTTTGCGCCGGCCCAGATTTTTGGCCGGTAGGCCGGCCTAGGTATCGCAGGAAAGACGTCGTCGAAAATAATCGGCGAGAACTTTATGCCGGTGATTGGTGACAAGTAGTGCAGGATCGATCAAAGTTCTCTTATTTCGAAGGCCAAGACTCGTTTCGGGTCACCAGTAGAGTAAATAAGTATTATAATGAAACTGTTTTGCTTCAGTAGGTGGCAGGCGAAAAAGGTATTTTATTTGACCGTTGACTTGGATGTGTCAACAAGGGTTAAAGGTTGGTGTCGCGGGTTTCTATGGGCGGCGGTGATTGCTCACCATCAGACGATCCGCATGCTCGTCTGCCACCTATATTTAAAGGATGTTTTTAGTGAGATACTAGTCTACTATCAAGAAGAAGCAGACGAAATTTCATTTGGCGGTCCACATACAAAAATACTTTACAAACCCTAAGCACCTGAGACAACCCAGAATCAAAAGATCTGGCGCAAACGAATCAGGAAACCAAACCCCACATATAAGTGGGATAAGAGAAGGAAAAATAATAATGAACTATTCATATTATTGAGGGAAACAGTTCTGTAGATTCAAAGAATCTGAGCTATTCTTGTGTATATATTTTTTTTTTATTTGAAAAATAAATCCGCTGACTCTTGGTCTGCGCCTTTTTTATGCTAGTTTTTATTGTGTTAAAGAGTTTATACAGTGCTCCGCGTAACAAATGATTATGTGTTTAGGCACATAATAGGCACATAAGTTCCTTAAATTTCTAAGACTGTCTTAATGCTATTCTATGTCAAATTTTTGTTTAATTATGAATTTTTCTTTTTTTTTTAATTTTTTGTGTTTTTTTTATATTATTATTTTATGTAGTGTTTTTTTTATTACTCTTTTTTTTGTTACGTATATTTTATTGTGTACCTATGGTGAGCAATACATTTTAGTATGTCTACCCATCTATTTTATCTATTTTGTTATTCAGTGAAATATTTAGCACAAGACTTGTTAAAGTAATGGGAATGGGCTGGAACAACATCCTTGTTTTTGCGCTTACAATTTTTGTAGAATCCCCTTTAGAACGTAATAGGTATACGTTTCATAATCGCAGCCTCATTGTTAATCATGCTTTAATGTTTAACCAGGCAATATATCATATGAGACCACCAGATTTTGAGCTTTGTGCAGTTGAGATAAGGTTGAAAACCAATGATATAAATGATGTCTAGTTCCCTGGTAAAGGGTTTAGACCCACAAATACGATGATGAATCTGAACGGGTTATCATGATTCAGTGGGTCTGGTTCCCTTGCGTCGCAGAATAATACATGATCCATTTATTCTGATTTGCCCTGGTTGCGTAGGTCAGACCGCAGTTGCTTCAATACTATCTAATAAATAAATATCAAGTCCTGGATCAATAGTCCAAGCCTGCCCAGGGCTCCAATGCAACGGTTTGAACGGTTCAAGTGGCAACGATACGCTGAGAAGAGAATGATACTGTTGAAGATATTTAAAATTATTTAAAGTTTAATTTTAGATTCAAAGTGTAACCACTTTAACCTAATTTCACATCTGAAATGAATTTATCAAGCTTATCCAAACTATTTGCGCGCTCATAAATTGAAAAAGGTTACAAAAACCACTAAATTCTTCGCAAAAGTTACGAAACGGACAGGAACAATCCCTTTGTTGACAGAAAAGGGTAATGTAAAACGAATTCATAATTCAGTTTGTGGAGTTATCCCGTGGCCGTTGTTTAGCTCAAGTTAAATTGCCCCGCTAAGTGTGACGTCACTACCTTGCATACCGCAAGGCAAGGCAGTGTAAATATTGATGTTGTTGGCGACTTCTACCTTCGCCACCTTTTTGGGTTGTTGAGTATACTTCGAATTCTGCGACAATAGAAAGAAAGAAAGAAAGAAAGAAAAACATTTTATTGACCATCACAATAAATAATTTAACAATGAACATTCATTAGTAAACATAGATAAGGTAACATTGACACATTAATACTACAGACAAAGGTGAGTACGAGAACAGACGATATAGGTAGGTAGATACACAGTTATATAAAATGAAAATATTCTAAATAAGTAGGCGTGTGTGAAGTGTGAGGTCAATCAGGTCCTGGCCTCAGCATGGTGCTGCCACGACAGAAATGCCGCGGCAGCGCTGGTATTCTGGCAGGACCTGTTGTGAGTGACGACCGTGTTAATGTGTAACCATAAATAAATAAATACTAATGTACATAAGTAAAGTAAAGTAACAATAGACCATCTAATGGTCGCAGTGGCTATGAGACGCAAGGCTCACCCCATTTCTTTCAAATAATAAATACTTCGAATTCTTGTGTTCTTTTTAAAACATTTTCTTTATTTGCGGAAGAAAATCCAAATGTTATTTACGTCACTAAAACGCTACGAGTGATACAAGCGTCACTAGAATATCTTACATTGAGTCCGTACCACCAAAAATACCGAGAAAAGCGCACTACAGTCGCCATCAACATTCAAACTTAAGCTTTCTAAGTAAGTAAGTAAGACATTCATTGACCACAAACACGAATACAATTACAACAAGATGTTAACAATAAGACAGAAAGAAACAAAAAATAAGTCAAACAAAAAATGTCACCTGTTGCATGAAAGATTACCAATAAAAACCAAGTGGTCAACAAGGTCCAAACTCAGCATGTGCTGCAACTGCTTGAAGCCTCTGCAGCGCTGGTTTTCAGTTTGGACCTTAAGGGACGGGATTAATTGTCTGGTTGAACAAGTGATCGTGTGAAATTCGTATTGATGAATTATAAACAGTCATATAAATAAACTAGCGGCCCGCCCCGGCTTCGCGCGGGTACATACACACACACACACACATACACCCGTCTTTTTGCGTCGGGTTTCAAAAAAAAAGTAAAATTATGAAGGAAGTTTGATTTCCTCATACACCTTGGGTTACATTATTAGAGTTTTAGTAAGGATCCCTAACTTTTTTTTAAATAATATAGCCAATGTTACTCGGGGATAATGTAGCTTTCCAAAGGTGAAAGAATTTTTGAAATCGGTCCAGTAGTTTCGGAGTCTATTCATTACAAACAAGCAAACAAACAAATCTTTCCTCTTTATAATATTAGTATAGAAGTAAAGATAGTCAGAATAAAAGAAATTAAAACTAAACAAAGAAAATAAAAGTTACATTTTTTTTTTATATATGAGAGGTGGCAGACGAGCAGACAGATCACCTGATGGTAAGCAATTCCGCCGCCCATTGACACCCGCAACACCAGTGGAGTCACAAGTGCGCTGCCAACCTTTTTCCCTTCCCCCCATTGGGCCTCCGGTAACCTCACTCACACGGTGAAACACAGCGCAGGCGCTGCTTCACGCCGGTCTTCTGTGAGGCAGTAGTATCCCTCCGGTCGAGTCGGCCCATTCATGCCTAAGCGTGCCTACATAAAAAACCGGCCAAGTGCGAGTCGGGCTCGCGCACAAAGGGTTCCGTAGCAGCAAAGTCCAAAATTACAGTTAAATCAACCTATCTCAAAAACTATAAGAGATACTTTGATCAAACCAAAAATCGTTGAAAGAGTTAATTAGCATGCATCACCTCTATTTTTTTTAGAATTTTATACCCCGTAGTTATAAAAATAGAGGGGGGGGGACATACTTTTTACGACTTTGAGAGCTGATATCTCAAAAACCGTTCACTTTAAGAAAAATGTTTTTTAGAAAACTTTATATCATTTTAAAAGACCTTTCCATTGATACCCCACACGGGTATGTACATCGAAAAAAAAAATTTCATCCCTCAGTTACATGTATGGGGGGCCCCACCCCCAATTCTTTTTTTTACTATTTAGTGTCATATTTTTGTAGCGGTTCATACAACACATATTCCCATCAAATTTCATCACTGTAGTACTTATAGTTTCCGAGTAAATCGGCTGTGACAGACGGACAGACGGACAGACGGACAGACGGACATGACGAAACTATAAGGGTTCCGTTTTTGCCATTTTGGCTACGGAACCCTAAAAAGGCGTGTGACCAAAAAATTACTGTGCTCAGTGTGCAGTAGTGGATCCGGACTGGATTGTGTGTTTATGTTTATGGACACAAGAAAAAAAAAATAGTTCCTGGTTTTGCCGCGGGACTTCTTTAGTGGCGTGGAATCTACCTATGGGACATTAAGACCGGTATCGCATCAGCGATCTCTCTGATTTCGCAGATGTTTTTGCTTGCTCAATTCTTGTTTCTAGCATAAAAAAAAAAACATTGCGCGGATTTTTGCTGCGGTACAAACGCGATTCAACTGCGATACAGTCGAAACTGACGTCTTAATATTATGAGACCATCGCCATGCAATTGTAACAATTAGTCATATACTAACTAAGACGTATTCAATAATATTGATACTAAAAATATAGATTAATATCTATATGTTGTATCAAAAAATAATTGTCATCGATCGTAAGGGCAATTAGGGAAAAAATTGCACAGCAATTCTAAAAGATTAAATACGTAAGTAATCAAGATATATCATACAAAAATAGACCTTATGTCGACAATTCATACTTACCTTGTATTAACTCATTTCCATATTAATCTTCTTTTATTATGATAAACGCCTTATTATTTCTTTGAAACATATTTTTCTTTCTAAAGAAACATTATAACTTCGATTTAAATACTAATCGGCGAAGCGTCAAGTGGGGAGTATGAGTAAAGGTGTGACATCCTATATAAAGTTTCGATATGAAATACAAAACGGAACAATTTTTTTTTGAAATATATGTTTGAGGACATTAATAATAATTGTTTCGGAAAAAGATATTCGAAGGACCGCGATATTTGGGAAAGCTTGACTAACCTGGTCATCCAAGCATCCGCGTGGTGTGCTGTCTCAGGGAGACTGTAAATCCAAAGGGGCTGGTTCTTGTTGCTATCACCGCACCACGGTACTTAGTCCAGATCACAGAATATTCCCGCAAATGTATTGTCTTTATTACTTATTAGAATCGCGCGCGCGGCGACCATGTCGATCGGTAGGAGAAGTCGGAAACTTGTTTTGAAAAATGTGCCGTTGGCAGCAATGTTGCGGGCGCGTTCCGTTCCAAGGATTTGCAAGACATTCCCAAATACTTTAGAATTTAAAAGAAACGAAAACAAAAAATGTAAAAATATTATTGTGCTATATACTATTTAACCAAGTTAGGCTAAATACGGAACAATAATAATGTCCTCCAAACCGATATTTCGGTAGTAGCGACCTGTTATAATGAAGGCCTAGGGGTTCGCGGTAAGGGGGTAAATGAATGTATTAATAGAAAAAGATGTTATTCGGTGATGGATATGTAATAAAGTAGTAACCAAGATAAACAAACTTTTAAACCTCTTAGAACCTCTTAGAAGATTAATAATCTACAACACGGCCAATTTCAGAGATCGGCCATCAACGCAGGACATATTATAGTCCATAAGTGTTTGCGCAGACACAAGAGCACTCTCTATTCCCTTACCCTAATATTTCGATGGGACACCACTGCGACACTACTTAAGAGGGATCAGGCTTAACGTGCTTTCCGAGACACGGGGGTAAAAGACCGCCAACTTCCAGACTCCGAGCTGACACTGAGAATTTCTTAACAGAAACACTCAGGTATAAATTATCATAGCTATTGTATGTATGTATAGCGGCAGATCGAGAATCCTCCCCTCATCATCAGCCTATCGCAGTCCACTGCTGGACATAGGCATCTCCAATTGTTCGCCACTGTGATCTATCCATGGCTTCTCGCATCCAGCTCTTGCCAGCCATCCTGCGCAGATCGTCCCCCCACCTAGCCAGAGGGCGCCCTACATTACGTTTGCCAAGACTTTGTAATTGGAGAATCCAGTTAGGTTGGGCAGCATTTGGAAAACTACGTCGTGTCTTCGTATCGTCGATACCACAGTGCCTAAAGACAAAAGTCTTCAATCAGTGCGTCCTACCCGTCATGACATACGGAGCCGAAACGTGGACATTTACGGTACGGCTGGTCCACAATTTAAAGGTCGCTCAGCGGGCTATGGAACGAGCAATGCTCGGCGTCTCTCTCCGAGATCGAATCCGAAATGAGGTGATCCGGCAGAGAACCAAAGTCATCGACATTGCTCACCGGATTAGCAAGCTTAAGTGGCAGTGGGCTGGCCATATTAGCCGCAGAACCGACAACCGATGGGGTAAACGAGTTCTAGAGTGGAGACGGCGTCTTGGCAAACGTAATCCTCTCCTCAGTGCAACAAAACCTGTGTCTTAGACATAAGAGTGGTCCAAAGTCCAACAGGTAACTCCACGAGTGCACTACCACAACCCGTCAAATTTCCATTCAGTAGCTTTTGAGTGAAAGAGCAACAAATATTCTTACATACTTTTTTTATGTGATAGGTGGCAGACGAGCAGACGGATCACCTGACGGGAAGCGATTGCCGCCGTCCATGGACATCCGCGACACCAGTGGAGTCACAAGTGCGCTGACAACCTTGAAACCCTCCGCATACCCCGGATCGGGCCTCCGGTACCCTCACTCACGCAGCGAAACATAACACAGTGCTGCTTCACTCAGGTTTTCTGTATCTTTTAATCGTCAAATCTATTGCTTTCATAAAATTCTCGATTTTTCTATATATCGATTGTTTCACATCTCTAGAATATATTTTCACTTGACAAAAGTTTGCGATAATTGTCGCCATTTCCATACAAAGTTTCATTCTGTTGCTGTATCGGAAATTTCAAAGTTATTCGACTTGAATTTTCATTGTTTGGGTTTTCCGGTAACGACTTGTTCTAGAATACCGTTTCAAATGTTTTGTTGCATATATTTTAAGTAAAGACACACACACAGACGTCGCTGGGTCGACAGATGTTAGCGACATTGTCGCCGGGTTTATTTACAAAGAACTTTGCCACCGACCATGTCGTGCGGCTTGAAATTAGAAATATGATTCTTTTTTTAAAGTTCTCGTCAGCTCAGCACCTTTACGGGTTCCTAAGAAAAAAGGCATTAACTGCCGGACCACAAAATAATCTTTCAAGTATTTCGTTTTTTGTTAACTTTGAGGTCCAAGTCCTTAAAAAGGGGATTAAATGCAAGGTCTTCCTAAACCTGTTTCTTCCTAAAAGGAGGATATTCAAAATGGACATACTTACCTACTTAATCCTTTGTTTATCGATTCACCCTGTTATATATATATTTTATTATGGCTCTACCCGAAGATAATTCGCTAATGTCAAGTAACTTATTGAGAATAAGTAGGTAGTCAACAGTCGAAGTCAGTCAAAGTCACATTCACTCAATAAAACGCCGGTTTTTACGTTTTATCGACCTACGGATTCAGCGGATAACACTCTAAAAGAAATCGCAGGTTTTAAGACTCTATTAGGTCCAAGCAAGTTGTCACAAGATAACTCACTCGACACACAATAGCAGTGTTCAAAACGATACAATCCAACGATTCTTATTATTAGGATCACTTTGCGGTACTTCACATACGATACTGCATTAATAAACACCAAATTTGTACTCTAAAAACCACTAGACACTAATTTAAAACCTTTGAATTGCCTCAGCCCACACGGCTTATTATAGCCCTACCCGCTGAATCCCACCCTGTTATAAAACGGGTAGAAAGACAGCCACACATCAGAATTACTACAATCTGTCAAATTCCTCGATAGATATTGAACCTAACATGTGTGACATTATGGTGAGAATCGACTGAAGTTTTTTTATACTTGAACAGTTTTTTTATACTTTAATGAGTGGCTGTACGTACTTACTACTAATAAGTAGATAAGCCCTTGAATACACATTTAAAATACAATTTTATATTTGTACGTTTGTTGATAAACAACGTTTGAGTTATTTTCCACGGCACCACAATATAAAGGTAAATAAGCTTGTAAAGAAAATCAGGAAACATTCTTGTATGTAACGGAACGGACGGGAAATATGAAATATTAATGTGGAAATTTTATGCAAATAACCTCCAATGACTTGGTGAAATTTTTTAAGATGCAAGCCAAGCAAATAAGGATTTCCCCATATTGTTTTTGGGAAAATTGGTAAAAAGACTCCATGCATGGTTGATCTTTTGACGATACACATTTTACTATGGAAATGTATATTATTTATTTTTGGTAAATTAGGGAGTGAGGAAGCTTATCTCGAGTAACGGCCTTCAAAGGATGATGACGCCTTATTATAACTGATTTAACCAACCAGAATATATACATACCTTACTCTATGGATGTAACTATAGTACTTGAGCCACAGACTCGTGGCATTCTGTGTCATATTATCATTTATTAAATATGGCACCGTCTACCATGAGTCTTTGTATAAAGTATAATGCTTTCGGCTCATAAACTCGCCACTTGTAAATAAAATTAGAGGTGCTCAGCCGCAAACCCGTATTTAACTACACTAATATTTTACAAACATGCAGTTTGTTCTTTTCAAATGAAAAAAACCGGCAAAGTGTGATTCGGACTCACCCAAGTAGGTTCCGTAGTATAAATTAGGCAGATAAATAATATTAATAAATTAATAAAAAATTGGAAAGTGACATTTGCTTTTGAAAACTGCGGACTATGTCTCGATCGTAGCAATTTTCTTGAAAATGTTCATAAAAATTCACGATTTGTACATTTACAAAAGAAAAGGGACACTCAGTATGGAACATACCATTTTGGAACTGTTTTTCTTTCAAACGTTTGATTTAACTTACAATAAGAAAATCAAAAGTTTATTTCCTTAAGTATTTACATATTAACACTTAGATCTAGCGGCTCTGCACTTGTATCGCAGCAGGCAGTTGTCAATTATAATTACACGGTTTTACTTGGGCGTGCGCATTTTAATTTTGAATAAACTTATGTCATATATAACAATAGAAAAGTGATAGTCCATACATTTTGAGATGGTATTTCAACAATATTATGAAATTAAATAGAAGTATTGTATACTTGTACCTCGTCCGAGTAGATGTAAATATGTAGTTACACGCAAGTGACACCACTCATACACT
Source organism: Marasmia exigua (assembly GCA_019059595.1). Classification (NCBI taxonomy): domain Eukaryota; kingdom Metazoa; phylum Arthropoda; class Insecta; order Lepidoptera; family Crambidae; genus Marasmia; species Marasmia exigua. The sequence continues at coordinate 749,219 of CM032467.1, forward strand.
GAGTTTAGAGATTTAATGTAATAATAATTAAAAAAATGTATTTATTTGTTTTAATAAAATCAGTTTTTGGCATAGTATCATTTTTATTACTTGTCACCCCGATCTTATATCGCTATTTGGCTACGGATTCCTAAGAAACCAACGTTTATCTCTCATAGGAGAGTTCCGTTTTTTGCCATCAGCTGCGGAACTCTAAAAAGCCAACGTTTACCCCTCAGACGCTAATTTAAAACCCTCTAGTAGGGGTGAAATTTAAACCGCTCACATGAATTATTTAAACTGTGCACTCCTGATGACGTAACCATTTTATGCACAAAGCGCACTTCATTGTCTCAAATATACGCTTACATATCTTGAACCTTATGTCGTTGGAGTAAGATATCATATCGCACGTGCAATAAACAAGTTAGACATAAGTCTACGAAATGGATGCGCTCTTGACAAGATGGCGACCATATTTCAGCAGAATTACGCCTCATAACGAGATTAGCTCCGCTTTTTCCAGAGTGGTAATAAAAATTTACGTCTGTGTATATTTCACTGGACTTATAAAGTTGAATTTTGAAAGTTTGGCCGTTTTATATTTTTTCTGTGGCTGTAATTCTGTTTTGTAGGAATTTGTTTAGATGTGAATTGCTTTGAGGAGTGAAAAAAATTCAGATAACTTTTTCTTACATAAGTAACTACAAGTTGGGATCGCAAAACTTTTAAATATGTTATTTCGTTCTTACCAGCATGTTTCTTATGAGAAATGTTTAGTGGAAATACTACTTTTCATACAAAATTCAATCAATCGGTTTGGATCAGCTATTTAAAAGAGTAGCGAAGGTCACACATCAGTCGCTTAATTGTAATAGACATTACGAAAAAAAAATTACCATTTTTAAACGCATTTCGTAGGAAAGAAAAAAAAAACTTTAGTTTTCATGAAATGTGTGTTTTTATTGAATTTTTATGTATTTTTAAATATAATATAATATTAATTAATATGTCGGAAGTGACGTAGTCCTGAGGCTCAACACGTTGTGATGTTGGTTCTAGATGTAAAATAAAAAAGTTTGGGCCACTAAGTTACTTAACCGTCACTGTCATTTAATTTAATTTACGTGAGCATAAGCATTATTTATTTGTCATGCACAGTGATGACGTCATAGGAGGTTTTTTACATTTTAATATTTTTCTCCATAAATATCTGTTTAAAAATTCTGAAATATTTTTTCTTAAATTTCTATGAGTATAATCTGGAAATAGTATTATTCATTTCGGAAAATGTTTTTTTTTATTTTCCATTATTTGACTCTCCAAATCCTGTATCATGGTCCAACCGTACACCGGGCTTAAATTTGTTACTAAAGCAACAACTTTAGACGTAATCTGAAATTAAGTACACGCTGAGATGAGGTTTTTCTAAAACCTTCAAAAAGAGACATATGGGTATAATATATTCGTATCTTAGTTTGCTAATGTTGACCTAAGGGATAGGACTGCTACAAATTGAAAGACGAACAAAAAAGGAATACTAATTTACTTCTGCCAATTCAACGATTCCTACCTCCCACGCTTCGCCTCTCCCACGGTCAGTTCGATTATTGAATGACGATAATAGTTTGTAAATCAATTTATTGTTTATTTTCTATATCATCTATTCACACCTACAAACGTCTGTTTAGTTGCTACGAGATGTAGCACCGCTACGTCGTAGTAAATCGTACTAATAGCTACGACGCTACAAAAATATCGTTTAGTGTTTATTTTTTTTTATTGACTCCACGTTTATTTATACACCTAATACTTTCGAAATATTCTAACCTAATCTTATCAGATTGAAATGATTACGATTTTAATTCGGCCTTTTATGTTTTGCCCTCGTTTCGTCACCTCGAACGGAAAAACGGTAACATTTTCAGAATCCCTTTTGCAAACAGTAAACCATTCGTTCCATCAAACGGATATTGTAAATTCTATTTGATGACGTCACAACTCAATATCGGTAGGTATTGTAAATGGGAATGAGCATGCCACGGAGGATTTGAGGCTATTCGCAAAACCCTTTTTAAATGCGATTCCGTTCGATCCGCGGATTCAATCTGATGAACACATTATTATTTGTGGATCGGGTTTTTCATCGATTGGCTAAAAAATATTCATTGACTGTGAAAATAAACCCTTGTGTATTTTATCCTTTCTAGACGTTTTAACCTCCTTTTCACTCCTGAAAAGGAGCCTTACCCTTTTAAGTTTACGTAGTGTATCTCATCTCCTGATAACTTATGTTCCAAATATTGTGTCTCTAGAACCAACTGTTCGAGATGTACCTACGTTGATATCTAAAAAAACTTCTAAATACCCTTTTGAGGATCGTCGGCTGGACCAGCCTCTTTTATATTTTTTATGTTTTTATACTTTTTCACTGGTTTTGATAGATTGTTATTTTGTTATAGTATTGTCTTTGTTAATGTTTGTGTCTGATGCACCTGCAAATACTAGAAAATACACCATTTTGATGATATCATAAGCTTTTATTGGCATCCCATCGCTCGCTCGATTTTATACAGTCCAATCGCCACATACCTCCTCAGCCAATGCCTAACTGTTATCAATGAAATTAATTCTTTTGCTGGCCTGCTAATCAAGCTAAGAATCTCAATACCCTCATCTAAAAAAGTAGAAAAATTACGACATCACTAATACAAAACCTATGAAATGCCAACAAATGGTTGATTATTTATTGACTGCCTCGGTGGCGCAGTGGTAAGTGAGTTGCGCTTTAAAACAACGGCTTGGGGTCCCGGTGTCCATACCCGGGTCGGGCCAAAAAAAAAATTGTACTGAGTGTCATGATATGTAAGATAAATAATAAATAAATATCGAGGGTAGAGTGCCTTGCTCAAGAAATCAGTTTGCATCTAACCGGCCTTTCATTAATACTTTGATATGGCGCAGCCGGAATTTATTTAAAAATGGATAACTAGGAAATCTAAACTAATAATAAAAGGGATTAAGTGCGAAGTTTAAAACCCTGATAAAGATAGAAAGTTATGTGAAATAATAAGTGAAGAAAATAATACAGAGTCATCAAAGTGGAATCATTGTTGCAACCTCCACCGCCATTTCAATATGAAAATAACTTATCAAATGTTACATCTGGAAATTTGAGCAGAGAGTGGGATAAATGGAAGAAGGAGCTTAATGGAAAGCCAAACAAAGTGCAAATTAACATATTATTGCATGTGATTGGGGAAAAATGCCGGGAAGTGAATGATCAATTTACTGAGAAAATTGATACTAAAGAAGTATTATTAAGGAAGTTTGATGATTTTTTTTTACCTAAGAAAAACATAACCGTAGAAAGACATAAATTTTTCATCAGGAATCAAAATGAGTTGCAGTCAGTTGAACAGAACGTTTTTGAATTGAACAAAATGGCGGCGCAATGCAAATACAAGGATTTGTGTCAAGATTTGGTGCGAGATCGGCTGATATGCGGCCTGGTAGACGCTGGACTGCGAGAACGCCTACTACAACATTTAACATTATCTAAAGCATTGACAATTTTTAAATTGCTCGAGATTTTTCGTGTTCAGGCTGGACACATCAAGCAAGAAAATGTGGACCATTGTGTTCATGAGCTACAAACAAGTGAATATGAGTCAATGGAGGTGAATGCAACGAAAAATGGGGCAGGTAACTTGCGGCGTGGATTTCAATAAAACCGCGTCAAACCGCCAGCTGGTCGTCAAGTGACGTCGTCAAAACCTACGTCGCGGTCGCACCCGCGGGATCGCCCGCGCAGTTCGCAGGCCATCAATAATAGATCTTATCCAGTTATGCGTGCTAATAATCGTAGTGGAGGAAGCTCGAGGTGCGGTTGTATCACGATCGTGCTCAGTGCCCAGCTGTGTAAAAATGAATCATTTAGCTAGGATGTGCAGGATTTATGCCATGCAGGAGACTCCACCGATCAGTTAATTGTAAAAAATATTAACAAAGTTTGTGAAGTTAAAAATAAATAATTGTAGTATATCGTTAAAAATTGGACACAGTTGCGGATTAGGTATTGAAGAACGTGATTTAATTACAACGCTGTTAAGATAACAGGGTTATTCGGGTGCTGAGATTACCATTTTACAGAAATATAATTTGAAGGTAGAATATAAAAGTAATATGTTCATCTGCAGGATTTAAATAAAGCTATTATTAAGCATGATTATTATTAAGGGAGTATTTTAAATTGCCAACTCTTGATGAAGTAACAGCTAAACTATCAGGTGCAAAAAAATTTAGTACTCTAGACGCTAAAAATTCATTTTGGCAATTAAAATTAAATAGTAGTAGTAGTAACTTATGAATGAATGAATGAATGAATGAATATACTTTTATTGCACTCAAAATAAAGTATGAAAACTTAAAAACTAGATATTACAGGATGTGTACAACGAAGGCGGCCTTATCACTATGAGCTACTATGAGCTATGTTCATTCAACACGCCCTTTGGCAGATATAAATTCAATAGAATGCCTTTTGGGATCTCGTCAGCCTCAGAAGTATTTCATAAGAGGTTATATAATTACTTTGATGACATTGATGGGGTTACATTATTCATTGATGATATTTTGGTATACGCTAAAAATAAGGAATGTCATGACAGGATATTACGAGCAGTATTGCAGAGATGTAGATAAATTGATATAAAACTAAATAGAGAAAAATGCAAAATTGCTCAAACAGAAATTAAATACTTAGGCCACAAAATTACACAGACGGGCATAGCCCCGGATGAGTCGCATATCACTGCATTGAGAGATATGCCGACATCCAAAAACGTAAAAGATTTGGAAAGAGTTTTAGATTTATTAACCTATGTTGGCAACTTCATTCCAATTTTATCGGAAAAAACTTCAGTATTGCGTGAATTGTTAAAAAAAGATACATTGTGGGAAATAAAGAAAACCAAACCACAAATGATAATGTGTTCATCAGATTGAATTTGCGGTTCGAACGGAATCGCATTTAAAAAGGGTTTTGCGAATAGCCTCAAATCCTCCGTGGCATGCTCATTCCCGTTTACAATACCTACCGATATTGAGTTGTGACGTCATCAAATAGGATTTACAATATCCGTTTGATGGAACGAATGGTTCACTGTTTGCAAAAGGGATTCTGAAAATGTCACCGATTTTCCGCTCGAGGTGACGAAACGAGGGCAAAACATGAAAGGACGAATTAAAAACGTAATCATTTCAATCCAAAAAGAGTAGGTTAGAATATTCCGGAAGTATTAGGTATATAAATAAAAGTGGAGTGAAATAAAAAAGGTTAAAACCGTAAACTATATTTTTGTAGCGTCGTAGCTATTAGTGCTACGATTTACTACGACGTAGCGGTGCTACTTCGCGTAGCAACTAAACAGACGTTTGTAGGTGTGAATAGATGATATAGAAAATAAACAAAGCTTAGCGATGCTAATGCTCGTAGCAACTAAACGGACGATTGCGTTCGGGAACATCCTATATGCACTCGCGCCGGGCTGACAGCGGTATATCTGGTGCCGAGGCTGATAAATGAACTACCCACTGGACTTCGTGATGATATTAGGCCTTGTAACGTGAAGTCAAAGTTCGGTCCTGTCACACTGGTGTCCCTTCGGAAAATGAGGGTAAGGGAACAGTGACTGCACTTGTGTTGCGTTAACACTTGTGCACTATAATATGTCCTGCAACGATGGCTGATGGCTGAGATTGGTCGCTATGACCGAAAAGACATTATTTTATTTATTATTTATTCTTGGGTCAAATTTAGTAATTCAAATTTCACCCTCTTCCTGTCAACCGATTGATCTGAAATTTTGTATACATTTTGGGTTTTGGTGAGAATGCAATTATTTTTATTCATTATCATTATAAATTCAAGATGGCCGCCGCTACAAAATGGCGGATAATTTATGTTTTATTAATCCCATCAATATGGGTATCAAATAAAAGGGCTCAACAAGCAGAATACAATGTAATATATACAATTGAAATCCAAGATGGCGGCCTCTACAAAATGGCGGATAACTTAGGTTTTATCAATCCTATCAACATGGGTATCAAATAAAAGATCTCAACAAGAAGAATACAATTTACTATGCAAAATTGAAATCTAAGATGACCGCCGCTATCCAGTAACTATTGCTGTAATACTTTTTTCTATACTAAATGTGGATTACATCGACTTATTATAATCGTAACTGGAGATTTTGACAATCAATAACCAGCCGTTGCGGCTTCACCAGCGAACGCCGAGCTCATGATCTACCAAAGTATATAGATATTTTCCATAGGTAGGATTTCAGAGGGGCCCCACGTTTTTATTTTAGTCTAATATGCCTAAAAGCTATTCTGCCTAGTACCAAAAATATTTCTGAACTAGAAGTTCAAAATACCTAATTGTTATTATTATTCTCTAGTTTTCAGTGCACATAATATAAAACCGTTTAACTTAAAAGTTTTTTTACCGATTTTTTTATTATTCTATTTCACGTCATACTACGTTCCTATCAACCACCATCCTCCATCACCATACGCTTACCATCAGGTGATCCGTAGGCTCGTCTGCCACCTATATCATAAAAAAATCTAACGAACAATGGTGAAGTTCGTCATGACATACATATAATATGTTAGAGGCCGATAGATTTGAACATTAACTTGTTTTTTTATTCCTAAAATTAGGCAGACGAGGTTACGGTTTATCTGACAGTACATGGTAGGTAACCGCTGTTAAAAGACATCAACAACGCAAAAGCACATTCATGGCGCTCCATACCGCGGAAGAAGACCTCTTTTCAAATCTCGTTTTAAAAGGAAATGTCAAAGCGATTATGAAATACCGCGACTGGAAGCTTATTCCAGAGTTTGTATGAGCGTTATCGCGTGGGAGAAATGAGAGCTGGAAAAATTATAATTTTCAATATGTAATGTACTAATATTTATGAATTAAGTCCAATTTAATAAATAATCATAATAAATATTTCACAACATACTTTGATCTGACTCCATGATAGGTAGCTCAAGTACCTGTGTTACGGATATCAGAACCAACAGCGGAATTACAAATATATACATATCATACTTTTCTTTTGTAAATACATACTTATAATACATAGAAATACACCCAGACATTGGTCTGGGTGCATTGAAACATTTGTGTGCATGAACATGTCATGTGCATGTTCATGCACACAAATGTTTGTACTGTGCGGGGATGGAACCCGCAACCCTTGGATCAAAGGCAGCGTTCACTACCACACTGTTCCAATCGGGTCGTCAATTATAATTTACTCCTCCTCATCTTAGCGTGTAATTCCCGGTTGCGTCCAAAGCTGTCGCTCTGGTGCCCGGGGCACGCATGGACCATGATTCAGAATTTGGAGAGTCCGGTAATTACAATGGAGCGTGTGCCGTTTTACCTTCGCAACCCTTTAACAGGAACCAGATCAACTGAATCATGATTACACGTGTCAGAAGCTATCCGAAACGTGCAGGTATCTCATTATGTTTTCCTCGCCGCCGAGCTAATGGAAGAAATACGCACATAGATTTGAAAAATGCAGATGTGCATGCTCGGATTCAAACCACGACCCTCGTCCGGAAAGCACGTTCTGAACAACTGTGCTACCATCGCTCTCTAAATTATAATTTACTATATACATATTGTGCCCTAAAAAGTGAGGAAGGTGCTTGAAATGATTTTCTACGCGAAATCTGTGCCACACCCTCAGCCTGCATTGTTTTCTATAAAGTTAAAATAAACAAACTTTAAATAATCTACCCACAAAATCAAGTATTAGACTTTTTCAAGCTATCATTATGCGCATTCATAAATGTGTTTTTAAAACAGTTTCATTTGAAAAACCAAAAGTCATATTGGTGTCACGTTTTTTCGAAATGTACGCTGGTGATGTCATATAACGGCAGAGAACCAAAGTCATCGACATTGCTCACCGAATTAGCAAGCTTAAGTGGCAGTGGGCTGGCCATATTAGCCGCAGAACCGACAACCGATGGGGTAAACGAGTTCTAGAGTGGAGACCGCGTCTTGGCAAACGTAATGTAGGGCGCCCTCTTGCTAGGTGGGGGGACGATCTGCGCAGGATGGCTGGCAAGAGCTGGATGCGAGAAGCCTTGGATAGATCACAGTGGCGAACAATTGGAGAGGCCTACGTCCAGCAGTGGACTGCGATAGGCTGATGATGATGATGATGTCATATATACGAACATTTTGTATTTTGCATTCCAACGTAGGTACACATTGTCGACTATTCGCATGAACTTAACAGAAAATTGAGTATTATTTGGTAAATTATCTTCTACTATATTATTTTCGTTTCTTTTTCCGAAACATGATATTTCCGAAAAAGAAACGAAAATAATTAAGTAGTTTCATAGAGCTAATTACTGCAATCGATATCTAAAATAGAAAGTGTACGTTTTCTTTTTCAAAATAACCGTGTTAGATTCCCGAGCTGAGTAACAAGTTATTATAAAGTATGTATGCAGTTCTTCGTGTTATTAAAATCGATGATATGGTTCCTAAAAATAAATCGTCTTAGGTGGTATAGTTTCAGACTTTCCCAATACTGACTGATCTAAATAAGCCACCCTGTAAATTGTATACCGGTTTTGACAGATATGCCAAAGCTTCCTACAAAATGGATTCCTTCTGTTAAGTTATCTGTATGATATAAACCAAACAGTTAAAATAGACATGTAGTACTGAAAGTCGACGCCGAGCGGCGTTGTTGTAACCTTTCTTGTTGGTCGTATTGCATCTCTCTCTGTCTGTGTGGCTAGGCTGGCTGCCATGTATAAGTTGGATAGTTCAAAAAATAAATCACGTAATAACAAAGAAATCCTGGTTTATTTTGCCAATAACCCATCAGGTTATGGGCCCAGGATACGCAATAAGTTGGAGCGCGCAATTAGTTTTGTGAAAATCACGCAATATTTGAAATGCCGGCCGGTGATGATACCGGCGTGGATGAAACGATCGATCTCGCGGGCCAGTATTGCAGTCGCATCGGAGGTGATGCCTTAACATCGCTTTCGTTGTAATCGCAACGTGGGTTCTTCTCTTGCTTACCATCAGGCTGAGGAGAGCCAATATACTGTGTCACTATAAAAAAAAATACACATCTCTTAGTGAGCATACTTATCTGCCGACCGGGGTACCGTAGCTTACCTTTTCACGTTTGAATGTGTATTCCACTATTCCTTTGATTTACGAGTATTTATCAACCTACAAGATAAATTCAAGACCATCCGTTTTTAGGTTCTCGGTGATCTGTAAAGGCCATGAGTTAAATAAATCAAAGGAATACCAAGCAATTTGCCTGCCACGATCAGTATGCAAAGCACACGCTTCTCACAAAATGTTATTGAATTATATTTTGTGAGCGTATTAAAACGAAAACATGTTTAGCTCGTTTTTGATGTTTGCTGTTCCTTAGAAGGTTAATAGATTTAAGGATGCCGCATGAATAATTAAAAAGTTATCAAAACATGTTGACTAAAGAAATCTGCAAAACAACTCATGAATATGAATAGTTTAACCCTGGGAGAGCCAGAAGACATAGAAGTCATTTATTTCAGTTCAAGGTCATGTCAACATTAGTATTGAACGGTCCAGCTCAACCGCGGTCTATTAGAAAACCGGCGACTGCGCTGTGTTCCGAGTGTCTGAGGGTGGCGGAGGCCCAATTGCAGTCCATTTGTGACTCCACTGCTTAGTATTACAGGTGTATATGGGCGGCAATAGCTTACCATCAGGTGATCCGACTGCTCAGGAGGTGGCAGCACCTCCTCCTAATGTTAGCGTGTTATTCCCAGTTGGGTCCAAAGCTGTCGGTTTTGAGTCCGGGGTAGGCTAACGGGCTGCTCATCTGCCACCTATTTTGATGATAGCAAAATTGCAACTTTAGTCGAGTATAACGCATTACAGAATAATGGTTCCAACTAGCTCTGCGTACCACGCACACACTTCACAGTAGTATCAGCCTATATTCTGTCCCACTGCTGGGCAAAGGCCTCCATCATAGAAATGAAGTTATCGCTACTATGATGACAGAGGGAGTTTTTCCAAGGGTATGGAAGTGCGCGAATATTACTCCAGTCCACAAGAGCGGAACAAGACATAATGTCGAACAATACAGACCGATCTCTATACTCTCCACCCTGTCGAAGGTCTTTGAAAAATTAGTGCACAATCAAGTTTATCCCATACTGCATAATATTATTATTGGCGAACAACACGGCTTCGTCAAGCAGAGATCGACAACCACAAATCTATTGACTTTCACAAATACGTTATTTGAAACCGTAGACGAAGGCGTCCAAATGGATGCTGTATACACCGATTTTAAAAAGGCCTTCGATAAAGTGGATCATCAGCTACTTCTCGATAAGATTGCTTTTAACGGTATCCGTGGCAATTTATTGCGTTGGTTTTCATCTTATATTCTTAATCGATCTCAGAAGGTAGTCATAAACGGTTATCAGTCTGGAAGCGTTTCGGTCACCTCAGGTGTACCTCAGGGCTCTATTCTTGGACCTCTGTTATTTATAATATTTATAAACGATATAAAAGAATGTTTTCATAATTGTAAATTTTTATTATATGCTGATGACCTCAAAGCATATAAGCCCGTAAAATCTATTGAGGATTGTATCTCCTTTCAAAATGATCTAAATAAGTTATCAGCGTATTGTGTTACTAATAAACTTCAATTGAGTATACCAAAATGCCATTATATATCTTTTACCAAGAATAAAAACACGTTGCACTATAATTACAAACTCTGTGATACCGATCTAATAAAATTACACAATCTGAGAGATTTGGGGATACAATTAGATTCTAAATTACACTTAAGTATACATGTTGAAAATATCATTAAAAAGGCATATAAAATGTACGGTTTTGTGATGAGGTCAACAACAGACTTTAGACGCCCATCTACATATCTATATTTATATAAAGCCCTAGTTCGCTCCCAACTTGAATATGCGGTACCAATCTGGAACCCGTATTATAAAAAGTATATAGAGGAAATTAAGAAAATTCTAAATAAGTTTCTGCGTGCTATTCACTATAGGTGTTATAAAACATATTTGACCCGTGTTCCTTTGCTAAGTAAGTTTAAATTAATGCCACTTGCTACTAGACGTAAATACTTGGAGACTATCACACTGTATAAACTTGTACACAACAAATTTGATTGTAACGAGTTAGTTTCCAAAGTATATTACTCTGTACCTAGAACCACACATAGGCGAGAGGTGCGTGCTGCTCGCCTTTTTGCAGTTCGTAAAAGTCGAACGAATACTGGCTGGCGCGTACCGATTCGTCGTATGATGTGGTCTTATAATGACAGTTTCCACTCTAAAGATATCGATATTTTTGTTAATAATATAAATAATTTTAAAAAAACTGTTATTGAACAGTTGTCATTGTAAGATCGTTATACCGTTCTACTCTTATATTTAATTACTATTCTTCTGTTTTTGTGCCCAAATTGTCCACCTAAATACCTACCGAATCTTTTTTCTCATTATATTTTGCTCTCTTTGTAATATTATTAGTTGTATTTTTGAGCAGCTTGCGACAATTTGATTTTAGTTACATGTGGATAGCGTTGTGGGCTACAATATTATTAAGTAGTTTAAGTATGTACTGTCTTAGATGAACATGTATTTTGTAGCTGTTTGCTATTCCTAATAAATAAAATAAAATAAAATGATGGAATTAAGCTTAATCACCACGCTTGACTAATGCGGATTGGTGATTACAAACCCGAGCTATGTTCGAAAAATTCCCCCGGATCACGGCCCGGTACTTAAACCATGCACTGGACCAATAATAGGGCGTTACTCTGTCACTCCACAGTACTACGTTCCATTCCCAGTCAGGAATAACAACTGGAAGAATACTTTTATTTCTTAAGTGCCTGAGCACTACTACAAATGTTTATTTAAGTCTTATGTTTGTGTTTAATATTATCTAAGAGTGTAACAAGTCCTTAAAGCTATTTACTTCGGAATCAGACATTCAGTGAGGAGTTGTTTAAATTTATTTATGAGTCCAACGAATGTTCAATTCGTGTTCCGGTCAGATCCGAATGAATGAAAGATGCATTTTCTCCCACCAAAATATTGATAACATATAAAAAGGATAATTTTCAGGAATGGCAGGCCGTATATTACAGTCGCTCCACCAGCCCATGGTCCTTCCTACCGTCTCGGCATACGGACCGAATCTTGGGAGACGCTCACCAGGTACTTGCTAAGGGCTCTTTCCCCGGTGCGTTTCTTCACTCCCTACAAAGTCTGTGTCTGTGTCCCATCTCAATGTCACTTCTCCCCAAATGGGGCGTGAAACACCACAACACAAGCGACTCGCGCGCAGGCCGTATATTAGTCAAATTAGTGGCCCATCCTCACTTCGTTTTGGGACATTAGATCCACAGTACCAATAGATGGCGCTAGCTATCCATTAAATCGCGCAAGCATTTCGTGTTTTTGGATTATCTATAAGCGTTGCAACAGCGGCAACGCTGTCGGACTTACCTCTTTGAAAATAGTATAGATAACACTCAACATCTCTCATTTTAAGTAAAAATTGCTCTCAAAAATGTATCGAGTCTTCGGGTTAGACCCGAACCCATTTTTTTTCTTTACTGTCAGCTCACGGGGAAGAAAAAAGCATTTTTTTACAAAATTCGTCAACTTACCGAGGTCTCCGGTAGCTTAGTCGGTAAAGCAGTTGCCCGGTTAGCAAAAGATCGTGGGTTCGAGTCCCACCCGAAGACTGACGATAAGTTTTAAGGACATTTTTTACTTAAGAATAAGTTGCAAATAATTGCTATACCCAAACAATTCACATGTCTCATCACATCTTTTTATAGTTGCTAACGAAGACTACCTTGCCTTAATATTAATTCTATAGAGGAGGAAATTTTAGTTCATTAACTTACAAAGTTTTGCAAATGAAGACGCGTAGCCGACACGTGGCAGAACTAACTTTTAATGAATAACCCATCCTGTGAATGCGGCGAGGATTAGGGTTGCCGCAACAAAGATAGTTACAATGTCAGTTTTGCAGATCAAACAAAGGGAAACAAAAAACAAAAAAAGGGAGGTGTGCTAATCTTATCGGTTTGGGCGGGTGCATCTTGCCCAAACAACTTAATTTACATCAAACATAAAACCGATTTTGTCAGGCCATGTAATAAGAAGAGGAGAAGATCATGTAACTAAATAAAATGAAACTCCAGACTCCGCCTTTCTTGTCATTTATTCCGTAATTTTGCACGTACAGATATTCACTGATACATTGATAACACTTTTAGCTTACACTAGGCCTATTTCGAAACGTCCGTACCAGACGGCTGCTCAAATCGAACTGTCCGTTCGCCCGTCAATCGACAAGTCAATGTATCGGTTTGGCGCCTATCCATTTATCTATGCGTTTCGGTCACGACAGTCCTTAATTTAGTTCTCAAAACCGTCAACAGTGAAATCAAATACTACTAAATTACTCGAATCCTAAAGTTACATCAATTCATCATCATCATCATCAGCCCATTTAAGTCCCCACTGCTGGGGCACGGGCCTCCCTCAATCACATGAGGGGTAATTGCCATACTCACCACGCTTGGCAGACGGGTTGGCGAGGGTTTTGATATAAATGCAGAGTTTTTCTTCTCTGGTTGCTGATGATCATGCCAGCAGCTTTAACTTAGTCGCCTTTTACGACACCTCGGTAAGAGTGAGGGTGGCCTTTTCTACTCTGCCGGTAACCACACGGCCAATTACATCAATTATTTATTGAAAATCATGACACAAAAGAGTGATGAGTATAAATGTAAGTGGGTGGAGGAATAGTGGACGGCTGAAAAAGAGTTGGATGGATTGTGTGAATAATGACATGATGGGAAAAGGGGTGGATGATTCGATGACAAAAGACAGGGACGAATGGAAAAGAAAGACATACTACGCCAAACCCAGATAACCAGATATGAATGATAAAATGATTTTGTCAAAATGCCACCTTGATCAGTAGATTTACGCAAAAAAGCAAGCGGAACAGTTTACTACGCTAAACTAGCGTCCCGTATAACGTTTAATAATTATTTTATTAATATTTTTCTTATAAAAAATATTTAAGTAGTGGTGACATTTTCCCTTTTCAGTTACTATAAATACCTATACTAAGTAGTTTCTACTACTCCTACAAGTTGTTAACTTACGTGTGGTTTTGCAACAGTGTATCCAGTGCAAGGCGACTAAGGTAAAGCTGCTGGCATGATCATCAGCACCCAGAGAAGGAAAATTCTGCATTTATATCAAAAACCTCGCCAACCCGTCTGCCAAGCGTGGTGAGTATGGCAATTAACCCTCATGTGATTGAGTCCCCAGCAGTGGGGACTTAAATGGGCTGACGTTAAATGGGTTGACAATGATCCAGTGCAAGGCATAGGATATTTCGATAGATAGATACACTTTTTTGCACAAAAGAAAGTTGCAATGTTAGTAGTGGCCATATCGACTTTTTTTTAATTCTACGAAAATAAAAACCGCCTTCAAAAACAACGAACTAAAAAGTGTAAAATATTATTTTTAATACTTCATACACTTTAAATAAAATTTTATAACTGTAGACTCGAGAAAAGGTGTTACCGAAGTCGGCGCCCAATACTATCTTGTAATACAACATTAAATTATTCAACAGGAGTTAGGCGCCGACTTCGGTGTCACCTTTTCTCGAGTGTATTGTTATAAAACCCGAATACGAGCCGAATTGAGAACCTCCCCCTTTTTAACAATAAAGTCATATCTTCTGTCACTTCCAACGTAAACAGTAGACAACCCTTTTATCATTTCTCAAGGGAAACCATCAAGGCCGTCCTCTACTTCTCTACTACTAATCTACCTTGCTACATGTAGAGAATAAGGTAGTGTAAGGGACTCTAACCCTAACCAAAACCCCTGCGGTGTCGGAAACTCCTTTGCCGGGACTAGACCGTACCGCAGATCGCGCTCGCCGCTCCACCTCTATCTGGCGCAACGCAGCCCTTCACTACTGTACGATTTACCAGGACACCCGGTAACGTCGTGTCACGCGGAGTCGTATATTGAGCTAACTACTACAGTAGACAGCCCTAAGCAAAGTTCTTTCAAGTGTAGAATTCCTCTCATCCGGAGTACCGCACCGAATATGTAAATTTTTTAATATGCTTAACTTACGTGTTGTATGTTATAGCATTATAATTAAAACTGTAGTTAAAACCAGTGAGCATTGCTCATGACACTGAACAACTGTTTTAAGGAAAAATGGGTCGATTTATTTAAAGAAAGTGAATTCAACTTTCTTAAAACCTATGCTTATCTCTTATCTTAGCGTATCATTCTCGGTTGCGTCCAAATCCGTCACTTCGGATTTCCCAGTTTTGATTACATGAAATCCTGATTGATAGTGGTTGGGAGGGCATTAAATCCATTTCTATGTTTTTTCCCCGTGCGTAAAGAATTCCCTTTTTTTATTAGTCGATAAGGCTCAGACGAGCAGACGGATCACCTGATGCGATTACCACATGATATGGACTTCTGCAACACCAGATGAGTCATAGGTCCCTTGGTTAAAAAGGATATTCTCCGAAAATTATATAATAATAACAAAAATAATGCGGCTCACTTGGCCTAAGTCCGTGAGTCCAGTATGAACACCAAAATGTTTTTAACAAACATTTTGAGACAAAAAAATGTTTACATTGATCTGACTCCGAGATAGGTAGCTCAACCACCTGTGTAATGGATCAATACGGATATAAACATCAATAATTTATCAAAATACTTACTTCGATCAAATCCTAGAACGCACAAAGTCGTAACGACCACAAAACATTATCCGTTTGGCACAAAACAAAACTTCCTAACTTTCCCGTCACCAGACTCGATCTCTCAAGGTCCTCCGGAAGCCTTAGCTGGAACGCTGTCAATGGGTCTTCTTAAACTGGACATGTAATTTAAGGGTTGAATCGATGTTATTCCAACAGAGGTTTTTGATGACCCCTCGATCGTGCCTGTTGCCAGAAATCATTCAATTTTCATGTTTCCTATACATTATGCATACGGGGTGGGGTAATCGTGTTTGTACGTTGGTGATGTGATATACTTAGGGATAGGTAGATGTGTTACAATCATGGTTTATGCACAAGAAACGGGTATTTTTTTAAAGTCAAGTGAAATTTCATTTTGAATTTTTCGTTTGTTGAAGGAAATAAGGAGTAAAAAGAAAAATAATGAGAAGAAAACCTTATGAATAATTTATCATGTTTATAACTTATGTTGTAAACACTTTTGTTGAAGATCGACGGTTGGACCAGCCTCTTATATATTGTTTATGTTTCTGAGGTCACGGTAGTGCCCCCGCCAAGTCGAGCAAAAAAGCGGCACGGCCATACCATCCTTTTCTCGACGCAATTCAGGCTGTTTTTGACACTCCTATAATTTGTTGCGGATAAAACAAGAAGCTCAAATTTTGAGTAACTAATCAGGCATTGTACAAACACGGTATATACAAACACGGTATATTTAAAATTTCAATCAATTTGAATAAGCAGTTTAAGAACTCGTTAAAGTTTCTGAATTTTGTCTCTGACTGACTCACCGATCATCAAAAGTGCAATGCACTTCTAGCAGACATAGAAGCTTCAAATTTAGAACACAAATAGAATTTAGGGTCTTAATCATGGAAAAACTTAATTTATAATTTCGGTCCAGGTTTCTAAATCCACTGCATGAATTACATTGTAAACTCATATAAATGTTAATGATTATAAAGTTACATTTGCAGTTGAAGGTGAAGGTACCGAAAAGAAAAAAGTAGGCGGACTACAAAACGAAATGATATCCCATAAAACGCTGTGCGGTCCCCGGCAGAGTAGAATAGGCCACCCTCACTCTTACCGAGGGGTCATAAAAGACGGCTAAGGTAAAGCTGCTGGCATGATCATCAGCACCCAGAGAAGGAAAACTCTGCATTTATATCAAAACCCTCGCTTACCCGTCTTCAAAGCGTGGTGAGTATGGCAATCAGCCCTCATGTGATTGAGGGTGGCCCGTGCCCCAGCAGTGGGGACTTAAATGGGCTGACGATGATGACGATGACGATCCCATAAAAACAAAACTTGTCAAAAAATCCAAGTCTCGCACTCAGTTGTTCTACCGTGAAAAGTTGTGAGATCTATGTTACCAAGTCGGTTATTAACTTGGCAATCGGTTGTGTTTTCATGCAATGGCCGAGTCAAATATTGGTACTTACGACTTGGTAACATAGATCTCTAAACTTTTCACGGTAGAACACCTGAGTGCGAGACTTGGAATTTTGACAAGTTTTGTTTTTTATTGGATTATTCT
The DNA here is from genome assembly GCA_019059595.1 of Marasmia exigua. Taxonomy (NCBI): domain Eukaryota; kingdom Metazoa; phylum Arthropoda; class Insecta; order Lepidoptera; family Crambidae; genus Marasmia; species Marasmia exigua. The sequence continues at coordinate 766,676 of CM032467.1, forward strand.
TTTTGACGCTCTGTTGTTCTATTGGTTTAAGTACCGGGCCGTGTACTCGGGGATTCCCGGATTCCCGGGTCGAGCAAAAGGTATGTTTTGAATTTTTAGAACATTGCTCGGGTGTGTGATCAACAATCCGTATTAGGCAAGCGTCGTGATTAGGCCTAAACCCATCATAATAGCGATGACTTGATTTCTATGATGGAGGCCTTTGCCATGCAGTGGGTCAGTATATAGGCTGATACTTATTCTTTTTATTGTATTGTTTTCACATTTGTTATTGTGTCTGTGAACCCTGAAGTGGAAAAAAACACCATTATAGTATTAGCCATTACCAAATTTCGTCGTCAAAAACGTCAACATCCAACGAATGGCAGGGCGTCCTACACTTCGCTTACCAAGGACTCTACTCCAAGATACGTCAGATTGAACGACAGTTACACCTGTGTAGCGAAATAATAAAATAGGTATACAATAACCTTGGATAATCATCTGTATACTCGAATACAGTGCCGCCACCATCATAAACCACCAAACGCACAGTTGAAGACTGTCAGCCATTTATATATGGCTGGCAGTCTTCAACTGTGCGTTTCTCAAGAAAATTTCTACCACGTACGACAAAACTATTATTAGGAACTAACGCCCCCTTGCATTATTTCCAGACTGATACAACTAGTAAACTTACAAGAAAATAGCATATTCCTTTTTAAAAGCCCAGCGGTGCTTTTTTGACTCCTCTCCTGTTACAGATGTCAAGGAGTGGTAATCGCTTGGTGATTCGTTGGCTCCTATCTCATTAACAAAGAATTGCTATAAATATAATTAATGTAGGCTTTAATACTGTAACAATAACAACATCTGAAAATGACAAACATTTCTGGGACATTTATTTTCTTTCGCAATGTTTACCAGCACACGGCAAAACTTTTCGCTTAAACTACGGTAACCAAACATCTGATTGACATGTTTTTGGTTAATGTTTACTTTAAAAGTCGAACATGCAGAAACATGGGGATTTATTGATCTATACAGGAGTGGAATAAATAGAGATAAAATAATGATATAATATTATCTAGTAACACATCCACAGAATATACAGCAGAAAGCTAGGAAAATTTCTTTATTATTAACATTTTATCGATTTAATTTCGCTATTAGAGAAGACGGATCAACTGATGGAAAGCGATTGTCGCCGCTCATAGACACGCGCAAAACCCCCCTTTCCCCCAGATTGGGCCTCCGGTACCCTTACTCACGCAGCGAAACACAACACAGTGCTTCATCACGCCTATTTTCTGTGAGGCAATTAATGTTTAGTATTCGAAGGCAATCATCGATAGCTGGATCCGGAAATGGATGTAATGATCCGAGATGGCGTCCGAACAGGAAAGACGCGGCCATGACGTATTGTTTTGGTTCCTCGATAACGCCTCTGACATAACTGTTTTTGTATAGCAGAGGAGATAAATATTGTTATTATTTTGTAAAATAATCTATGGTAACTCCGGCTAGACTATAAGTCCATTCAATGTAAGAAGGTGAATTGTAAAGTAAAAACTTTTTGTTGAATGCATACAACTTTATACAAATAAAAATATTAATTTATAAAATCATTCCTTTTTTTGTTTTTTTTCTTCAATATAACCATTATCAATATTCTTCAATTAATATTGAATAAGAACTTAAAGTAGTAAATCGAATATTCGTAAAACATATTTTATGCATTGCATAATGCGTTGATCGGAACTTTTGCTCATAGGGATTGACACAAACAATCGCAATTGAATAATAATAAAAACAGCGGCCATAATATAACCATCGAAACACGATTATTATCTTATGCAAAATGAGTCCGCATAAATTGCATCATGGACCGAGATCTGGTCATTTCTATCGGTAACGAAGGTGGTTCCAACACCTCATGCGAGAACTGCTATTTTTCGGATGAATAAAACACTTTTCACGCTTTTTATTGTGTGTGTACCACTGAAAATTCAAATATTTTATTCTTTATCCAGATAATTAAAATTCGTAGATAAAATGTTGATCAGTATTAAAAATAAACAAATGAAAAGTCGATTAGATTTCTAAAGAGAATATTCTCGATTCTTAAAAATATCGGTTACATTTAAAAGGAACGCCTCACTATTAAGGTCAAAATCGCGCAGTCATTCTATACAAATCTGACATTACACCATAGATTTATCCACGGATAAAGATTGGTCGATCGGGCCTATGATTGTAGGAAACGAAACTAAAGTGCTATCTAAAGGGAAAGGACGATTTTTAAATGAAGCCAATCGTAAATATCAAATGCGGCTTGACAGATGGTCGATAACGCTAGATACATGAGTAGAATGTGATAAAAGCCTTCGACTAATCGGAGCTTAATATTGTGCTAAATATCACCGCCTTATTAGACGACCCATTTGGATCAGTGGTAGTGAATGCTGCCTCTATTTCAAGGGTTGCGGGTTCGATCCCCTCTCTGTACAAACATGTGTGTGCATGAACATGTCTGTTTGTATTGGTCTGGGTGTTCTCTATGTATTAAAAGTATGTATTTATGTAAAGAAAAGTATATAAGTAAATAATTGCAATTCTGTTGTTGGTTCTGATATCCGTAACACAGGTGCTTGAGCTACCTATCTCGGAGTCAGATCAATGTATGTGATGTTGTGAAATATTCATTATTAAAATATTTATTATTATTACTGGTGCACTAAAGCCAATGCCTTCCCGTTTCAACAGGCAAAGTTACAAAAAGCTAGAACGAGTTTAGTTCCTGAACTTTCCTTATATCACGTTTTGTAATAAGAGAGTCACTGTTTGGTGTAATCAACTATGGATTGTCAAGTAAAATTACTAAGAACGTAGCTGGAAACAAGGCTCTAACGGAATACACGATCGAATTTTATCCTCGTCCCTTACACACACTATGCGTCTTTTTGTTTGGATGCGATAGGTATATTCTCATTCGTTACGGGTCGGTTTCGTTGTAGGCACTGTATTATTGAACCGGCCAGGCATAAAGGAAGCGTCGAGGCGGACGTGGCTATTGTGCCGGATTCTCGATAACACCTCTGTCTCACACATTTATGTATAAGTAGTGCGAAAGATACTCTGTTTTGTACAATACTCGGTTTTCGTTAGCTTGTAAAAAGCAGATGTAGCTTTAAAAAATTAATTTTTGAAAAAAAAATAAAAACCGACTTCAAGACTACACTAACAATATATATCTACAATTGAACTAAAAAGTATAAAATAATATTTTAATTACAAGCCAAAGAACATTAAAGGAAAATCAACGAAATTATTAATACTTATGCATACTATTTACATTTTAAAATCAGTTATTTTTGGAGTCGGTGCCAGCCACGGAGGACAGGGAATCCCGTTCCAGGACAATAATTATATTACTGTGTTTACAACAACGTATAAAACGCCACGCCACGGAGTGGGCGGGCGTCGGTCGCGCGCAGCGGGACGTGGAGCGGGACGGGCGGGGACGTGGCTGAATGAAATACCCGAATGCGGGCAGACGCGTGAGGGCAGACGACGCTGATGGTTGTGTCTTAATGCTTAAAAATTTTTATGCGCTTCTTTTCAATTGTCAGTTGTTTTTCATTAGTTTATGTGTCTTTTTTGTGTTATTAATAGATAAATTATTTTATTGTCTTCTTTTCAACTATCGGTTGTTTTTCAATTATTTATGTAATTTCTTTTTGTGTCATTAATATATTATTTTTGTTTTGGCTGGCACCGACTCCAAAAATAACTGATTTTAAAATGTAAATAGTATGCATAAGTATTAATAATTTCGTTGATTTTCCTTTAATGTTCTTTGGCTTGTAATTAAAATATTATTTTATACTTTTTAGTTCAATTGTAGATATATATTGTTAGTGTAGTCTTGAAGTCGGTTTTTATTTTTTTTCAAAAATTAATTTTATTTTTCACTTTTTAGGGGAAAGTTAGTGATTTTTAGTATGGGTAGGCCTTACTAAACGCGCTGCCCAAATGAGGCAGGGTCGTTTAGAGGAGAGTGACGCCGAGAGGCAAGATCGCTTACAAAAGAATAGAGAAAGAAATTCTATGACCATTGCGAATGAGAGTGAGGAGCAGCGGGCTCACAGACTTTCTTTGATGAGGACATATACAAATTTGTCAAGAAGTTATGAAACTTCAGAAATTCGCGCTCGACGACTCGGTTTAAAACATGAAATATTGTCAAACGATACCGAAGAGCAACGTTCTCATCGCCTTGCCTTGATTCATGAGCGTTTATCAAAAGAGAGCGAAGAGCAACGTTCTCATCGACTTGCCTTGATTCATGAGCGTTTATCAAAAGAGACCGAAGAGCAACGTTCTCATCACTTTGCCTTGATTCATGAGCGTTTATCAAAAGAGACCGAAGAGCAACGTTCTCATCGCCTTGCCTTGATTCATGAGCGTTTATCAAAAGAGACCGAAGAGCAACGTTCTCATCGCCTTGCCTTGATTCATGAGCGTTTATCAAAAGAGACCGAAGAGCAACGTTCTCATCGACTTGTCTTGATTCATGAGCGTTTATCAAAAGAGACCGAAGAGCAACGTTCTCATCGCCTTGCCTTGATTCATGAGCGTTTATCAAAAGAGACCGAAGAGCAACGTTCTCATCGCCTTGCCTTGGTTCATGAGCGTTTATCAAAAGAGACCGAAGAGCAACGTTCTCATCGCCTTGCCTTGATTCATGAGCGTTTATCAAAAGAGACCGAAGAGCAACGTTCTCATCGACTTGGTTTGATTTGCGCTCGTTTATCAAACGAGACCGAGGAGCAACGTTCTTATCGTCTTAATTTGCAACGCGATCGTTTATCAAATGAATCTGCCGAATCCAGAGCGACTCGATTAGATGCTTTGCGACAAACCGCTCGCAACCGCAGGAACGCATGTTGTATTAATGATTTTGAGGAGGCTATAAATATTTTTGCAGACGTTCCATGTGCCATTTGTAATAAAGCGTTATATCCACCACAACGTTGTAATTTGCATACTGCAATGTACAGTGCATTATTACCCGAAGAATTGGTTTCTCAGGGTAATATCGTAACATGTTCTCGCTGTCAAAATAATATTAGGAAACGGAAATTCCGTCGGTAGCTTTCTGGAACAAAATAACAGTCGCGACTGTGCCTCAACAGCTAGCTAACTTGACCAAACTTGAAGAACGATTTTTATGCCGTGTTGTACCGTTTCTTAAAATAATGAAGCTTCAAAACCGTTTCTGTCAAGATTGGTGCAAGGGACAAGTTACTTTGTTTGCGAAAGACGTAGTTGAAGTTGCGGAACAACTACCACTTGCGCCAAACCAAGTGGGATTAGTTCTGGTTGTGGGAAGTCTCGAGAACTTGCAACGCTCCCAAGAGTTTAATTACAATTTGTTCGAAAGCCTCCACCCAGTCTGTTACCATTTTGGTGACCTATTGATCATGAGCTGGTTTTCCACCACTTTTGCGACTTTGGGACCTAATTCTTAGTTATGATCATGCAGTTCATATTGTATACTGATTTTCAAGTCGTTGAGAGTGATGTTAATTATGGAGGCCATTTTGAAAAAGAAAATGACCACTTAGCATTTGCCCAAGATTTAGAATAATATTTATTTAGGACCACCTTTCTATGTGTTACCGTTTAGTCGGACTGTTCACCATAACCTGGTCTCCAAAATATTCTTTACTAATATAATAATAATAATAATAAATAATAATAATAATAATAAATAGTTATAATTGTTCGGAAGCTGCCACTCAATCTGTTATAAATTCTGTAGTTTGTTGAATTTGACCTGGTCTCCCACCACTTTTCCACCATTACTTTTTCCAGACCGCATACTTCCCGAATTCCAGACCGCAATCTTCATATATATACCGAATTTCATCTCCAAACAACGACGTAATCTCTGTATTTTTTGGTTATTGTTGTTTTGTTCAAAAACCACTAAGTCAATTTTGATAAAAGAATTATGGGACCACCTCTGAATGATGGCTTATCAAACAAAAAAAGAATCATTTAAATCCATTCATAATTGGCGGAGATATCGAGAAACATACATACAAAAAAAAAACATACGGGTCGAATTGAGAACCTCCTCCTTTTTGAAGTCGGTTAAAAAGCAATCAAGCAGATGGTTCGGCGTAGTTTTGGTAGATGTCTGATGCATTTTTACATTAATGAACTCGTTCTTTAAGACAACAGCCCCAGAGGAAATCGACATGGCAGAGCCCCGATACTATGACTAAAAAAATGAGTTCGACTTCATCATATCGGATAAAAAGCGAATATTCAGAGATGCCTCAGTGATCAATAGGTTTAAAACCGGAAGTGATCACCGACTTCTCAGAGGCACTCTGAATATCGATTTTAAGCTTGAACGTTCTCGGTTGATGAAGTCCACGCTCCGGCCAAATCTGCTCCAATCGCTCGCTGGTATGGACTCCCTCCAACTGAAATTGGAAAATCGGTTTGCTGTTTTGAAAACCACAATTGACGTGGATATCGACGCAGAACTCGACCAAGTGGTGGAAATCCTTCGGGACGAGGGTGCAAAACTCTGTGAGTTGCGACGTATGGGCAAGCGGTCTAAACTTTCGAAAGAGACTCTGGACCTAATGGACAAGAGGCGGAACGATCCATCAGTCAGAACAACGGGCTCTGTCGGCTAAGTCCATCTCCAAGCTGATAAGACGTGACCTCCGAAGTTGCAAATTACTCTCAATACAGAGAATAATTGAGCAGGACCGGGGGACCAAAGTCTTCGTTCAACAGCTTGAAAGGAGCCACCTGTCGAAGGTGACCAAAACAGACGGAGAAGTCGTCACGTCAAAGCCTGAGATTCTTTCGGAAGTTTACACCTTCTACAGCCAGTTATACGCGTCGCACTCACCCCACCCTACGCCGGATGAGAAGGATTCAAATGCCACATCAACCCGCCATGCGACGGAGGATCGTCCCGACATCAGCCTGGAGGAGATCGAAGCAGCTCTTGGGCAACTTAAAAATGAAAAAGCCCCGGGAGAAGACGGAGTTACAACCGAGCTTCTGAAAGCAGCCGGCAAGCCGGTGCTGGAGGAACTTCGGCGTATATCTAACTCAGTTCTTTTCTCCGGGAGAACTCCTAGGGCGTGGCAGCGGAGCTTGGTCGTATTGTTCTTCAAGAAAGGCGATAAAACTTTACTGAAGAACTATCGACCAATTTCACTCCTGAGTCACGTCTATAAGCTCCTATAAGTCCTACATCGCACTAGTAGAGTGTTTCCGAAACAATGACCTCGAGCCGCCTGCCCACAATAACAAATTAAAAAAAAATGGTAAAGGAACCAGTCACCTAGAAGGTATTAGGAATTTTGCTATAGAGCAAATAAAACAACAAGGTCACAGACATAGCCCAAAAGATTGCATGCCTCAAGTGGCAATGGGCAGGGCATATAGCAAGGAGAATAGACGGCCGTTGGGGCGGAAAGGAATGGAGGCCACAGCCGTGGCAGGCCTCCCACAAGGTGGACCAACGATCTGGTGAAAATCGCGGGAATCTATTGGATGCGGGCGGCACAGGACCGATCTGTGTGGAGAACATTGGGGGAGGCCTATGTCCAGCAGTGGACGTCTATTGGCTGAAATGATGATGATGATGATGAAATAAAACATATTGACAAATTCTGATATATTATTTGATTGTCTCCATGACTGATTCTCGAAGGTGGCCGTACTACAAAGCCGTTAAGTATTGGTAGCTTTCCTCTAAATGGCGGTAGCACTGCGGAGTGATACGGCCTCAGCGTCTGTGCTGTTTTGCTGCGTCCAAGCCCAATCCGGGAAAAAGGGAATTTAAAGCTGGAAGCGCACTAGTGACTCCACCGGTGTTCCGGGGGACAAATGGTTGGCAGCAATCGCTTACCATCAGATGATCTGTCTGCTCATCTGTCGCCTATCACATAAAAAAATAGCGCTATACAAATATATAGTAGACACCTTGATCTGCTTACGATCGGTAAAATGGTAAAGAAACCAGGACTGACAACGCGCTTTATAGCTTGTTTATATATACTGTTATTACAATCCCTCACCGGTCGTGTCACGCTGGTATCTCATCGGAATATGAGGGTAAGGGAATAGAGATTGCACTTGTGTTTGCGCACACACTTGAACACTATCCTCGTATATCCTGCGTACGTGGCTCATCGTTGAGATTGGCCGTAGTCGGTAGGAGGATATTATTATGTATACTGTAAGGTTTGAAGGAAATACTGGTATGTCCAGCGCATTATTGGCATTATCATAAGTGATTGCAAACAAACCAATAAGCCGGTGGCACGTAGTGTATCGCACAAACAGGCGTAATCAGCGATGCGCCCGCGCCCCCCATTAGCCGTGCATTGTGATTGCACCGCTCGGTGTACCAACACCGATGTGGTTATGTATGTGTTGCGTACACTAGCGACTATTTCGGTAATGGAAGTGAACGCTGTAATGAAAGCACCGACACTATGAGAAAGTCACGATTCAGCATGAAAATTATACCACGGTTTTACAGTAAACCGGCGTGAAGGAGCACTGTGCTGTGTTTCGTTGGGTGGAAGGTGGGTTTAAACGTTGGCAGCGCGTTTGTGACTTTACTGGTGTCGCGGGTGTCTATAGGCGGAGGCAATCGCTCACCATCAGGCGATCCGTATGCTCGTCTGCCACCTATCACATGAAAAGAAAGCGATTGATGACTTACGATCCACAAAGACGTTCCGGTAAGTAAACGACCTCTAAGGGTGCGTCAAGGGCCTAATTAAAGCAGACGTTACTACGGAATAGTAGTGGATACCTCTTTTTCACACGCGTTGTGTGTCTCCTTTGTTTGGACAGGTATATTCTCTCTTCTCCTTCTCTGGTGGCTTTAAATCTCTTGAACGCGCCGTGACGTCCCTAAAGGTGTATTCACATTTCCCGAATGCGCCGCGAATCTGCAACTTGCGAGCCACTCTCGAGCTACCCGTGAGCTACGTGCGTGCAGTTATTGCAATGATTTGGTGCGTCTCTTTAGTCCAACTCCTGCGATGCGCAATCAAGGCGGGCAGCTCGTGAGCGGCTCGCTAGCTGCACATTCGCGGTGTATTCGAGAGATCTGGACACACAAAAAGACTTTTTTGTAGACTCTGGTCGGAGGACGGACTGGTAGTGTGGAGGTCCCTCATGTATTCGACCGCTACTAAATCCAAGATTATCCACATGGACGTTCATATTCACATGCAAATCTCTTCGGGGTATGGATCGAGAAGCTCAGGGGACATAGTGAGTGAACCCTCCGCCTGGGGAGGGACATGAAGTAAGGTTCTTTAACCAGTACTCATGTCCCCTCCTCACTCTGGCGATGAGGGAGCGTCGCTGAGGTTTAGTCGGTATGCCTCTGGCCGGCTTCTCGTTAGGCGAAGCATTCGCCAGAGTAGAGCCCGTCTTTTTTTATTTTTATTTTATTTAAAAACATAACAAACCTCGCCGGCCCCCCTGAAGGAGGGCATGCATTAGGAAGCATTACGCTGAGTAAAAAAAGGGGATATTTAATACAGTGTTAGAGAAAAGTGTAATAGATTTTTATGGTCATATAGAAATTGCTCCGTAATTATCAGAATCACGACATCCTGTATCATGGTTCAAGCGTACCTTGCTCCGAAGCAATGGCTTTGAACACAAACGGGAATGATACGCTAAAATCATGAAGCCACTCGTATTTACTTGGCTAATACGCTAAAATCATGAAGCTATTTACTTGGCAAATATACGCTTCAGTCGCCAGTGTGCGTTTCAGAGTGTTTACACCTCGTGATTTCATGAAGATCTGTTTGTTCAGATCGGACGTGCTGCTAATGAGGAATTAGGCAACGTTGTTAATGATTCTTCATGATTACCGACAAACAGGCAGGATTAACTGCAATACTTGTACAGGAATAAGTGTAGGCTTTTACTGGAATAAGTGTTGTATGAGATTGCCTTGGTGGCGCAGTGGTTAGTGGGTCGCACTTTAAAGTGACGGCTGCGCAAGAGATCCCCGGGCCTGGCCAAAAAATTTTACCTAAGTTTTCGGTATGATATTCTTAGTGTTAGCCCGGAGTCTGGAAGTTGGCGGTCTTGTACACCCGTGCCTCGGAAAGCACGTTAAGCCGTTGGTCCTGCGCCCGATCCCTCATCGGTCGTGTCACGATTTTGTCCCATCCCCACGTCCCACGTCCCACCGGAATACGAGGGTAATGGAATCCTTCCACCAGCCCATGGTCCTTCCTACCGTCTCGGCATACGGACCGAATCTTGGGAGACGCTCACCAGGTACTTGCTAAGGGCTCTTTCCCCGGTGCGTTACTTCACTCCCTACAAAGGGTGTATCTGTGTCCCATCGCAATGTCACTTCTCCCCAAATGGGGCGTGAAACACCACAACACAAGCGACTCGCGCTCGGGCAGTTCCACATCAATCAAACTCCTTCCTAATGTTAAGCCTTTTGTGTGCAAACGCACGCAACCGTCGAAAACCTTCTGCAGAGTTGACCATCTCTTGATGGTATACTGGTCCTATCTCGTTCATGTTCCAGTCATTCAGCATCAAGAGCAGCAACAGATGCTGAATGACCGGAATACGAGGGTAAAGAAATATAGAGTGCACTTGTGTTTGCGCACACTCTTGAGCACTATAGTATATTCTGCGTACGAGTGTGATCATTATGATCGGCCGCCGTAGCCGTAAGTGTTGTATGCACAAAACAAACGAGTATTGTGTATAAGAAATCAATCAGAAAGATGTGTCTGCTGCTGTGGGTTGTGTGGAAGCAAGTGCTATGGATGGTGGCCATTGAAGAACATTTAAAAACAGTCCGCTACACAACCTATAGTGCCGCTTATCTTCGCACCGCTATTTTTTCTAGCACATCGCTGGTGGAATTGTACCCTAAGGAAACCTAAATGTTTCTTCTTCCTTGCTCTATACCACATTAGGTGTGGTTGGGTCTTGGAGCCAGGATCGTCTGTCCAGACTTGTCGGGTCAGGCAGGTTTTCTTTCAACAAAAGTCTCGTCCATCCACCATGTCGACGGGCGTCCTCTGCCTCTCTTCTTCTCCAACAGGTTTAGAGCTCTCATGACCAAGTACTGATCATCTCTACGCATAACACCGTACCACCGCAGACGGCTTTCGGTAAGCTTCTCATGTATTTGTGCTATTTTGAGGCTGCCACGGATGTATTCCTTGAAAAAGTTTATAAAAAATCATAAAATATTAAACTAAGCAGCAAGGTTAAAAATGTTTTTGATTTATACTATGACTATAAATACCCAGCTACCGCCCCGGCTTCAAATTAGTTTCTCAGTATAAACTTGATAATAAAAACCGGCCAAGTGTGAGTCGGACTCGTCCATGAAGGGTTCCGTAGCAGCAAGTAAGACAATTATGGAATGTAAATTGCGGTTTACGGTTTATAACGTATTAAAAAAAACTACTTACTAGATCTAGTTTAAACCAATTTTCGTTGTTAGTTTTTTTTTTATGTAATAGGTAGGCAGACGAACAGACGGATCACCTGATGGTAAACAATTGCCGCCGCCCATGGACACCCGCGACACCAGTGGAGTCACAAGTGCGCTGCCAACCTTTAAACCCCCCTATCCCCAGGATTGGGCCTCCGGTACCCTCACTCACGCAGCGAAACACAGCAGCAGTGCTGCTTCACGCCGGTTTTCTGTGAGGCCGTTGTATCATTCCGGTGGAGCCGGCCCATTCATGCCGAAGCTTGGCTCTCCTACGGTGAGTAGTTTTCATGATTTTGTACATTTTTTTTTATTTTAGCTTTATAATTCATTTATTATAACAGTTAGATGGGGGGGGACATACAATTTACCACTTTGGGAGCGTCTCTTGCGCACAGTATTGTGTTAAGAAAAAAATTATGTAAAAAACCTCAACATCATTTTAAAGACCTATCCATAGATACCCCCCACACGTAGGTTTGATGAAAAAAAAAATTTGAGTTTCAGTTTCAAGTATGGAGACTGAGGAGGAGTGTAAAAATCGTAATGCGGTTAACAAAATACATCTATTTACCAAGTTTAAATAGTATAGTTCTTATAGTTTCGGAGAGAAGTGGCTGTGACATACGGACGGACGGACAGACATGACGAATCTATAACGGTTCCGTTTTTGCAATTTGGCTACGGAACCCTAAAAATCATGGAATGAACCTACGCAAAACTCCGTTTTTAATTGCACTACCATCGCTCAGAAGAAATATAATAACTTTCACCTATAAAAACTTCCCAACTGGAAAAAGGTGCTTATCTTTACGAGATAGTAAATCGAGATCCGAGTGCATCATAAAACAAGGCCATTGAGAAGTTCCAAGGGTTATCGTATCGACTCTCGGTCCTCATGAATTTGGTATAAGTTGATCTTCAAGTAAAAATGGAAAAAGTTTACCCTTTATTTCGCAGTACGAGTACTCATCATATCCTAGCGCTGGCATGTAACGGTAGATCTTTTTTTTTATTTTAATGAACGGACTCACTTTCATCATCGTCATCAGCCCATTTAATGCAGCTGGTGTAATTAGAAAGAAAGAAAGAAAGAAAGAAAATATTTATTATTATAGACATCACAGCACAAAACATATAGCAATTATAAACAGAACACAATTTGGCACAAACAGAAAACAAAACATAGAACATTTAAAAATACATAAAAATAAAACAAAAGAAAAAAAAAGACAAAACTATATTCAATCATGTCCAGACAGTGCCAAATGAATATTATGGTGTGTTATGACGTCTAGTATAAATGGCCCTCACTCAGCTTATGTCACAGCCCAGACAAAGGCCATGACGCTGGTTTTCAGTGAGACCAGCTGAATGAGTGCCACGGACGCTTGTCTAGTGTATTTTGTGTACCTAACGTGTATGTGTAATGTGGGTATATATATCTACTAAGAAAAAAATATCAAATAATAATGAGATACGTACTATTAAATTATTATAATGAATAAATAGGAGTGTGGGTATCTATAGTTTAAATATAAAATTATTACGGCTAACAAATCAAAACAACTTCTAGCGCGCGCTACATACAGTTATTATGCACCTATAATTAAGTACCTATATCGACCCATGGCTACCGGACGAGGCATTGATGATGAACGCGGGATCAGTCTGCACTGCAACTGGATGCGCAATGGTCGCCCAACCCATAGGAACAACCACCAATAGCATTCAATGAAATAAAATAGAACGAAATGAATATTATGAAACTGTAATTATGTAATGCCTAAGGGATCGCACCTTTACAAAACGACCATTTACGTCAAAGATCTTGAGCAATAGTTACGGGGGATGAAAATGGCCATACAGGAGGTCTATTTCGGATCTGATCATGCACCTGTACGCCCCGTTGGTCTAGCGGTTTAAGTACCGGGACGTGATTCGGGGTCTTGGGTTCGATTCCCGGGTTGAGCGAAAAGTATGTTTCGAATTCTTCGAACATAGCTCGGGTTTGTGATCATCATTATCATCATCATCAGCCCATTTAAGTCCCCACTGCTGGGGCACGGGCCTCCCTCAATCGCATGAGGGGTTGCCATACTCACCACGCTTGGCAGACGGGTTGGCGAGGGTTTAGATATAAATGCAAAGTTTTCCTTCTCTGAGTGCTGATGATTATGCCAGCAGCTTTACCTTAGTCGCCTTTTACGACACCTCGGTAAGAGTGAGGGTGGCCTATTCTACTCTGCCGGGACCACACGGCTGACACACTCACTTTCATAAATGTCACTAATATATGTCCTTATAGCCTTAAAGCCCACGACGGCCATACTTCCGTAATCCACACTTCCACAGAGTTCTTACTTTTACTAGGTTTTACACTCCTGTATCAACGATGTAATATATGCCGTGTGTCGCTGGGGTCCTGGTGGCCTGTGATACGGGTTTTTACCAAAATCCTAACTCAGGCGCCATTCCTCCGCGGGATCCCTTTAATTGGCATAATGTGTTTATTTATTCTTCATTGCACAAGAAAATAAAGTACAATTGGCGGACTTAATGCTATACAGCATTCTCTACCAGTCAACCATTAGGCGATGCAGAAATATGTATGACAGCTAAATAAATTTATATCCATAAACATACATGTGAGTAATATATAATATGACTAAATATACATACATTCCTATATAATACAATAAACCTACTTATACTACAATTAACTCATAAAAAAAACATTAAAAAAACAGAAACGACGAATACCGGCTAACCTACATGTGTTTTGTCCTAAAATGGATTGGCATAATGAAATTGGCATAACTTTTTTAGCATAATATTAATTTGGCCGAATTTGGTTTTAGCATAATATGTACTGTGGCATAATTATTATTTACCATAATGCATTTATTATTTTGACTGACCGGATGGCGCAATTGGTAGTGACCCTGCCTCTTGCGCCAAAAGTCGTGGGTTCGATCCCCACCCTGGACAAACATTCGTGCGATGAACACTTGTGTTTGTTCAGTGTCTGGATGTAAAATATGTATTTAAGTATATATTTGTGTTCCTCTGTTGTCTGATATCTGTAACACAAGTGCTTAAGCTACTTAGTACGGAATCAGGTCAACGTATGAGATGTTGTGAGAATTATTATTATTAATATTATTATTTCCTATATTATATAGAGTAAAAGTAGGTTTAGGTGCGGTGGGGGTGGCCCTTGGGCCACCCGTAAACCGCTTTTTAATGACTTATGGTTAATTAATTTATGCTTAATCATGTTTATGCTTATTAGTATTCTGCGAAATTATCATTAGTAGTAATTACATTATGTTAACTTATTTTATGCTTAAAATGTTTATGCGTCTTGACAATGAACCTTCCTCCGCACACAAGCATAACACTAAGACCTACAATGTAAAATAGTTAAGAACTTCTTTTATCAACCTACCTAATGATGAAGTGTGTGAGAGAAATAAACAAAGTTTCTCTACGCATGTCTCCAAAATATGTTATGAACTGTCATTGATATATAGAGATTGGGTTGTGGTAACTATACCAGTTATCTTAATCTAAAGTTACTGATAAATGTGGAACATACAGGTTTAATGGTTGGCAGCGCACTTGTGACTCCACTGGCGTCCATGGGCGGCGGCTATCGCTTACCATCAGGTGATCCGTCTGCTTATGTGCCATCTATCACAAAAAATACGACATTCTGTAGGTACGAATCTAAGCACGTCCCCACGTGTGTGGTTACGAAAACATTAAGGCGACGGGTAGCCCTAACTAGCGACACCAATCGATTTAAATTGTTAGCTACTAAGCCGGATCTATTTTAAACAATTTCAGGATTACAACCTCTCGGCAAACACTTATAATATTTTTTATATAACTTTGCACAAATGTTGGATCCGTTTTTGTACGCAAAAAGCTGATTCACGCGAAAAGTGGTCGCTTTTGGCGTGAATTAATTTTTCGCATACGCGTTGGACCCAACATTTGTACACGGTTATTTAATAAATAGTATACGTGTTTGCATAGAGGTTGTAACCCCCGAAATTGTTTAAAATAGATCCAGTTTAGTAGCTAAAAATTAAAATCGATTGTGTGCCCTACATGTCACCATAAAAACTTCTAAATGCTATTCTCAACTTATTGGTGAAATTTGATGAAAAAAACCACAGTTTGTAGTAGGTAACAATTACCCACTACTCTGTGTAAAGCAATAAAATTTTCCAAAAGTAAATCTCTTGTTTTTCGTTCTAAAACGAACACTATAACTTGTTTTAAAATGGCAAACATTTTTATTGTTAGTTTGTAAAATTATTCAATTTGTTCAAAGTCAAACACTTCGTTTCTAGTTCATCATCAAATACTTTATTGAGTGCCTATTCAATGTTTGTTTTGGATGGCTATTTGATTAGTAGATAGTTCGCGCCAGTCAAATAAAAGCTTCCAATTTTGATTAAAAGTTAGTCGCAACTATATTCATCCAAAAAATGATCAAATGCGCAACGCTGGTGTTCTAATAAATAAATATATAAATATTTCACAACATCACATACATTGATCCGACTCCGACATAGGTAGCTCAAGCACCTGTGTTACGGATATCAGAATCAACAGTGGGATTACAAATATATACATATAACACTTTTCTTTTGTAAATACATACTTATACAAAGTACACACCCAGACCAATACTAACATACATGTTCATGCACACAAATGTTTGTACTGTGCGGGGATCGAACCCGCAACCCTTGCACCAGTGGCAGCATTCACTACCACTGATTCAAACGGGTCGTCTATTAAAGTAATGTCGTATTGTTTTTATTCTAACTGCATTAAATCCATACTAATATACATATTACTAGACTGCGCTCGCGGCGTCACTCACATGGTTTTAGTCTTGAAACTTCAAACCCGCGCAAACCCTTCAGGGGTTGAAATATAAAAAAGCACTTTTTTATTCAAAACCCGTGCCGAAACATATCAATTTTAAGTTTCTTTATTTACTAATTAGCAAACCCCCATACTGCATTTCAACCCCTATTTCACCCCTTCAAAGGACGATAATCCAAAAACGTCGAAGTGAATTTCTGTCTATTTCACATTATAAATATACATTTTCACATTCCTAACATCAAAAATGACGGACTATCATACAAACTTCATTCCCTTTTTTCACTCCCTTATGGGTTGAATTTACATAAATTTTAAAACAAATTGTTTTTGATTAAATATTAGGAGCCTAACAATATTCTTACATTAAAATTGCTAAACCCCCGTACCGCGTTTCTCCCCCTATTTAACTCCTTGTAAGGGTGATTTTCCAAAAAAAACTTTTGATGAATTATTTCTCATTTCCAATTTATCTATTAACCTAAATACAAATTTTCACATTCGTAATATCAGAGATGGATTTCATAAAAATTTCAAACCCGCTGTCAAAGCGCGTGTGTGTGCGTGTGTGTGTGTGCGTCTGTGTGTGTGAATATAAGTACGTGCAAATATTTTTAAGAGACTGCCACTAAAATACTCTCAGTCTTATTATAATCAAGAGATTTCAGCCATGCGGTGACCAATTTTTTGCATTTGAATCTCGCCATCGGATATATGTATTTTATTTATTTTGTTTTATAGATAAGCCCCTAGAAACGCATAAAATCGTTTAGCAAACTGTGTTGAGATAGGTGGTAGACGAGCAGACAAATCACCTGCTGGTAAGCGATTGCCACCGCCCATGGATACCCGCAACACCAGTGGAGACACAAGAACATTGCTAACCTTTAAAGCCCCATCCCACGGTTTGGCCTCCGGCGCCCTCACTCACTCGTCGTAACACGGCGCTGGCCCTATTTCACATACAGCACAATAAAAAGATTAATCTCTTGCAACATAAATACACGAGAAAGTAATAAAAACATCCTTCTGTTGAGCAGTAAAATTGATCTGAATGTATATTACCACGGGAAGATTTATTTTCCTACCTTATTATAATTACCCACTTCAGTGTGTCACGCAGAAACCAGGGGAATTGTAGGTGTCTTGAGGAAGGTTTGTGGGGTGAACTATGGGTGATAAGCGGGTGAAAGTCAACATTTGTTAGTATACATATATATTTATATACATTCTCGTATTGTTTATAGTCTTCTGGTCTCCGCTTTCCCCGCATCATTATCCTTTCTCTATGACCCAAAGGTTGACTGGTAAAGAATGCCTCTTGGCATTAAGTGATATTATTGTGACAAAGTACTTTAATGCATACATATTTGTACAGCTATCTGTACCCTTTTCAACAAAAAAAGAGCTATCCAAATATAGTTCTGACGAAATGTATGCTTAATTATACATATCAAATATTTACAAGTCGAATAGAGATTATCTCCTTTGTTTTTGCCGGTTAAAAAATATTAGCTGCGCCACAGTTTAGCGGTTTCTCATAAGTAGCCTATGAGTCAATCCATCTTGGGCCGGCGGAACTTCTAAAGACCACCTGCAGCACATTTCAAATTAAATAAAAAAAAATTGGCCGATTGGCGCGTGAAAATGTAACAAATATACTCACCAACTTTCGTCTTTTTAACCTCCTGAAGTCTCAGTCCGCTCGTGACCACGGCTTTCACACGTCGAGCCAAATATGTGAGTACACAATGTTGTTTCACATAATAGATAGATAGATATATAGATACACTTTATTGCACAAAATTTACAGATCTTAGCCTAAGTTATTATATTAAAACAATGTAGGCGGTCTTATCGCTAATAGCGATCTCTTCCAGACAACCTTAGGGTAGAGGAAAAGTATAGCGAATTAAGAAAAGGGGTAAGGCAGTGCAAGTCAGAAAAAGAGAAAAAAAAAGACATTGTATAAATACGAGTATGGTATATACATACATACATTATATTAAATAAATATATACTAGCTATAAATACTAATACATACTAGTACATTACAAAACAAATAAACATACATACTAACAGTTTATTGGATTGATAGATACGTAACCAGGGAAATAGGAGACAATGAAAGGAAATACAAATAATAAATAGCGTGTTAATCCCCGTATTGACACATTAAAAAATCAAATCTTATTTGTTGGCTTTAAAACAGACTTGGGTCTTGTTTCAGCCTATAAACTGTCCTACTTGAAGTGAAACACAAGCTAGCGAGTTGAGAACTGTTTATTTGACTTATGTGGGTATACAGTGAAATCACAATATCAAGTCACCGACATAACTAAATGTTAAATATACTACATCTTTCTCCTCATAATAATATACAGACCGGTATATTTCTTTACACTATTTATTTTCTAGTTGCATACACCTAAGATACCCTTAACGCTAAATTTCCCATTACCACTTACTTACTAAGAGTTAAACTTAATGTCTAGCATTAACATCTAACCAGCTAATCTGTAACATTACCCTAAACAGCTAATCTGTAACATTACCCTGTCTCTTTGCAATTTTTTTTCTATTAGTTACAAATTGGGACTCGTCGGGCCCAGGTAGTATAAATGTATGCTTAGATCCACAAGGCTTATTCAGCGGTGGCGATAGCTGCGCCGCGCCTCCCGGCGCATCCTGCAAACTTGACGTGTTTGTGCAGGCTGATTGCCTGCTAATGATGTGCCGGCGATTACGCCTGTACTTACGTCCCACTGCATCTTTTAGTATGTAAGATCTCGGCTCTTTGGCTTTCTCCACTACAGTCATCTGACGGCGCTTACTACCATCAGCCACGATGACCTTGTCTTGATCCTGCAACTTCGGTAAGTCCCTAGACCGCGCCTGTTTATCATAAACTTGTTTTTGTCTCATTTGTCGATAAACTAATTTATTATAATTGCTTTTGTTATCAACTTTTTCGGCTAATAACGAATCGTGAACTGGAAGGCGTGTGCTTAAACGTCTTCCCATTAATATTTGGGCGGGGGAGTCGATGTTGTCTCGAGGAGTAGTTCTGAAGTTTAATAACCCTATTTGATAGTCTTGTCCAGACTCTAAACATTTCTTCAGTAAGGTTTTGATAGTTCTTACAGCTCGTTCGCTCTTACCATTAGATTGTGCGTACAGCGGGGAAGAGGTGATATGAGTAATTTCCCATTCTTGAAGAAACTGTAAGAATTCTCTGGAACTATATGCTGGCCCATTATCAGTGACTAGCGTCTTTGGTATACCATGTCTGCAAAACTGTTCTTTCATTGCTCGAATCACTGATTTGCTCCTAATCGAATTTATTTCATTTACTTCAATGTAATTTGAGAAGTAGTCAACTATAATCAGATAGTACTTGCGTCTATATTCAAAAATATCAGAGCCCACCTTAACCACCGGCGTGCCCAAGGGCGTAGTCCTGTCGCACCGGAACATGATCGCCACGCTGAAGGCCTTCGCCGACGCCGTCGACATCCGCGACGACGACATGCTCATGGGCTTCCTGCCGCTGGCGCACGTGTTCGAGCTACTGGCCGAGAGCCTGTGCATCATTGCGGGTGTCCCCATCGGGTACTCGACGCCGCTGACGATGCTGGACACGTCGAACAAGATCATGAAGGGCACCAAGGGAGATGCCACTATCCTCAAACCCACCTGCATCACCACTGTACCGCTGATAATGGACCGCATCAGCAAGGGCATCACGGACAAGGTGTCGAAGAGCGGCGAGTTCGCGTCGGCGTTCTTCAAGTGGGCCTACACGTACAAGCAGGCCTGGATGCGCCGCGGCTACGACACGCCCGTGCTCAACCGACTCATGTTCAGCAAGATCCGCGGGCTGCTGGGCGGGCGCCTGCGCCTCATGCTGAGCGGCGGCGCGCCGCTGTCGCCCGACACGCACGCGCAGCTGCGCATCTGCCTGTGCGCCGACGTCGTCACGGGCTACGGGCTCACCGAGACCACCTCCTGCGCCACCGTCATGGACCACTGGGACAGATCGACGGGCCGCGTCGGCGCCCCCACCACGGGCACGGACATCAAGCTCATCAACTGGGAGGAGGGCAACTACCGCGTCACCAACACCCCCTTCCCCCAGGGCGAGATCGTGATCGGCGGCGACTCTGTGGCCACCTGTGTCAAGCGAGTTGAGAACTGTTTATTTGACTTATGTGGGTATACAGTGAAATCACAATATCAAGTCACCGACATAACTAAATGTTAAATATACTACACTACTGCAAGGCAAATACCTCTATTATAGAAATCAAGTTATCGCTACTATAATGGGACATTGGCCGGACGCGGATTGGTGATCACAAACCCGAGCTATGTTCAAAAAATGTGAGACACACTTTGCGCTCGACCCGGGAATCGAACCCAGGACCCCAAGATCACAAGGGCGTCTTTGGGTCTTATTGCCATATGATTAATGTAATAATTGCATTGTTCTGACGACCCGTTTGGAACAGTGGTAGTAAACGCTGCCTCTGGTGCAAGGGTTGCGGGTTCGATCCCCGCACAGTACAAACATTTGTGTGCATGAACATATCTGTTTGTATTGGTCTGGGCGTTATTTATGTATTATAAGTATGTATTTACAAAAGAAAAGTATTATATGTATATATTTGTAATCCCACTGTTGATTTTGATATCCGTAACACAGGTGCTTGAGCTACCTATCTCGGAGTCAGATCAATGTATGTGATGTTGTGAAATATTTATTTATGTATTGCACTTTTTTGGGATTCGATCCAAAGGCAAATTAAAACATAAAGTCTGTTTTAGTTAAACTTCTTTCGAATGTCTTTTGCAAAGTTTATTTATTTCAACAGGTGTAATTGTAGATTTGATTAGCTTATCAATTACGCCACACATTTTAATCACTCCACAGGATCGTAAAATTTTTATTACATATTCCTACAATAGGGTGCCTATAAAATATATTCTTTCGTTAACGCTGACTTTTATTAATGCGCTAATTTTATGATTTTTCGTACCTAGGGAGACACCCTTTCCCATTAAAATTAAATTAAATGATTTTTCAAAAAGACATTTTATACGTACTTTTTAGTATCTAGTCACAAAACTGCACCTTAATTTATTTATTGAAATGCGGTATATAACGGCCTCACTCAGAGACGTCATTTAAGCTAATGTTCATTAACTTTAGTATCGCTAGTCTTTACGCGTATCAAAATAAGTGTCAATATTTTTTCTTAAGTAGCCAACTAAGTTAATCATCGTGTTACTCTGAGTGTGGCAGTATGTTACAATTAGAACTGACTGGCAAACTGGCTGGTTTGGTTACATGGGCCCTGAAAGGGTATAGCAACTAACATAATAGGTATGTACCTATAATATGGATGGCATGAATAGATTGCAATGAATGTTTATTCAACAACAACCGTGTGTGTGTGTGTGTGTGTGTGTGTGTGTGTGTGTGTGTGTGTGTGTGTGTGTGTGTGTGTGTGTGTGTGTGTGTGTGTGTGTGTGTGTGTGTGTGTGTGTGTGTGTGAGTGTGTGTGTGTGTGTGTGTGTGTGTATGTGTGCGCGTGTGTGTGTGCGTGTGTGTGCGTGTGTGTGTACGTGCGTGTGAGAGAGAGTATGTGTATGATGGATCACCATCATTATAGTCTAAGATTTTTAACCAAGTGCTAAGTTTAATTTTACATTCTCTAGATGATAATGAATGTATTAAGATGATTCTATTTATTTTCTTGCAAATTTGTGACGATAAGTATTTATATTGGTGCTGAGCAAAACGTGTGTGTGTGTGTAGATGTAACAGGCGCTACCTTATTCTTACGTCTTCTATGCTCTTTAACCGGGTGGATTTCTTACGGTAAGCAAGTCAGCCGTTTTGTATAATATAAAATGTAAATGTATGGCTTCTGTGTATGTAAGTAGCCATCCGATAGGTAACTATTATGATAATGTATATTAATGTGCACCAATACACACGAACAATATTTCTTTTTGATATGGCTCTACCCGAAGATAATTTGCCAATGTCAAGTAACTTTTGAGAATAAGTAAGTAGTCAACAGTCGAAGTCAGTCAAAGTCCCAGTCGCTCAATGAAACGCCGGTGTTTTTACGTTTTATCAACCTACAGATTCAGCGGATATCTCTCTAAAAGCAATCGCGGGTTTTAAGACTCTATTAGGTCTAAGTAAGTTGTCACTAGACAACTCATTCGACACATAATAGCAGTGTTAAAAGCGATACAATCCAACGATTCTTATTATTAGGATCACTTTTTGACACTTCACTGCATAAATAAACACCAAATTTGTACACTAAAACCACTAGACACTAATTTAAATCCTTTGAATTGCATCAGCCCCCGCGGCTTGCTTTAGCCCTACCCATGAACAATCTAGTTAATAACAGAACAATCATCAGCAACCCACACTCGTCCACTGCTGGACATAGGTCTCCCCTAATGCACGCCACTATTCCCGATTTTCGGCCACTCTCATCCAGCCCACACCAGCCAGCCTTCGAATGTCATCATCCCATCTTGTCGCAGGGCGTCCTACACTACGCTTACCGAGTCGCGGTCTCCAACCAAGGACTTTACGGCTCCAACGGCTGTCAGTTCTGCGGCTAATATGACCAGCCCACTGCCACTTCAGTTTGCTAATTCGGTGGGCTATGTCGGTGACTCTGGTTCTCTGTCGGATTACATCATTTCTGATGCGGTCCTTCAGATATACTCCGAGCCCTTTCCATAGCTCTTTCAGCGACTTTGAACCGGTGGACTAGTCCAGCCGTGAGTGTCCACGTCTCGGCAACAAACAAGAACAGAACAATGTCTTTCTCGAATTACCCAAGATTCGTAGCTACAAAATTTGTTCTCGTAGCACCGTAGCATGCCTCGTAGCGTAACTACTACGAAGAACGCTCTGTGTAGCAAGAATGTGGATATTGGAAATATCTGAACTGACAATGTCCTAAGTAAGGCAATATACTATGTACAAGAATTCTACACCTTTGTTTGTACGAGACAAATTTCGTATTGCATGGATAAATCAAGTTAACTATCGTACGATTTAGAGGAGAGACCATACAGCATGAAATAAAATCCCTTTTAAGTATTTTAAATGTATCATTTTTTATGTGACAGGTGGCAGACGAGCAGACTGATCACCTGATGGTAAGCAATTCCCGCCGCCCATGGACACCCGCGAGACCAGTGGAATCACAAGTGCGCTGCCAACCTTTAAACCCCCCTTTTTCCGGATTGGGCTTCCGGTACGCTCACTCATTCATTCACGTCGGTTTTCTGTGAGGCCGTGGTATCACTTCGGTCGAGCTGGCCCATTCATGCCGAAGCGTGGCTCTCCCAGGGTCAAATCGTATTGATTTTTTAGGGTTTGCTCCTACCTTAATGAACACATGCTGAGTATGTGCCTTTTCGGTGTTTTACTGTGTGACATTACACTACACATTTTTTAAATTTTGACTGACCGGATGGCGCAATTGGTAGTGACCCTGCCTCTTACGCCAAAGGTCGTGGGTTCGTTCCCCACCCTGGACAAACATTCGTGCGATGAACACTTGTGTTTGTTCAGTGTCTGGGTGTAATATATGTATTTAAGTATATATTTGTGTTCCTCTGTTGTCTGATATCTGTAACACAAGTGCTTAAGCTACTTAGTACGGAATCAGGTCAACCAATGAGATGTTGTGAGAATTATTATTATAATGTTCAGAATCAGAATCAGAATCAGAATACTTTATTTGCATAATTTCAGGTACATAATGTGATGTTACAATGTTATTTGATATCACTGAAGTTTGCTTAAGTTAAGAAGCGTGCAAATATTTAATAACGGTATACATTAAAATAACAATTCAATGTCACTTAAAAATAACAATGATATAAAAACTATGTCAGTAATAAATAATTAATATCTACTCTATTGCTTCATAATAATTCATTCAAATAATGGGATTGATAAATTAATGTCACTTATTTTTAAAATCTAAATCAAAATATTCAGTCAGTAAATAATTAATATCTACTCTATTATATTAATAATAATTCATTCAAATAATGGGATTGATAAATTAATGTCACTTATTTTTAAAATCTAAATCAAAATATTCAGTCAGGGAGTAAAAAGACCTTTCCACAAGCTACGTATGTAGTTTGCTATAGAAGTGAGCGTTATTGTTATACAAAGAATAACAATATAAAAAATAAGGTCCTTTTTTTCGGTATCTCATTAAGTATCGAGTTGAAATTTAAACCGTATTATATAATCTACGGTTTCCTGAAGTCGTTTGTCCAATCAGCAAGTTTTTTGCTGATTGGACGAACGACAGTCCAAAAAGAATTTTCTTAGAAGCTAGGCTCTTTCTAAGTCAACATTATGATGCTATCATCATTCACTATCAATATCATACACAATCACTATTTAATTCACCCAGTAAGTTTGAAACAAATCACATTTCAAAATAATACCCCTTATCTGGCACTATAACCCGACCACTTCAATTCTGTCACCTAGCGGTTCAACTCTTAGCACCTTTTACCCGCAATTAACTTCAACCCTAACGCGCCCGGTCTAAATGACTAATGTGACCGCGGCCTAATTGACCTATGTTGAAGGTTAAATGCGGGCCGGGAAGTTTTCAAAAGAGTTTTTGATGTTTTGGCTTAAAAATGTTAATTGGGTAATTGTTGAGGTTGTTGTTGAGGTGTCGTAAAAGGTGGCTAAGGTAAAGCTGCTGGCATGATCATCAGCACCCAGAGAAGGAAAACTCTGCATTTATATCAAAACCCTCGCCAACCCGTCTGCCAAGCGTAGTGAGTATGGCAATTACCCCTCATGTGAGGACTTAAATGGGCTGATGATGATGATGCCATCATTGATTGGGTAATTGTTGTTCTTTTGGTTTTGTTGGAGCTCCCATACTAATTGCATCAATCAACTAATTACTTTTGTATTGGAAACAGTATTGTTTGATTAGAAGCGTCTAATTTAAAAAAAAATCTCTCTGATTTCGCGGATGTTAATGGGCGGCGATGATTGCTTTCCATCAAGTGACTCGCTTGCTCGTTTGTCGCCTCTAGCATAAAAAAACCGAATCCTTATATTTACTAGCAAAAAGATCATCAAATAAATAACAAATAAATAGAAAGAAAGAAAAATTTATTATTTTGGACATCACAACACTACATACGAGTACAACATTAGTTACAAAAGAACAAACAAAGAAAAAGAAAAACAAAATAGATATAGAAAATAAAAACAAAACAAAACAAAGGAAAAACAAAATAATGAGTACTAATAACCAGGCAGTGCAAATAGTATATTGTGTGTTGTGACCTCCAACATAAATGGCCCCCACTCAGCCTATGTCATGACCCTGAAAAAGGTCATGACGCTGATTTTCAGTAGGGCCAGCTGAGTGAGTGCCACGGACGTCAGCCTTGTGTACCTAGTGTGTATATATATATGTGTTGGAAAGTACTAATGTAGTTGTGAAAATATAAATAAATAAATAATGAACGAAATAAAAAAAAATCATATAAGAATAAATGTGAGTAATGTTTATATGGGTAAAAAACAACCGGCTTCGGCTAGCACGCACGCAGTCGTTTATGTACACCCAGGCACACAACAAATGCACCTATAGATTTATCGACGCAAGGCCGTGCCGGGGTTGGGTGCATTCGCATCAGTCAGCAATTCAGCACTTCAGCGGCCGCCCGCGTATACTCATAGGCGAGATAAATTGAGATAACATCACATACATTGGCCCGGTCCCAAACTAAGGCCGGCAACACATTAGCGATCTTACAGGGAGGACATACTTCTGTGAGTCTCTTATACTGTCAAAGCTCAATTACGTAGATACGGTCATTGGAGGTTGCATCCTGGCACGTACGAAGAAACTAATTCAGAGAGTCCAAAACGCATGTGCACGTTTTTGTTTTTTGATACCTCGCAGAAGCCATGTCACCCCCTATCTAAATAGGAATAGATTGCTAAATATGCAATCGAGACGCTCACTCCACTTTGCCTGTCTTCTTTTTGGCGTCATTAAAAAAAGAAGTCCTCCTTACTTATATGACAAGCTGAATTTTTCGTCACGCCCTACTAGAGCGGCACATCGACTGGCTCATGCTCGACACAGTACGGCTGCATTTCGTGGCAGTTTTCGCTACTCTGCCACGAAGTGCTGAATAATATACCACCGCCAATAAGGAACTCAGTCTCAATTTATACGTTTAGGTCTAAGTATAGATTATATTTGTTAGATAGTCAGTTTATCCAGCAAGCGTGATAAATAAATAAATAAATGTAAAATAACAAGTAATAAATGTATATGTAAGTCTAGAACAAAGAAAATGAAATGAATGGGTTGGTCGCCTTAATATTTTGTAGTTTGGTATGATATGTATATTTAATTTTATTTGAAACTTTGGTTGCATGGCCGTCACCTCTTGCCAGAGCCTCGCTCTTCTCTACCATGGCGACCACTGAAAACCAGCGTCGTGGCGATAACTATCACCACGGCACATGCTGAGTGGAAGCCTATTTGGCACACTATTTTAATTCTAATTTTAGTTTTTTAGTTATTTTAAGTTTGAATTGTAATATCTTTTGTGTCAAATAAATGTTTTTTCTTTCTTCATCTCTGTGATGCTGTTCGATGTTTATGGGTGGCCTTTATTTGTTTCCATCAGGTGATGAATAGGTGGTAGGTGCCCAGGTAGAAATAATAATTAACTTCCTTTACAAATTTGATTTATTAATTACTAATCAAAAGACCATCTAGCTCTTGATGCGTACAGGAGAATATGATGTGAAAAAAGGTTTTTATTTATTTAGATCTTAGACAGATGGCGCTGTATCGATTACAAATGAGAGTGCTAAGATTTTGATAATTAATTATGGCGGCGTTATACAGATAGCGCTGTTAACAAGTATTTCGCTGTTTAACATCAGGTGACTCGCTTGCTCGTTTGTTCGCTTTTAGCATAAAAAAAGCGTTTTCCCTTGTACTATGGATACCACGAACAACGAAGGTACCACAAAAACCCAGACCCAATACAAATATGTGTTTCACAAACAAACATTTGTGTTAAAACAAAGCAGTTCTGTTATGTTTTGATTTTGGGTCAGTTTAGCTTGCAATCACACCGTACGCTTGTTTACCATTGAAGATCTTCAATAAAAGTTAAAGTTAATATTTCATTTGGGTTCCCCGCTCATTATTTTCCATTTCAAAAACGTAATCTGAACTAATAAAAATCTACTTTTAACATTAAGACTCTTCAATATAATAAATAAATAATATGAAAATCTGTAAAGGCTTTGCCTTTGACATCGTCGAGATAATTAAAAAGCCTGCAGTAGAGAAAATAAAATTAAACGCGAACAGAACCGACGGAAAAGGATTACGGGCGTCGAGTCTGGAGGCGCTGAGAGAATTCCGATATCCGACCAATTAACGGCGTCGCTGGTGCAAAAGTACTTAAGTTCGTTAAGACTAGGGCTAAGACGCTTACATTATAAAAGTGTTAAAAAATTGATGACGATAAGAAAGCTGTTATCGTCATAAATTTTTCGTCACTAGGGAGTTATTCTTGAATTATTATTGAATTTCTGAGTAAGAACGATGGTAGCTCAGTTCTTAATAATCTAATATATTTATAAAGAGGTAATAACTTAAAAACATTCAACATTCATTTTTTCATCTCATCCTTCATCTCTGTTTAGTAATATTCCTCTTTCATTTTTAGGATACTGTAAATAGGTACTTAATTTTTTATTTTATTTTAAGATTTGTACAGTCAACTCCAAAAATATGTATACACTTTAGGACCTTGTCACAATACTTACCTATAAGAAAGTAGAGGTTTACTTTCTTATATTATATATTGTGACAACGTCCTAAAGTGTATACATATTTTTGGAGTAGACTGTATTTGACATGTAATATGCAAGTAATAAAAACATTCAACTCAAATCATCTTTATTTGCATGTGCTTATATACGGCACTTTCAATTCGTTATGCTTGCACCTTCGGGACGGCTAATCCAAACATGCACCTCTAGATTTTCAAATCTATGTGTATACTTATTTCTATCATTATCTCTGCGGTGAGATAAAATATTGTGAGGTAACCTGCACGTTTCGCATAAGTTTCTGAAACGTGTAATCATCATTCAGTTAGTCAGTTTCCGCTCGCTAAATATAATATAATGTTAAACAAAAATGATAATTTTGAAGGTAACAGTGCTGCGTGCTGACAGTTGCTTCTTTCTAATTACCAGACTCGCAAAATTTCTGAATCGTGGTTTAAGCGTACCCAGGGTTCCAAAGTGATTCTTCAAACGGTTCTCATCACATTAATGTCATCATCACAATCTCGCACATGACAACATGTAAGTCAAGTTACCTTCACCAAATAGGTCAAAATTTAGACAATTAATCTTTAGACAACATTAAGACTTAAAAAGTTCTGAAAATTCCGCCCCTTATTACAAATCGAAACAAAACTCGTGACAGCCCCTATTAACATTGCGTGTTGGAACGGGATGACATGAGATTTAGTACGGTAATAACTTTAGATCGCGATTATAATAAAAATAAACTTTTCTAGTAGTTTTCATTTCTAGATACATGTCCCATAAACAACATCAATAAGGACAACAAAACTCTTGTAAGTGGTATGAAGGGATACGATATCGAAATGCCCATCAAGTGTCGCGTGTAAGCTCCTTTTGTAAATAGATCTCGATCCACTCGGGCTAGTGATGTGCCAAACTACGTAGTGTAATAGGCGTTAAAATATCAAAATAAATATTTAAAAAATAAAACATATTTATCATATGCCTGACTACTGCGCGACTTCTTACCTTATCGAGATAATCGAAAGTACCACTTAATTCGATATCTACGATGATTACCAGACTTCCAGGATCCTAGGTCATGGTCCAAGCGCACCCAGAGCTCCGAAGCAACAGCTTTGGACGTAACTGGAAATTGACAAGCTAAGATGAGGAGATCCCACTTTATGCGAAGAGAAGACTTAAAATAAGTTGGACAAAAAATTGTCTGCCAAGGCACATCTTTGAGGAAGAGTGGTGAGAAAACTCGTAAATATAACTTGGTTGTAAATGAAAATGTCTGTGACTTGGACATCTTATATACATGAGATTACCAAGTTATCTATGCAGTTGGTGTAATTAGGTAATGCCTAAGGGATCGTACCTTTACAAGACGATCATTTACGTCAAAGATCTTGAGCAATAGTTATGGGGGATGAAAATGGCCATACAGGAGGTCTATTTCGGATCCGATCATGCACCTGTACGCCCCGTTGGTCTAGTGGTTTAAGTACCGGGCCGTGATCTCGGGGTCTTAGGTTCGATTCCCGGGTCGAGCGAAAAGTATCGAATTTTTCGAACATAGTTCGGGTTTGTGATCATCATCATCATTATCATCAGCCCATTTAAGTCCCCGCTGCTGGGGCACGGGCCTCCCTCAATCACATGAGGGGTAATTGCCATACTCACCACGCATGGCAGACGGGTTGGCGAGGGTTTTGATATAAATGCAGAGTTTTCCTTCTCTGGGTGCTGATGATCATGCCAGCAGCTTTACCTTAGTCGCCTTTTCCGACACCTCGGTAAGAGTGAGGGTGGCCTATTCTACTCTGCCGGGGACCAGGCTTTGTGATCACGGGTTTGTGATCACCAATCCGCATTTGGCAAGTGTGGTGATTGAGCCTAATCCAATCATAGTAGCGATGATTTGATTTCTATGATGGAGGCCTTAGCCCTGCAGTGGGATAATTTATAGGCTGGTACTTTACTTTACACCTGTGGATTTTTCAAGTCTATGTAATTTTCAAACGTATGTACAATTGTATAGGGTTCGGATAGTGTTACAAAGTTTTGGAACAAAATGTTGACATAATTATTCTCAACGTGTAACTACCATTTACTCTGGTCACCCTGTCTAAGGGTTGTGAAAGTCAGACGGTCATCGTACGTAAAGCAAATTGCCAAAATGCTAAAAGGCTTATAGGACTTTTTAGTTGAATAAAAATATTTTTTGAGTCTAACTTGAAGCAAATATTGTACCTATTTTAATTGCCATTTGTTTAGCCATCTAATGACCCTTATACAAAATAATAATCAAGAACCACAATAGTTAATATAGCCAGTAACTCAATATGTGCAAGAAGTACAAAATATACAGATACAGACCGCGGGTTGCCAACATTGCGAGCAGGATAACCGTAATCTCGACGTGGTTCGGCATGATACAAAGATTTTTTTTTATATATGAGAGGTAGCAGACGAGCAGACGGATCACCTGATGGTAAGCAATTCCGCCGCCCATAGACACCCGCACCACCAGTGGAGTCTCAAGGAGATATAATAGAGAGAACGTGGGCGGGAGAGACGATAAGTGCCTAACGCGTAGGTCTAAAATACAAAATAAATATACAAATCTTCTTTTAAAGTTAACAAATTTGGTGTCCCTCAGGGTAGCATTCTGGGTCCACTACTGTTCCTCTTGTATATAAATGATTTACCTAATAGTATGTCACATGAGTGTATCTTGTTTGCTGACGATACAACTATTATTATTAAAGGTGATAGAAATAAAAATATGAAAGATTATGAAAATGATATAAACTTGGCCTTGTCCGAGATATTGGATTGGCTTAGCTGCAATAACTTAAAAGTTAATATTGATAAAACAAAATATATTCAGTTTGGCAGCTATAAACAAAAAAGACAGGAACTTAGTGTTCATTATAATGACCAAGTTATAGAAGCGTCTAAAAATACAAAATTCTTGGGTATTACTTTGGATTGCTACTGCGATTGGAAACAACATATCAGTGAATTATGTTCTAAGTTAAATAAATTTGTATTTGCCCTCTATCGCATCAGCCAAATTGTTTCAAAAGAGGCTGCTCTTACCGCTTACAATGGTTACGTAAGCTCTTGTTTAAGATATGAGATTATGATATGGGGGAATTCTGTTCATAAAGATAGGATATTTATCCTACAAAAAAAATGTATCCGCGCAATATTTAGCCTTCAGCAAACTGATTCTTGTCGTCCTTTTTTTATAAACTATAATTTACTAACTTTGCCCTGTCTATACATTTTTAATGTGTGTCAATTTGTTTATCAGCACAGAAACCAATTCGAACAAAATTGTGAAGTAACCACTCGTAATCTTCGTACGATGTATAAAAATAAATTCAGAAAACCTAGATGTAAATTAACTCTTGTATCTAATAATACCTTCATTATGTGCATAAAAAATTATAATAAATTGCCAGATCATTTTAAAGAGTACACACTTTCAAAATTCAAAATTTTACTTAAGATATGGCTTGTAGAGAAATGTTTCTACAGTATTCAAGAATTTATGCAGTATAGGTAATAATTGAAAAAATGTAAATATAATAAATAAATAAGATGAACTCATTATGTACTCCGTTACTGATTTATAAAAAAATTAAAGTCTTCTCAGTTTGTGTATACACCTGAAAAGGTAGAACGAAGTGATGCCTGAAATATAATTGTAACAGCCTATGTAACCTTTG
This sequence comes from Marasmia exigua, assembly GCA_019059595.1. Taxonomy (NCBI): domain Eukaryota; kingdom Metazoa; phylum Arthropoda; class Insecta; order Lepidoptera; family Crambidae; genus Marasmia; species Marasmia exigua. The sequence continues at coordinate 798,756 of CM032467.1, forward strand.
TTCCTACACAATAAATACTTTACTTACTTACTTACTTACTTACTTACTCTTTCTGTGTCTATTTATTTTGTGCCTCAAGGGTCAACTGAATGCCAAGGTAGAGATCGAGGTGGGAGAAGTTAACCCTATCCGCGTATTCGTTGTACTCTAATGGAAGGGCTGTCATAGCACAGCCACTCCTGTTATTCAATTGCCCTAAAATGTGAACGCACTCCAAACTATTGGCGTAGGTATCGTCAAAATTTAATTTGTATTACAAATTTTAATTTGTTTGAACACCATTACTATCCTCAGCATCATCATTGTACAGCCACACATCAATTTATACAAAATTGTCTAATTCTTTCAGTCGATTTTCACCCTAATGTCAATCGCGTATGGTTCAATATCAATAGAGGACATTTGACAGATTGTGTTGACCTGATGTGTGATCACATTAAGGCGGCGCGCGTGTGACGAAATACTCTCTCGGGAGGAACTCTGTCACGAAGCTGTAGTGCGGTTTTACCCCAACTTTTTTATGTGATGGTAAGCGATTGCAGCCGCCCATAAACACACGCGACACCAGTCCAGTGACAAGTGCGCTGCCAAGCTTTTCCCCCAGATTGAGCCTCCGGTATTCATAATCATATTCTTTATTGCTTTCCATAATGTTCCAAAAGGTGGTAATAACATAGTACAGTACAATTATGGACCCTGTCGGGCACGGCATAGATAAGAGAGGGGAGGAGTCGCCTTACGCTTTCATCTACAAGAATAATTTGATTAATATTTTTTTTATTAGACAGCTAATTTTATTTAAATATATAAATTATATTTACTCTCACTCACGCAGCGAAACAGCACAGTGCTGCTGAACGCCGGTTTTCTGTGAGGCCGTGGTATCACTCTGGTCGAGCCGGCTCATCATAGGCATGAACTGTGGCTCTCCCAGGGTCACGCGAAATATCAGAATATGTGTTTCGCTGACTTTATTTATACTGTACTATAACATTTCAAGTACCATAAAAGGTTCGTTTAAAGAAGAAAACAGATTTTACGTGAATATAAAATGCAACGTTAACTGTAAAGATTTTACTTAAAATTACTGTAATTGGAAAAAACAATCAGTTAAAATAGTTTTTTATGTATAATTTAATAAGAAAGGAGACTATTCATTTGAAAATTTCATTTCCTTCCGCTGTATGAAAGAAGAAATACTTCTGACCTTTCATATCTTTTGAGCATAGCAAGCGGTAAAATAGACTGTCCAGAGTTTCTTGAACTTATAGGGCTGCGCACTAACTCGAAGTCTTTCAGAAACCCCAGCTTGCTCTTTTTACCGCACGCAAAGATTAATTATAGGCGGAACGCATTTTCCATTAGAACATGTCAACTATTTCATAATTTGGCAAAAGTAAATGTCGACATTGCCTTGTTGAACACTTCAGTTTCGAAATTGAAACATGTACTGAATGATAACTTTTTCTCAAATGTTATTTAATTTCTTTTTCCTGATAATGTCAGATGACTTGATCAATTTCAATGTTTCTTCTTCTGGGAGTGGCAAATACGTTGTTCGTTTTGTTTGTAATTTAGTAACTTTTTGTTTTTTTCTTTCTCAACATTAGGTACCCACTTGCATTTCTGTTAAACAACCTAGTGATTATCAGTGGAAACTTGTAATTGGCCCTCAATGTTTTTTTTTCTGTGACTGTATCCCTAAATCTAGCTGTAAGTTTTCCAAAAACTTGTAAAATAAAATAAAATAAGTAAAATAAAATAATTAATTAAGGCGACGGGTAGCCCTAACTAGCGACACCATTCGGTTTTAATTGTTAGCTACTAAACCGGATCTATTTTAAACAATTTTGGGTACAACCTCTCGGCAAACACTTATACTATTTATTAAATAAGCATGCACAAATGTTCGGTCCGCTTTTGTCCGCGAAAAATTGATTACCGTCAAGAGCGGCCACTTTTAGCGTGAATCAATTTTTTGCGTACTAATGTTTGGTCCGCATTTGTGCATGGTTATTTAATAAATAGTACAAGTGTTTACCGAGAGATTGTAACTTCAAAATTGTTTAAAATAGACCCGGTTGAGTAGCTAAAAATTAAAAGGATTTATTATCAAAATAGAACAATTGACTTAAACAATCGACACACTTCACATTGGCGGAATGTGTTACGTGCGGCCGTCATTGTGCGCGGGAAAAGATTTTTTTAATTTTACTTTTACTGAGCAGCCGCCTGTTTGGGATAATGTTCTACTTTACTTTTATTATTTATGGATTGGATAATGTTTGTAATTAAGGTGACGGGTAGGGCACACTAGCGACGCCATTCGATTTTAATTTTTAGCTACGAAATCGGATCTATTTTAAACAATTTCGGCGTTACAACCTCTCAGTAAACACTTATACTATTTACTACTACTTGTACGCAAAAAATTGATTCACGCTAAAAGTGGCCGCTTTTGGCGGTAATTAATTTTTCGCATACAAAAACAGACCCAACATTTGTGCATGGTTATTTAATAAATAGTATTAGTGTTTGCCGAGAGGTTGCTACCCCGAAATTGTTTAAAATAGATCCGGTTTAGTAGCTAATAATTAAAAACTAATGGTGTCGCTAGTTAGGCTACCCGTCGCCTTAAGCAAGTTTCCTTGTTTTGTATTGTGTCAAATATAGTTATTATTCATTCATTCATTGATTTAAAAAACTATAAATTCAGGACTAGTTTTACAACACAATGAAATTCCCACTTGAACCGGCAATCGTAGTTTGAGTTTATGTTCTTTCAACTCTACACATTGGTTATAAAGTCTATTTTAGGTTAATTAAAGTTGATTGGTTTTAAGCGAAGCAATATCATTGAGAAGCAGATTTAATATAGATTTGGTTATTTTGTCGTTTATTACCAGTGCTTGGGAATGACAATGTAGATGTAGGAGTTATGGGTTGAAGTTGATTACTTGTATTATTGCATGTCTCAAAAAAAAAAAAAGCTTTATTGTCAATTACAGTTACTAATTAACATAAGATTTAATAAAGTTAAAAAACATTAGTATCTATAGTTAAGGTATCTAAAGTTATCTTATTAATTGACTCAAGTGGGAATGGGAACATTGCGAGGAGATCAAACGGCCGATGGGGCAGAAACGTCCTCGAGTGGAGGCCGCGTATAGGAGGTCGAAGCCGTGGCAGGCCTCCCACAAGTTGGACCGACGATCTGGTGAAGATCGCGGGAATCCATTGGATGCGGGCGGAACAGGATCGATCTGTGTGGAGATCATTAGGGGAGGAAAATTTCCAGCAGTGGATGTTTATTGGCTGAAATGATGATGATGATTATTATTCCACCATTTGATTGGAAAGCTGCCGTGAAACATTCCATAGAATCGTGTACCTACTCTTGGACTTTGACTGACCGGCTGGTGCATTTGGTAGTGACCCTACCTCGCACGCCAAAGCTCGTGGGTTCCATTCACTTCTGTTTGTTCAGTGTCCGGGTATAATATATGTATTTAAGTAAATTGTAATTCCTCTGTTGTCTGATATCGGTAACACAAGTGCTTAAGGTGACGAGTAGGGCACTATTAGCTACGCCCATCGATTTAAATTTTTAGCTACTAAACCGGATCTATTTTAAACAATTTCGGCAAACACTTATACTATTTATTAAATAACCATGCACAAATATTGGGTCTGTTTTTGTACCCGAAAAGTTGATTCGCGCCAAAAGTGGCCGCTTTTGGCGTGAATAAACTTTTCGTGGAAACGTAACTTGCAACATTTGTGCATGGTTATTTAATAAATAGTATAATTTTTTGCCGAGGGAGTGTAACTCCGAAATTGTAAATAGATCCGGTTTAGTAGCTAAAAATTAAAATCGATTGGCGTCGGTAGTGTGCCCTACCCGTCACCTTAAGCTATTTAGTAGGGAATCAGGTCAATGTATGAGATGTTTTTAGACTTTATAATTTATTTACTCTGATTTCACGGATAATACAAAAATATCGGTAAAAAGATAAAATTAAGTCCATACGCTTTAATACGATTAAGCGTGTCACGCACATTCATCTTAGCGTGTAATTCCCGGTTGCAACCAAAGCTGTCGCTTTGGAGCCCAGGGTACGCTTAGACCATGATTTAGGATTGGGGGGGTCTAGTAATTACAATGAAGCGACTGCCGTCAGACGTTCGCAACCCTTTAACAGGGGAACCAGACCAACTGAGTCATGGTTCCACGTTTCAGAAACTTTTTTCGAAACGTGCAGGTTTCCTCACGATGTTTTCCCTCACCCCTGAGCAGATGGTAATGGTAGAATGTAGTGTCACGCAGATTACCGGTGGTAATTCGAACGCTAAAATTTACCAAGTTAAAGTATACTTGTAATATCCTACCACCGATTACGGCTACGGCGGCCAATCTCAACGATTAGCCACGTACGCAGGATATATTATAGTCCTCAAGTGTGTGCGCAAACACAAGTGCACTCTCTATTCCCTTACCCTCATATTCCGATGGGACACCAGAGTGACTCGACCGATTGGGCGCAGGATCAACGGCTTAACCTTCTTTCCGATACACGGGGGTACAAGACCGCCAACTTTCAGACTCCGGGCTGACACTAACCACCTTATTATAAATCGCGATCTAAAGTTATTACCGTACTAACGCTCATATCATCCTGTTCCAATCATCATCATCAGCCCATTTAAGTCCCCACTGCTGGGGCACGGGCCTCCCTCAATCACATGAGGGGTAATTGCCATACTCACCACGCTTGGGAAACGGGTTGGCGAGGGTTTAGATATAAATGCAGAGTTTTCCTTCTCTGGGTGCTGATGATCATGCCAGCAGCTTTACCTTAGTCGCCTTTTACGACACCTCGGTAAGAGTGAGGACCTGTTCCAATAAAAAGGGCTGACACGAATGTTGTTCGAGAACTATCCTTAGTTCGCGATTAGTAATAAGAGGGCTTGAATTTCTTACCTATACTATTCTTTGTTCAGTATAGGTACTTATATTATATTGTTCATAGACAATGGAAGGATCATCCTATTTCATCCGCGTGTGGTCATTGATTTTGGGCCTTTACTCGTTGTTTGTCCTTAATCGTAATTACCTACTTGTTAAACAGCGAAATACTTGTTAACAGCGCCATCTGTATCACGCCGCCATAATTAAGTATCAAAGATCTTAGCACTCTCATTTGTAATCGATTGAGCGCCATCTGTCTAAGATAAAAATAAATAAAAACCTTTTATATAGATCATCTTGTAATGTACGCATCAAGAGCTAGGTCGTCATTTAATTAATAAATCTAATTTGTACACAAAGGAAGTTAATTATTATTGCTACCTGGGCACACACCACCTAATCATCACTACTAGTCCTTAATTACTCGTCCTTAATCGAGTATCTTTGAACTCTCCACTATACAAATACAAAATGAAAGGAGATAATTATTTTCACATGTTGCTAACGGGAAGGAAAAAAGCCTACTTATCTTATCCCATCTTTTGGAGCACGTCAGCCCTATAGGATTCTTATACATTACATCTACCATTGAGCCATTCGAGGAAAAATAGCGTAATTAATTGATCTTTACGTTGGTTACTTTCACTTATTGGATGCTAGAGGCTTTAACCATAAACGATCAATAAACCTTTGTTAACTAAAACGGAGTTATAGAGCAGTTTTGACATTTAAAACAAAAAAAACTGGCCCACTGCGTTTCAGACTCGAACTTTTTTTTTATTTGTAAAGTAATTATTAATGCTACTACTCCATAATTTAACTGTGCCTTAATGGACAACGTTTGGAAATGTGTAGGTAGGCTTTTCAGAAAAAAATATTTTTAAATTAAAAAGTTTAATAATGACTTTTTAATATTAAAACGTCAATTCGGCCAAGTATAAAACCGGCCAAGTGCTAGTCGAACCCATGAAGGGTTTCGTAGCAGCAAGTTAGATATATGGAAGGTAAATTGCTGTTTATGGTTTATAACGTATTAAAAAAAACTACTTACTAGGTCTAGTTCAAACCAATTTTAGTTGTTAGTTTTCATAGTTTAGTTCATATATGTTTTTAATTTTATATTCTTTTATTATAGAATTTAGAGGTTAGGAGGAGGGGGAAGAGGGCGGAGGTACACATTTTACTACTTTGGGAGCGTCCTCTTGCGCAAAGTATTAAGCTTAGAAAAATATAATATTAGAAACCTCAACATCATTTTTAAAGACCTATCCATAGATACCCCACACGTACGGGTTTCGATGAAAAAAAATTTAGAGTTTCAGTTCTAAATATGGAGGATTCCCCTACATTTTTTTCTTTTCCTATTTTATGTAAAAATTGTAATGCGGTTAACAAACTTACATCTATTTACTAAGTTTCAATAAGTATAAGTTCTTTAGTTTCGGAAAAAAGTGGCTGTGACATACGGACGCACGGACAGACAGGATAGACAGACAGACATGACGAATCTATAAGGGTTCCGTTTTTGTCATTTGGCTACGGAACCCTAAAAAAGCATACAACTTTTCGAAAATAGAATAAAAACTGCTTTTTAACACCGCTTTAGTTACCTGTGGCAAAGGTTTAAAAGACATTTATGAATAAGACCCTTTTTATATATCAAATGTTTCTTTATACCTAGTATTTTAGTTACTAAGGTTACCTTACCTATTTACTTAGGTGGTACGAGAATCATAACGCGTCTCCTGCGACCTAGTCCTGTCAGTTAGTTGTCAACTTTGTTTTCACGCTTTGATAAATCTAAGTGTTAGCTCGGAGAGGATGGGTAAAAATACTAGACACCATATAATAATAACATGACTAGAAACCTAGTCTGCGCCCACAATATGAAGCAACTCAAATGGAGCTGTACCACAATTGTATCTACTCGAGCCAAAATTTGTATCTACTCGAGTTTTTCTGTTCAGAAATTCTTAGTGTCAGCCCGGAATCTGAAAGTTGGCGGTCTTGTACCCCCGTGCCTTGGAGAGTACAGAAATTTTGTGCACAAGCGTAGGACCAACGTCCTACGCTTGTGCACAAAATTTCTGTAATATCCAGTACGTAAGTTGTGTATTTTGTGCAATAAAGTAAATCTGTCTATCTATCTATCTTGATTCGTCTCCGGTCGTGTCACACTGGTTTTCCATTGGATTAAGAGGGCAAGGGAATAGAAAGTGCACTTGTATTTGCGCACACACTTGAGCATATATTATTATATGCTGCGTAAGTGCAAGTTGAGTATTTTGTGCAATAAAGTATATCTATCTATCTTGATCCCTCTCCGGTCGTGTCACACTGGTTTCCCATTGGATTAAGAGGGCAAGGGAATAGAAAATGCACTTGTGTTTGCGCACACACTTGAGCATATATTATAATATACTGCCGCCTTAGACGAAATTGTTTGGAGGATATAGTTGTCGGTTAAGATCCAATACCATCTACCTTCAGGACAGCACAAGGTCAAAATTGAACTTTAAACCTTCCTAATTATGATAGATATGATAGATGTTATTGATTCTTAAATGTCGAATATAACTATAACTTTAGATTCGATGGGTTCGGATAGGAGACTCCATATGGTACGCCCTGTGGCTAGAAGCGTTTAAGAATACTGCCAAGGTTTTCCCGGCCTGTCGTAGGATGCGACTAAACGGGCTTTCAAAGTACGTGAGCGTATCCACTGCTGGGGAGTGGCTTGCTTAGCATATGACCCCGCAGGGGATGACATTACTGGGTGTCCTGGTAGGTCGTACAGCGTTGAAGGGCTGTATTGCGCCAGATAGGGGTGAAGCAGCGAGCGCGATTAGCGGTACGGTCTAGTCCCGGCTGTGGGGTTTCCGACCGCGATTGCACGGAGATGGACACCCCAGGGGTTTTAGTTAGGGTTTGAGTCCCAAACACCACCTTGTTCCATACATGTAGCAAGGTGACGGCCATGATGGTTTCCCCAGGGAAAAAAAAGAAAAAAAAGGGGACTCCATATCGTCTCTTTTTTTTTAGTGATAAGAGACAGACGTGCAGACAGATCACCTTTAAGCGATTGCCGCCGCCAATGGACACCAGCTATAGTCTCAAGTGCGATATCAACATTGATAAGTACCCTCACCGACTTTAAAGATAGAAGATAAAAAATATTTATTTTATTTAGGTCCATACAGAACACTTATGAATGTCAATATAGGTACATATATTTTTATCTGCCGCTGGTTCGGAATGTCGATTTCTACTGAGAAGACACCAGCAAGAAACTCAATAGTTACTCTTTTCAAATATTGATGATGATACAGTTTCAATTGAGAAAAAAAAATACAATTGTCAAAGTTAACAGACTACTATGAAAAACAACTCACAAGACTAATCGATTAACATGACTAAGAATCCTTATCATTGAAATAGTCTTGTACACTATAGTAACCTTTCTTCATTTGGCAGGTTTTAATATGAGACTTACACTTATCCAATGATAGGTTAATGACATTTTGTGGGAGCATATTGAATATCTTAATGTAATCAATCAATCAATCAGCCTATCGCCGTCCACTGCTGAACGTAGGCCTCCCCCAAAGAGCGCCAACCAGCCCGGTCCAGAGCGGTCCGCATTTAGCTCACACCAGCCATCTTTCTCAAATCGTCAGTCCATCGCGCCGCAGGGCGTCCAACACTGCGTTTCCCCACGTGTCGACCGCTCCACTCCAGCATATTCCAGTACTTAATGTAATAATATATCTTAATATCTTTGCGAAACACAGCAGAAACGCTGCCTCACGCCAATTTTCTGAGGCCTTGGTATCACTTCGGGGTGCATAACTCTCCCACTGTAAAAGTGAAGGACTCATTCAATTAAGCTTTAATTAGAGCCGCGTTAATTTTACGTTTAGTTTCAACAATTTCATCAGTGAGTGGTCAAAGGGTTGAACTTGCGCGCCAATTAGTTTTAATTATTAATATAAATTTTTCCGGCTCCTTTCCTTGAAGGCAGCACGTATTAACGGAGTTTAAAATTAAAATGTTTTAAAGCGTACACATCTTGCATTATTAAACATCTTAGAAAGTTTATGAGGGCAGTATGATTTGGAAAACAAACGGTTTGTTCTAAAGAACATTTGGTGAAATTACAAAAAAATTAAGCTAAGAAAAGGTATTTTTTTTAATTTAGTTCTATGTTCCTTAAGGCGACGGGTAGGGCCACTAGCGACGCTAATCGATTTTAATTTTTAGCTACTAAACCGGATCTATTTTAAACAATTTCGGGATTACAACCTCTTGGCACACACTTATACTATTTTATTAAATAACCACGCACAAATGTTGGGTCCGTTTTTGTACACGAATAATTGATTTACGTTAAAAGTGGCCGCTTTTGGCGGTAATAAATTTTTCGCGTCCAAAATCGATTGGCGTCGCTAGTGTGCCCTACCCCTTACCTTAAGGGAAAATGCCAGTTATCGGAGGAAAAGTATTGTTAGACGATGAACTTGATATAATAATATCCTCCAACCGATTTCAGCTAAGGCGGCTAAACTCAACAATTAGCCACCTACGCAGGATATATTATAGTGTTCAAGTGTGTGCGCAAACACAAGTGCACTTTCTATTCCCTTCCCATCATATTCCGATGTGACACCAGTATGACACGACTGGAGAGGGATCGGGTGCGGGACCAACGGATTAACGTGCTTTCCGAGGCACAGGGGTACAAGACCGCCAACTTCCAGACTCCAGGCTGACACTGAGAATTTATAAACAGAAAAGCTCTGGAAAAAATATTTGGCCTGATCCGGAGATCGAACCCGGGACCCCAAGCGCAGCCATCTCTTTATAGTGCGACGCACTGCGCCAAAGAGGCAGTCAAACTTGATATAACTATACATACATAAATGAACTTGATAATTAAACAAGAAAGGATAAATTCAAGAAAATCTTTTTCATCATTATCTTAGCTGTATGGGAAGTTGCGTCCAAATCTTACTCAAAGAGGTACGTGATAGTTCACTTATACACGTTACCTCTTACCCTTAGGTGAGATGTAGACCAAACTACATCAAAGAAATAACGATAAATAAACCAAAGAAATCAAGTGAAGTATCTAATATAAAGTGATTTGTTACTCATAATAGGGCCTAACGCTCGACAGAACAATTTGTTTCAAGGATCTGTGGACTATATTGCTGGCTTAGGCTAGAAAAGAAAAGACTAGGGAACGTTAGGAATAAAGGAAAATTTTCCTTACTGTTAGTAATTACTATAGGTGAATAGATTCACTGATCATTCTTATTTTGTATACCGTGGTTGTGGTCGGCGTTAAATCCGCGATCGAGTGCGCTTACTTTGTGCGGGGCGATTAATAGTTGTTGCTGATGCGATGAGAGACTAAAGGCTGTGTAATAATAATATCCTCCAACCATTACGAACAGTCATCAATGCAGCAGGACATGCTATAATGCACAAGTGTGTGTGCAGACACAAGTGCACTATCTATTCCTGAATTGCTTTCGGTCCAGTCAAGCCGCGGTCAATATATTTACATGTCTTTAGCACAGACTTTTTAGTTCTGCGATCGTTCCGCTACCTCAATTCTGCAGTAGATACCCCGCCTAAGCGCTGTAAAGGCAAATAGTTTGCGGTACGCGCGCTATTAATTGTATACCGTGGTTGCGGTCGGCGTTAACTCCGCGATCGAGTACGCTCGCTCTGTGCGGGGCGATTAATGGTTGCTGATGCGATGAGGGACTAAAGGCTTATACGCTTTAGGTAAACTATGCAGGTACTATATATGTTAAGAGCCGGAATTGTGATGCGTCATGTTTTGCAGATGTCCATGGGCGGCGACATTTACCATCAGGTCTGCCATCTGCTCGTTTATCCGCCATAATGTAAAAAAAAATAACGCGAAAATTTGTGGGGATAAATAGATACTCTTTATTTTATTTTTTTCTAGCTCAAATGGTCCCACTGCTGGGCAAAGGCCTCCCCTAATAGTTTGCAGTTACGGGAGTATTGATCCAGGTCGTGTCACGCCATCTCTTTGTCGGCCTACCTCGTGGGCGACGGCCATCTGCAGGCTGCCATTTCGTGACAACATGGGTCCATCTCTCCGGGTGCATTCTCACAGTATGGCCAGCCCAGTTCCATTTCAGCTTTGCGGATTTTTCACCTACGTCCATAATGCCGGTTCTACTCTTTATTCATCATCAGCAACCCACACTCGTCCACTGCTGGACATAGGTCTCCCCTAATGCACGTCACTCCTCCCGATTTTCGGCCACTCTGTCATCATCCCATCTTGTCGCAGGGCGTCCTACACTACGCTTACCAAGTCGCGGTCTCCACTCAAGGACTTTACGGCTCCAACGGCTGTCAGTTCTGCGGCTAATATGACCAGCCCACTGCCACTTCAGTTTAGCTAATTCGACTCTTTATTTTGTTAAAAAGCTGTTTTAATAGTTTGTCTCCAAAGCTCATTATTACAAATCAGTTAATAATATTAGCCTTAATAAGTAGCCGATACACTGAAGGCCATTGCTCTTTAAGAGATTATGTTCTGGTTTTGATCTGGGAACTTAGAAATGATCTTAAGCTTGCCAAATTTCCCGAAGTACGGTTGTTTAGGTATAGACTAAGTTTTTAGGTGCTTATGTAAATACCTACGTACTTAACGGACTAACTTACCTCATAGTAGACGGTAGAGTATTTCATTCATCATAACAGACAAATTGATTAAGATTGAAATTGGCATAATTTTTTTAATAAATATGAAAAAATATGGTTAAGAACTATGGACAATTTTTTTTACAGCAGTTTTAAGTTTCCCTTGTTGTAGGTGTCGCTATTATAGTGACAAAGAGTTTAAGTTAGTTTTCAGGAGACTAATCAATCTTTAATCAATAAATTAAAACAAAAAAGAACATTCTTGCTCAAAGCATTGATCCACCTGTCAATATGGTTAATAAACGGGTCCAATACTCGAACCCTAGACATGCTATCTAAATGTTTGTAAAACATTCCAATAAATGAGTGAAATTACTCCAATTTGTATCCAAACTCAAGCTGTCTGCGATTTACACTCACAGTTCACTTTATATCAGTGAACTAGAACACTTGGAAGCACATTTAACACCATAAACTCCCATAGCGTATGTTTCATACAAACGTAAACATGTTCAAAACTTCATAAATAAATAAAAAACACCGGCCTAGTGCGATTCGGACTCGCCCTTGAAGGGTTCCGTAGCAAGTAAGGTATTATTACTTCATTGTAAAACAAATTGAGTTGACTAAGTCGGAGGTAAATTGCGGTTTACGGTTTATAACGTATTAAAAAAACTACTTACTAGATCTAGTTCAAACCAATTTTCGTTGTTAGTTTTCATAGTAATTATATCATTTTTTTTTTAGTTGTATAATGCTTTTATTTTAGAAGTTAGAGGGGGAGGAAAACACATTTTACCACTTTGGGAGAGTCTCTTGCGCAAAGTATTAAGTTTAAAAAAAATTAGAAACCTCAACATAATGTTTAAAGACCTATCTATAGATACCCCACACGTATGGGTTTGATGAAAAAAAATTTAGAGTTTTAGTGCTAAGTTATTTTTTTCTATTTTTGTGTAAAAATCGTAATGCGGTAAACAAAATACATCTGATGGACGGACAGACGGACAGACAAACAGATATGACGAATCTATAAGTGTTCCTTTTATTTTGCCATTTGGCTACGGAAGCCGTGTGGTCCCCGGCAGAGTAGAATAGGCCACCCTCACTCTTACCGAGGTGTCGTAAAAGGCGACTAAGGTAAAGCTGCTGGCATGATCATCAGCACCCAGAGAAGGAAAACTCTGCATTTATATCAAAACCCTCGTCAACCCGTCTGCCAAGCGTGGTGAGTATGGCAACTACCCCTCATGTAATTGAGGGAGGCCCGTGCCCCAGCAGTGGGGACTTAATGGGCTGACGACGACTACGGAACCCTAAAAAATAATACGTTCGTTTTATTGGAATATTTAGTACGAATATTTCCTTGGTTAATTTAAATACGTGATTAAAAGTCGAGCATAAAGCGGACATTTACTTAAAAATATTGCAATATTTATTCAAGTTATGAAACCGTAAACTAAATACGTTTACCATTATTTGCTCAGCAATAACAGTAAAAGAGCTTGCTTCAATATATAAACTAAAAGCCAAATTCATGCAACATCTCATACATTGCCGTGATTTCATCGTCAGCCCATTTAAGTCCCCACTGCTGGTGTATGGGTTTCCCTCAATCACATGAATGGTAATTGCCATACTCACCACGCTTGGCAGACGGGTTGGCAAGGGTTTTGATATAAATGCAGAGTTTTCCTTCTCTTGGTGCTGATGATCATGCCAGCAGCTTTACCTTAGTCGCCTTTTACGACACCTCAGTAAGAGTGAGGGTGGCCTATTCTACTCTGCCGGGACCACACGGCCGTGATTCTATAATATTATACAATATTCTCCATCCGATTACGGCTACAGCGGTCAATCCCAACGACCGGCCACGTATGAAGGTGCTCAAGTGCTCAAGTGTGCGCAAATACCAATGTACTCTCTATTCCCTTACCTTCATAATCCGATGGGACACCAGTGTGACGCTCTTTTACACAAGTGCTTCAGCAAGAACTTGGTCTGCTTCGATTTATCTCATAATATTTATTTTATTATTACCTTTATTAAGAGTAACTGGCGAGTTTCTTGCCGGATCTTCTCGACCAGAAACAACTTTCCGAGCCGGTGGTAGAATCACATTATGTTATTTTTTTAGTATATTTTATGTATCAACATGTATCTGTGTACAAGCCTATACAAATAAAGAATTGTTTGATAAAGTATTGATAATGATGGCTATCGGATAACAGAGAAATTACAAATATAATAACTTAAATACATATTAGACACAGAACAAACGGAAGTCCACGTGAAAAGTTTTGCTAATTTGAATAAAGGCCTTTCTATTTAAGCGCTAATCTTTGGCTTCACTGAACCGTTCTCCTCTGTAAACCAGTCAACCCCTTAAAGTCACATCGCCATTTATAACGCAACCACATTCAATTTATTCGGCGAACGGAGTCATATCCCGTAAGTCGGGGCATCAGTCGCGTAGGCCCGCGATAACAATAAATCATAGGTTATGGGCAGTGTTGTCATGCATATGTCGCAGCCACCTGGTTAAATTAGCCATCCAATCGGACGCCTAGAGCGTTCGTTAAACTCCGGCGTCCAATAGGATGCCTAGGGCGATAGTTGTTAGAACTAAACTCACTCAACATTTAACAGTTTGGCGTATTGAAAATTCGTCCATTCGAAATGACTGATCAAAACAGCGGAAACAGCTATGAATGTTATGGTTCGATTATTTCGTGTTTGTGTGCAATTATAAGCAAAATTGAAGTGTAGTTGACAAAATAATCGATAAACATGAAAATCCCAAATAATAGTACGTCGTCCGCAAGTTTTTACAAAAAGTTACAATCGCGTGATTTTAATTCAAACGATTGTCGGCCTAGGCATTTAGTTGGATGATGGTGGTCTACGAAATGGCTTGTTATACTTCAGCCATTTGATTGGATGTCGGCTTTAATCGTACGCCTTAGCCATCCGATTGGATAGCTAATTTAACCAGATGGCTGCGACACATACATTTGATAAGACCGATCTCAAAAAAAGGTCGCTTGATAGACATTTTTCGCTAAATAAATGTTAGATTTTTTTTGTGGAAAAGGAACGCGCGGGTGGTTTACTTGGGGGTAGGGGGATTAGTATTCCCCCTACGTAATCGTTGAGTTTTTATGCGACAAATGGCAGTTGAGCAGACGGATCACGTGATGTTAAACCAGTGGAGTCAAAAGTGCGCTGCCAACCTTTAAAATACCCTTCACTCGGATTGAACCTCCTTTACTCTCACTCAATCAGCGAAGCATAACGCAGGTTGTTTCACGCCGGTTTTTTGATGCCGTTGTATCACTCCGCGACCGGTCAAGCTGGCCCATTCATGCCTCTGCAACTTACTTATCAGCTAGTTACGCCAGTTTGATTGTAGATCACAAAGTTAAAGGTCGCTCAGCGGGCTATGGAACGAGCAATGCTCGGCGTCTCTCTCCGAGATCGAATCCGAAATGAGGTGATCCGGCAGAGAACCAAAGTTATCGACATTGCTCTACGGATTAGCAAGCTTAAGTGGCAGTGGGCTGGCCATATTAGCCGCAGAACCGACAACCGATGGGGTAAACGAGTTCTGGAGTGGAGACCGCGTCTTGGCAAACGTAATGTAGGGCGCCCTCTGGCTAGGTGGGGGGACGATCTGCGCAGGATGGCTGGCAAGAGCTGGATGCGAGAAGCCATGGATAGATCACAGTGGTGAACAATTGAAGAGGCCTACGTCCAGCAGTGGACTTCGATAGGCTGATGATGATGATGATGATGATAATTGTAGACCAGTGGTCGGCCTTCTAGGCACGTAGATTTATTATAGAGGAAATAACTAATCACTGTAACTCTATTGGTGTGTGGCAATCGCTTTCCATCAAGTGACCCGTTTGCTTGTCTGCCACCTGTCACATAAAAACAACATTACAGGTTTACACATTACCTAGAGGCATGGACTAGTTAAAGTTAGGCCATGAAATAGATATAAAACTTAAGTCAACTTTGTTGCTGAAATAGAGTAAATAAACACAAATCGCACGTTTTCGGTTAGTTAAGGTGACGGATAGGGCACACTAGCGACGCCAATCGATTTTAATTTTAGTTACTAAACCGGATCTATTTTAAACAATTTTGGGGTTACAACTTCTTGGCAAACAATTAAACTATTTATATGCACAAATGTTGGGTCCGTGCTTGCGAAAAATTTATTCACACCAAAAGCGGCCACTTTTGGCGTGAATAAATTTTTCGCGTCAATTTGGGGGCTTCAATCTCTCGATAATCACCTATACTATTTATTTAATAGTTATAGTTAGCTATTTGATCTGGTTTTGCACTCGAATTTGAATTACCGCCAAAAGCGGCCATTTTAGGCGTGAATCATTTTTTTTAGTACAAAAACGGACCCAAAATTTGTGCATGGTTATTTAATAAATAGTATAAGTGTTTGCCGAGAGATTTTAACCCCGAAATTGTTTAAAATAGATCCGGTTTATTAGCTAAAACTTAAAATCGATTGGCGTCGCTAGTGTGCCCTACCCGTCGCCTTAAGGAACATAGAACTAAATTAAAAAAAAAACACCTTTTCTTAGCTTAAGTTTTTTGTAATTTCACCAAATGTTCTTTAGAACAAACCGTTTGTTTTCCAAATCATACTGCCCTCATAAACTTTCTAAGAATGTTTAATAATGAAAGGTGTGTACGCTTTTAAACATTTTAATTTTAAACTCCGTTAATACGTGCTGCCTTCAAGGAAAGGAGCCGGAAAAATGTATATTAATAATTAAAACTAATTGGCGCGCAAGTTCAACCCTTTGACCACTCACTGATGAAATTGTTGAAACTAAACGCAAAATTAACGCGGCTCTAATTAAAGCTTAATTGAGTGAGTCCTTCACTTTTACAGTGGGAGAGTCATGCACCCGATACCAAGGCCTCAGAAAACCGGCGTGAGACCTTAACCAAAAACCTTCGTAAATGTTTGATTAAATAATACCTACTTATGTATGAATCAGACAAAAACGTTGCTGCACTATACGTAAAAGCACGACTAGCATTTCAAACTTACCCTACAATGCGGGACTGATCAATCCCGCCAACTGATCCTAATCTGGTAACCAAACACATAGCCAGTTCAATCCTGTATTGCGGGCCGAAGCCTTTCCATTATGATGCGATGCGCCTATTACATTCATAGCCCTTACATTGCCTCATATTCGCTTGATACGGATTTTCGCCCGATCCGGATTTTCATAAACCTCTAAAAGCTTCAAGGGCCCAACGGAGTGAAAATTGTTTTTCTATTTCATCGCACAAACTTCGCAAAAGTTTCGGCCGAATTAAAATTGTGCAGAAGTGATTTTAAAAATGGTTATCGGGCTACGAAATATTCGAGCAAAAAGTTAAATTTAAAAATCGTAGTCGAAGCTATTCTGAAGCATGAATAGTTCTCATTAATTGGATTTTAAGACTGATTTTGAACTGTTCGAGTCCGAAATATTCTAAAATTGGAATGTGTTTAAGTTAAGAGTGGCTGTTGAATTCATACATGTTACCTGGCAGTGTTAATGGGATAAATAAATATTTTTTTTGTTTTCGTTTTTAACATAATGGCAATTAATATTAAATGTCAAAAGTTTTTGTCTAATATTTGGTTACTGTCTACTACTGAATTTTACTTGCCTAAATTAGTAGATAGACTTGGTTTTAAAAACTAAAGTTATTTAGGTATGCATAGCATCATATTTCTTTATACAAATAGTCCCATCATGCTGATGTCGAGATGAAACCAAATTTTAGGCAAAATATCCAATCAAATATTTGATGACCCCAATTCTCGTGCTCGTGACGTTTATTTTCATACGACATATATCACTAAAACATAGTTTTTTTTTTGTATGGTTTTCAGGTGATATCCATTATATTTTCAAAATATCACGGGCGCGAGAATTGGGGTCCAGGATGTTTTATTTCATCATAAAAGGCACAAACGGACAATAAAATCGAATTGTTGATATTTTTTATAGCAATCTTTTGCAAATTAAATAACACTTTTTTTTCGAAAGCTCATGTCGAATCAAGCACTTACAATTTTCGTCGGCTTAATAACGCGTACAGTGGTCTAATTAGTAGAACATTCACCCGGATTGTGGAAGGTGTGGGTTCGAGTCTCGCCTGAACTCGAGATGAAAAAAAAATCGAATTGTTCTGCGTTGGCGAATTTCATTAAAAATTGCGGAACGTAAAGACAACTCCAAATTAAACGACAATGGTGGGACCACAATGGAGTTTTCCTTGCGGGATGCGAGTGCATTTTTCCAACAATGAAGCGATCGCTCGGACAATGGCCGCATAGCCTCCGCCGCACACCTCGCAGATGCGCAAGGGTTGCCAATGAGCTTAAAACCAAATAATCAGTTCATACAAAATACCTATATATATATATGTACCTATTTTCTAAGTACCTACTTTAACAGAATGTGCTGTGATTAAGACTTTTAGAGATAAAAAAAGTACCTATAGACTGGTAAAATTATGTGTTATTATTATTACTACTACTTTCATCGTGGGGCTCTCCCACGATGAAAGTAGTAGTCGCTTCGGCATGAATGGGCTGGCTCGACCGGAGTGATACCACGGCTCTACAGAAAACCGGCATGAAGCAGCTTTATGCTGTGTTTCGCTGCTGTGAGTGAGGGTACCTGGAGGCCCAATTCGGGGGAAAGGGGGGTTAAAAGGTTAGGCAGTGCACTTGTGACTCCACTCTTGTCGCGGGTGTCCATGTGCGGCGAGTGACAATTGCTTACCATCAAGTGATCCGTCTGCTTGTCTGCCGCCGATCCCATAAAAAAAAACCTTTGTATATGTACGTATTTTCTAAGTACCTACTTTAAAAGACTGTGCTGTGATTAAGACTAAAGATAAAAATACCTTATTTATCTTCTTTTTTATTATTAAGAAGGAAAAAAACCAATTCTAAAGTTTTTTTTTTAAATATTTGAAACCTCAACATAATTTTTTACAGACCTATTCATATACCCCACACGTATAGTTTTGATGAAAAAAAAAATTGAGTTTCAGTTCTAAGTATGGGGACCCCCTAAAAAAATATTTTTCCAGACAGACGGACAGACATGACGAATCTATAAGGGTTCCGTTTTTTGCCATTTGGCTACGGTACCCTAAAAACAGCTATTAGTTTGAACCCTAAGAGGTAAATTAAATCACTGTAGTTTCAATACGATTTTCTGAATATGCCTGTCATAGTACTCACCTAAAGCAATTTAAGTTTTCCACTCATAGTTACCCCGCGGTCAGTACAGTCAGCCCTGGCGGCTTGAACAAAAGCACCATTCCTCCGCGGGGACAATACGCCTTGCCGGCAACCAGATAATGTTTTTCATAATGTAAGCTAGCCTGCTAGGGTCTCATTACCAGCGGGCTAGGGAAAGAGTCCCGGCGTTTCCCCGCGAAAAAGCCCAGTCACATCTGAGTCATGTAGAGGAGATATAGGTTTATTGAATGAATGAAAGACCGATATCTTTCATTCATTCAACTTGGGGTGGAAATTTATGCTTTCCATGTTTTTTTAGTAAAGCATCAGCCTATATACTGTCACACTGCAGAGCAAAGGCCTCCATCATTGAAACCAAGTTATCGCTACTATGATGGGATTAGGCTTAATCACCACGCTTATTGCCAAATGCGGATTGGTGATCACAAACCCGAGCTATGTTCGAAAAATTCGAAATATACATTTGTTCGACCCGGGAATTGAACCCAAGACCCCGAGATCACGGCTCGGTACTTAAACCACTAGACCAACAGGTGTTTTTTTATAATTGTAATTAGGCAACATAAACACTAAAATATCAAGGGTCCTTGTAAATGAAGACTTAGGATTGGGGACACAGAGCATTAGACATTTCGTGACAGCAGCACAAAATAGTACATCTAACGGATGCCTGCTCTTACTGCGCTACTATTACTGCTATGGCCTCAAGCCCTGCCCTCTGCAGTTGTAGACGAGTATCTTTGAACAATAATTCTATTCACATTATGCCATAACATTGGTCGAGATTGTAGTTCAAAAATCAGTTGATTTGATGAAACAAGTAAGCCAGTGGCGGCATGCCCACGGACATAACACGGACGTCTGCAGGTATAAATCATAGAAATGGAATAAAAGAGTTGACAATAAAAATGATAAAAAAAGGCTCCGGGAATACTGGAGGTCAGTAGATAGATATAGATAGATAGATATTCTTTATTGCACAAAAATAAAATACAAGCATGATATAACAGCAACAGACAGTACAATAAGGCGTTCTTATCGCTTGTAGCGATTTCTTCCAGACAACCTTTGGGTAGAGGAAAGAAATATCGTATTCGTAATAATAAGGGAAGGCAGTGCAAAGTAGTTTAACAAATGAAATTGAGAATGGCAGAAATATACATTATTTTATATATTAATATTATTACATTACATAAATAATAATAAACAATACAAACATACCCAATAATAATATATACATAGATAATTTATAACAAAAATTCAATAAAAATATTTCTTATAGATAGGTATAAATGACCAGAGAGCAGACCACATAAAAAAGGAAGAAGTAAGTAGTTAGTATAAAAAAAACACGACCGTCTGTGCTGCATAGAAAGTTGCTATGGAATTTAATCGTTTTTTATACAATATTATGTGATATCATGGCCATAATCATATTAATTTAAAATACATAAACAAACACAACATTCGCGTCTATAATCACGAATGTAGTAGTGTGTTTTTATACAAGTGCAGTCAAGTTCCTATTAAATAAATGGACGAAGCACGCGGTGCCCTACGTGATACATAATAATTAGAAAGAACATGCTTCACACCAATATTGTTTAGCTGCAAATAAATGTGAAGAATTGATTACAATATCTGTAATAACTAAGAATTTACGCTGTTGTGACATGAAAAGGTAATGTGATGAACAGTGAGTGGTGAACAATAAATAAAAAGCTCGCATAAAAACCTTGGAAACTGTTGGTTTTTTCATATTACAAAATAAATCTCCTTATAGATAGGCCCCCCATCACACGCCAGTAAGACTATATTGCATATACAGTCCACATCACACACAAGAGCTAGGAACAACACCAGAAGTACTCCGCTATTACTGCATACCCACCTCCAAACATTTCAGTGACTCGCATTTTGCACAGTGATTCAACATTTATTTTAGGTACAATAGGAAGTTTTAGCTGGTAATGGTTTTTAGCGCTAGTTTTGTATCGACCGCGGCACCCATTGTTGCGCACCTAAGTGTACAGGAGATTTACGTAGGGGGCATCTTCGGTTCTGTACCCTTACCATAAGTTTTAAAACTCTTCTCGCTATCGAAAACTATTGCATTGTCCCTTTTATTGTGGTGCACGTGAAAGAGACAGACCAATAGTTTTGGATAGCGTTTTGGACGGACGTTTACCCCATTATTACAAGTCCCGAAACAAACTTCGTGTTAGCTCCTTTTATCATTGCGTGTTGGAAGGAATGACATGAGCTTTAGTTCAGTAATAACTTTAGATCGCGATTTAGTATAATGTGGTTAAGGTTTTAAGAGCATTGCTTATTAAAACAGGAGGTCGAGGTGTCGCATCCAGCGGTATGTAGGTATTTAGCCACATTTTGGGCACTCGCGACAAAGTACGAATCAATCGCTCTAAACTTTCATAGTCAGAAACATTAGAATAGTTTTTTTTTTATCTCAATCGATCTAATCACCTCGCTATGTGCCCTGCCCATTGCCACTTGAGGTATGCAATCCTTTGGGCTACGTCTGTGACCTTAGTTCTCCTGCGGATCTCATCATTTCTGATACGATCACGCAGGGAGACTCCGAGCATAGCCCTCTCCATTGCTCTCTGGGTGACTTTGAGCCTCCTTAATCGGCACATTGTAAGCGGCCACGTTTCGGTTCGTATGTCATCACTGGCAACACACACGCATTAAAGACTTTCGTCTTGAGACACTGCGGTAGATCTGCCGAAAATATGCTGCGTAGCTTCCCGAACGCTGCCCAGCCGAGTTGGATTCGTCGATCGACCTCTTTTTGGAAGAGCGTTGGGGCGGAAAGGTCCTCGAGTGGAGGCCACGTACAGGAAGTCGCAGCCGTGGCAGGCCTCCTGCAAGGTGGACCGACGATCTGGTGAAGATCGCGGGAATCCATTGGATGCGGGAGGCACAGGACCGATCTGTGTGGAGAACATTGGGGGAGGCCTATGTTTAGTAGTGGACGTCTATTGGCTGAAATGATGATGATGATGATGATCTAATCATATATTTATTAGCTTGTTTAAAGAAGGCACTCAAATATGTCTTTGTCATAAAGTTGACGAGTTGAGTTAGAAAGTGATAGCACGATGTTTTACGTTACGTTTGATTATGGGCTGGTTGTGGTATCCTTTAGACACAAAGGTCATTGTTATAATTCGAGCAAAAAAATATTGGATCGCGCAGAGATTCAACAACAAGATAGATGGATATTTTTATTGCACGAAAACAAAATACAAGTATACAACAACAACAGACAATACAATAAGGCTTATTCGAAAACATTCACTTAGTTGTGTTTTATCGAACAAACAGCAAAAAGCGCAATCTGGCATCTACATGACGCAATTAAGTTATATGACGTCATCAGAGCGACAGATTGGATTGTACGCAATCAATATTAGGCCGCGATTGCGTTGTGAATGTAAATCGATTCCGGTCGTACTATTGCAATTTATCACTTCATAAATCGAGTAAGTATACCATTAAGATTGAAAATGGAATTTCTGAATTCTCTGTCAATGACGAATCTTTCCTTTTATTAAAAGTTAAATGAATTATGCTATAGAACTTTTGTGTAGGTCTCTTCGGCTAATTTTGGATATCAAGATAAAACTTAACTCTATTCCAATTTTGTGGGACATTTATTATCAGAGGTTGGAATCAGGTAGAGTCATTTATGAATTTGCATCGAAATGTTGATATTAATATGGATCTTCCGGCATTTGTAATGGACAGCCCAAAGCTAACTTTGGCCATATCTAAATGACTGCAAATATACACGTTTTGACTAAATTTAAGGATTATTTTTACTTCTTCTACTTAATACTTAACAAAGTAACTTTTTATTTTATCAATCATACTTTTTAAAACAAATCACGACATTTGAGGAAAATCCACTTTATTCTTTCGCTCTATGAAATCAGTGTAAGTTACTAGCCTACTTCCGGCTTCTAAGTATTATATGTAGATACTCTGTCCTTTCTGCATGACCCAAAGGTTGACTGGTAGAGATTGGGCATTAAGTTCGCCTATTATATTGTTTTGTGCAATAAAGTGTTAATTAAATAAATAAATTCTTAATAATAATATCTTCCTACCGATATTTGACCATCAGCATTATTGAACATTACCATTAAAATTCACAGCTGTTTTCACTGCGGACGCCATATTTGTTTTGATGATAAATAGCGCTGCAAAGTAGAAAAGCGAAACGAAATTTGAATTTCTATACTTTCTATACTTTCTATACCGAGATGTTAAACCTTGAGTGATTAGTTCTAACAACTATCGGCGTAGGCATCCAATTGTATATCGGCGTTTAAAGAACGCTCTAGGCGTCATATTGGATGGCTAATTTAACCAAATGGCTGCGACATATCTATTATCGTGAGCGTGAGGGTACCGGAGGCCCAATCCAGGGGATAGGGGGGTTTAAAGGTTGGCAGCGCACTTGCGATTCCACTGGTGTCGCGGATGTCCATGGGTGGCGGCAATTGCTTACCATCAGGTGATACGTCTGTTCGTCTGCCTACCTATTACATAAAAAAAAAATTAAACACTATGCTGCTCTCTCTGTTCACTTAAGCTTGGCTTAACCCGTTGTCGTAGTCTAAATAGGTACTATAGTAGATGCCTGAGTGAGATCTATGTAAAAGGACAAATCCGTTTCTCATACAAACTGGGGCTTGGATGTGTACGGCTAGAAATTGGTCACCAATTAGAACACTTCAAAAGATTATATTTGCCCAATTTTTATAGCTGAATGCTAATGGCCAAATATGGTCAATTTTTTTGATATATAATTTATCCATGCAGAATCAGGCCCAAAACCGATTGTCTCCTTTGTGCATAGACATGCACCCTAATCAGACTAAGCCTTTTCATAGCTATTAGCTAGCAAGAAAGGGCTTTCAAGCAAAATACATTGGACCGGAACCTTTTGTTGGACTGTCGAGCTGCACCATCAGTATGGCTTTCTGGCAATATGTTTACGAAGAGCAAACTAAGGAATGGAAGAAAAAACTAGGAATGAAACATTCAAAGGCCTTCATAACGGACAATACGAAGATATGGAAAAAATATCTTCTCGGCGGCAATAGACAACATACAAGGATGCTCTTAGGAGCGTTAATAGGGCATTATGCAACGAACAAAATGCTGATGAAGATGAACATAACATCGAACAGCGACTGCAGAGCATGCAAGCAGGAGACGGAAACCATAGAAGATCTTTTATGTGAATGCGACTCATTAGCCAGAGGCAGAATGTGTCTTCTAGGTAACGCTTATCCTAAACCAGGAGACTACAGGCACTTCAATCCGAAAGACATCGTGACGCTGATGAAACGAATCTTTCGTGAGTATGAGCGCAAAAGATAGGGGAGGTACAAAAGATCCCTTAGGGTCGACGTGCCCCATGAAAATGACCCCCTAACAGATAAGATAAGAAGCCTTTTCATAGAAAGCCATACTTGAAAAACCGCGCCAAGCCGCTAGTACTGAGGTGACGTGCTGGGTGACGTTCTTTCTCTACCGCACCCGTATAGAGATGCATTAAAGCTGCGTCTGGGCCGGTTGGATCTCTTTCACACACTGTGATGTTTTTTCCAAAAATTGCACATTCCGTTCTATTAGTTCCATGAATTTGTGCGACACAGACGGGACGTCATGTTTCAATTCCCCGCTTGAAATGAATTCCAATATTAACTTACAATATGGAAATGGGGGATATTGAATTTATCAATAACGTACGACGGAGTGTACAAGCTTAAAAATACATTTAATTAGGACATAGCGTTCCTAGAAAGACTGTTTTATTTGTATTTGAACTAAAGGATGGGGGGGGGGGGGGGTTTAAATGTTGGCAGCGGACTTGTGACTCCACTTGTGTGGTGAGTGTCCATGGGAGGCAGCAATCGCTTACCATCAGGTGATCCGTCTGCTCGTCTGCCACCTATGTCATAAAGAAAACCGGCAGCAGCGCCTGGGCTGTATTTCGCAATACAACCACGTGAGCATGGGAGAGCCAAGCTACGGCATGAATGGGCCGACTCGACCGGAGTGATACCACGGCTTCACAGAAAACTTTCGTGAAGCTCCACTGTGCTGTGTTTGAGAGTGAGAGTACCGGAGGCCAAATCCGGGGTAAGGGGGATTTAAGGTTGGTAGCACACTTGTAGCTCCACTGATGTCGCGGGTGTCTATGGGCGGCGGTAATTAATTACCATCAGACGATCCGCTTGCTCGTCTGCCACCTATCGTCGGGCTTAAGGATCCTCACTCTCGCTGCGAAATACAGCACAGCTAAATTAAATTAATAATAATTTATTTCAGATCTTAAATCTATATAAAATGTGTTAGTAACATTATGAACTTATTCTAGTGTTAGTACTATTGCAGAAGATATCAGTAGTATGGAACAATATCACAAGTATGGAAAGCGACACACCGAGGAGTGTAGCTGCACCCAGCGGTTCAATAGTGGGGAGTCCCATCTTTCAACCAGCACGCTCAGGATGCTGTTCACAGTTCAAAGCTGCTTCACGCCGGTTTCCTGTTGGGCTGCGGTATCACTCCGGTCGAGCCGGCCCATTCATGCCGAAGTGTGACTCTAACACATTCAATCATCAAATTTTTGAAAAAGAAGATTTTTTTTTATGTCATAAGTGGCGAACTTAAAATGCACTGCTTAATGAACTGCGAAGTTAAAATGGGAGTAGGCCGTGCCCGAGCGATGTCCGAAAAATTCGAAACATCCTTTTCGCTCGACCCGGGAATCGAACCCAGGACCCTGAGATCACGGCCCGGTACTTAAACCACTAGACCAACTGGACGTTGGTCTATGTCTAGCTCTGGCAATGGAGAGACTTGGGGGAGGTTTTTGTCCAGCAGTGGGACTCTGCAGACTAAATAAAAAAAAAAGGTGACAAACGAGCAAACGGATCACCTGATGGTAAGCGATTGCCGCTTACCATCAGGACATGGACACTTCTGATGTTTCGATTTATGATGAGTTTCTATTGTCAGAGGTTTGCCAACAGAGCTGACGGTGGACCAATCGTTGAGTAACCAGCTACGGGCAGCCATCCCGAACTCCGTAGGGCCTTATTGCTCCTCCTCTCGGAGGAGTTGCATCCGCGGTCTATCTCGCAAGGGTGTTTGTGTGTTAACTATATATAGCTTTTCAGCTAAATGAATCCATCATCGGCTTATGGGAAAACGGTCCCATGCAGATAGAGGCAAGCGCAACAGACTACCCTACCTACTCTTCTTAATATGATATGATAAAAAAACCGGCCAAGTGCGAGTCGGGCTCGCGCACAAAGGGTTCCGTAGCAGCAAATATACATTATAAAGATTTTATATCATCGCGGATTTTTAAAGGTGTACAATACTGTAGTATATTTTTTGATCTATCTTATAAGGTTCAGCCATCGTTTTCAGTGTAAGCACAATAACTTAACCAAAATTACAGTTAAATCAACCTATCTCAAAAACTATAAGAGATACTTTGATCAAACCAAAAATCGTTGAAAGAGTTAATTAGCATGCATCACCTCTATTTTTTTTAGAATTTTATACCCCGTAGTTATAAAAATAGAGGGGGGGGGGACATACTTTTTACGACTTTGAGAGCTGATATCTCAAAAACCGTTCACTTTAAGAAAAATGTTTTTTAGAAAACTTTATATCATTTTAAAAGACCTTTCCATTGATACCCCACACGGGTATGTACATCGAAAAAAAAAATTTCATCCCTCAGTTACATGTATGGGGGGCCCCACCCCCAATTCTTTTTTTTACTATTTAGTGTCATATTTTTGTAGCGGTTCATACAACACATATTCCCATCAAATTTCATCACTGTAGTACTTATAGTTTCCGAGTAAATCGGCTGTGACAGACGGACAGACGGACAGACGGACAGACGGACATGACGAAACTATAAGGGTTCCGTTTTTGCCATTTTGGCTACGGAACCCTAAAAATGATGAAATTAGCCTACATTTTATTTATTTTCATATCGTATTTTTTCACTAGCCATTCTCAAATCAATTTAGTGGCTTGGCAATTGTATAGAGGCAACGGGCGGACTATTCTGTCACCGGTATTTTTTGCTTTATTCCTTTAGAAATATGAGTGAAAATGCTGAAGCCATTGTGGACGGTCGCTGGACAAGCTGTAAACTCAATCATCCCCTGTTACTAGGGTAAGCATTTTTTGAAAGAAAAAATAGGACAAACTTACCAATTTAAGCGGTCAAAAGACTGAGAGACGGAAAGTGGAGTGTTGGCGGACAAACTGCCATATTATGGTCCGATGACATCAAGGATCAAGCTGGGGAGGCGTGGTCCAGGAAATCCGAGGACAAAGGAAAATTGAGAGAAATGGGAGACTCGTGCTCTGTAGTGTGCAAATAATATGCTAAAACCGAAAGCGAAAATGCGGCACACTTATAATAATAATATGCTCCAATCGATTACGGCTAAGGTGGCCAATCTCAACGATCAGCCACGTTCGCAGGATATATTATAGTGCTCAAGTGTGTGTGCAAACACAAATGCACTCTCTATTGCCTTACCCTCATATTCCGATGGGACATCAGCGTGACACGATCGGAGAGGGATTAGGGTGCAGGACCAACGGTTTAACGTACTTTCCGAGGCACGGGCGTCACAAGTCTGCCTACTTCCAGACTCCGGGCTGACCCTAAGAATTTCTTACCGAAAACTTAGGTACACATTTTTGGCTCAACCCAGGGATTGAACTTCGGACCTTTTGCGCAGCCGTCGCTTTCACTGCATGCAAATATAAGACAAAAGGTTAAAATATATTATGGCTAACAAAAGCCGGACTGGTCGGCTACCGGATACCACGGCCTCACAGAAAACTGCGTTAAGGAGCGCCTGCGCTGTGATTTTCCCAGTGAGTGAGGACCTAAGGCCTAATAGGCGAGGAAGGGGAGTTTAAAGGTTGGCAGCGCACAATGCCCCCTCTTGTTTGCGGGTAGGATGGATCCTATTACATAAAGAATTTAAAAAATGCGCATACTAAATGCCCGTTTGCGTCCGTCCGGCTCAATCCAAACTCCTGGCCACCCCACCTCTAACGAACCCGTGACAAACTATTCTAGTGTTTTATCATATTTTATAGTGTCGCTGTGCTTACATTTTTGTGCTAGGGTAGGAAAATCCGTTAAGCCATTCACGTTAAAATACTTTTTATGCGATAGATAGCAAACCTATCACCACATACCTAATGGTAAGGGATCGCCGTCGCCCATGGTCATCTGCAACACCAGTGGAGTCACAAGTGCGTCCTTCAAAGTCCCCTCCCTGCTAGTCCGCCATACACAAGTTACATAAAAGTTGTTCAATACACTAATCGCCATACATAAGTTACATAAAATTGACTGCCACGTTAGCGTAGTGGGTAGTGCGTCGCACTTTAAAGCGATGGCTGCGCTTGGAGTCCCGAGGTCGAGCCATGATTTGTACCTGAGTTTTTCGGTTAAAAAATTCTCAGTGTCAGCCCGGAGTCTGCACGTTGGCGGTCTTGTATCCCCGTGCCTCGGAAAACATGTTAAGCCGTTGGTCCTGTGCCTATCCCTCTTCGGTCATGTCACACTGGTGTCTCATCGGGTTATGAGGGCAAGGGAAAAGAGAGTGCACTTATGTTTGCGCAAACACTGGAGCACTGTAATTTATCCTGCGTAAGTGGCTGATCGTGAAGATTGGCGTCCTTAGCCAAAATCGGTTGGAGGATATTAATATTATTATTAAAGTCGTTCGGAAAGAAAAAGCTCGACGTTTCTCTGAGCGATTGAACCCGACATAGCTCTCTGGATTAGCAATGAAGTGGTCAGCCGCAGAACCAACAACTGCTGGGGTAAGCGAGTTCTGGTGGGAGAGCGCATATCGGATGAACGTAGTGCAGGACGCCCTTAGGCCAGATGGAGTGACGATTTACGCAGGATGGCTGGCATGGTTGGATGCATAGACTAACATATACCTACATATATACTAAGATAGATGCATCAGTCGGCTAGCCAGTGCTAGCGCCATCTAGAGGAAACCGACCAATACTTAACGGCTGCATAGCTCCGAGAATCAGTCAGGGAGACGGTTAAATATCAGAAATAATTTTATTTGCTATATAATAAAATTCAAAATAACTTCTGGACCTCTGGATTATTTCTCGTACTTTTTAAATTGCTAAAATGGGTAGGCGGCTTAAAGTCATTGTTTTGGAAACACGCTTTACTAGCGCGATGTAAAAAATGCAGAGTGACATCTACCGAAACAATGCCGAACCATCTGCTTGATTGCTTTTTAAAGCTACATCTGCTTTTTACAAGCACCATCTAACTAAAACCGCTGAACTATTTTTCCCAAACTAAAGAAAAAAGTACTAAGTTAAATGACGCTGCCTGGCTGGATGCGAGTAGCCAAAGATTAATCGGACTGGCGAACATGTGGAGACGCATATGTCCCGTAGTGATGATGATAAGATCTCCGCTAATACGGGACATTATGAAACTTGATCCCTAAGGGGTTAAAACAGGTGTTGCCTAACTCTACCCTTACGCAGTCATGGGCGGTCGTAAGAGTTAGATAAAGTTTCCGGTAACTACGTGGTTATCATGATAATTTTACGTTCAAATGTAATAGCAAACATGGCTAACAACAAATATTGCAGTTTACCACGAATTCAATCATAATAATTATAAATTCAAATGGAATTCTGCTCATTAATTAACCAGACATCATTATGTCATCGATTGCTCGGCACTCGTAGCTCTCTAACATAATGGACTTCAACGAACATAATGGACTACACACATAATAATGGACTACACTCAAAGCGGTAATCCCAACTGATTGGAACTATCAAACGCAGGGTGCAACGATTCCATTCCTTGAAGCAAATAGAAATGCGGACAATACGAAGATCATTCTGTATACGGAATGTTAATCGAATTGATCCGCCATCGTATCTTATCTGTAAGGCTGCCTCTCCACCGAAGCGGTGCGAGGCTGCGGAGCGGTGAGTAAAGCTGGTAACCGCACGAGACCGCACATCCTCCTACAACGCAGCGGCACTTTCTTCATGCTATGCGACATTGATCGTTCGTTCGTTAACATACGCGCTAGACAGTATATCTTATCGGGTCTCCCCCGCACATGTTTCGTGTCTGTCTCTGTTTTCACGGCTGAACCACACCGATACCATTATACGTGCGCAAATACTGTTTGCCAC
Organism: Marasmia exigua; assembly: GCA_019059595.1. Taxonomy (NCBI): domain Eukaryota; kingdom Metazoa; phylum Arthropoda; class Insecta; order Lepidoptera; family Crambidae; genus Marasmia; species Marasmia exigua. The sequence continues at coordinate 829,022 of CM032467.1, forward strand.
GCGATGTAAGTAGCTGGGCGTTTTGTGGCAGCGTTTTCCACTCATCGCATAGAGAATGGTGCTATAGATCTACTTATAGATACTTGTTAGAATATAATAAAGAGTAATTCAAATTTTCAAATTTTTTTTTTTAAAAACAATAAAATAGAGTATAAAATAATGGGTCTTTATATGAAATTGCCGTTTTTAGGGTTCCGTAGCCAAATGGCAAAAAACGGAACCCTTATAGATTCCTCATGTCTGTCCGTCTGTCCGTCCGGCCATATATCTATACTTGAAACTGAAACTCATATTTTTTTTTTTCATAAAACCTATACGTGTAAGGTATCTATGGATAGGTCTTGAAAAATGATGTTTTTAATATAACTTTTTTCTAAACACAATACTTTGCGCAAGAGACGCTCCCAATGTGTTAAATTGTGTCGTCGTCCCCCCCCCCCCCTCTTACGTCTATAATAAATGAATTATAAAATTTAAAAAATATATGATATACATGATCATGAAAAACAACGAAAATTGGTTTGAACTAGATATAGTGAGTAGTTTTTTTTTTTGGCCTCCGGTACCGAAACACAGCACAGTGCTGCTCCACGCCTGTTCACTGTGAGGCTGTGGTATCACTCCGGTCGAGCCAGCCCATTCATGCCGAAGCTTGGCTCTCCCACGGTAACGATTGACGTTTTAACGATAACAACTTTTTATATTTTTTTCTGAAAAAAGAAAAAACTATCCTACACGTTCCTAAATGTTGTCCATTAAAGAAAAGTTATTTAAGGAGCATTAAGAGTTACTTTACAAATTTAGTATAGAAAATACAACTCTAAGAAAATCGCCATTCAAAGATCTAATATTAGATTAGACCACAGAACCAACGTCATCAAATAACATTGAACTTAATGGAGAGACGCCTTGATTTCGAAAACACCCAGCATCAAATATACTTAGTTGAGAATTAATTAATACTTAATTAATTAAGAACCTGGCTAAAACAAAGCGATCCAACGTTAAACATTCCAAGAAAATCTAACAATGAGATTTGTCTCAAGTTGGAGGCCTACTCTCCAACTTACGATATCCTTCCCAGCTTCGATGTGACCTAATCTACAACAATTTCGTTCATTGAAGCTTGCCTGAAAACTGACAAAAGCAGATTCTCTGGTCATTTTTGACAGGTGTGTACAATTATAGAGTCGCCCTACCCATAATACGCAATGTTGGTCTGGTGGTTTAAGTACCGGGCCGTGAACTCGAGGTCATGGGTTCGATTCCCGGGTCGGGCAAAAAGTATGTTTTGAATTTTTCGAACTTAGCTCGGGTTATTATAAAACGCACGGGTTTGTGATCACCAATCCGCATTCGGCAAGCGTGGTGATTGAGCCTAATCCCATCATAGTAGCGACAACTTGATTTCTATGATGGAGGCCTTTACCTTGCAGTGGGACAGTATATGTATAGGCCGAAACTTTACTACCCTTATTTGGTAGTAGTTATATGAAGCTACCCCTATAAAAGTAGGCAGGAACGTAAAAATCTGATAGAGAGATGGTAGCTAACGTATCAGCATGCACGTCTGAATTTTTCAAATCTATGTGCGTGTTTCTGCCATGAGCTCGGCGGTCAAGGAAAACATCGTGAGGAAACCTACACTTTTCGAATAGTTTCTGAAACGTGTAACCATAATCCAGTTGTTCTGGTTACCCTGCTAAAGGGCACCGAAATTCAGACGGCAGTCGCTTCACTGTAATTACCAGACTCCCCAAACCAAGAATGACGCAAATGGGAATTACACACTAATATAGGAGGTACGTAAAAATCTGAACTAATTCTGTTTCCATTACAAGTCTCTTATGGGACTCTTATGGGACTCTTATGGGACTCTTATGGGACTCTTATGGGACTCTTATGGGACTCTTATGGGACTCTTATGGGACTCTTGTGGGACTCTTATGGGACTCTTATGGTACTCTTATGGGACTCTTATGGAGTCCCTTTTGATATTTTCTCATAAAAACATTTGTTCACAGCCCCCCTCTCAATGTCACAAATAAAGTGGATATGCCTCAAATATGGTAATTAATTGTTAAAAAAATTTAGCTTTTTATGAGATAATATACTATTTGTAAAACGGCAACGCTTATGGGTAATTGACATCTAGCGCCATCTATTGGTATAAAGTGGAACTAATTTCCCGAAACAACGTAAGGGCGGGCCACTAATCCTTAAATAAAGACAAAATCGATGTGCCTGCAGTAATTTAGGATATATGGCCAATATTATTTATGTCATGTCCATTACGATTGCCGGGAAAATCCATGTCCATATCAACATTTCGCTACAAGCTTTACATAATTTCGACCTCTGGATATTATACAAGAAGCATTTAATTGTATTGTCAGAACAACTTGCTTTGGATAACAGTAATTACGTTAGAGTCATGATTACGATCCACGCTACCCTAATGAACGCGTATTTACCTATTGTTGAATGAACATGAAATAAGTGTCTGATAGCATACAAAACTAGTTCTATTTGACGTTAAGTTACATCATAGCCTTGCAATGAGCGCCGTATTACTTTCAATGCAAGTACCTAATTACCTATTTCCCCCTGTACCTTATACTGGATAAGGATATAATTAGAGTCATCATCGGCCTATCGCAGTCCACTGCTGGACGCCTCTCCAATTGTTCGCCACTGTGATCTATCCATGGCTTCTCGCATCCAGCTCTTGCCAGCCATCCTCCGCAGATCGTCCCCCACCTAGCCAGAGGGCGCCCTACATTACATTTGCCAAGACGCGGTCTCCACTCTAGAACTCGTTTACCCCATCGGTTGTCGGTTCTGCGGCTAATATGGCCAGCCCACTGCCACTTAAGCTTGCTAATACGGTGACCAATGTCGATGACTTTGGTTTTTTATAATTAGAGTATTATTACCTTACTCTATGGATATAATGTTCTAGTTAATCGATTTATAGGAATGCGTGTAAAGGTGCTAATTACATTTCAACGTACGCCCTGTTGGTCTAGTGGTTTTGGTCCTAGGTTCGAGCGAATAGTATGTTTCGAATTTTTCGAACATAGCTCGGGTTTGTACTGTCGGGGTACTACTGTTGTAATTCGGGGTTGTATCACTAATCCGCATTTGCCAAGCGTGGTGATTAAGCCTATACCCATCATAGTAGCGATAACTGGATTTATATGATGGAGGCCTTTGTCCTACAGTGAGACAGTTTATGTATAGGCTGATAGATTATTTACCGTCGTCTGATATGTATCCAGAATTCTGTTAATGTTCAACTTTGTAAAGAGCGCCATAGCAATTAAAATACACGTAAGTACCTTTCGTTCTAGTTAATCGATTTATAGGAAAGCGTTTGAGAGTGGCGTCCGGATTACGCCTCACATCACCTAATGAACGCATATTTATTGCGGAATAAAAATAAAATATTAACGGCGTCTAAAATGCATTCATTACCTGTGTGTGTGTGTGGGGCCGTGTGGTGCCCGGCAGAGTAGAATAGGCCACCCTCACTCTTACCGAGGTGTCGTAAAAGGCGACTAAGGTAAAGCTGCTGGCATGATCATCTGCACCCAGAGAAGGAAAACTCTGCATTTATATCAAAACCCTCGCCAACCCGTCTGCCAAGCGTGGTGAGTATGGCAATTACCCCTCATGTGATTGAGGGAGGCCGTGCCCCAGCAGTGGGAACTTAAAAGGGCTGACGATGAACCTGTGTTGAACATTCAATTACATAGTAGCCTTGTAAAGAGCGCTATTGTTTTCAATACAAGTACCTTAGCTATTTCTTTCTAATTTATCGATTTATAGGAAATCTTATGAGAGTAGCATCCTAATTACGCTTGACGTTTCGTAGGTAATAAAAGCGTATTTATTGATAAATGAACATAAATATTTACCGGCATCTGATATGCATCCAAAACATGTATTAATGTTCAATTACATCATTTTATTAGGAGTAGTAGTAGAGAAGGCCACCCTCACTCTTACCAAGGTGTCGTAAAAGGCGACTAAGGTAAAGCTGCTGGCATGATCATCAGCACCCAGAGAAGGAAAACTCTGCATTTATATCAAAACCCTCGCCAACCCGTCTGCCAAGCGTGGTGAGTATGGCAATTACCCCTCATGTGATTGAGGGAGGTCCGTGCCCCAGCAGAGGGGACTTAAATGGGCCGTGATGATGATGATGATGACATCATTTTATTTATTTATTATTTATTTTAATTTAATTATTTTTATTTATATTATTTTTACTGTCTTAATTTTCTTGTGTTTTTGTTCATTTGAAAAACGAATATTACATCATAATCTTGTAATTAACGCTATTGCTTTGAATACAAGTACCTTCGCTACTTTCTTCTAGTTAATTGTTTTATAGGAAAGAGTTTGAGAGTGGCGAATTTTATTACTGAATAAAATATCAAGTGACATCTGATATGCATACCCACATAATAATTTTGTAAAGAGCACCATTATTTCAATACAAGTAGTAAGCAAGTAGGTTAGCTTTTTTTTTATGTGATACGTGGCAGACAAGCAGACGGATCACCTAATGGTAAGCGATTGCCGCCACCCATAGACACCCGCGACACCAGTGGAGTAACAAGTTGGTTGGTTGGTAGCGCACTGCCAACCTTTAAACCCCCCTTTCCCGCGGATTAGGCCTCCGGTATCTCACTCACGCAGCAAAACATAGCACAGTGCATGATACCACGGCCTCACAGAAAACTCACACACTCACCTCACAGTTTCTTTTTAGAAAGTTACGCCTCGGCATGAATGGGCTGGTTTCACCGGAGTGATCCGGTGAAACTGGCCCATTCATGCCGAGGCGTTGCTCTCCCACGGTCAAAATTTGTTTCCAGTTTATCAATTTATAGAAAAGCGTTTGAGAGTGGCGTCCTAATTACGCCTTATTGTAATTAATAAACGCGTATTTATTTCTGAATAAACATAAATATTTACCGGCGTTTGATATGAAAGCAAACCTTTGGCAGACCCTAATGAAATATAAACAACAATCCTTGAACGATTCGCTAATTAGAAACATCTTTATTAACAAATGTTACAGCTCGGACTTATTGCTAAATACAAGTTGATTAGAAAATCATCAGTATGCGAAACATTTTTTTTGTTTTAAACGTCAAAACTGCTCTGTAACACCGTTTGAGGTAACACAGGTTTATGGAAACGTTGACGAAGAAAGCCCCAAAATACACACAACTTTATGTCGAAGAGCCACGCTTCGGCATGATTGGGCCGGCTCGACCGGAGTGATACCACGGCCTCACAGAAAACCGGCGTGAAGCAGCACTATGCTGTGTTTCGCTGCGAGAGTGAGGGTACCGGAGGCCCAATTCGGGGGAAGGGGGATTTCAATGGTGGCAGCGCACTTGTTACTTCACTGGTTTCATAAGTGTCCATGGGCGGCGGCAATTGCTTACCATCAGGTGGTCCGTCTGCTCGTCTGCCAACATACCACATACAAAAATCTAGTGTCTAACCGAAACGAAACTTTAAAATTAGTCATATTGGCAAAATAACCATGGGAGAATCATGCCTTGGCATGAAAGGGCCGGCTCGACTAGAGTGATAACACGGACTTACTGATAACCAGTGTGAAGAAGCATGGGGAATTTAAGAGTTGGCAGCGTACTTGTGACTCCACTGGTGTAGCGGATGTATAGACACCTGGAACCCGGGCTGTTCATTCATAGGAACAGACGAGCAGACAAATCACCTGATAGTAAGCGACATCAAAAGTGCGCTGCCAACCTTCACACCCGCCACACCCCCGAATTGGGCCTCCGGTACCCTCACTCACGCAGCGGAACACAGCACAGACGCTGCATCACGCCGGTTTTCTGTGAGGCCGTGGTATCACTCCAGTCGAGCCGACCCATCATTGCCGATCGTGGCTCTCCCACCGAAAGGTGTATAGTAGTAGATATAACCAAACTGTAGAGACGAACTTCGTAAGCCCTGTCCTTAAGGTACTTAACCTGGATAGTAAAGTGGAAAGAAAATCCAGTGTTGCCATAGAGACGCTCAGATATCTACCTTAGCTTTTTGCACCAGTTGATTTCTTATCTTACGTCTATAGGATCCTATATGAAATCCCGAATACAGATTTAAAAGAATGGAATAATAGAAGAAGTTTATTTCGGAAATATTTTAAATGTTTTAGGAACTTTTATTATGTATGTTCAAGACCTATTACAGTTGAGCCAAGCTAATAAGCCACATTTGTCGTTTCTAAATTTTAGATTCATAGATAGGTGACCTACTAAAAAACTTCGATTAAAGTGAATAATCGATATGTACTTCAAACAAACGTGAATCGAATACTATAATAATGGAAAAGATGTTATTAGTACTTTTGTTTCGAGAATGTCAATCAAAATTATTGAAAAGAAAGAGGAAAGTAGGTACCGATCCTAGATATCGATCCGCGCCAATTTATTTCTTTTTTATCGCAATAAAAGAGCTTGTATTGTGTGCTATAGATTTTATTTCTTTTTACATAATTATTCATGTATTTATATTTTCAAACAAGAGAATAATACGTTTTATTGTAATCAGAATGTGGCTTTTCATTTATGGATGAATATTTCTATACGATTAACATTGAATTCAATCGATTATTTGGGGTACATCACTAGAGTTTAAAAAGAAAATGGGTTGACACACCAAACAATGTGCCAACAATCAATTCTCTAGAAAAGTCAAGGTTTAATAAGTTTATAAATAGTTTAACAGATAAATTAAATCGTGAAATTATCTTTTTTGTCTTTATTGAAATAAATATATATAATAAGTTAGTTCAGTGCTATTAATTAAAAGCCAGTGCAGACGGAGTAGTAAATTGACAATAACTATGTAGCTATTTAAAACAATATTTTTCTTTTTATTTTTTTTTACTTGTCTTGCTTAAATAAGAATATGAAATTTTTTCATGTTTAAGTATTTACCTAACATTTTCTTTTTAGGTATGTAGAGGTGTTGTTAGTGATGGTCAAATTATTTTAAGGGTTTGTTAGTAAAAAGTAAATCCGTTATTGGCTGTATGTTTAGTGTATAAGATAATTATACTAATTTTAAGAGCTGTGGATTTTGTGTTTTTAATAAATAAATAATTTTAAAAAGTTAAGAAATTGTGCTTTTTTAGCATAGAAAGATCAATAAATTAAATGACCGTTGTTACAAAGTTACGTTATCGATTTTGGTTGAAGTGTCAAATGTGGCCTTTTATATTGGCCCAACCTTAGACAATTTAACACGGGACGTAGTAAAGCGCAGATTTAGTTTTGATAAATTCTGCCAAAATCCGCGGAGAGGAAGTGAAGTTTAATGATGGTCTAGATATGAACAAGTAATGAATTGAAATTATGAAGTTTGTTTACGAACATTGATCAATCACTTGGTCACAGCAGCGAATATAAGTACTAGAAAAGTTATAATTTAATACCTCGGTGGCCTAGTGGTCTGGGCGGTCACCAAGATGGTGAAAGGGTTGGATTGTTGAAACAGTCATACAGCCATTTAAGTACATTTAAGTTTCTGTAATGCCTATTTTATTAAGTTGTCTATTTTGCGCAAAAAAGTAAGTATATCTATACAGTGTAAGCTGTTTATTCTAGTAAAAATGTAATATGCATCTAAAGCTGTGCGTAGAAAATTTGCTAAATATTTTTTTGTTTGAAAGAATGTCTGTCTCCATCTCAGGATCTGATGATGAAATCTTAGGGAAACCGAAGTGACTCTTCAGTAACCAATAGCAAATGAGCCGGGATAACTTTGTTGTTGTTTCTTGTATTTATTCTTAAGAAAATTGACTTCTGACAACGACCAGTATCATTTCAATGCATTTATCATTCTGTCTCTTTTCTTTCAATTTCTATTTTACCTCCTTCTAATACAGTTGAGTAAATAGAAAAGTCCATCTGCTCTGGTAGTAACATAAAAACAGTCAAATAGTGAGACATTAATTATTCATTCTTTCTATTATTGTCACGACACTAATCAACATCGTGAAAGATCGTGTCAACGTACCACGATATCGCGTATTGTCTTTTAGGGTTATTTCTGTCGCAAAATGTGCGGATGAAAAATGTTTATTTTATTAAAAAAATACTTATGCGTGATAAGAAAGATAATTTCGATTTTTCTGATTGTCGTTCGCAAGTAAAAACTGCACAACAACCATTTTAACGAATTCCGGTCAGCGACAGATACGAATTCGAAATGGACCAACGTGGAACGTTGGTCGTTGACACTTTGGTCGTGTACTTTGGCAGAGCGGAAATCGTCCACATGGCACGTCTCGTGTTAAATTGTCTAAGGGCCCAACTATACTGTTAATAATTTACAATGAAAACTCATTATCTGCCGTGTTATTTGAAAATGGAACATTAACATAAACAAGGAGCTAATTTATTTAATATTCGAACTAATAAGATAAATGAGTTTTGAGGACTGCCACTGAAATTTCATCTCCAATAATGGCCCGCATAATGATAAGTAGATTCACAGGCTGATCCGACATGGATGGTGAATGGGCTTCAGTCATAAGTCAGATCATTTATAATTCATGTTAGTAGAACAGCACATAATCGGTTCTTTTAGAATGGTATTATTATAAGACCTATTTTTTTTAGTTTGCCTGAGATACAGGATATGAGTATCATGTATCTGAGGCAAACAAAAAATCTATTGCTATTTTAGTTCAACTAAAATAGCTATCCTGATATAAGTTGATTAAATTTCTTTATACTTGATTTCCTTAAATAAATATTATTATTAGTTATTTATAAGCTACACCGAGCTAATAATAAATAGAATAAAAAAAAAACCGCCTTCAAAAATCACGAACTAAAAAGTGTAAAATAACATTTATAACACTTCATACATTTTAAATAACATTTTATAACAGTGCACTCGAGAAAAGTTGTTACCGAAAGTCGGCGTCCAAGACTATCTTGTACTTCATTCAATTATTCAACAGGGATTAGGCGCCGACTTCAATAACACCTTTTCTCGAGTTGTTTGAGTGTCGTGCTTTTGATTTTAATAAATGTGATTTACCTACATATCAATACATAATAATAATTAGAGAATTATTGACAGCTGGTCGAGATGCTTCTTAAATGACATGAAATTGTTGATATTGGCGTCACCTTCTTACCAGCATTACATTACAATTCATTCATAGAAACATTTGATCTTATTTAGACACATTATGTTCCTATGGCTAGGTACTTACTTACCTACTTAGGTAGGTAATGTAATTATTGCACTTTAGCTTAGGTACCTACTTATAAGTTTTCTATGCTTGCAACTCTAATAATACCTACCGATATGGTGATAAATTACACTTAAACACTTCGATAAAAATGAATGTAAATGCGCCATGGGGCGCTGATTTCAACAGAAAAGCTACCTGTCATTTGTACATGCATTCGCGACATAATTTCACCTGTCACTTGGACAGTAGTTATACACGGCCACCGGCCCAAAGGGTCAAATCGCGACTGTTCTTATAAAAATCTCTTTGAGTGCCACAAACATAAAACTAACTTACAACATGACAATTCCAATTTCGGGTTGTCAGCTTATTGTGCATCAGGGTGGTAAGCCTAATTAATTTGGTAAAATGCCAACATGAGCGTACTGTTATAAAATGTTATTTTAAATGTATGAAGTGTTAAAAATGTTTTACACTTTTTAGTTCGTGGTTTTCGAAGACGGTTTTTTTTTCGTAGAATTTTTTTTCATGCTTTTGACTTTCATTCTTCGGTAACGGTTGTATGCACCTTTTACCAAGTTCAATGATTTCTGATTCTAATCACAATACGGAAAATACTTTACTGCATTTTCACTCTCATATTTTAAATTGGCCAAACTCAAAAACAGCGAGCTCAATTAAAATATTACAATTAGGAAAATAGAAATCCAGTCAGCGTAAAATGTGTTATGAGGTCTTATATGTAGATCAGTCAAATTCGTCATTGGAAATTGAACCGAAAAGTATTCAAAATTCAGGTGAGAATCGATTGAACAAGTTTGACAGTTTTGTATATACTGACGTGTTGCTGTACCTTGTGAATTAATATAGATTCTCTATACACAAACTCCGATCAAGTAAATAATTTTAGGGCTGTCAATGCAAGCATTCCGCCTGTGGCCCGCAGCCGATAACTTTTTGATTAATCGTTTGGCGTCTGGCGCAGCACTTCGTCATTATCTGCCCTTATTACAAGAGCTCTAGTCATTGGATTTTTTTATATCATATGTGGCAGAAGAGCAGACAGATTACATGACGGTAAGCGATTGCCGCCGCCCATGGACATCTGAGACACCAGTAGAGTCAGCAAGTGCGCTGCCAACCTTTAAACACCCCTAAAGGTCGATATTAATAAACCAAATTAAAAAGTTTTGTTGTCGTTAATTTGTTTAGGCGGGCTTCGACAAGGCTTAATAATACTTTACAAGGTATTATGGAGGGAAGGGTGGAGGTACCGATGCTTACTGTTCCTACATACATAATGTCACCCTATCTATATAGGCACGAGTGTGTCAAGTATAAAATCCAGCCAAGAGTAAATTCTCAAAAATGTATGGGTAGGTACTTCAGTAGATGTGAATAAGAGAGCGTGCGCCTTAATTTTTTTGTGATAAATGGTAGACGAGGAAATGAATCACCTGATGGTAAGCAAATGTCGCCCACTTCAAGCCCTGCCTCCCCCCAAGAGGCCGCACGGCTGAGGAGCAATACTTCTCGCCGTGCCAGCTCCATAACACCCAGACCCGGGAGGGTCTGTGAGAAGCCTCTCGCCTCATAAGACCCGTACGACGACGACATTCAGAACCAGTCATCCTCATCATCATTTCAGCCAATAGACGTCCACTGCTGGACATAGGCCTCCCCCAATGTTCTCCACACAGATCGGTCCTGTGCCGCCCGCATACAATGGATTCCCGCGATCTTCGGTCCACCTTGTGGGGGCCTTTTTTATATAAATTGAATAAGCCGGTGATTCCCTCTCTACCTCAATGGTTCCCACAAAATACCATCCTCATGGCCATCCGCCGTGACAAATCAGCTGAGTGGCAACCATTTTGGTAACACGTCACGGCAAAGTGTTCTTTGTTATATATTTTCTTTTCTTGTACTATGTTTGTGATGTGTTTACCGAATAAAATTTTATTGTATTCCATTCTATTCTAATTTAAAACTTCTTTTTTATTGTCACGTTATACAACAAAACAGCTTTATTAAGCCTTGTCGGCTTATAGATCGGCAATTATGCAGGCATATACTAGGTACCCATAGTCAATCGCTATCGGCGTCTGCCATTAAGCCCGAATTATTCATGGCCGCTAATGGTCAATGTTTACGTAGGAAAGCGGATTGGGCTACTAAGAGGACAGCTGTTTTAAATAAAACAAATCTATGTTTTTAAAGGGAGGCTTGTATTCAACTCTAGAGTTAGATACAGGTCATAGATTGTATAGTAAAATTGCTAAAAAATATGACATCATCATCATCTTTTCAGCTAATTTACGTCCACTGCTGAACAAAGATCGGTCCTGTGCCGCCCGGATCTTATGTATTTTCCTCACCAGATCGTCGGTCCACTTTGTGGGGGGCCTGCCACGGCTGCGACTTCCCGTACGTGGGCTCCACTCGAGGACCTCCGCCCCAACGGCCGTCTATTCTCCCTGGCCTGCCCATTGCCACTTGAGGCATGCAATCCTTTGGGATATGTCTGTGACCTTAGTTCTCCTGCGGATCTCATCATTTCTGATACGATCACTCAAGGAGACTCCAAGCATAGCCCTCTCCTTTGCTCTCTGGGTGGCTTTGGGCCTCCTTAATCATCACATTGTAAGCGGCCACGTTTCGTCTTGAGACACTACGATAGATGGGCGACAGATACGACAGATTCACGAATGCTGCAAAATATGAAAAATTTGCATTAAACACCATTCTCATAGACAAAAAAAGGTACTCATCATGAATAGTAAACATCATCATCGGCCACAGCATCCGAGAAGATAATGATTGCATTGCTATAACTTAACTGCTACAAAGTCGACCTTTATATGGTCCGCGGGACGCGGGACACAGACTGTCATTAACCAATCAAAACGGTTTATTTTCTCTTAGGGCTAATCTGGTGCTTGACTAATGGATAAGAGAGTTCGCGCAGTCGCACGGTTATATGTTTCGATTCGATTGATCAAGCACACCCCGCCCCTGATTAACCATCGGAAGATCGGATTTGTAGCGATAAAGCTGTATGGGAAATTCCACAAACCTACGTTAAAGACATCATCATTCATGGAATCTAGAATATGTCTTACGGCGAGAAGCGATCGAGACAAAAGCTTATAGTGCGCCCCATCATCCGTGATGCGTCTGCAGCAATCGAAATTGAATTCTGGACGCGAACACATTCTCCGTGCAAGCTAATGATGGAATGTGTGACTAAAGTATCGATAAGATTCGAAAAATATAGACCTTACAAATAGCATAGTGCGCACAATTACCTGTTTAGGCATACAATATTCATACATGATTGAAATTTCTTAAGTCATCGTCAATACTTCATTCGACGAGTCATTCCTATGCTTCCTTGCTTATGAGGCTCGGGGGGATCTACGATTGGAGCATTTATTTGTTAGTGGGTACTGATGCGACTGTCGACTGACTTTTGCAGCCTAAGGCTGCGTTTCCACAGAAGTGGAGCTGCGCGGAGTTGAGCGAAGACTTATAAAAATTAACCAATCACATTGCTCAAAATAGTTGAGATGCATGTGTATGTGTATGATGTAGAGGGATAACCAGACCAACTGGATAGTGGTTAGAATAATTATCTGGATCGACAGACAATGAATGGCGAAATTCTCTCGTATAATTCCCGGTTGCGTCCAAAGCTATCGCTAACCCTTGGCACGCTTTGACCATGATGCAGGATTTAGGAAGTGCGGTAATGATCCGTCCGTGAATGATGGCGCGAATGCCGTCTGACTTTCGCAACTCTTTGACAGAAGAACCAGGCCAACTGAATCATGTTTCACGTTTCAGAATCTATCCGAAACGTGCAGGTTTCTTTATGATATTTACGCTAATGGTAGAAATACGCACAAACATCCAAAGGTGCTCGGATTGGAATATATCCTCCCACATGGAAGACGCGTCTTATCCAATGGGCGTCTATCGCTCCATATCGATAGCAAAATTATCGAGATTTAAGCAACACTTTATCGTCAATAACGTGTACCTTACAACTTTGTTACGGCTAGTCAAGGGGCTGCATATCGAACCCAACTAGACATGCGTCACTATGCTTGCATTTGTATGCAGAACCGTTTCGCTTATTTATTCGTTTAGAGGTAGTTACTTATTGAAACTTGGTAAAAAGTTGCATTTAAACAAAACTATGTTCAAACTTGCAGAAATTTTCTTTGCAAAGTCAATTTATGTTATAAGGAACGTGCAAGTAAGGGCAGGTGGCAATACTTGTAGGTTTTTATTTATTTATTTATTATTACAGTATACCTGTGGCTTACAGAAATGATTCCAACACGCACACAAGTTTAAATTTTACATAAATAATACAATTGAATTAAATTTAAAAAACAAACAATAAAAAAGCACATGCATAAATCAAATTATTGTCAAACGATATTCAAATAGTCAAGGGTGTACTAATATTAATAAATATTAAAGAAAAAAAATCAATCTAAGTAAAATGTCAAAAGGATTATAATAATATGTCAATCAAAATGTTATCGTTTTGTCAATAATTTGATGAAATAATGTCGATAAACACATCATGTTGTCAGCAAATATGTCCATGTCGTTGTGCTGAGTGAGTATGTCACCTATAAGACGCAATGCGCGGTTTTTTGGCGCAAATGCCGCCTGCTCAGTTTGCTTTACCGGTCTCTGCAAGAGACGCGGTCTACGGCTAGCCGCCACTGTCTCCTCCTCATTCTGCGCCAATCTTTTGGGCACCAGCAACTTTACCCTTTCCAACACTGATTGACAGTCTATCCTGTGATGAATGGACAAATAATGTTTTACCGTTTCCAATACCCTTCTGACCTTCAGAGTTTACAAGTCAACCATACCCAGGACAAATGCAGATGGATAAAGGTAAGGGTAAAACCCATAGCGTTTATTGAAAAGCCAATTTTCTTCTTTCTATTTTTTTCTTTCTTTCTATTTGAATAACGTATTTTTATTGGTAAGGGCTCTCCCATACCATACCACTGCTGCGTATTCCAGTTTAGTACGTCTGTACGCGTTATACAAAGTTACAGCCACCTTTACATCGTCAAAGTCTGAAGCAGTTCTCATGACAAATCCTAGAGTCTTACTAGCTGCCACGCAAAATGATTTTATATAATTATGGAAGTCATGTTCAACTGTGTGTCCAACAGTAATCCCAGATCACGATTGTCATTTACTCTAATCAAAGGCGCGTCATATAAGAGATATTCAACGATAGTAGGATTCCGTTTTGCTGAAAACGTTATAACTTTACATTTAGTCTCATTAAACGGGAGAAGATTATCTCTGCTCCATTCCGAATATCCTGTTGTAAAGACAGAGTATCCGCACTGGTATCTATTCCCAGACTTAGTTTTAAGTCATCTGCAAAGAGAAGACTTTTGGAAAATCGAACACTATCTTATAAGTCATCTATAAAAAGTAAAAATAGTGTTGGACCGAGCGTACTCCCTTGACTTACCCCTGATCTCGTGTCTTTATGTAATAGGTGGCAGACGACTAGAGCGAGTAAGCGATTGCCACGGCCCATAGGCCACACTAGTTGAGTCACAAGTGCGCTGCCAACCTTTGAACCCCCAGAATTGGGCCTCCGGTACCCTCAATCACGCAGTGAAACACAGCACAGCGCTGCTTCACGTCGGTTTTCTGTGATTTAGCAATAATGTTCCACATGTTCATCTCAAAAATGTTTATCCATAGTGGGAATTGAACCCACAACGCTTTGAGCATGGGGCAGCGTCACATTCCATCCGGCCAATTATGTAAACTTTTGGTCCTGTTTTGGTAGCTCATCAGGAAACGTTAAATCAAACAGTCTGTGTTAATTGGCCCTTAGCCTAAAGACGGGATAATCCTGGATATCGAAAATCTGAAGATTTCGATATTGGAAAGCATCACGGCGCTGACAATAATATAATATTGTAAATTATTCACATCTTATTGTTATGATAAAGTGTTCAGTATTCTATGAATGAATAAGGCTTAAGTAAATCTATCACCTACTTACGTTACATTATCATTTTACGAAGGTAAAAAAGGGGGAGTATCTCAGTTTGGCTGAATGTTATATAAGTACTAAATATTTTTTTTAACCGTCACCTAGGTACAAACCAATATTTTCCCAGAGGAACAGTTTTTTTACGATGATAATTTACAATTGCACAAACGCATTCTTTATGAAACATTTCCAGTTTACTTGCGCTTGAGTGCAAAATGGAATGGAAAGTCATAAGGTTTCTGAAATAGTAAACCTGTTTCCGGTAATTAGTAGTAGTAGACATAGGAACTAATAGGGTCCCATTTTTTACCCTCTGGGTACGAAACCCTAAAAACATGGAGCAGCATATTTTTGGCAAGCCGCGAACAGCGAAAGCTTGAATTCTTGAGATCTGAAGAATAAAGCAAATACGTTAACATTAGAATAGTTTGTAATGATATTGCTATCATAATATAATATCGGAAACTCACAAATAAGGAAGCAACTTGGTTACAGGCTATTCTAATGTTTTTAAAATTTTCGCGTTGCATTATAACTACAAATAATTAATAAAGACGGGAATGAATACGATATTTATTATGTGATACAGCATTGTGTACTCACATATTTTACTCGACGTTTCGGCTACGTTACAGCAGCCGTGGAGCGGACTGGCGGAGCACGGCGTCGTCTGCTGGGGCCGGGCTGTGAATCTTCGGACACCCCACATTTTCCGATATTAATTAGCCACTAAATGAACTGTCAGTGAAGTGTAGTGTGTCGGAGTAGCTTCACTGACAGTGTATTTAGTGGCGAATTAATATCGGGCGAATAATAATGGCGAAACTTCGAGTAAAATATGTGAGTACACAATATTGTATCACATAACAAATATCGTGTTAATTCCCGTCTTGATTAATTAAAGTTATTCTAATGTTGGCGCGATGGACTGACGATTTGAGAAAGATGGCTGGTGTGAGCTGGATGCGGACCGCTCAGGACCGGGCTGGTTGGCGCTCTTTGGGGGAGACCTACGTTCAGCAGTGTACGGCGATAGGCTGATTGATTCTAATGTTACTATGAAAGTTTAAAACATATAATAATTGTAACGTTACTAGTTCATTCTAATATACTAAAAAAATATATTCAATTTCAGAAATAGCTAACAACATACCTAAAAACACATAGATGTAGGATTTTTTTTTGTTTTTGTTTATTTTTCCTTTGTTTTAATGTGTTGTCTTACTGGTATAAACATCAGAAGTTTGTTTTTTTTTTTTGTTCTTCATTTGTAATCATGTGTGTCGTGTGTGTTTAACAAATAAATGTTTTTTATCTTTATCTTTTATTTTTATTTTAGATTCCTAATTGAAATATTGGTCTCAATAGAGACGTATCTACGTGTAGCCTTGAAAAAACAAAACACACATTTCCAAGAAATTTTCGAGTCACGAGCCCTCGTCCGTTACAAGCGGCAACTTTAATGTTTTCCCTCCATTCTTATTCAAAGAAAAGGGGTTGACATCAAAGAGATCAAATATGATTCCTCTCACTTTGTATTAGATCTGGCTATGATCATTTTTATTACCGTCTCAGATCCTTTGATGTTTTAGCGGGGAAGCCTGTTGCTGCGGTTTCTTAGGGTTGGCTGTGACGTGGCATAGGGATGCGCCAGATCAGATCTTTTGGAAAACAATTCGCGAGTACACGATCTAGAGATCTATTATAACCTTATAGTAGTATATTTTATATAATTTGTGTAGGTTATATTGTTATAGTAAGGTAACTTTCGAATCCGAAATGAGGTGATCCGGCAGAGAACCAAAGTTATCGACATTGTTCACCGGATTAACAAGCTTAAGTGGCGGATTTGTGATATAACCCCGAATTACAACAGTAGTACCCCGACAGTACAAACCCGAGCTATGTTCGAAAAATTCGAAACATACTTTTTGCTCGAACCTAGGACCAAAACCACTAGACCAACAGGGCATACGTTGAAATGTAATTAGCACCTTTACACGCATTCCTATAAATCGATTAACTAGAACATTATATCCATAGAGTAAGGTAATAATACTCTAATTATAAAAAAACCAAAGTCATCGACATTGGTCACCGTATTAGCAAGCTTAAGTGGCAGTGGGCTGGCCATATTAGCCGCAGAACCGACAACCGATGGAGTAAACGAGTTCTGGAGTGGAGACCGCTTCTTGGCAAACGTAATGTAGGGCGCCCCCTGGCTAGGTGGGAGGACGATCTGCGCAGGATGGCTGGCAAGAGCTGGATGCGAGAAGCCATGGATAGATCACAGTGGCGAACAATTGGAGAGGCCTACGTCCAGCAGTGGACTGCGATAGGCTGATGATGATGATGATGATGATGAAGGTAACATTTGTATATATTAGTGTATGATAACGTGTTTATTCATTTATTTATTATCTAGATATATGTATTTATACCATAAATTTACTCAATCAATGTTCAAAATCAAAAGGATTGCACCACCCTCCCCTCTTCTATCTAATGTCGTTTACCTGAAGGTTGTCTGGTAGAGATCGCTCCCAGCGAAAAGACCGCCTAAATTGTACATTGTATCTCTGTATACCTAGCTTTTAAGTTTTGTATGTTGTGCAATAAAGAGTATCTATCTATCTATCGAGAGTTTTATTTTACTATAAAAGGTATTGTTTAATTCATCGATGGCAACGAGCGACCCTACCCACTCGTTGCAATTAAATAACATAGCGATAGATTACACGGCAAAATAAACGTTTATAATAAATTTCTCCTCTATTGTCCGTGGTCCACCTGGATGAATCACGGGATTTTTTTTCCTGGTAGCTCTGTGGATTAGAACGCGCCTTCCATACGGGGGATCATGGTTTATGCGCCTATAGATTTTTCAAATCTATCTGCGTATTTCTACCGTAACCTTGGCGATGAGGGAAAATGTGGTGAGGAGATCCGCACGTTTCGGATAATTTCTGAAACGTGTAACCATGATTAAGTTGGTGTGGTTCCACTGTTAAAGGGTTGAGAATGTCAGACGGCAGTCGCTTCATTGTAAATACCAGACTCCCCTAATTACGAATAATGGTCTAACCTTACCCCTTAACGTACATACCGTTCATGTACCTATACACCGACCAATAGAAAACATTAGGGCTCACATAAAACCAGCGCCATGGCCTGAAGGTACTCCTACCTAAATATCAATATCTATCGAAATGGTTAACCTCTAATAACTGCCGATACTTACATTTTTACTCCGTAAAAAGCTAAATATACCTATTCGATAAATTAAAATGGACGAATTTCCATAAATAATGCCATTAGGTATTTTATTCGTTTTTCAGCCTTTTACCTGCAAAATCCAGCATTTTTACTATAAAGTATCCAGGTCAACCAATTAGTATGGGAAAAAATGTCCACAACTTTTATCCTAGGGAAGGAATATTTCCGATGATGAAATTGTATTGAACTTTCAACTTAGCAATCGGAATTTTGTACCTCAGTATTTTCTAAGCCAATTTATTTCCCATTTTTCCAAAGCATTGATTAATATGAATATGTACGTCAGCATCAAAATGATCTTAGCATTCAAATCAGCCAAAAATACCTGACCATTTGACAAAAGAGAACTGTATGTTAGTATACGCCAAAGTACATTTTTATTTGTTGTTAAAAGTACACTGCTAAAAGAGGTTTTTGTCAAAGACTTAGATATTTTTGATAAGTTTGAATGTTAAGATCATTTTGATGCCGACTGTTCACGAGTTTTTCCGAAAATCTCAGTGTCAGACGTATCTGCAAATTGGTGGTCCTATACCCCCGATTTCAGGTCCTGGCACACCGGTGTCTTATCGGAATATGAGGGTAATGGAATAGCAAGTGCACTTGTGTTTGCGCTCACACTTGTGCACTATTATAGATTCTGCGACTACGTAAGTGGCTGTTCGTTAAGATTAGATTAAGTTGGAGGATAATTTAGTAAAAACCTAAATTTTATCGTGACAGAATGAATAAGCAAACAAGAACACCATGAAAATTTTATTATTAAGTGAAAATGCTTGTTTGGAGTTAATAATTTTATTTCTCGCAAAGTTTTATGTACTTGTTACGACCAATTAGTATCTTCAAACTTTTTAATTTTTTTATTAACACTTGAAAGAGTTTCAGTAGGCACTTAATGGGGGCCATCGCGTGCGAAAAATCCACAAGATGGCGTACTATAGGACTGAGGTCCATCTAAAAGGTGATTGGGTATTTTTGAACGTGATATGTCAAATTGTCATTTTACGAATAAATCAGCCAATGATGTTGAAGTTAGGCTTCATTTCTCAAGAACGCCATTTAGCCATATTTCACACGTGAATCAGAATGCCGTCCACCACCTCACCGAAACGCAGATTTCCCCCCCTTCTGACATATCTTACTTACGCTACCCCGGTTGCGTACTTGAACATGCATATGTCAGGGAGGATATTTGTTATCGTCGCCTCAGCAATCTTGAAGCACGAGACCTGTCATTCTTTTGGCTGCGAGTAGACTGCACCGATCATCCCCGCATCTACTCTTGCCTTAACTGGTCTCGTAGCGGAAACATCGAGACTGACCAACTCGTTGAACACGTTCAGATAGCGACTGAACTGGTCCTTGAACAGTTTCGTTCTAAAGAACGTTCTTTCTCGGTTCGTAAAGCTCTCTTTTCCATTGACATCCGTAAGTCGTGGGCCGGATGGAACACCTCCGATTGTACTGAGGGAATGTGTTCCGGAATTGGCTCCAGTTTTAACGCGTCTTTTCCGGCTTGCAAAAAATGCGATCGCTTGGACGTGTCCAATTGTAGACCAATAGCCATTACCTCAATTCCCTCTAAAGTAATGGAGTCCATTACCAACAGCCAGCTATTGAAATATTTAGAGGAGAACAACCTATTATGCGACCGTCAGTACGTCTTCTGTAATGATCGCTCCGCTGGTGACCTCCTGGTATTTCTGACTCAACCCTTACTCTTCAACGCGCACAGGTGTTGAAGAGTAAGGGTGAGGCTCTGGCTGTCTATTCGGACATAGTGAAAGCCTTTGATAGGGTATGGCACAAGGCGCTGCTATCTAAACTTCCCTCATACGGTCTTCCGGAGAAATTATGCACGTGGATCGCTGGTTTTCTAACTGCGCGTAGCATTATGGTTGTTATCGACGGTTCTTGCTCTGATCTGAAGCCAGTGAATGCTGGTGTCCCCCAGAGCTGTGTGTTATCTCCAACACTGTTTCTTCTGCACATCAATGATGTTGTCTCAGAACAATATTCATTGCTATGCATATGATAGTACTGGAGATGGACTGTATACCGGATGGGCAAATATTGAAAACGGTAAACTACATTGAAAACCGGAACACGCTTGTGCCTGAAGTCGAAGATATGTTGAATCATGTTTCGAACTGGGGTCGACTTAATTTAGTCTGTTTTAATCCCTCCAAGACATAAATGTGCGTTAACCGCTAAAAGACGTCCCTTTGAAGTGCCAATCTCTTTTCAGGGCACTCCCCTTGATGTCAAGCCTTCTATCGGGATCCTTGATGTCGACATTTCGAGCGATGTCCAGTTTCGCGGTCATCTGGAAGACAAAGCTAAAATAGCTTCTAAGAAACTTGGTGTACTTAATAGAGCGGGGCTGAATTTCACACCAGCTCATCGGTTAAAACTCTATAAGGCACAAGTTCGGCCCCATATGGAATACTGCTTCCATCTCTGGACTAGTGCACTTCAGTACCAACTTCTTCCGTTTGACCGTGTACAACGTAGGGCTGCTCGAATTGTCGGTGACTTGACTCTCTCCAGTCGACTTGATCCTCTAGTACTGCGGCGGGACATAGCTTCCCTCAGCATTGTATACCGCATCTATCATGGGGAGTGCTCTATAAAACTGTTTGATCTACTCCCTGCAGCTGAATTCATACATCGAACCACTCGCAAGCGATTGTTATTCCATCCTCATCATCTTGATGGATGGCGGTCTAATACTGTGCGTTTCTCACGGAACTTTCTACCACGTACCTAAATTCTGTGGAACGGTTTGGCTACAGGAGTATTTCAGGACGGCTACGACTTATGGACCTCTAAGACAAGAGCGTACTCTTTTTTAAAAAGGCCGGCAACACCATTGCGATCTCTCCGATTTCGCGGATGTTCATAGGCGGCGTTGATTACTTTCCACTCGCTCGCTTTGTCCGCCTCTAGCATAAAAAAATAAAAATAAAACGTCGATGGCAAACAAGTGTGCGACTCGCCGTCTGCAACTCCGGAGGACGTGCATACGTGTTTTCGACCCCTTAAAAATCCAATAAGCCATTTGACTACTTCGTTGGCGAAGAGGTTAGCGCGTCGCACTTTTAAGTGACAGCTGCGGTTGGCGTCCCGGGTTCGATTCGAGAAATTCTCAGTGTCAGCCCGGAGTTTGGAAGTTGGCGGTCTTGTACCCCCGTGCCTCGGATTGCATGTTAGGCCGTTAGTCCTGCGCCGGTCCCTCTCCGGTTGTATTACACTGGTGTCCCATCGGGTTATGAGGGCAAAGGAATAGAGAGTCCACTTGTGTTAGCGCACACACTTGAGCACTATAATAAATCCTGAGAGGATATTATTACTAAGCAGTTATACAAAAAAAAACTCAAATCGAATACTATAGTCATCGCGCTATTAATGTCTTAAACTATAGTCAGTTAATAAAACAAATCGATTTTAGGAGGTTTATCACCTGTGGCCATCGACACAGGCAAGGGATGTTAATAATATTGACAATACGTCAAATATACGAACATACCTTACCGAAGACTGCCATATTGTAAAAATAAGAAAATAATTCCTAAGTTCATAAGTAGTTTTTGTTCCTCGGTCATCTCGCTATCTCTGTCGTGCCATCGCGATCCTTACCGTGCGAGTAGAAACAGTAAAATTGCTGTTTGAAATAAGTAAGAAATTTGTGTGTATTTGCGAATACCAAAATTGATGAATGAAGTTTCTTTAAGAAGTTTCTTTAAGGTGACGGGTAGGGCACACTTGCGACGCCACTCGATATTAATTTTTAGCTACTAAACCGGATCTATTTTAAACAATTTCGGGGTTACAACCTCTTGGCAAACACTTATACTTAAATAACCATACACTAATGTTGGTTCCGTATTTGTACGTGAAAAATTGATTCACGCCAAAAGTGGTCGCTTTTGGCGTGAATCAATTTTTCGCGTACGCGTTGGACCCAACATTTTTGCATGGTTTATTAATAAATAGTTTAAAATAGATCCCGTCACGTCACTAGTTTGCCCTACCCGTCACCTTAAGGCATTGTGTAACTAGACAACATAAGCTGTGTCTCTGTTAAATTCCAATATGAGTAATTGAGTTCTTAATATAAAATAAATAGGCAGAAAATGGGTCATTACCGTCGAAAAATTTACGAAGTGAAATGGCAAATATTTTTAAGAGCTTTTAACCGAAACATTGATAAATACTTCCTTAATCCGAGTAACGGCAATGAAATGTCGAGATATACTTATTGCAAATTATTTTGATATTGCGTTTGTATGGGAAATACATTGTTCGCTGGAGCCCAATTCTCGTGCTCGTGACATTTTGAAAACATGGTGGATATCACCTGAAAACCATACAAAAATCCTGTGTTTTGATGATATTTATCGTATGAAAATAAATATCACGAGCACGAGAATTGGGTTAATGGACCCTCAAGGTGACGGATAGGGCACACTAGCGACGCCAATCGATTTAAATTTTTAGCTACTAAACCGGATTTATTTTAAACAATTTCGGCGAACACTTATACTATTTATTAAATAACCATGCATAAATGTCGGGACCGTTTTTGCCCGCCAAAAGTAAGTAAATCAATTTTTCGCGTACGCGTTGGACCCAACATTTGTGCATGGTTATTTAATAAATAGTATAAATTGTTTAAAATAGATCCGGTTTATTAGCGCTCGTGGCATTTTGCTGACCTTCTACTCTTTAGAACTACCTTAGCTAGGCGTTAGTTCTACACTAAAATAAAATACGTACATAATTATTTATTTGATTTGCACATTACACATAAAACACCCATGTCCTACGTGAATACATGGCTTAAATATGTCATTTGTACCTAATTATGGTCTTATTAGTTAATTTTAGGTATGTGAACAATTTGAACCAGTAACCCTGCAATTTATTATTATAATTACAAAGACATAATTAATATTTCGTGGACAAAACCTGAAGCTCGTAAATCATGGCTCATATTAGCTAAGCAAAATTATACCACAAACTGTACTGTTTAAAAACCTCTGGGGAATAATATGTCCGCGCGGACAGCAAACGTGTGGTACAGTCAGAATCAAAACTTATGTTGGACGGGCTATTTACTTTATTCCGAGGAATATACCTAGAATCAATCGGTCGCATGTTTTACGTTACATACTTACGTACGATCCAGTTCGTCTGGTGGTGGTTTCCTTGTAAAATGTCACCATTAACTTAAAAATATAGTACAATTTTTGTGTTACTAGACGATTTTTAGAATGATAATAATTTAGGAACATATTCCTAAATTATTATCATTCAAAAAATCGTCTATTTTATAATAGCTTTTCTTCATTAAATAGTTTTTTTATATACAATTTAAACTTATGTGTGGGCAAGTCAATAATAATCTGAGGTAACTTATTAAACATTTTTATGCTCAATCCTATAAATGAACTGCCAACCTTATGTAGCCTGATATTAGGAACGGCCAGTCTGTGCTTATTTCTGGTGTTAAGGCTGTGACAGTCGGACTTCTTCTTACAATTAAGACCTTATATAATAATGTAATGTGATTATGAATATATCTGTAAAAAATTATATCCCTTTGACCACGTGTTCTATCAACCATTCTGAACAACATTTGTTCTATGAGTTTTGTAAACTCGTATTAAAAAAATTCAACATCTCATACAAAGTCGGTCACGTGACTTGGTCATTTTGTATGGGGAGTCGAAAAAATTTTCGACTAATTTCGAAAAGTTGTATAACAAATGTTGGTAGAACACTTGGTTATAGGGATGTAAATGTCCACAGATACACCCTGTATTATACGAATAAAGTAGACAGAAGGATACTACGGTCATATACGGAAAACTTGGAAGTATCTCTGATTTGGCAATTTTATGACCTCATCATCATCATTTCAGCCAATAGACGTCCACTGCTGGACATAGGCCTCCACAAATGATCTCCACACAGATCGGTCCTACGCCGCCCGCATCCAATGGATTCCCGCTATCTTCACCAGCTCGTCGGTCCACCTTGTGGGGGGGCCTGCCACGGCTGCGATTTCCTGTACGTGGCTTCCACTCGACCTATGTCACTTTTTTTTTGTAAGACTAACAGCTTAATAATACAATAAACTTATATCAATAAGAAAAAAACAGTGCCAGTAATAAGTCTACGCCTATGGTTATAACAATAGCTACGGAAAACTATAACAATATATTTCCGGGGCTTCCCAGAAAGTAATCAGATGATGAAGGGAAAGCCTCGCTCCTCCGAAATAACTTTAACAATAAGGATTTACAATAAATTGACATTACAAGGAATATATTTTAAGTTTTCAATAAAGCAGAATTAAATGAAATGGATGCCTGTGTATGTGCGTGATGTGTGTGTGTGTGTGTGTGTGTGTGTGTGTGTGCGTGCGTGCGTGCGTGCGTGCGTGCGTGCGTGCGTGCGTGCGTGCGTGCGTGCGTGCGTGCGTGCGTGCGTGCGTGTGTGTGTGTTTAAGGGGAGAAGTCATACATACGTGAATTGCCTTGTGTCTACGAGACTTCATATATTTCTTTCCAAAATATACTCCACCTCGGCGTAATTGAGAGTATTATGGATGCAGAAATGAAATCGTGATGATCTGTTCTTGCCCGTTTCAAGAAGCGATGAAACCAGATGATCCTTATTATTCATTCATTAAGTAAGTAAGTATTATTCATTCATTCACCTGTCTCAGTATTACCGTCAAGACAAACCTTATATATCTGAGTTTTATTCCATTGAGTAGGTAATACTTCAGTGTTAGCCTTAAATTGACTCGAACCCACTCCTTCCACGTTCACCTATCATCAGGAACGTTCAAGGTAAGGGTTGAAGTCCCGCCTAACCACTCAATGATTTTTTTAGGTGTATTATTTACTTAAAAATGTTATTTGTTTGTCAACTCTGCTCCATCTTTTGTCGACCATACCATGGTTTTGTTTCCATTGGAGCGGACACGAGTGGCGCGGACTGCGGACACGGCTTTGTTTGAGTTTCGCATTATCCTCTGGAAGGAGCACGGCGGAATGGAAAGGAATTTTCTTATGTGAATTCATCGGGATTATTCAACAGCTTTTTGTAATCCGATCGATAGGTTTTTTTTTGGGTTCGGTGCGTAGTGTTTTTGATGTTTTATTGGAAGCCGGGCCGATTAAATACTTTAACACGTTTCGTGAAGTTAGTGTAAATATTGCTGTTACTTTTATCATTAGATTAACAGAGATTAGTCACATTTAGGCATCCTAATTTTAGCGAGATGTGATTGAAATGATCTCTAGAATCACTGCTGCATGCTCTGTTAGGTTTGGTTAATGATAATTGTTAAGGTGACGGGTAGGGCACACTAGCGACGCCAATCGATTTTAATTTTTAGCTACTAAACTGGATCTATTTTAAACAATTTCGGGGTTAGAACCTCTCGGCATACACTTATTACCGCCAAAAGCGGCCACTTTTAGCGTGAATCAATTTTTCGCGTACGCGTTGGACCCAATATTTTGCATGGTTATTTAATAAATAGTATAAGTGTTTGCCGAGACGTTGTAACCCCAAAATGGCTTAAAATAGATCCGGGTTAGTAGCTAAAAATTAAAATCGATTGGCGTCGCTAGTGTACCCTACCAGTCACATTAACAATTATCACTAACCAAACCTAACAGAGCATGCAGCAGTGAGTCTAGAGATCATTTCAATCACATCTCGCTAAAATTAGGATACCTAAATGTGACTTATGTGTATAAGTATTAAATAAATAGTACAAGTGTTTTCCGACAGGCTGCAGATTCGAAACTGTTAAAATATATCCGATTTAGTGGCTAACAATTTAAATCAATTGGCGTCGCTAGTGTGCCCTACCTCACTTTAAGGTGAGAATCTTAGCACGCACGATAAAAATTTACCCCAAGACCTACTGTTATCTCTGTCCCGTACGCTATGTCAGCAGATCTGACCACGTACGTGATACGATATGACGTCAGTCATCTCTAGTATATAAGCCTTGGAGATGTTTTCATATCATGCCATTTGCATTATCAATAATAAACCAGTTACGTATATAAGACCGGGTGCCTCATTTCTTCCGGGCCACCAGCTGCCTCCCGGCGGACTGGTGCCTTCCAACTATATCGTACGGTTCCCCGGCATAATATGCAGTAGGCATACGCTATCTTTTCATCATCAGCCCATTTAAGACCCCACTGCTGGGGCACGGGCCTCCCTCAATCACATGAGGGGCAATTGCCATACTCACCACGCTTGGCAGACGGGTTGGCGAGGGTTTTGATATAAATGCAGAGTTTTCCTTCTCTGGGTGCTGATGATCATGCTAGCAGCTTTACCTTAGTCGCCTTTTACGACACCTCGGTAAGAGTGAGGGTGGCCTATTCTACTCTGCCGGGGACCACACGGCCACGCTATCTTTTATCTGTGATCTATATATTAGGAGAAGTACATCTATCATTTTCATAGAGAAAGCGCCCGAAGGTTCAAACTATGATTTAAGGGTCTACGATCAAGATAGGCCACTAAATTACACTCACGTCAATTCCGTCAGTGTACCTACTATGTTGTGACGTCAGAGCCCGGGGCGATAAATCCGCCCATTAGCTAACTGATAACGAGCTGAGCCATTTTGGCCATGTGGGATCTATTACATAGCATGGATATGATATCCACTTATATGATAATAACAATACGGTATTTGACTATTTTTGTAATCAAAAGACCTCTCAATGATAGAAACATCGTTGAAAGAATTACTTGACTCTCATTTATACTACCTGAGATATCACAACTTTAAAATCACATTATTTTGGGCAAACCCAAAACGCTCCATACAAATGGCTACTAAGATGTGACCTCACACCTGAGTATTTTGTATGCATTTCATTTGAATGTTGTATGGTGGTTATATCAAATGTTTCGTTCATGTCAATGGTTCTATTATAATAGTTGTTGCAAATTGTTATATTCATTCGACAAATGGTTCTTTTTTAATTGGAAAGTAGATAGTCTCGGATTGGTACCATGCTTAGGATTTCAGGATCTGATGATAGTATCCTGGAAAAATTGAGGAGAAACTCTCAAATTGTATAGGGACACGTAAAATTTTGTGGCTCTAGTGATGATGGAAGGTCCACTCCTCAATGCTAAGGAGTTAAATGATAACTCTTTCAATACTGTAGTCACAATTAGTTTTTTAGTTATTTGGCGAGGGTGGAAGAGGCTACTAAATTAGACTCTAGAAAACTTGAAAAAAATTTTCTCCAAAAAAACCGCTTTCTAAAACCACGAACTAAAAAGTGTTAAATAATATTTTTAACACTTTATACACTTCAAATAACATTTCGGGCGCCGACTTCGGTAACACCTTTTCTCGAGTGTACTGTTATAAAATGTTATTTAAAGTCTATAAAGTGTTAAAAATATTATTAATTGAGAATTGGCACATATTACCTAAATTTTATAAAATATTTATATTTTGTTAAA
The DNA here is from genome assembly GCA_019059595.1 of Marasmia exigua. NCBI lineage: Eukaryota > Metazoa > Arthropoda > Insecta > Lepidoptera > Crambidae > Marasmia > Marasmia exigua. The sequence goes on from CM032467.1 coordinate 857,146, forward strand.
TCTCGAGCTTAGTCAAATACCCTATTATTCGAATTACCTACATTAGGTAGTAAAGTTTACAGATTTTATGTAAAGTTTTACTTTACATCCGTCCGGCCACATTGGCAACTATGATTCATAACCAGTTGCTGATGAAGAACTGATATTCTGCTTCTCAACCAGTTGCTAAAATGAAAGAAAAATCTCAACAGAAAAACTGAGGTTCAAATTTTGGCCCGACCTGGGGATCGAACCCGGGACCTCAAGCACAGCAGTCGCTTTAAAGTGCGACACAGTACCTATTGCGTCATCGTGACCGGAGAAGGTCATTCATCCAAACGTCCAAAAATAAGATTAAGCCTATAACCAAATCGACATTGGACCTAATTTTCATACAAAACATACTAACTTCAGAGGACTACATACTATAAATATGAATGTATATACGTGCTTTAGTGAAGATTAAAATGTAAATCGATGTCAAATATGTTCTTCTTTTAATAATCGTTTAACAAGCCTCCAGAAACATGACAATTTTCTTAAAATTTGGATTGACCAACTTGTTTGTCTTCCATCATGCAATATTATGGGATGCGAAAATCAATCACAATTTCTTTTTTGTTTAATAAATCGGCACGTTACTGTAATCTGTTAAGATAATAAGTTAAAATTTGAACACATTTGAAATCGATTTAAAATAAAATTATCACTAAAGCAAGCAGAACTACTTAGTATGGAATCAGGTCAACTTATGAGATGTGTGAGAATTATTATTATTATCTATATTATTTATAGGCCTCTGAAATTGAGAATGTATGAAAATTAGGTCCTGAGCCGATTTGCTTGCTCACAACTGTATTTACATATCATCATCATCATAATAGCAGCCCACATCCACCCATTGCTGTGTAGATATAAGGCCTCTTCTTTATCACGCCATTCTCTTCGGTTCATTGCTAGCCTTGTCCATTGTTTCCCCACTGCCGTCACATATATATTTTTTGAAATAATGATTCAAAATAATAGATGTCTTACGTCGTTGTGAAATAAACAGACCCTTCTTACAGACAGCCTCTAAACAACTGTTTACTACATCATCATCATCATCATCATCATCATCATCATCATCATCATCATCAGCCCAATTAAGTCCCCACTGCTGGGGCACGGGCCTCCCTCAATCACATGAGGGGTAATTGCCATACTCACCACGCTTGACAGGCGGGTTGGCGAGGGTTTTGATATAAATGCAGAGTTTGCCTTCTCTGGTGCTGATGATCATGCCAGCAGCTTTACCTTAGTCGCCTTTTACGACACCTCGGTAAGAGTGAGTGTTTACTACAATATGTCCAAATTCCTCAGTCGATATTTAAACGAACGGGTTTGACATTAACGTGGGAAGCGACTGAAGAAAGGCAAGGCAGTTTTCGATTCTGCGGTAGGAGTCAAACACTGCACGTGGGTTGATGCAATTCGAAGGTTTTAAATTAGTTTCTAGTGGTTTGTAGCGAACAAATTTGGTGATGACTTGTGCAGTGAAGTGCCGCAAAGTGATCCTAATAATCGTTGAATTGTATTGTTTTTAGCACGGTTGTTGTGTGTCGAGTGACTTGTCACGTGACAACTTGCTTGGACCTAATAGTCTTAAAACTTGCGATTGTGTTTAGAGTGGTATCTAACGGCAGAATCCGTAGGTCGGTAACGTTTTACCGACCTACAAAAGACCGGCGTTTTATAGAGTGACTGTGACGTTGACTGACTTACTGCCACACTCAGAGTGTTTGATAAACTAAGTTGGCTACTTAAGAAAAAATATTGAAATTAGTTAATGAGCATTAGCTTAAATGACGTCTCTGAGTGCGGCCGTTAGACTGTTGGCTATCTAATTATTTTCAATAAATTACTTAACAATGGCAAGATATCTTAGGCTAGAGCCATATGATTAAAAAAAACTCAGTTTTATTAATTTATTTATTTAAAACTTTATTGCACAAAACGATACAATAGGCGAACTTAATGCCCAGAGGCATTCTCTACCAGTCAACCTTTGGGTCATGCAGAAAAGACAATGGTGCGGCGAAAAGAGGACTTATGTAATTATTACAATTTCCAAACAATAATGGCAACATAAACTAAATATTATTCTAATAGAAATACGTTTATACCTATTCCTAATTATATAATAAATAATAAAATACTTATAAATTACGAGGGTGGATCAAAAAGTTCTTAGAAGTGCATACAAACATAATTATTTTGAGAGTAATTTTATAGTTTTGTATGCTTTGATGCGTGGATGTAGGTACTACGTTTTACTAAGAGTAGAACTTTAACGTTCTGTTTATCCATTTTAAACCTAGACTAAACTACTTTACACTTAAAAAAACTTATCCATTAAAATGCGACGTAACTGAACACTAACTTGCTCCACGTAATCAAGTTATATTAGCAAATACACCCGACTTTGGTTGCTCCTGATTGGTTATTTGATTTATGCCCCAGTCTCGCGCGTTCCCGACTAGCTAACTTTTTAATATCTTTTTTTTATCCGACTGCTATGTTGCGGTAATGCAAAGAGCGAAATGAATTTACCGACATCTTTTTAAGAGCCCTATTATGGCTCGGTAGCGCTTCTTATAGATTTATTGAAAAATATTAAAATATTTTAAATAAATAAAAAAAATAATATAAAAAGTGTTTATTTCGGACCATACAATCCATAGTGTTGTTAGTAACAATTATCGATGTTAGTAAGAAATCTATAATAGTATTTTAATCATTTTATTATATTTATCAAATTAAAATTTAATTATTTTATTGAAATTTTCAAAACAATGAAACTTAATTTAATTGAGAATATTACTTATATTAATTTGGATTAGAAATTTATTACAAAATAATATTATTATAAACTATATTGGTGTCTTTGGAAATATTCACGCGAGTACAACGCTGTATAATAGCACTGTCTACGTCCAGTAGTGCGACGACCGTCTCCTAATAATGATTAACGATTTTTGAAGCTTATTTTCCACGCGTCATTTGTGTCAGAATCATCTCTAGTGTGATTTAAAAGTGTGAGTAAAAGTGGCCGTTCTAACAACTTTAATCATACGCGAGAATCGAGAAGATTGTGACATAAATTGCGTGTGCATAAAATACTGAATCTTGAAAAATCACACATGTTTTTATTTAAAATTTAAAAAAACTTCGACACAACTAAAGCTTTTTCATTTGATACCTATATTGAGGCAGTTGGAACAACAAATTTTTGTCGGCGGCCATCTTGGATTTGAAATTTTTCACAATTAATATATTCTGCTACTCAAGCCCTTTTATATGATATCCATATTGTGGGAGTTGTGTTAAAACATAAAATCTAAATCTTTGTGACGGCAGCCATCTTGGATCGATTTTTATCCAACATTGCTAAGAACACTCCCTCCTTATTCGTCGTTCAAACGAAAAAAAATAATATCAAAATCGGTTCATTCGTTTGGGAGCTACGATGCCATAGACAGACACACACAGACACGTCAAACTTATAACACCCGTCGTTTTTGCGTCGGGGGTTAAAACGTCTTCTAAAAATTTCCACTTCTATACTATTCATCCTCCACCTCATCTTAGCATGCAATTCCCGGTTGCGTCCAAATCTGTAGCTCTGGAGCCTGGGGCACGCTTAGACGATGATTCAGGATTGGGGAATCTGGTAATTACAGTGAAGCGAATGCCATCTAACCTTCACAACCCTTTACAGGGGAACCAGACCAACTGAATCATGGTTACACTTTTCAGAAACTATCCGAAACGTGCAGGTTTCTTCACGATGTTTTCCCTCACCGCCGAGATAATAGTAGAAATGGATTTGAAAAATCCAGAGGTGCATGCTCGGATTCGAACCCGGTCCCCCTGTATTAAGGCGCGTTCTGAACCACTGAGCTACCATCGCTCTCATTTCTTTACCATTCATAAAGAGGTACATCCTACAGACAGCAATGCTTATAGGTTATCCGAACACACGAAACACTTGCGTGATATAATCGACACCTAGTGCCATCTATTGGTAAGAAGTGTAACTAATGTCCAGAAATGAAGTGAGGGCGGGCCACTAGTATGTCATAAATTCATTGCAATTAATAGAAATCGCGGCGGCTCTAGACCGTAAAAAGCCGCGTAACTCATTTCGATTGCACCTGATGGTAAGGGATTAGACCTAAAACACCAGAGGACTGCGTCACGCAGCTCGTCCGATTACGGCTATGGCAGCCAATCTCAACGATCATCGTACGTAGGATATGTCATGGTGTTCAAGTGTGTATGCAAACACGAGTGCACTCTCCCTTATCTTCATATTCCGATGGGACAACAGCGTAACACGAAGACCAACGGCTTAACGTACTTGTCGAGGCACAGGGGTGAATGGCCGCCGACTTCCAGACTCTGGGCTGGCACTAAGAATTTCTTACCGAGGCAAAGACTTAGGTACAAATTTTTGGCCCGACCCTGAGATCGAAACCGGGACCTCTTGCGTAGCCTTCGCTTCAAAGTGTGACGAACTAACCGCTGCACCAACGTGGTCACAAAAAAAAAATATTTTATTGAACTTTTGAAAGTCGTTTTGATCCGCAAATACAGCAGGCGTTGATTCAATAGTTTTGTCATGAGAGGCAGAAAGTTTCTTGAGAACCGCACAGCTGAGGTCGATTTTTGATGGATGCGTTTGTAACTGAGTGTCACGCATAGATAAACATCATTCATCTGTGTACATTGAATACATTATTAATTAGGCAATTGCTTGAATAATTAATTAAGTACCTTCATAATTGATTGATCTGTGCTTTATGTTCTGACATACCACGTGCTAAATAGATATCTGAGGTACTATAAAATGGCTTTATTTTAGGACTAGGTGATCCGTCTGCTCGCCTGTCTGTTATTTCTCGTAAATAGTTTAAGATTAAAAAACTTTTAGAATTTATATTTAAATGAGGTACATTCTAGAGATCCCCCACTATGTACCTTATTTTTAAGTTTCCAATATTTCGGCACTGTTGCAAGCGCCAATGGTAACTCCGTGACCATAGTGCTTGCATTAATATTATTATATTTTGGCCATGTAGTCATGGTTTTTCTTTTTTTTTTAATCTAAAGAGTTAAGAGTAAAGGCTGTCCACACTATGTTGACTGTTGGCCCATTTATCGATATTTCTTAATAATCGACTTCACGTCCCTATTTTCACCACACCTCGAAGAAAAGCGGAAACTAAATCCTCTTGAAACTCGGCGCAACTGTTAATTGTGGGATAAATCCCGAAGTTGCCCGTAAACTGAGGAGTGTCCTTTAATTGCCTGCCTGTTTGTTCCACGCGGACTGTTTGTAGTGAACGCTGGGCAGAGGATTAACGAGCTTAAGGTGACGGGTAGGGCACACTAGCGACGCCAATCGATTCAAATTTTTAGCTACTAAACCGGATCTATTTTAAACAATTTCGGGGTTACAATCTCTCGGCAAACACTTATACTATTTATTAAATAACCATGCACAGATCACCATCATCATCATCATCAGCCCATTTAAGTCCCCACTGCTGGGGCACGGGCCTCCCTCAATCACATGAGGGGTAATTGCCATACTCACCACGCTTGGCAGACGGGTTGGCGAGGGTTTTGATATAAATGCAGAGTTTTCTGGTTGCTGATGATCATGCTAGCAGCTTTACCTTAGTCGCCTTTTACGACACCTCGGTAAGAGTGAGGCACAGATGTTGGGTCCGATTTTGTGCGCGAAAAATTGATTCACGCCAAAAGCGGCCACTTTTGGCGGTAATCCTAAGTTCGAGTGCAAAAACAGACCAAATAGTTAACTATAAGTATTAAATAAATAGTATAGGTGCTTGCCGAGAGACTGAAGCCCCGTAATTATTAAAAATATATTTGTTTTTGGTAGCTAACAATCAAAATCAATTGGCGTCGCTAGTGTGTCCTACCCGTGGCCATAACGAGCTTAAAGCCGATTAATCGATGGTGTGGCATTGTAGACCAGCTTTTATTTATTACCTAATGGTGTCTATCTAATGACAGACATATATACAGGACGTCTCACGACTGTGGGACATGAAGGGAAAGTAGTTTGCCATCACAAGTTTTTTTTTGTGATGGCAGACGAGCAGACGGATCCTGATGGTAAGCGATCGCCGCCGCCCATGGACACCCGCGACACAGGAGTCTCAAGTGTACTGCTTTGTATTTTGTATTTGTATCATGGTCCACGCGTACTCCAGGCGCCATAGCGTCAGCTTTGGACGCAACCGCGAATTTCACGCTAAGATGATGATCCCATAGCTTTCTAGAGTGTCCCCTCCCCTACTCTCCTATCATCATCAGCCTATTTAAGTCCCCACTGCTGGGGCACGGGCCTCCCTCAATCACATGGGATAATTGCCATACTCACCACGCTTGGCAGACGGGTTGGCGAGGGTTTTGATTTAAATGCAGAGTTTTCCTTCTCTGGGCTTCTCTACTCCCCTAGCTTCGCCTTAATTATAAGGCTCTACAAATCCTGGATCATGGTTTCAGCGTACTGTGGGCTTTGAAGCGACATCTTTGGACACAACTGATAATTACACGCTGAGGTGAGGTGGACGTAGAAAGTAAGACTTCATTTAAGTACATTCATTTTAAAAATGTCTGTTGGGACAAGATCCAAATTTCGATATTTGGAGGAAGTACTCTTACAACGCTTAAAACGCTCTTAAAGCGAATTACTCTTAGCAGCGTGGTCCCCGGCAGAGTAGAATAGGCCACCCTCGCTCTTACCGAGGTGTCGTAAAAGGCGACTAAGGTAAAGCTGCTGGCATGATCATCAGCACCTAGAGAAGGAAAACTCTGCATTTATATCAAAACCCTCGCCAACCCGTCTGCCAAGCGTGGTGAGTAATGCAATTACCCCTCATGTGATTGAGGGAGGCCCGTGCCCCAGCAGTGGGGACTTAAATGGGCTGATGATGACTCTTAAAACGTGGCCGTTTACGTGTTGTTTAAAAAGGCTCAAAGTAACCCAGAGAGCAATGGAGAGGGCTATGCTCGGAGTCTCCTTGCGTGATCGTAACAGATATAATGAAATCTGCAGGAGATCTGGGCAGTGGCAATGGGCAGGGCACATAGCGAATAGAACAGACGGCCGTTGGGGCGGAAAGGTCCTTGAGTGGAGGCCACGTACAAGAAGTCGCAGCCGTGGTAGGCCCCCCACAGGGTGGACCGACGATCTGGTGAAGGTTGCGGGAATCCATTGGATGCGGGCGGCACAGAACCGATCTGTGTGTAGAACATTGGAGGAGGCCCATGTCCAACAGTCAAGTGGGCGTCTATTGGCTGAAACGATGATGATGATGACTCGTAAAAAGTGAACCTATCTAATCTTACCGAGATGTAGTTAAAAGCTGTAGCTGTTATTGCGAACCAATTCTATACTTAATTCAGATTTTATTGTTAGAAGCATAATGTTTTGGAAATAGTGGTTGTGATAGTATATTACCTTGGTTTTTTTTTATTGAGTGTATGTTACAACCGCAGACTCTGGTGGACACCCGCGACACCAGTGGAGTCACAAGTGTTACCAGGCTGTATCTCTAGAACCATGATAGCTAGACAGTTTTTTTTATAGACGTGAGACAAAATTATAGTCTATAGATACAGAAGGTCACCTTACAAACAGCCAATTTTTCACTTTAAAAATATTGTAGGAGTTGAAGTTTTCCGTAGACTGAAGTGTCATTTAATTGGCTGTTTGTTCACCGCAGAACATCTGTGGAGAGCGGGCATCTGGAGGATTAACGAGCTTAAACATCGATTTTGGTAGGCTTTTGTAAAAATAGCCTTTATTTATTGGGGACTTACCACATTTAGGTGTGAGCCCACGACGGATGGATATTTGTCTAACGATTAGAACGAGAAGTGTCGCCAAACGCAATATTAAGCGCATACAATACGGTATTTGACTTTTTTTTTATTTTTATAATCAAAAGACCTCTCAATGATAGAAACATCGTTGAAAGAATTATTTGATTCTCATTTAAACTACCTGAGATATCTCAACTTTAAAATCACTTTATTTTGGGCAAACCCAAAATGCTCCTTACAATTGGCTAGTAAGATGTGACGTCACACGCAAGTATTTTGTATTCATTTCATTTGAATTTTGTTTGGTAGCTATATCAAATATTTCGTTGATGCCAATGGTTTTATTATAATAGTTGGTGCAAATTGTAATGGTATAATTATTTTTTTATAATTCCTTTAAAAGGGACACCAGACCACTGAATCATGATTACACGTTTCACAAACTATCCTTCACCAGATCGTCGGTCCACCTTGTGGGGGCTCTGCACGGCTTCATCCTACTCTACGCGGCCTCCACCCGAGGACTTTTCTACCTTACCGGCCGTCTTATCTCCTCACAATGTGCCCTACCCATTGCCACTTGAGGCATGCAGTATTTTGAGCTGTCTTTGACCTTGGTTCTCCTGCGGATCTCATTATTCCTGGTACGATCACGCAAGGAGAGTCCGAGCATAGTCCTTTCCATTGCTCGCTAGGTGACTTTGAGCCTTCTTAAGAGGATCATTGAAAGCGGCCACGTTTCAGTTCCATATGTACTCATATCTACTACTCATTATACTTATTACATCATTGTTATAGTGGTGGATGGTTACGTCATAGTTGTATGGTAGCCTAATTGGTGTCTTTCCTGCAGGTGATAACTCTGCTCGTCTGTCAGCTATCACATAAAAAACAAAAAAAAATACGAAAAGGTTCGGTTCCAAATAAAAAGACTTCCCGCACACTCTCACTCAAAATAAATATAGTAATAAGATACTACGTAATATACCAACCCTGAAGACGGACAACATCCGTACGCGTACAAAAAGACAGATTCAACCCATTAGGATTACCAAAAGATCAGGAGTTAACAGAATTTTCCCTTGCAACCCTCCGCAAGTAGGGTGACCACTAGAGCGCGCTTATTTTACGAGATACACTTTTTTCGGCAAATAAAAAATTTGCTTCGATATGAATGAGCCGATTTATCCAGATTGATACTATGGCTTTGCAGAAAACTGGTGTAAAATAACGGCTGCGCTGACTTTCGCCGAGTGAGTGTGGGTACCGGAGGCCCAATCCGGGGATAGAGGAAGGTTGGCAGCACGCTTGGGTTTACTGGTGTTGCGGGTAACTATAAACGGGTACCCATCACATAAAAAACGTAAATTGCAAAATGGAAAGGAATGAAAATTAAGTAAATTTCGGCTGTGACGAACAAAAATATATAACACAATTGTTAACACAAGTTCTAAAATTCAATTCCAGCGCCAGACACCTCAGACAGCTATCAACGCATCAGCTAGGCTAGCATATACTCGCCGGTCAAGAATTTTATTTTTTTTTATAATATTCGATACACAATATTATGTAATTCAAAGCATTCATGGTCAAATATCCAGCATCTTCCTCATACAACTAAGCAAGAATCCCCAACAACAATCCTTCAGGTTGTCAATCAACCAATCATCCAATCGCCGTACGCTGCTGGATCAGTAAGATTGTAAATCATCTCGCTCCTGTCCTATCTACATCCAACATCGTTACGTACAATACAATACATCCTTCCAACAGCCATCTTTCTCGAATATCCCGCTAGATGGTAGGTACGCCATCTAGCGGGATATTCGAGAAAGATGGCTGTATTAGGACTGAGGTCAATCCATAGGATGGTCATTTGAATGGTCAATTTTGTAGAACGAAATAACTAATGCTGTTGAAGTTGGTCCTCAAATTTTAGGCCCCTTTCCGCTCTGTCTTCAGTCCCTTGTCACGAATCAGTCAAGAAGTTGTAAATTGATTTTTTTTTATTCTGACAGTTACAACCTGGTCACCCCATTCGCAAATATTTATAGCGCACTCTGGCAGCATCAGATAAAGAAAACAAGGCGAATATGTTACTCGACGTGGATACCGCAATCCGGGGACTCGCACGTCTTATATGGAAGTCTTATACATAGGACTAGGGTGGCGTAATATGTCATCCGGAAGATATTTCAGCTACGGAAGTCTTTTATCCCGGGGGAAACCATCATGGCAGTCACCTTGTCACATGTAGGGTACAAGATGGTGTGTGGGACTAATCTAACCAAAACCCCTTCCCTCTTATTACAAAAAATTGCTCTGATGCCGCTTTTAATCTTAAACTAGCAAGTTCATGATTATTACGGAATAATGTTGGTTCTTAAATTTTCATTACAAATCCTCGACTAACCATAGACAGCTTAGTACCGCAGGATAGTGTCAAAATTGATCGAATCATTCAATCATTCGTTCAGGGACATTTCATTTTACATAACCTTATTTTGTTGTCTAAAGTAAAAATTCTAAAGAATTATTTTTAAGCAACAATAAATCAAAATATTAACCTAAGTAATATTTCCAAGTACTATGCATAGGAATTGCTTATATTTTTAGGATTAAATCCCAAAAATAAATTAACTACTTTCACACAAATAACTTTAGCGTAAAACGGAATGAACTGTCACAGGGATAAGTTGTCATGCTTACTGAATCGAAATTTTGAGGTTATTATTTTAGTACTCATTTTAAACTAGGGGTCCGGGTGGTTTAACTTAAGTATTATATTTGATAATTTAAATAACATTAAACTTAGTTTTGTAATAATGTTTATTCTAGTTCTTTAGTTATTCCCAGTATTAATCACACTACTTATTTTAAACCACGTTTTGGAATACGAGGGCTGGGGTGTCCATCTCAGAGTAATCACGGTCGGTAACCCCGCAGCCGGGACTGGACAGTACCGCTAATCGCGCTCGCCGTGTTAGCCTTTCTCTGGTGTATGTTTTACCAAGGCACTCAGTAACGTCGTCCCTAGTGGAGTCTGGCTGAGCAAGCCACTCTCCAGGAGTGGGTATGAAGGCTTCACGTGTCCTGAAGCTACGGAAACCTATTTTAATGATCAGTCAAGTACGCAGGATATTAATTTATATTGTAGTGCTCAAGTGTTTGCGCAAACACTAGCCATATCCCCCTATTATATTCCCAAAGATATACGGAGATTGCCGTTAACACTTTTCAAAAAATAATTTCGTAAGTGGCTGGTGAAAAAACGTTTTTACTCTATTAAGGAATACTTTGACTTGACTTAAATGATTTTATCCTACTAAAGTAGTAGACACTAGGCAATAAAATATTTGCATGCCGACGAGATAGGTGAAGCATGAATGTTCTCAATTGAATTGTATTTAACCACCTGTATGTAACCACGCTTCAAGCAAATAAATGATTTCTGATTTCTGATTTTATATTGACCGGCGAGTGATCGGTCGCGGAACCAACCGGTACACACATGCCTGGTGGAAAGCAACGATAAAGTCTCAGATGTTATGCATTCAACAAAACGTTGCAGGTTTTTAAAGCTTTTGTTACACCGCGGTGTGATAGAGTGTCCAGTTATTTAATTATTTATTCCACATACATTAGTATCAAGCTAGCTTAGACGACTCCTTGACAGATTAGAACAAGAAAAAAGTAACTTTTAAGGCGACGGGTAGTGTCAACTAGCAACGCCAATCGATTTTAATTTTTAGCTACTAAACCGGATCTATTTTAAACAATTTCGGGTTACAACCTCTTGGCAAAGACTTATACTATATATTTAATAACTATGCTCAAATGTTGGGTCCGTTTTTGTATGCGATAAATTGATTACCGCCAAAAGTGGCCGCTTTTGCCGTGAATCTTACTTGGGTTTCCATAGACAAAGTCTACACTCTGGTTTTAAGAAGACATCCTGTATGTCAGTCTGTTCGGTCTTCAATTGTCTGCTTACCAAAATATATGTCGTATGTAAATAAAAATATGCCTGTTTACTTTGCCCCTCAACCGATATAAATAAATGATTAACCACACGGTAATTTTTTTTAGTTCCTTACTCTTTCTAAGTCCCCTAGAGAGCGCTGTAGTCAATTTAACGTGACGTTATGTAGCTTATAACCAGAAAACAATCAAGACGCTTCTAACGATACCACATTTGTTCAAATATGATAACTAGTTTAGAAGTTGGAACAGATGAACAACCATTCATACATACATACAGGTCAAAATCATAACCCTCCTTTTTGTTTCGCTGTAGTCGGGTAAAAAGGGGTGGATGATTCGACGACGAATGGCAGGGACGAATAGGTACAGTTTTTCAGGAAAAATCCTCACATACAGTTATACTTACTCGTAGGTAAGTGCTAGGGGAGAATCAGCCGAGTCGTCATACAAACATTGGAAAACAAACAGACGAAACGTTATTTCAGCCTAAACCAAACACGATGCAATGTTTGCAGTTGCTTTTTTAAAAAGAAGGCAATATTTATTCAACCCCCGGGTCAGCTTTCACCTAGAAAACCTTGGGATCAAAATAATCAAGCGAACGAGAACAATTTCAAAGAGCGATTCCAATTCCTACAACCCACTAAGGATCGTGAGATGCGATCATCCCGCAAACTCCATCTCGCATTCCCACTCCACTCCACACACTCCTACTCACAATCCTTCACTGTCCAATCCACCCGCCTCTGGAACAACATACCCCTATCCATCCGGCAATCCGAATCCCTCTCTATTTTCAAGTCCCGAGTTAAAGATCATTTCTTATCTTTCTAAGCCTTTGTAGTTCCTTTTATTGTCTCCTATTTCCCTGGTTACGTATCTATCAATCCAATAAACTGTTAGTATGTATGTTTATTTGTTTTGTAATGTACTAGTATGTATTAGTATTTATAGCTAGTATATATTTATTTAATATAATCTATGTATGTATATACCATACTCGTATTTATACAATGTCTTTTTTTTTTCTCTTTTTCTGACTTGCACTGCCTTACCCCTTTTCTTAATTCGCTATACTTTTCCTCTAACTTGAGGTTGTCTGGAAGAGATCGCTATTAGCAATAAGACCGCCTACATTGTTTTAGTATAATAACTTAGGCTAAGATCTGTAAATTTTGTGCAATAAAGTGTATCTATCTATCTTTTTCCTGCCTTGTAAAGGGTGATCTGTGCTTGTAAATAATTCGCTTGACGTTGTTATATTAAAACAAGTTTCTTTTCTATCATAAATTGTGCACACGAAACTTTACCAGCCCTGCTTTGACTGAGTCTACTTAGATAGAAAAATAAAGTTTAAAAACTAAAACCCGACTACCAAAAAAACACGCTCTAAAAAGTACGAAACAAGGAAAATTGTTTTGACTGAAGATTATGCTGTCTCGCCTTCCGTCGTATGCCTATATTTGTTATAATAAGAATGTCCTCCAACCGAGTACAAACGATCTCAATCTCAAACGATGGTTACTAGGATATTTATAGTTGCCAAGTGTAGTGCGCAAACCACAAAGTGCACTCTAATTCCCATACTACTTCATTATCCTAGGGACACCAACGTTCACACGACCGTTTTTCCGAGGCACGGGGTACAAGACCGCCACCTCAAACTACGGGCTGACACTAAGAATTTCTTGCCGGAAAAAAAATTAGGTACAAGTTTTGGGCCGCCCGGGGATTGAACCCGGGACTCTCTTGCGCAGCCGTCGCTTTAAATTTAAAGTGAGACCAATACACCACTGCGCCAACGAGGCATAGTGCAAACCATACGCATAACCTATTGTGTTTCGGTTTGAAATGTTGACTTTCTGTATTAAAATGGTTTAAGTAGTATAGATATCCATTCTCACTTACATTATATATTGTATTCCTTCTTTTCGATTTACTAACCTGACTCACCCGCCACCAGTTTCCAGCAGAATAGCATGGAATTATCTGCGATGCCGTAGCCGTGTGGTCCCCGGCAGAGTAGAATAGGCTACCCTCACTCTTACCGAGGTGTCGTAAAAGGCGACTAAGGTAAAGCTGCTGGTATGATCATCAGCACCCAGAGAAGGAAAACTCTGCATTTATATCAAAACCCTCGCCAACCCGTCAGCCAAGCGTGGAGAGTATGGCAATTACCCCTCATGTGATTGAGGGAGGCCCGTGCCCCAGCAGTGGGGACTTAAATGGGCTGACGATGATGATGATGATGATCTGCGATGCCGCAGCAGCAAATGCTGAGGTTGGGACCTGATTGACCACACACACTCACACCTGTTCTTGTATATCTGCTACTTATCTTCAATCACATGAGGGGTAATTGCCATACTCACCACGCTTGCCAGACGGGTTGGCGAGGGTTTTGATATAAATGCAGAGTTTTCCTTCTCTGGGTGCTGTTGATCATGCCAGCAGCTTGACCTTAGTCGCCTTTTACGACACCTCGGTAAGAGTGAGGGTGGCATATTCTACTCTGCCGGGGTCAACCCATCTGATTAACAGTTATGCCACCATAACCGTTAACCAGATGGATTTATTTTAAGATCACCGGAGCGCGAGCGGCGTTTAAAACCTCCGTCTTAAAATTAAGATTCCTAATTTGCTACTGAGAATACAGGGCTAACATTAAAAGTTAGTCAAGAACGCCGCAAATCTATTATCTGAAAGAGAATACAAAGTCTGACTAATAACAGCCAGTTCTGCTTCAGTCCACAAAAGTTATATTGAAAATGTTGAATACGTTTTCAATTACTTTCGCAACATAGTCTGTTTGGACAGACGGACGACTGTTCCTTTTTGTTTCGTCGAAATAAATTGTGAAAACGGCGGCGGGTGAATAGAAGGAGAGAGGTCTATTTGTTTTGACTTTCAGAGTGGCGACACTTACTCACGTTCAATAAGGTAAAGGTGTTGGCCAAAATTCTATTGAGGCGTGGTCTGGTACAGTTTTAAAAAAAGAAACAAAAAATGTCACTATCCTGGCTTCGTTTTCTGGTGCAAAAATAAAAATCACAGAAAAATACTGCAATCTGCATCCTCCTCATCATAGCGTGTAATTCCCGGTTGCGTCCAAAGCTGTCGCATTGGAGCCCGGCGTACGCTTATACATACTATGATTCACAATTTTGGAAGTCTGATAATTACAATGAAGCGTCAGATCTTCGCAACTTTTTGACAGGGGAACCAGACCAACTGAATCATGATTACACGTTTCAGAAACTATCCGAAACGTGCAGGTTTCCTCATGATGTTTTCCCTCACCGTCGAGCTAGTGGTAGAAATGCAATGCGCATTTTTACCACTCATGCTCGGATTCAAGCCGCGACCCTCCGCATGGAAGGCACGTTCCTATCCACTGAGCTACAATCAGTCTAGAAAAATATCATCATCATCATCTTCAGCCATTACTGATAGACTTTTGGATATAAGCCTCTCCCATCTTATTCCATGCGTAGCGGTTAGACGCCTTGGTCATCCATTTTACGCCCGCGTGTTCCTTGTCAGTCCTGGGCGGCCCTCGCGGTCTGGTGTGCTCTCACGGTCTCTACTCAACGACCCGCCTCGACCAACGGTCCCTGCTCTTCCGCGCTGTGTGTCCAGCCCAACGCCACTTTCCCTTAGCTATCTCGACGACGGCGTCCTTGAGGCCCGTTGCTCGGCGAACCCCTTCGTTGGTCTTATGGTCGCGAAGAGTGACTCCAACCAATAGCCCTTTCTATTGCTATTTGCCGAAACCATCATAGCGGATATGATATTTCGATGATGACGTCTTTCAATCTGTTACCGGCTTAGACAATTTAACACATTGTCTAAGGTTACCGGTCTGTACCGACCAAGATCAGAAGGCATTTCAGTGACATTGAATGGGGACGCTATACAATATTTTTTCTATCGAAAAATGTCAAAAGCACTGACATTTGTAAAGAAAACAGCGTTAGTTTCGACTTTTGCCACGTGCCGAATAACTGTGATCGGACTGTAAATCAAAGTGACAACTAACATTTGACTGTGGTGATTATTTGCACTATGGTTCATGATGTGTTCTCTCTTACGCCATATTGTATGCTTGATTGGGAGTAAAATTATAAAATGGTTTTCTGATTTTCGCCAAGTAACCGTATGATTATTTTTTTTGTATTTTCCCCGAAATCAGCAGTATTTTCTTGATTTTTCGGAACACAATGTCTTAGCCATATCCTGGACATGTCTTTTGTAGCTACGCGCGGTAAGAAAACGTCAATACCTATAGAAAATTGTTACACCAATCAGTATAGTAATATACAGTTGGAGAATCATGATTCCGCTTGAATGGGAGGGCTTGACTGGAGTGATACCACGGCCTCACAGAAAACCGGCATGAAGCAGCGTCTGCGGTACGTTTTTTCTTATTGCTTTAAATAGGCAGTCGAACTTGCGGCCCATCTGATGGTAATCGGTAATGTGAGTGGGTTAGAGTCGGGCTCGATATTAAAAAAAAACAGCTATCAAAAACTTCATTCATCCTACGGATGATTGTGACATGAATAATGTGTGCAGAAAAAGCTTGGGATAATCATATACCCTTTAATATTCTAAACATCTGAAGCAATTTTTCGTTTATTGTCTCAATATCATTAGGTACAATAAATAGGTACTTATTTGTTGAGAGCGCCACCGGACCGTTAAAGGGTCCTTAGTAAAAGAAAGCATTTATTTTTATCTTCACAAAAATAGTAATAAAAAATTACAGAGTAGATTAAGTCATTATAATCAGGTATCGTTGTGAGAGATCTATCTGGAAGAGATTGTGGAGAAAAAATGTAAGCAATCTTATCTAAAAAAATAATTAAATGACGTCGCTAGAGCTCTTCACCTGAAGGTCTTAAATTTAAAATCGTGCATAACATTACGTATGGTCACTTTATCAATTTTTGATGAAGGTTTCAGCAACTGGGTGTTTATTCTTATACCTTTTAATATTTCAAAGAAAATTTGCAACTGAGTGTAAGTACAATCTGACGGGGTTAAAAATCCCCCTTAATATAAGATGCGATTTAAGAATAGTTCTGGAACTAAACTCGTGCATGAGGTGTTCGAACGAGATGGTACGATAGTAACTTTAGATCTCATTTTGTGTTAATAAGGAAGAGGTTTAACTCTGTTGTCAGTTTTTCAGCCTCACCTGCCCGTAGTTTCTCTAATTCCTTTGTTTCAAACTAGGCAATCCGTTTACTGTTCACAGACAAGGTAATGTTTCCGGCTTAGTAAACTCTTTCTACTTCAGAAGCTAATAAACCATTAGGCACAGACATTACAAAAACACCGCTCGTCTGATGTAGACGAGTCCTGTCTGGGAGATGAAAAATATAACACGATCTAAAAAAATGTCCCAGGACTTTTAACATTGCGAGTTGGAGTGGGATGGCACAAGCTGAGTAGGGTAGTAACTTGACTGACCCTGTGGACACGGCGCAACACATCTTGGCGGTGTCACGCATTGGTGGCAAAGGTCGGCCAGGATCGCTCTTTCATACAAATCGATCAGCGCAGCAAGCCAATTCCTAGCTTCGCCATGAGTGCTTTCTACCACGTACCTCAGTTCTGTGGAACGGTTTGGCTGCAGGAGTATTTCCGGACGGCTACGACTTGGGGACCTTCAAGAGAAGAGCGTACTCTTTTTTAAAAAAGGCCGGCAACACTATAGCGATCTCTCTGATTTCGCGGTGTTCATGGGCGGCGATGATTACTTTCCATCAGGTAACTCGCTTGCTCGTTTGTCCGCCTCTAGCATAAAAAAAAGAGTGATACCACGACCTTACAGAAGTGACAGAAACCGGTGTGAAGCAGCGTCTGTGCTGCATTTCGCTGCGTGAGTGCGGGTACCGTAGGCCGTAATAAAAAAAAATAAAGATAAAATCTGGGGAAAGGGGCACTCCACTGGTGTTACGTGTGTCTATGGGCGGCGGTAATCGCTTACCATCAGGTGATCCGTCTGTTCGTCTGACACATACAAAAAACTACGTGTTCATAAAACCTGCAGTGGCTCATAACTACCGCTCGTCTACACTCCCAGGCTCAAGGCGTCGAGATGAAAATGACTCAAAGTTGGAGCTCCGGCTAACCGCACTTTGAACGAAAATTGCTACTTTATAAAATTAGCTATGAGTCGCCTAGTGGGGGACTTGTGAGACGAGGCGGGACTTGAAACCTACGGAAAGATATAACATACAACATTTCATACATAAATAAATGTTTCACAACGTCACATACATTGGTCTGACTCCGAGATAGGTAGATCAAGCACCTGTTTTACGGATATCAAAATCAACAGTGGGATTACATGTATATACATGTAATACTTTTTTTTTGTAAATACATACTTATAACACCCAGACCAATACAAACAGATATGTTCATGCACACAAATGTGTGTATTGTGCAGGGGGATCGAATCCGCAACCCATTGGACTAAAGGCAGCGTTCACTACCACTGTTCCAAACGGATCGTCAAGATCAACATTGATCTGATTTCCTATTAAGCTCTTGTGCTACGAATATTGGTATATAAATATAAGTATAAAAAAAATCAATTGCCCCACCATTCATTTTACAAACATTTCTAGCAAGATTAAATCGTCAGTGGTCCCTTTTTTAGGGTTCCGTAGCTAAATGGCAAAAAACGGAACCCTTTTAGATTCGTCATGTCTGTCCGTCTGTCCGTCCGTCCACCACTTTTCTACGAAACGATAAGAACTATAACTATTGAAACTTGGTAAATAGATGTATTTTGTTAACCGCACTACGATTTTTACACAAAAATTTGAAAAAATAAAAAAATGGGGGTCTCCATGCAAAATAAGCTTGATATTCATAAGTGTTCTTTGACATTCATAAGTGTTCTGTGTGGACCTAAAATGAATAAAGATTTTTTTATCTTTTTATCTTTATCTTGAAAAATCGCAAATCCTTTTTTATTTAAATTGATAATTTTTTTTTATTTTGATATCGTTACAATCAATAAAAATTTGGTGGTGGGGCCACAGAATATATATTCTTTACCGAGCATCAGGAGCGAAAGAGAGTCTAAGTGCGAAAAGAGAGTCCACTTCACATTACATTATTTATTTATTTACTTCACAAAATCCACAGCTCTTAAAATAAAATTACAGTGTTACAATTTGTCTTAGTGCCAATAAATGATTTACAATTTATATTCATAATTTTCTTAAACGGTCTACAGCAAACATAACGATAATTTTATCTAGTTGTGTTAAAAAAAAAACAAATATATTTATATCATATACAGCCACTAACTAAAAGTAGAAATAAAAAATTCACACGTATTTCTTTTATAGATGTTTCCATACATAAGGTTTGAGATATCATCTATCAACTTAAAGAAATTAAATAAAAATGAAATAAAATATAACTGTGCATGTCTGCGTGTGTACGAGTGTGCGCGTTTGTGTGTGTGTGTGTGTGTGTGCGTGTGTGTATGTGTGGCGGTGTGTGTATGTATATGTGCGTGTGTGTGTGTGTGTGTGTGTGTGTATGTGTTGCGTGTGTCTGTGTTCACTAACGAGCAGACGTATCACCTGATGGTAATCGATTGCCGCCGCCCATGGACACCCCCTTTCCTCTAGATTGGACCTCCGGTACCCTCACTCACATCAGATATGCAAACAAAAGGAATCTTTGGTGGCTGTTATATGACCTAACCGGATCGCACACGGGGCCTTCTGCGGTTGGGCATCACTCAAATCATAGCTAGGAACCTGACCCTTGACAGAATATAGTACCTTCCCTAATTGGTCTTAGGCTCGTTAACTAGCAAGCGCAGGCTTTTGCGGTGGTTCTGCCTGCGTAGACCCAGTAAATGCTCGGTACAACTGCGGAGCTAACGACTCATTGCGGCTTTACACGCCAATTAAAATCTTACACTTTGAATACTTTACATAATAGGCAGCACTTTTGGTAAAGCTATTATTTAGAACGTGAATGTTGCGACAAGCGAGATACTATTTGGTCTTATTGTTTCTGTGTACTGGTAAGTAAATTAAAAACTAAAACCCGACTACCAAAAAAACACGATCTAAAAAGTACAAAACAAGAATATTGTCTCTGTTGAAATGATTATGCCGTATCGCCGTGGTCGTATGCCACATTGATTTTATTTTATTATTATAATGAATCTGTTTTGCTACAGTAGGTGGCATACGACCACGGCGATACGGCATAATCATTTCAGCAGAGACAATATGTTTTGCACTTTTTACATCGTGTTTTTTTGGTTGTTGCGTTTGAGTTTTTAAACTTTATTTTTATTTAACATATTTTTAGTTATGTAAATATAATTACATATTTGAAATGTGCTAAAAGAGCTCTTTCATTTGATACCCCACACAGTACCGTCAAGCAATTTTTTTTTTTAGTTCGTTACTGGAAGTCCCCGAGAGGGTGCTGTAATAAATTAAACGTGACGTCATGTTGCCTATAACCAGAAGACAACCAAGACGCTTCTAACGACACCTCATTTGTTCAAATATGATAACTAGTTTAGAAGTTAAAGGCTTATCTCACCATAGTAGCGATGGCTGGATTTCTATGATATATGGGCTGATACTTTACTATAAAAAAAAAACAATTCTCCGGATTTTCGACATGAAAAACATGGCGGATGTCGCATGGAAACTATACAAATGATTATGTTTTTGCAATATTACTATATTATATGGATTTTTGACCAACATATAGTAGACATATTACAAGGTGGTACGTATCAAAAGACAGATTAATTTGATAGTCAATTACTGTAATTAGCCGCTTCTGATAATTACTTAATAGCGAGTTAATAACACCATTCACACTGGATTAACATGATTAACAATATACATCATCGCTAAATTATAGTGACAATTTAAATAGGTATAATTTTTTGGGTTCCTCTAGGATTTATTAAATGTTCATTTATAGTAAGTCTAAACTTCTTTCGTCATTCAATCAATCATTCTATCGCCGTCCACTGCTGCACGTAGGCCTCCCCCAAAGAGCGCTAACCAGCCCGGTCCTTAGCAGTCTGCATCCAGCTCACACCAGCCATCTTTCTCAAATCGTCAGTCCATCGCACCGCAGGGCGTTCAACACTGCGTTTCCCCACGTCTCGACTCCATCTTTCATCAGTACGTCTAGCGACATGACCGACCCACCTCCACTTCAGCGTGCTGATCCTGTGTGCAATGTCTATGACTTTAGTTCTCTGACGAATAACTTCGAATAATTTTAACCGCCAGGGAAACTCCGAGCTTAACACGCTCCATCGCCCGCTGAGCTACCTCAAACTTGTGGATCAGCCCCGCAGTCTGTGTCCACGTTTTGGCTCCGTATGGTTTCATCATTACAGATACTCAAAACAATAGAAGAACTGCAATATTACGTATAATATACAGTAATTTAAAACAAAGTCAATATTCATGTTATCACACAACATAAAGCGATGTATCAAGAATTTGGAGGTCGTACGTTCTGCTAAGACTATCCAAACGAGCACAAAATATTAGACACAGAACGCCAGTTACCTACATCGTCAGCTGAACAGACTAAGCATAAATTACATGCGCGCTTACAATGATCACAGTTAGGTTCAGCACATAGAATTAGGAATTTTAAGTCTGTGGTTCGGCACATTGAAAACCTAAGTTTATGGTTCGGCACTAATGACAGACAGATGTGCGGGCGAGACACGATACGATATACCGCTAACGCACAGGTCAATGATATCAAAGTAAGGTAGATCCAACTTTCTATGTCTAATTGTTTTGTGAAACGGGTCTTCTGAATATATGAGCAATTCTACAAGTTCTATTAGCCTGGTGACTCTGTATGAAACGAACGCACATACCTACATTGACCGACAAAAAGAGCAGTAGCTAAGTAAGCGTGGCGTCTACTAGGTGGGATAGTAGCTCTCTGAGAATACGGTCTTAAGGAGAAGGGCGTTACTGAATGTCCTGCGGCCTGAGCGCGAAGACATCCCATAACAAATAGAATATACCTATCGTATCCAAACAATGGAGACACACAGCGTGTGTGAAAGAAAACCGATTCAGTCATAACGTCCGGTTCGCGATAAAGCCCCAGGTACGTGGTACAGTACCTAGAAATGGGCTGTGGGAACACCAATTAGAGATGGGCTGTGGGAACAATAGTTAGAGATGGGCTGTGGCCACATCACTTAGAGATGGGCTTGGGGCATGAGTCTCATGGCACGCGATACCATACGGAGACGTATCGGATCATTTAGATTGCGTGCTAACGGTAAGTTTCCAAACCAAAAAGCCTCTAAAATTATTTACATTAAAACCGACTTAGGTGTATTCACAAAACTTGCCTCGAATTCATTTTTCCCTTCACGAAACCTCTTGAAGACAAAGGCATAAAAGCTATCGATCGTTATACGATACAAGAAGGCAAATGACCCCACCTGAACGATCGCAACCCAAACACATAACCAAATAGGTATACTAACACGCCGTATATTTACACGCATGCGAGCATTGCACGTATGCGAGGGGACGATGTTGGGTTCATTCGATAGAATATAAACAAAATTGAAAATTTTAAAAACGCCCGACAATAACAAATAGGTTATTCGTCATTTTCTGATGGCGGCCATTTTGGATTTGTCACGATAAATGTATTCTGCTACTCAAGCCCTTTTATATGATACCATATTGTGGGAGTTGTTTTTAAGCATACAATCCATATTTTTGTGACGGCGGCTATCTTGGATCGATTTGTATCCAACATAGCTAAGAATTATTCTTCTTTCAAACTAAAAAAAACAAAATCAAAATCGATTCGAATCCGAATCGATCTTGATTTGGAGTATCTAGAAAACTTTTTTAGCTAAACCGTTGAAAAATAATATTAAGAAAGTATTTAAGTATATTTGCCTATATTTTCGGCAACATCTCTATCGAAACATATAACGAAACAACGCCAAACTATCTGCTTGATTGCTTTTTAAAGCTACATCTGCTTTTAACAAGCTTTATCTAACAAAAAGCGCGGAACCATTCTTCCCACACTAAGGAAAAAATTAAGTGAAACGACCCTGGCTGAGATGGCAATGCCACCTCCACTCCAGCTTGCTAACTCTGTGAGCTACCTACCTCAATCTAATTTTAAAAACAACAGACTGCTTGTGACATATCGTATCGTACATATCGTAATGAATTTTTTCTGGTATGTTTCAGTGAGCGTTATTAATGATAGATACATAGGTACTTTATGACTGACCTCACGTTAATGAACCAACACATTATTACCGAACCGCTATTGCCGCCGTGGTATATTCACTCACATGCGAGCACTGCACGAATACGAGGAGAACTATTCTGGAATCAATAGAGAAATGTCACTCGGATATCAAAATGCTGAGTGCATATTTTTTATGTGATAGATGGCCGAAGAGCAGACGGATCACCTGATGGTCAGCGATTGCCGCCACCCATGGATACCCGTAACGTAAGTGCCCTACCAACATTTAAATCCGCCTTTCCCCCGGATTGGGCCTTCGGTACGAAACACTGGGAAACACGGCACAGTGCTGCTTTACGCCGGTTTTCTGTGAGGCCGAGGTATCACTCCGGTCGATAATTATCAATTTTATGATATGATTATCCTCATATTCCGAAGGGATACCAGCGGGAGAAGATCGGAGAAGGATTGGGCGCAGGACCAATGGCTTAACATAACGTATGCAATAATGCGCAAGCGATGTGCGTCTCTCGTGCGCAGGGTTCGCGCTAGTCCCAACAGCATCCTCAGACTATTTGCGAGTCGATTTTACTGTTACTATATGAACCATGCCGGGATGATTCATGTAGTGACTTAATTTTATCTCAATTCTATTTATTTTATTTCAATTTAATGTATGACAATTTCAATTATAATTTAGTAAAATCTATGTAATGTAATGTGATTAATATGATTTATTGTGAAATAAAATTATTTTAATTTAACGCTTTCCGAGACACGGGAGTGCAAGACCGCCAACTTCCAGACTCCGGGGTGACACTAAAAATTGTTACCGAAAACTTACGTATAATTTTTTGGCCCGACCCGGGGATCAATCCCAGGACCTCTTGCGCAGCCGTCGCTTTATAGTGCGACCCTCTAACCACTAGGCTACCGAGGCAGTCCTATCTTATTAAACTAATCAAAACTTGCGACATCAACAAACGACATAGTATCACTACAGACAGTTTCAGCTAGTATAATGATATTAAGCATGATTCGTTGCACATTTACAGCATATGGTGTGTTAGCTGTCGCCGACATCTTGGCCCTCGGATCTACATCAGGGCTGGCAGCGCTCCAACCTGAAACTTGGCGAGGAAACCACAGTTAAACTTTTTGGAGGCGTCTACAGTAAGTATTTCAATTTTCATAAGAATGTCCTTTGGGGACTGTTTTGGTCTGTGTATTTACGAGTGCTTACGAACTAATGTTTGGACCGATTACCTTCGTGATACATCAGTGAATAAAACGATATTATAAGCGGCAGTTACCATATAGACAGCCACAATGTATGTAATATGGGTGTAAGGGGTCCCGCCCAATATCTAACGGGGCCTAAGTCAACCTCACCTGCACGTGGCGCACCCTGCTGCACAACAGACGAGGCTCTGGCGTTCCCCACCAACCCGCACTGGGCCAGCGTGGTGGGTGTAGGCCCAAACCCCCCCTATGATTTATAAAACCAACAAAAGGCCCCAAGTGCCCGGCGGTACCGGAGGCCGAGCCGGCGATGACGGAAGCGGGCGAGGCGCCGGGACCAGGGGTGCCAAGAATCCCCGGGTGGCGAATACCTACCGTCAAACAACCTTGGCCCTGGCAACGTACAACACACGCACACTGCGGACCGAAGAGAAGCTGCTGGAACTAGAGGAAGAATTAAGCAGAATTCGCTGGAGTATTGTAGGATTATCCGAAGTCCGACGACAGGGCGAGGATACGATGATCCTTAAATCCGGCAATCTGCTTTATTTCCGGGAGGGCGAAGAACTGTCCAAAGGTGGAGTCGGGTTTATTGTCCACAAGTCCCTCGTGAACAACATTGTACAAATCGGAAGTGTGTCGAATAGGGTGGCGTACCTTACACTCAGAATTACCAAACGGTATTCGTTAAAGGTAATACAGGTTTACGCCCCGACCTCGACACACCCCGACGAGGAAGTGGAAGTAATGTATGAGGATATCTCTCGGGCAATACATACTTCCAATACTCACTACACTGTTGTCATGGGAGATTTCAACGCAAGGCTAGGCAAAAAGGGCGATGAGGAGTCGAAAGTGGGGCAATTTGGATCAGGAATCCGGAACCACCGAGGTCGAATGCTAGCCGAGTATATGGAGAGGGAGGGACTCTACATGATGAACTCCTTCTTTAAAAAACGGCTGCATCGTAAGTGGACCTGGGAAAGTCCGGATGGCGTTACAAAAAATGAGATTGACTTCATCATGTCTACCAAGACCCGGATATTCAATGATGTCTCAGTGATCAATTCGTTGAACACTGGAAGTGATCACCGAATGGTAAGAGGCACTTTGAATCTACACGTTGCATCCGAAAGGTATCGACTGATGAAATCTACGCTCCGCCCTGTAGCCATCCAAATCGAAAACCCCGAAAGCTTTCAACTGGAACTGGGAAATCGTTTCGATTGCCTAGAGAGCTGCTCAGAAGTGGACAAATATAATGACAGGCTCGTAGAAGCTGTCCTTACGGCGGGTGCAAAGGTCTTCAGACCCAGCCGTACGAAAAAAGCCAGTAAAATCTCGGAGCCAACTCTAAAGCTAATGGAGGAAAGGCGGAAAATGGTTCTGCAAACCTCTGATGAAGCTCGTCAACGACGGCAGCTTAGCAAGCGCATCTCCAAGTGCCTGACCCGGGACATACGCCGATTTAATACGGAACGTATTAAAGAGGCTATAGAGCGGAACAAAGGCTCCAAAGTCTTCGCTAGAGATCTAGCTATTGGAGAGAGCTTGTTGACCAAGCTGAAAACAGAGGATGGCAGAATCGTCACGTCACGCCCAGAGCTTTTGGCCGAGATCGAACACTTTTATGGACAGCTTTACGCGACATCATGCACACCTGTCATTCAGGCCGTTGAGCGCAGAGCCAAATTAACCCGGCACTACACCGAAGATATCCCGGACGTCAGCCTATACGAGATTAGCATAGCTCTCAAACAGCTTAAGAACGGTAAGGCACCGGGTGATGATGGAGTCACAGCGGAGCTTCTGAAAGCAGGTGGACGACCTGTCCTGAAAGCCCTTCAGAGGCTTTTCAACTCCATCATCATTGAGGGAAAGACACCCAAAGCGTGGCACTCTGGCGTGGTAAGGCTTTTCTTCAAAAAGGGTGACAAATCCCAATTGAAGAATTACAGGCCTATCACGCTGCTGAGCCACATATATAAGCTGTTTTCGAGAGTTATGACGAATCGTCTCGCACGCAGGTTCGACGACTTCCAGCCTCCCGAACAAGCCGGATTTCGAAAAGGCTTTAGCACTATAGACCACATACATACGCTGCGGCAGGTTATACAGAAGACCGAAGAGTATAACCTGCCATTATGCTTAGCGTTTGTGGACTATGAGAAAGCCTTCGACTCTGTCGAGACCTGGGCCGTGCTACAGTCTCTCCAAAGGTGCCGAATAGACTACCGATACATACAAGTGTTGCAGTCATTGTACGGAAACGCCACAATGTCAGTCCGTCTTCAGGACCAGGAATCAAAACCCATTCCTCTCCAGCGAGGTGTGAGACAGGGTGACGTTATATCGCCGAAACTGTTCACCACTCTGTTGGAGGACGTGTTTAAACTTCTGGACTGGGATGGACTTGGCATCAATATAAATGGTGAGTACATGACGCACCTTCGATTCGCTGATGATATCGTAGTCATGGCTGAGACCTTGGAAGACCTTGGCACAATGCTTGACGACCTCAGTAGAGTCTCCCAACAAGTGGGTCTGAAAATGAACATGGACAAGACGAAAATCATGTCGAATTCCCATGTCGTACCCACTCTGGTAAAGGTTGGAAGCTCTGCACTGGAAGTTGTAGACGAGTACATCTACCTCGGACAAAAAGTCCAGCTTGGTAAGTCCAACTTCCAGAAAGAGGTCGATCGACGAATCCAACTCGGCTGGGACAGCGTTCGGGAAGCTACGCAGCATATTTTCGGCCCACCTACCGCAGTGTCTCAAGACGAAAGTCTTCAATGCGTGTGTGTTGCCAGTGATGACATACGGAACCGAAACGTGGCCGCTTACAATGTGCCGATTAAGGAGGCTCAAAGTCACTCAGAGAGCAATGGAGAGAGCTATGCTCGGAGTCTCCCTGCGTGATCGTATCAGAAATGATGAGATCCGCAGGAGAACTAAGGTTACAGACATAGCCCAAAGGATTGCATGCCTCAAGTGGCAATGGGCAGGGCACATAGCGAGGAGAACAGACGGCCGTTGGGGCAGGAAAGGTCCTCGGAGTGGAGGCCACGCTACAGGAAGTCGCAGCCGTGGCAGGCCCCCCACAAGGTGGACCGACGATCTGGTGAAGATCGCGGGAATCCATTGGATGCGGGCGGCACAGGACCGATCTGTGTGGAGAACATTGGGGGAGGCCTATGTCCAGCAGTGGACGTCTATTGGCTGAAATGATGATGATGATGATGAATGTATATATTGGGGTTATTGGATTACTAAAATCTACAATTTTAACCAAACTTTTTAACAATTTCAGCAGATTTGCACAAATTTGCCATACATCCAGGACCCGATTGGCGCAGTAGCTTAGAGCGCCGGTTGAGACGCAAGAGTTGAGGGTTCGATTCCCACACCAGCACAAAGGTTTGTTGATAAAACAGATATTTGTGTTGGGTCTGGGTGTTTGTGGTTTCCATAGTACATTCAAAGAACGAAAAGGTTCGTCAGTTTTCAAATTGATTCGTTTGATATGCTATAAGCACTTATTACCTGTCGTAAATTTGTCAGTGTAATACCTATTGCACAGAAAATTATGCTTAACTGTTAGATCAGAAAGTTCAGATTTGCTTGTATCAACATTGATTCTTTTTGATGTAAAAAAAATTTAAGATGGTTGGCAAATCTTTTTAAAACGGTATGTTGGTATTACTGATTCTTGCCGTGCAAGCAAATATTTACTTTAAGGTGACGAACCTTTTTATTCTCTGTACCGTACAAGGGAATTGTAAGTAGTAGTAATTTGGGACCGGGACAATGTTGTGATGTTGTCTCAATTTGTTTATTTATTATTTATTTATTTCTTTGTTTGGGTGTCTGTCCATTAAATGGGCCGCAGGCTTTGCCTAATGTAATGTGGACTCCTTTTTCCGCACCTAGACTCTCATTCGGTCCATTGTGCGTGAGGCTTTGCCTATTTAAGCTATAAAAAAAGTCAAGAGCGAATCGGGCACGCGCACCAATAATAAATAAATAATAAATAAATATATTTATTATATATTTATTAACGAGGGTTCCGAACGTATCCTTACGTTTGTGAATAGTTCAAAATCTAATAGCTCAGTTTTTCAGATGATTTTCATTTTTGAAAAATATTTTTTCTGTTTAAATACTATGCTCATGAGTTATTATTTTTGCTAATAGCGATCTCTTCCAGACAACCTTGCAACAAACCTGTCTCAAAAATTCTTAATAGCTTTGTTATTAGTAGAAAAAAAAGTTTTAGATCATGTTATAAATACAATAGTACTTACGGCGGCATCGACATATTTCATAAAAAATGGCGCGTTTTCGTCGGCTTCTGAAGAAGAATTCTTGTGTGCACACACAATAATAGGCCTAAAGCTTACTTTTTATCTTTTTTGATTGTATACTTTAAAGAATTTGTCTTTCTTTTTTAACTTTTAATTTCTCATTCAACATAATTTGTATACCTAGTAGTGGAAACTAATTAGGCTAGTGAGTTACTTATACAGGGTGTATCTGTGAACATTTACAACCCTTTCACCACGTGTTCCACTAACGATTATGAACAAAATTTGTTCTATCACTTTTGGAAATTCGCATGGAAAAATTTCAACTTTTCATACAAAGTCGATCACGTGACTTGTCCATTTTGTATGGGGAGTCGAAAAAAATTTCGATGAATTTCGAAGAGTCGTTGAACAAATGTTCTAGAGAATGGTTGGTAGAACACGTGGTTAAAGGGATGTAAATGTTCACAGATACACCCTGTATTTAATAAGTCTGAATGTATTAGTATTTAAGCTGTTTGTTCACTCAATACCGTAGGTGCCCCTGAAAATCAGCGCCTCTGCATTATTATGTCTTGGCATTATGCTGAGGGTCACTTTTTCGGCACAAAAGTTTCTTTTAGTTCTAAGACAAATGTAACTAGTTTTAAGTTGTTGCTGAATTAATATTTTCTATTCTATTCTATTCTATTCAACAAGCATTTTCCTAGAGGATGAATTAGGTATATCGCAAAAATCACTTATCTCTACAAAACTAATCATAAAGTTAGATAGTCAAAGTTATTGTACGAGTAGGTATATGCTCCTAAATTAATTAATTTGAAGGGTATTCGTGCTTTCGTTGTTTTGTGGCTATAGGAGGCCTTTTGGGGCCTGTATAATGTGGTTATAATGTTTTCTCAATGTAGTTACAATGTTATTTGTTTGTAAATTTCGCTGAAGAGTTCGCACTTTTCCTGGATAAATCGTTCACGATGAGTACAATTATGGCTTATACTCGTATTACTTACTTATGCTTTTATGATAACGTTTGACTGTATGACTTGGTATGAGGATAATAAACCATTGTAAAAAAGTTGGCGATTAAAAAGAGTAACTGGCGAGTTTCTTGCCGGATCTTCTCGACCAGAAACAACTTTCCGAGCCGGTGGTAGAATCGCATTATGTTTATTTACTTTTTTTAGTATATTTTATGTATCAACATATATATGTTTTAACATGTAAATTATTACATAAGTACTTATAAATAGTTTTAAATCATTCAAATGTATGACGATTTGTAAGTGCTGTGTACAAGCCTATGCAAATAAAGAATTATTTGATTTTGATTTTGAACTGTCTTTTTTATCAGTAAAACAGTCTCCGTTCTCAGAGTCTTATTTCCCATGAGAATCATCATCATCATAAAACAGTACCAAGTTAATGACGCGCCTGATACCTGGAGTTACTTTTGATTATGACAAGGCACAGTGAATAGGAAATAAGTAGTTAAACATTTCACTGATTGTGGCTTCAATTTCTGACATTAACTGTACATTATTAATAGGAAGTAATTACTGTAAGTATATTGCTCAATGCCTCAAAGTATGGTTTCATTATATCTTACACAGTAAATGTACTATATTGTAAAGTCCTCTTCTTTCATAAAACACATTTCTATTTTACAATTATGCTAACGATGTTACAAGACAATTAATAAAATTACATTAATATAACCGGGACTAAATGTGACGATATCAAAAATACATTTTGATATATTAGAATATAACGCCCTGTTGGTCTAAATATTTAAGTACCGGGTCATGATCTTGGGGTCCTGGGTTCGATTCCCGGGTCGAGCAAAGGTATGATTCGAATTATTCGATTATAGCTCGGATTTGCGATCACCAATCCGCATTTGACAAGCGTGGTGATTAAGCCTAATCCCATCATAGTAGCGACTTGATTTCTATCATGGAGGCCTTAGTCCTGCAGTGGGACAGTAAGTACTATATTATACATACTGTTTTACATATTGACCGTATTGTAATAACGCCTTGTATTGTTTGCATAATGCAAAGCCAAAGATTAAAATCATTTATTAATCTTTGTTCGTTCTTAACACCAAAATATATCTCGATTCCCTAATAGCCTCCCAGGATCTACCTACACATGGTTAAAGATATCGTTTATTGCTAAACGCTGTAATAAATATCGGGTGGAAGAAAAACGATGGTTATCTTAACGACCCCTAGGCTCGTTGAGATGTGGGCACTAAATAAATTGTGGGGTAAAAAATGCGGCTACTTATATATTATGATAGCAATACACCCGGTAGAGCGCCGGTAGTAACCAACGTAATATATTAGAGGACTAAGGATTAGTATTCCACAGTTTTTCTCGGTATAACTATAGATGCAAAATTGCAGTGGAGTCCCTATATTGCTGCCTTGGCAGGAAGACTAAGTTCCGCTGCATTGCCGTCTCGATATCAGTCAGACGCCAAATTTTTCTTACTGCATAGTAAGAAAAATTAGGCGTCTGACTGATATCGAGACGGCAAGACTGGTCTATTTCATCTTTTTCCACAGTTTGATGTCATATAGTCTACTCTTGTGGAGGTCTGCTGCTGACATACAAACTATTTTTGTATTACAGGGCCATCCGCGCTATATACAGCCTTAGATCACGTGACTCACTTAGGAAAATATTTAAAGAAATAAATATTTTAACCGTGGCTTCCCAATTTATCCTCGACTGCATTATGTATGTACGTAAGAACTTGCACACTTTTCCAAAAAAGTCCGATAGTCATAGTCTTAACACCAGAAATAAACATAGGCTTGCCGTCCCGGTCCTCAGACTTCATAAAATCAGTAATTCATTTGTTGGCTTAAGTATTAAGATATTTAATAAGCAACAACAAAATGTCATTAACCTATCACTGGGTAAGTTTAAGTCTCATATTAAAACCTGCCTAATGAAGAAAGGTCATGTTAATTGATTAATATTTTGAGTTGTTATTCATAGTAGTCTATTAACTTTCATAATTGTATTTTTTTCTCTTCTCATTTGCAACTCTGTAACATCATTAATATTTGGAAAGAGTAACTATTGAGTTTCTTGCTGGTGTCTTCTCAGTAGAAATCGACATTCCGATCCAGCGGTAGATATTATGTACCTATTTTGACATTCATAAGTGTTCTATGTTGACCTAAATTGAATAAAGATTTTTTAATCTTTTTTTATCTTTATCTTTATTAGCACAGAATAATTCTGAAACAAAATCCCGAAAATTTTGGCACAGTGCAGCTTTCTATTTATTGATGATGGGTTTCCACTGAACTCTAGAGTTGCGAAGAAACCTAAGATGGAGCGAGCTTACCCAAAAGTAGCCTATTATACACTCTATAGCTTTAAAAATAATAAGTTTTGTTTTCCCAGTGATTACACTGGGAAAAACAAACGCTGGCAGCGCATTCCACTCCTTGGCAGTGCGCATCGAAGGAGGAAAAGCTCTTTGTACGCAACCGAGGAATATTCACAAAGAAGGGATGATATCCCCCAGTTCGCCTGCTCTCCCGATGGTAGAAAGGGGATGGCGGAATGAGTTCATGCAGCTCTGCAGCACACTCCCAGATATACCGCCTGTAAAAAACAGACAGGAAAGACTAGACTGTTAAGCTTAGTTTTTACTAGCTTCTCGTCATCAATCAGTTTCCTGGCTCTGCGTTCTACTGAATCTAGTGTAGCTAGCTGGTATTTAGCTGAGCCATGCCATAGGTGAGAGCTTATATGTAAACGCATTGTTTAGGCTATTGTATTATACTTAGCTACTTTACTCATTTAGATAGATAGATAGATATACTTTATTGCACAAAAAAAAAACACAACTTAAAAAAACTAGGCATTACAGAAACTTATTTATTGTGAAATTAAGGGAAACCTGTTATTAGTTTTACTCTTTGTTACTTGAAAACATTGTTGATGCGATCTGTAATGTTGTTGGTTTTCTTAATTCAAAAAAGGCAGTAACGAAACATACTCGAAAACGTTTACAAATGGTTTCTGTGACTTCTGTGGCATTACGGAAATGCAGGGTTCTCAAAACAAATCGTCTAATGTTTTGTTTGTCCTACGTCTGCAGTGAGACTCCGATCCAGCTACGTTACAAATGAAACTAAATCGACAACACGCTCCGAAGAGAACCGGACCACGTACCGAGGCAAGCCTTAGACTGGAACCCCCAAGGAAAACGGAATCGTGGCCGCGCTAAACGAACCTGGCGGCGGACTATTGCTGCAGAAGCGAAGACAATAGGAATAACTTGGAGCGAAGTAAAGCAGGAAGCTCAAGACAGTTCGAGCACTGTGGACGCCCTTTGGGGCAAAGGGCGTCCGCATTCCTAGGGGACATAGGACATTAAGTCAAGTAAGTCACGTCTGCAGTCCGCAGGGAACAACTCATTCTATATCCCCATCAGTAATCTCAGCGTGTTTTTCCCGCTTGTGCCCAAAGCTATCGCATCGGAGCCCGGCGTACGCTTGATTCATGGTCCAGGATTATTTACAGAAAACCGGCGTGAAGCAGCTCACTCTCGCAGCGAAACACAATGAGGGTACCGGAGGCTCAATCTCTGGGGAAAAGGGGGGTTTAAAGGTTGGCAGCGCATTTTTTACTCCACTGGAGTCGCAGGTGTGCATGGGCATCTGCTCGTTTGCCACCTATCACTTAAAAAAATATGAAAAAAACCGGCCAATTGCGAGTCGGACTCGCCTATGAAGGGTTCGGTAGCAGCAAGTAAGATATATGGAAGGTAAATTGCGGTTTACGGTTTATAACGTATTGGAAAAAACTACTTACTAGATCTAGTCCAAACCAATTTTCGTTGTTAGTTTTTATGGTAATGTATATCATATATTTTTTTCAGTTCTATAATTAATTTATTATAGAAGTTAGAGGTGGGGGTAGGGGAGGTGGCACAATTTACCACTTTGGGAGCGTCTCTTGCGCTTAGAAAATTGTAAGTATTGTGTTTAGAAAAAAATGATGTTCAAAATGTCAACATAATTTTTAAAGACCTATCCATAGATACCCCACACGTATAGGTTTGATGAAAAAAACATTTTTGAGTTTCAGTTTCAAGTATGTTAGACCCCCCAATTTTTATTTTTTACAATTTTTGTGTAAAAATCGTAATGCGGTTAACAAAATACATCTATTTACCAAGTTTCAATAGTATAGTTCTTATACTGTAGTTTCGGAGAAAAGTGGCTGTGAGATACGGACGGACGGACAGACGGCCAGACATGACGAATCTCTAAGGGTTCCGCTTTTCGCCATTTGGCTACGGAACTCTAAAAAGGGAGGTGAACGAGCACGCGAGTGATCACCGCCACCAATAGACATTTAAAAGCCAGAACACTAATTTACAATTTACACATGTAGGCTGGTTGTGACAAATTCTAGCGCAGCGTACCAAACCTCTTTCCATTTTAGATTTTCTCTCCAAAACTAAGTTTGCAAAGTGGTTATCTGTACTTACGTATTCAGATGGCGCCCTCTTCAGGTTTGGGGGGTGGGGGGTCACCTCTCTCCCTCTCGTCATCGGCGAGGACGAACACAGGCCCTTGTGATGCTAATGCTCTTGCAATTCTAAATGCACTGGCTCTTGGTCTGTGGACTGTTTCCATTGTGTAACGATTTTGAAGATGTTTTGGCGCTAAAGAGCACACTTTTTCTTTTGCAGCTTAATTACAGCCATTTTTAATATGACCTTATGTGTGGCTGTCTGTACAGCATACAAAATGGTAATTCTATAAATTTCTCAGGACATATATGTCTTAATTATGCATATTGGATACTGCAATGACTGTCAGTGTGACAGTCTTCTTTCGTGGTTGTGTCGGCGGTTAGACTGTTTTTGCAGTCGAGGTACCTAAAACAATAATACCCTCCAACCGATTACGGCTTCGGCGGTCAATCTCAACGATCTTCGTACTTAGGATATAATATATTGCCCAATTGTATGCGCAAACATAAGTGCACTCTCTACTCCCTTATGGGTCACCTGTGTGATACGACCGGAGTAAGATCGGGCGCAGGACCAACGGCTTAACGCGCTTTTCGAGGCACGGGGGTACAAACCGCCAACGTTCAGACTCTGGGCTAAGCTAAGGTACAAATGTTGGGCACCTCTTGTGCAGCCGTCACTTTAAAGTGCGACCCACTAACCACTGCGCCACCGAGACAGTCAGAACCTAAATAAATAAATAATACGTAAATTTACCGTCTTCTATGTGTATAACCAGAGTCACCGACATAGCCCACCGAATTAGCAAACTGAAGTGGCAGTGGGCTTTTCATATTAGCCGCAGAACTGACAGCCGTTGGAGCCGTAAAGTCCTTGAGTGGAGACCGCGACTCGGTAAGCGGTAGGACGCCCTACGACAAGATGGGATGATGACATTCGAAGGCTGGCTGGTGTGGGCTGGATGAGAGTGGCCGAAAATCGGAAGCAGTGGCGTGCATTAGGGGAGACCTATGTCCAGCAGTGGATGAGTGTGGGTTGCTGATGATGATGATTATGATGTGTATAAAAGGTTTGTTTGCTTTAAATACGGCAATCGTATTTTAACCAACTTGAAAATAGGAGGAGGTTCTCAATTCGTCGTGATCTTTCTAATCTCTTATCTTAGCGATTCCAGTTCCAGACCCATCCAAACCCGTCAACCGGAGTGCGGGGTACAATTTGACCATGATCCAGAATTTTAGAGTCAGGTAGAATGAATGATTGTTCTTAATGAAGAGATCACAATCTTCCCTTAAACAGAAAAACCAGACCTACTAGATCGTGTTCACATTCAGACTCATTATCTCAATAATAAATGCTTTTTGTTTTATGTCGACTAGATTGACAACCAATTTGCATACGCACTACATGCTAATATTATTCCATTGTCACAATAAAATAGAATAATTTCAAAGTTTAGCAATAAATTTACCTAAAATGTAAAAGATTTTAAATACATATAAGGTACAATTATAAATTAGAAATTGCAGTTTTCACTTCCACAGCACGCTCAACATTACCACAGTACATAAATACGTTAAAGCAGTATCGACACTCCGCCATTTTGGACAGAAAGTTACCTACCGTATAGGGTTGTCGTCTTATTTTTGTAAAATATTATTCTTACCTTGGGACTACTGGTTTAAGTACCGGGCCGTGATCGCGGGGTCCTAGGTGCAACAAGGATCATCTCGTGCGTGTTAAATTAGAACTAATGATATTTCTTAAGAAATAATCATAATACTGCGTCTGTGTGCGTGCGTAGTCGAGCGTTTGTTCGTAGTGTCCATACTACTTGCGAATATATCTACTGTGACATTAGTCTGCGCACCACCGCGCAAGTTTATTCAATTTAGGTCCATACAGAACACTTATGAATGTCAACATGTTTACCACTGGTTCTGGTTATTTAATAGAAGCTGCTGCTTTTAATTATGATCATTAAAATTAAAAAAATCGTCTTTCTTATCATAGCCTTTTTTCATCAAAAGTTTTTTTTATGTATACAATTAAAAATAGTGTGTTGGCAAGTCAATAATATTCTTAGGTCATCATCATCATCATCATCAGCCCATTTAAGTCCCCACTGCTGGGCACGGGCCTCCCTTAATCACATGAGGGGTCATTGCCATACTCACCACGCTTGGCAGACGGGTTGGCGAGGGTTTTGAAATGCAGAGTTTTCCTTCTCTGGGTGCTGATGATCATGCTAGCAGCTTTACCTTAGTCCCATTTTACGACACCTCGGTAAGAGTGAGGGTGGCCTATTCTACTCTGCCGGGGACCACACGGTTTCTTTCTTTCTCCACACGGATTCTTAGGTAACTTATTAAAATAAAAAGCACAATCGTATAAACGAACTTCTTCTTCTTCTGTGAGTGCCTCTTCAGTTCTGAAGGTTGGTCGTCAGCTTTCCAAAATCCTCTCTGTTCATTGCGAGACGAAACAGTGCGATGCCAGTCCATTCTTTTGTAATGCGCACCCACGACTTTTTCCTTCTTCCAACGCGTCGCCTTTCTTCTATTTTGCCCATCATGATGAGTTGAAGCAACTTGTACCTCTCATGCCTAAGTACGTGACCTAGGTATTAGATTTTCCGCTTTATGATGGCATTCATAAAGTTACGGGTCATGGCGACACGTAGGAGTACCGTTTCGTTTGTCACTCTATGTATCCAGCTGATGCGGAGCATACGGTGGTAACACCACATTCCGAATGCCTCCAGACGTCGTCTAACCGACTAAAATCTGCCGACCTTCATTAAAACTGTAAGTAGGTGTGTGTCGTGCCTTGTCGTGTAAGTACAATGGACTCGGGGCCGTGCACCCAGCGCTACGCAGGTTAGATATTTGCACCGCGGGTCGAGGTTCATTTCCCGTCGTGTTGATCCAGCTCTGTTGACTCTCGGAGTTCTGAAAACGTTACAAACTATTCGCGTGTGAAGTGGCACTGGAGGTACCCTTTTAAACTTTCTATGAAAGAGCGGGAGGGCGAAATGAAAACGTCATCATTTCAATGCAACGTGAACATTTGTAGGGGTAACTAGTTTTAGGCTATCTTCAGTATTTCCAGTAAGAGATTATAATAAATGAAAAAAATACTATCACTCGGTCAAAGCAAGTTGCTACGACTGTAACAAATGATACTACGAAATTCGTAGCCATATAAGACGACTACGAATTTCGTAGTTTCACGGACATGTTATTCAGCGATACTACATCTAAAGTAATTTTTGGTTTTCTTATTTAATTTCAAAAGCAATCTTTGTATTGGTTTGGTTTTGTAATGCATAATTCAAGAAAATAATGAATATTACCCACAACAGCGAAACAACATTTCGTACCTTGTAACTTAGGCTATATAAACAGTGCATTGAACACTTAACCAAATATCAAAAAAGTTCTGTTTCTATGTTTGTCCAATTTTACGATAAAGTCGGCAATTCTGCATTTCTTCGTGATGTTTGTACTGTGTGTTCACTGAGCGCTTCGTAAATAGTTATAGTCAGATAATCCCGTTTATTTGTTTCTTTTTCTGTTTTTAGCGTGGGATAGACCGGCTTGATTTCAAATGATACCATGCTCTACAGAAAAACGAGCATAAATGAGCATTTGCGCTTTTATTCGAAAAGTGGGTACTGGAAGTCCAAAAAAGGTTACAAAGCAGTGCACTCCCAGTAACGTTACTGTTATAGGTGACCGCAACCACTTACCATCAGGTGAGATGGTTGTCTGCCACTTAGTGAAGTTAAGTAAAGTATCAGCCTATATACTGTTCCACTGTAGGGCAAAGGCTTCCATATAAGAAAACTAGTTATTGCTACTATGATATCACTTGTCTGCCCATTATCACAGAAAAAAAAAACATTTTTAGTGTCGGTGGTGTGATTGTAGTATGTTGATTTTTATAAAGAAGGTTGTCGAATAAAATTCTGTTTCATTTTTTATTTTCTTCTTTTGTCGCTACTTCTTATCAAAGCGATCGTGGGCACGTTGAGATGCCCTTGTTGGTGTTAGATACAGCGGACACAACCTCCGTTTGCAGTCCAGCACATCGGTGATCTGCCACGTGACCTTATTTGGCTACCTTTCCTTCAATCAATCATCCTAACGTTTATTGCTGGTTGCAACCCTTTCTTAGCTTTTTATGCAAAACATTCGAAAGCGATGAATTTTCTACAAAGGATATTCATCTCACCGAAACGTTTTACCGACAAAAATATAATAGCAGTTGAGACGTGAAATAAATTGTTATAAAATGCTTCTCGAGTCGCCATTACTGTTCAGATTTTGCACATAAATCTTGGGAAGTGAGAAAGTAAAAACTACTCAAAATAGGAATCCGACGGGGAATAAATTCTACATTTTACCGACTCTGTTTTATCATTGAAATCTTTGTTTCGTTGGCAGGTTTTTACTAATGGATAAAAAAAAAAGGTTTTCTTAACCGATGTTTCAGCTATGAAGGCCAATCAGATTAGCCAATTAGCCATCGACACAAGACAATAACTTTGCACAAGTGGGTCCGCAAACACAAGTACCCTTACCCAACTTTAATGGGACAACAATGTGATACTACCGAAGAGGAATCAAGCGCTGGACCAACAGCTTAAAATATTACACGAATTCCAAAAAGATAAGATGCTTTATCATTCATTCAATATAAGTTTAATTAATTATTTGGCAATCTAAATTCACTCATTAGTACAGTTAGCACTAAAAATAATAATACATCTGCCAAAACATGCTGGGTTCTGTTCATAAACATTTAATAAACCTTTGATAGCTAAAAAAAAGCATAAAAAGCAGTTTTGACGTTTAAAACAAAAAATATATACAAAATTAAATAAAAATTATAACTGCTTTCTAACACAGTTTTAGTTAACAAAGGTTTAACAAACATAGTTGAATATGCCCCTTGACAATAGTACAATATGAATGTACGTACAGTGGCGGACACATCAAGCTATACAAAACTGTCAAATTTCTTCATTCGATTATAAACCTTATATTGTTACACATTGAGTTCGAAATCGATTGAGGAGATTTGACAGTTTTGTATAGCATGATCTGTCCGCCACTGTACATTATTTTGGCTGAGTCCTTGTTATTGTACCCGTAAAAAGTTAAATAATTAAGAAATAACATGAAGTTGGATCAGTATATAAATTAGAGTTTTTGTATAAAGACTCAAAATTTCTAAGGGTTAATTCATAAAATATGTTTGTTAAAACTTTGCTAGCTAAAACGGTGTTGATGAAGCAGTTTTCATTCTTTTTTCGAAAATTTTGTCTGAACATTATTGCTCTACACCGTTTTTTTATTGTTTATATCCTAAAAACCTCATAATAGTCATCGTGAATAGGTAAAGTCCATTTAGCATAGTATGTTACATTAACAAAATAAGCGAAAAAGAAATCAGCTGTTCCATACATTATCGCCGGGTGGAAATTCAATTTTGTATGGAACAGCTGATTTTTTTCGCTTATTTTGTTGTAGATCTAATATGCTAAATGGTCTTTATTCGCGATACCCATTATGTGTTTTTTTTTTAATTCTAATGAAATTCCACGGACACTGATTCCGTGCCTTTATTGTGCTCGTTTTTTAAGTGTTACAAATTATTTTTGAAATTTGCTCCGCGATAAAATTAAACTTAATTAAATTACAATAACAATCTTAAGTTTAGGGAGTCATGCATGGTTAATGTTAGTAAGATGTATAAAATGTACTGTTATTATTTTTTTTTTTTTTGGGGTAGGGGTTTGGTGATTTTATGTAGTTAAGGACCTCAGAGGGGGGTTCAGGGGTATGTTAGTAATTTATCTTTTATTTGCAAGCTTGTCCCTAACCGCGTCATCGCCCCGGCGGAACATTATGTGGTTTGGGTTATAAACGATAAAAAATAACGGTGTATAACTCCGTTTTAGCTAGCAAAGGTTTATCGAACGTTTATGAACAAAGTCCTAAGTCAAAATGACTGTGGTAGCCAGCTGTCGCTAGGACACTAATATTGATTGCAAGGTTAGAAGGTGGACGTGGCCGCGGTTACCCTTTCCCTACCGCTTGATTGCCAAGGAAAAGCGATAAAGTATTTGAGGGTTAGCATTTATTCTTTTCGCGCGATGCAATTTAAAGCGATGGTAGCTCAAGTGTACAGAACGGGAAATCATGGTTTGAGTCCCAGCATGCACCTCTGAATTTTTCAAGCCCTATAATTTCTACTATTAGCTAGGTGGTAAACGAAAAGATCGTGAGGAAAGCTGCACCTTTCGGATAGTTTCGGAAACGTGTCACTGTGATTCAACTGGTCTCGTTCCCTATTGTGAAGATGAGACGGCAGTCGCTTCATTGTAATTATCAGACTCCCCAAATTCTGAATCATGGTCCAAGCGTTATCCCGAGCTCCAGGGCCACAGTTTTGGACCGGGAATTATACGCTAAGGTGAAGAGGAGAGAATTCATTCTTTTCGCGCTGACTGTACGAGTGTACAAATACCTCCTCCCGACCTTTCCACATCTGTCGAGCATTAATTAGTTACAGAGTATATTAATTAAGAAGTAGTTAAGTTAGGAGTATATACGTGATATATTTTCTATATAGCAGTATGATTTGGTTTCGTTTAGTTTAATTTGTTTGGGCTGAAAACGAATTACGAATAGAGAATTGGTTTACATAGTGCGAGTCAACCTGCCAAGTATCTATTGTCGAGGATGAAAGACTCGATGCATGTAACCTTCTTTTGTTTATTTTGTAGCGCGAAGAATATTTTATTCAATTTTTAAATAACACCACACACTTGTTTTTGATGTCACTAATTTTTTCTCCTTTGGACAAGGGTCCGTGCACAAACGCGAAAAATTGATTCAAGCCAAAAGCGGCCACTTGTAGCGCGAATTAGTTTTTCGCGTACAAAAACGGACCCGACATTTGTACATGGCTATTTAATAAAAAGTATAAGTGTTTGCCGAGAGGTTGCTACCCCGAAATTGTTTAAAATAGATCCGGTTTATTAGCTATAAATTAAAATCGATTGACGTCGCTAGTGTATCCTACCCGTCACCTTAAGGCTCGATTCGTCCAATCTTTATCCAATGATAAACCTATATGCAGTGTTAAATAAAAATCCATTCTACCAACTACTCATCCAACGCCTATTCCAATAGTAAATCGTTAAACCGCCCATTTTGACAGAAAAACGAATATCCTATAATAAATTTAACATAGCGTCGACATTGTCAAAGTTGTTTTTGACTTTACCTGTTTACCTGTAAATCTCTACTTATGTAGAAAGATATTGCGGTGTCATTACGATGGACCACTAAATAATAGATAGGTATTGTTTTTTGCTGGTTTATAATGTCATTCGTTCATTCATTCGCGAGACCCTGATTATATAAGTAAATAAAGTAACGGAGTAAATTACCACGTGGATAGTTATTCTCTTATAACTGTGATGTTGGTCGAATCCGCCCTAAAATAATTATTTTTATACATATTTACATTGTCTGTCATTTACAAAATACCAACCCACGTCTACCGAATCCCGCTGGGCAGAGGCATTTTTTTTTTGACGCTGGGGAATGCCTCCTTATTCATACCCTCTTGCCGGGGGGCAAGCGGGTTATGTCGGGCTCTCCTCTGGCGAGGGCTTCTCCTAGCGAGAAGCTGACCAGAGGCATACCGACTAAACCCCAGCGACGCTCCCTCATGGCCAGAGTGGGGAGGGGACATGAGTACGGGTTAAAGAACCTTACTTCACGTCCCCCCCCAGGCGGAGGGCCCACTTACACTGCGGGCCCAACACTGCCTCCCCCAGTCAAGCTGGGGGACCGGCGCAGGCCTCTGACTGGGCAGAGGCCTGCGCCGGTGCAGCTATATTGCAGTGACTCATTGTGTTGACATCACTTACGAGTAACTGGCTGTTCTACAATCCGAATAGGACAGTTTTATACGAACAGCAAAGCCAAGTAGCTGTCTACTAGATAGGCTCGCACTGTGTAAACCAGTCTTAAGGCGACTGGTAGGCGACTAGCGACACCATTCGTTTTTAATTGTTAGCTACTAAATCGGATCTACTTAAAACAATTTCGGGGTTACAACGTCTCGGCAAACACTTATACTATTTATTAAATAACTAGGCACAAATGTTGGGTCCGTTTTTGTACGCGAAAAATTGATTACCGCCAAAAGCGGCCACTTTTAGCGTGAATCAATTTTTCGCGTACAAGTGTTGGGGTCCGCATTTGTGCATGGTTATTTAATAAATAGTATAAGTGTTTGCCCAGAGGTTGTAACCCCGAAATTGTTTAAAATAGATCCGGTTTAGTAGCTTAAAATTGAAATTGGCGGTTGGCGTCACTAGTGTGCCCCACCCGTCCCTTAATAAGTGTTTGCGACTTGTACTGGAAAAGTACTGAGAAATCCTGGAATTCCTAGTAATTTCCTGGAAACCTGTAAACCCTAGTCTTGTGTGGTTATTGATAAATAGCTGAAACCCAAAGTGATGGAGGTTTTCCCAGTGGCGATAAAATGTAGTCGTGGGCGGGAAATCAACCTAAGTAACTTCAGACTAGATTACTTTTAGGCTTGCTGCCCACGCCACGTAATCCTTATTATCATGCGTATGTTTTAGGTTCGATTCATCCAAACTTTATCCAACGATAAATCTATGATTTAGCGCAATTATATACAGTGTGGCCGTGTGGTCCCGGCAGAGAAGAATAGGCCACCCTCACTCTTACCGAGGTTTCGTAAAAGGCGACTAAGGTAAAGCTGCTGGCTTCAGCACC
Source organism: Marasmia exigua (assembly GCA_019059595.1). Classification (NCBI taxonomy): domain Eukaryota; kingdom Metazoa; phylum Arthropoda; class Insecta; order Lepidoptera; family Crambidae; genus Marasmia; species Marasmia exigua. The sequence continues at coordinate 900,180 of CM032467.1, forward strand.
CAGAGAAGGAAAACTCTGCATTTATATCAAAACCCTCGCCAAACCGTCGCCCAAGCGTGGTGAGTATGGCAATTACACCTCATGTGATTGAGGGAGGCCCGTGCCCCAGCAGTGGGGACTTAAATGGGCTGACGATATACAGTGTAGTAAAATAAAAATTCGTTCTACGAACGCCTATTCCAATCGTAAATCGTCATACCGTCAATTTTGGTTTTGGCAGAATATTTTTTTTTAATATTATGACTCTACCCGAAGATATCTTGCCAATGTCAAGTAACTTATTGAGAATAAGTGAGTAGTCAAAACAGTCGGAGTCAGTCAAAGTCTCTGTCATTTAATAAAACACCGGTGTTTTACGTTTTAAAGACCTACGGATTCTGCCGATACCACTTTTTAACACAGACACGGGTTTTAAGACTCTATTAGGTCCAACCAAGTTGTCCGTGACAACTCACTCGACACAGCAGTGTTAAAAAAAACTACATCAAATGCTTTTAAAATAGCTCTGATCTTGTGTGGTCATATTATGAAAGCTAAAAGGTAAAAAATTATATTAAAATTTTAAAAAACCCCCGACAAAAAACAAATAAGTTATTCGTCATTTTCTGACGGTGGCCATCTTGGGTTTGAAATTTGTCACAATAAATATATTCTGCTACTCAAGCCCTTTTATATGATACCCATATTGTGGTAGTTGTGTTAAAACATACAATCCATATCTTTGTAACGGCGGCCATCTTGGATCGATTTTTATCCAACATAGCTAAGAACACTCCCCCCTTATTCATCTTTCAACCCAAAAAAAAATCAATATCAAAATTGGTTCAATTGTTCGCTACGATGCCATAGACAGACACACACACGCACACACACAGACACGTCAAACTTATAACACCCCGTCGTTTTTGCGTCGGGGGTTAAAAATGATACAATCCAACAATTCGTATTATCAGGATCACCTCGCGGCACTTCACTGTACAAATAAACACCAAATTTGTTCACTAAAAACCTATAGTTACTTATTTAAAACCTGCGAATTGTTTCAGCCCACGTGGAGTGTTTGACTCCTACCGACAGAATTCCAGAAAAACTAAAATCACTGGGATATGTTTTTGACTTTTGACATTACCTGTATAACCTATGTATAACCCTGTATAACCCAACTTCTAGTAATAATATATTCCAGTGTCAAAACAATGAATCACAAAATAATACATATTTAAGTTTGCCGGTTTATTATATCATTCGTTCATTCACTCGTGAGACGTGGAATAGATATGTTACCTGTTTTGGACGAACACAATTGAGTTTATTACGAAAATAAAGTAACGGAGTAAATTATCCTGCAGAGAGTTATTCTGTTATAACTATCATGTTGATAGTAGAAAAACTGCCCCTCACTCCATAAAACAAGGAAATAAATTCACAGCATAAAAAACAGTTACGAAATGCACATAAGCAGTAGCGCAGAGAGCAGCGGCGGGCCCCAGAGCCTACTTAAAAAAAAAAATGTCATGTTGGTAGAATCGGCGCTTAGTCAATTTCCGATTGCTCGCGGCTTCCGTACATATTCATCATCATCATTTCAGCCAATAGACGTCCACTGCTGGACATAGGCCTCCCCCAATGTTCTCCACACAGATCGGTCCTGTGCCGACCGCATCCAATGGCTTCCCGCGATCTTCACCAGATCGTTGGTCCACCTTGTGGGGGGCCTGCCACAGCTACGACTTCTTGTACGTGGCCTGCGTACATATTGCATATATACAAATGGAACTGCGTCCACGCTGCTGCGGGCACCGCTCGAGGAACGCAAGACGTGACGCAGACTCTACAAAAAAATTCCACCTTGTTTTTTATGTGATTGGTGGCAGACGAGCAAACGTATCGTCTGATAGTAAGTGATTGCGACCGCCCATACACACCCGCGACACCAGTGGAGCTCACATGTGCGCTGCCAACCTTTAAATCCCCCTTTCCCCCGGATTGGGCCTCCGGTACCTCACTCACGCAGCGAAACACAACACAGTGCTGCTTCACGCCGGTTTTCTATGAGGCCGTGGTATAACCCCGGTCGAGCCGGCCCATTCATGCCGAAGCGTGGCTCTCCCATGGTCTCGTACGACAAAGCTATGGCATTAACTATCGCTTGCGGTGTTTCCGTCCGATACACCTGCAAACCTTACAAAAAGAGCGCATTCATTTTTTAAAGGCCGGTAGCGCAGAGAGATGAGCAGGACACCTGGCAAGGCGTAAAGATGATAGGTGGACTATAAAGCTTACCGAATGGCAGCCGAGAAGTTCAAAATTCAAAAGTTCAAAGTTGTAGAACAAATGTTGATCAGAACTGTTGGAAGAACGCGTGGTTAACGGGATGTAAATGTTACACAGATACACTTGTATCATCATTTCAGCCAATAGACGTCCACTGCCATACATAGGCCTTCCCCAATGTTCTCCACACATATCGGTCCTGTGCCACCCGTATCCAATGGATTCGCGAAATCTTCACCAGTTTCGGCCTGTCACGGCTGCGATTTCCTGTACGTGGCCTCCACTCGAGGAGCTTTCTGCCCCAACAGCCGTCTGTTCTCCTCGCTATGTGCCCTGCTCATTGACACTTGAGACATGCAATCCTTTGGGCTATGTCTGTAACCTTAGTTCTCCTGCGGATCTCATAATTTCTGACTCGATCACGCAAAGACACTCCGAGCATAGCCCTCTCCATTTCTCTCTGGGTGACCTTGAGCCTCCTTAATCGGCACATAGTAAGCGGCCACGTTTCGGTTCCGCATGTCATCACTGGCAACACACACGCATTAAAAACTTTCGTCTTAAGGCACTGCGGTAGATGGGCCGAAAATATGCTGCGTAGCTTCCCGAACGCTGCTCAGCCGAGCTGGATTTGTCGATCGACCTCTTTCTTGAAGTTGGATTTACCAAGCTTTAATTTACACTCAGTATATGAGACCCGAAATGGTAGATTTTCCCAGTAGCGTAAAGTGGTTAATGTGTGTGGGCAAGACGCATACCAAAGCCTGCCTAAGCTACCTAAATACAGGATTACCTTCGTTTTAAGCTCCTTCCTTGCGAGTAACTATGTACAGTCAGAGAACGAAAAGGTTCGTCAGTTTTCAAATTGATTCGTTTGATATGCTGTGAGCACTTATTACCTTTCGTAAATTTGTCAGAGTAATACCTGTTGCACAGAAAATGATTATCCTTAACTGTTAGATCAGGAAGTTCAGATTTGCTTGTAGCAACATTGATTCCTTTTAATGTAAAGCATGTTGGCAGATCTTTTTAAAACGGCATATTGGTATAAGTGATTCTTGCCGTGCAAGCGAAAATTAACCTTAAGGTGACTAACCATTTTATTCTCAGTACCATAGTACTTATATACTATTAGGGCCCTGTAGACCGTGAGCGAAGGCCCTTATCGCCTAAGTCATTGAGGTTACCGATTTTCTTTGGGAATATTTGAGGACATTGAACATCAGAGTGACAGTTTAAGATTTATAAATTAATTTTGTTAGTTGACTGGTCCAATAGCTCATTTTGATCAAGCCCATCGATTTTGATTTTTAGCTACTAAACTGGATCTATTTTAAACAATTTCGGGTTTACAACCTCTCGGCAAACACTATACCGCCAAAAGCGGACACTTTTAGCGTGAATCCATTTTTACGGAACAAAAACGGACCCAAAATTTGTGCATGGTTATTTAATAAATAGTATAAGTGTTTGCCGAGAGAGTGTAACCCCGAAATTGTTTAGGGTTAGACTTCCACACACAACCTTGTTCCCTACATGTACTCGTAGCAAGGTGAAGGCCAAAAATAATATTGTGATCTATTTATCCAATAAAGTTGACTTAATAAAAGATAGCATGATTCTAAACTTCAAAAGCTTTTCGAGTATTCATGGATTAGTGGAGTAACTGCACAAACAATTTTCTATTTTTCTTAAATATGTTTTAGTTTTTGTTTGTTGTTTGTTTTAGCTCAAAGAGTTATGATTTCCTCTGAGACTCGTGTTTGTTAACTTCCAGCTTGTTTGCTTAGTTCAGATCATAAATAGAATTCTTCGTTTTATTTTCCTTAAACTAGTATCAATGATACTATCGTAGGCACGAACTGATGTGTTATGCATACGCATGAGCTTGTTTGTAACGGCGAGAATCCATAGGAAGCGGGCGGCACAGGTCCGATCTTTGTGGAAATCATTGAGGGAGGCCTAATCTCCATCAGTGGACGTTTATTGGCTGAAATGATGAGCTTGTTTGTGTCTATCAGGTAAAAATATTGATGCCTAAAAGTCAGTGATCTACTTTATTCAAAAAAGGGAGCTTAAATGAAGAGTCTCAAAGAAAATCAAACTTTAGGTTGTACGTGATAAATCACCTTGTAAAAAGTTATAGAGAAATGAAACTCATTTCTATAAGCCCTGCTCTTGTGTCTACAGGACTACGTGCTTATCCAAAAGAAAATGAATTACTGATCAATATCAGTGGAGCAGGTTTTTTATGATATAGAGGGCAGTTGAGCCGAATAACCCAACCCGTCTGCCAAGTATGGCAATTACCCCTCATGTGATTGAGGGAGGCCCGTGCCTCAGCAGTGGGGACTTAAATGGGCTGACGATGATGATGATGAGCCGAATAATAATATCTTCACTAACAATAATAATTAGAGCTATGCTTTACTAACAAATGGATGGAGTTATCTGAAAATACATTTCTTTTTTTATTATTCAAGTAGTGCCAAATATTCCTGCAGAACTTATTTGGTCTCCAAGCCATGGCTCGGCTGCCGATGGTTTTGTACCATTTTCAGAAAACTTTTTTTTTAAACTTGAGGTTGAAATTACATTTTTTATATCAATATCCAATCGTGGCACATCATTGATTTACTGTCAAATGTCTTTTGTTTGAAGCTTGTCAGCAATAAGACGACCCGATGCCGAGATTTTATGTAGGTTTACTGTATGTTGATCGGGGAATCTGAAGAGCATGTTTACAGCTTGCAAGATTTTTGGTTTAAAATGACACCATTATTGTGAAGAGCATGCAAGCGATTTTCTTTTTTTTTATGTGATAGGTGGCAGATGAGCAGAGGATCACTTGATGGTAAGCGATTGCCGCCGCCCATGGACACCCACAACTTTAGTGAAGTTACAAGTGCGATGCTAACCTTAAAACCCCCTTTTCTCCTGGGTTGCGCCTCCGCGAACAGTGCTGCTTCACGCAGATTTTCTGTGACGCCGCGGTTTCACTCCTCGACAGGAGTGAAACCGCGGCATCACAGCCGGCTCGACAGCCGGCCCCATTCATGCTGAAGCGTGGCTCCCCTACGGTCAAAAAGTTTGAAAGTGGTATCAAACTTTCAGTGCTTGATGCTTTGACCGCACCTATTTCTTTAGTTCAGCTTATAAATTATATTACTTGACAAAAACATCGAAACGTTCAATTAACTTGTATTTCTTACATTGACAAAAGATCTTAAAATAGCTTACAATTATTGCCCCGAACTCTCATTCAAAGGAAATCCACGAAGTTTACGCTTCGATTTAAAATGCCAGCAAAAGTTATCGACAATCGGAAACAATAAATGGCGGTGAAGATGCGATTTTTGTTTTTTATTTCTCGTATCGGGAGGAAATATTAAGGAACAAACATTTATTCCCCTAAATTAAATCGGAAACAAACAAACCGCGGGCCGCTTCGAGAATTATTACTGTGGCAACGAAAGGTGGGGCGAGGAGCTAGGAAAACGAAGTTGGTACGATGTTTAAAATTAAGCAGGTTGGTATTAATATCCTCCAACCGATTACGGCTACGGCGGCCGATCATAACGATCAGCCACGTACGCAGGATATATTATAGTGTTCAAGTGTGTGCGCAAACACAAGTGCACTCTCTATTCCCTTGTCCTCATAATCCGATGGGACATCAGTGTGATATGATCGGAGAGGCATCGGGCGCAGGACCAATGGCTTAACTTGCTTTCCGAGGCACGGGGGCATAAGACCGCCAACTTCCAGACTCCGGGCTGACACTGAGAATTTCTTTACAGATAAACTCCGGTACTAATTTTGGCCCAACCCGGGACCCGAAGCGTTAAAGCGCGACGCACTACCCACTGCGCCAACAAGGCAATCAATAGCAAGATATAGGAGTTTAAACGAAATTTTCTCAACGCATCTGTGATGCCCCGTGTGTCGCAGATGTCCATGGGCGGCGGTAATTTACTTACAGTCAGGTGAGCCGTCTGCTCGTTTGTCTGCCACAATGTTAAAAAAAAATTAAATTCCCTTTTGAGAACTTACAGATGCCAAAATAGTGAGCTGAACATTTTGTTTGCGTGCGTGATTGTAGTACCACAAAAAAGACAAAAGAAGGTCAGCTCTAATCTAGACATTTATATTGAAGAACTCGTCATATGTGCGTAGCCTATTCAGCACGCGGTATAGGAGGCTGGCTTCTGTGTCAATTTTTTTTTGGTCAATAGGCTAACGCTTGACCACAGTCGCACCTGATGGAAAGCGACGATAAGGTCTAGGATGATACGCGTTTGCCTAAAAGATTTATTTTATGACTCCGAAATTTGTGCTGGGCTCCCGACTAGAGTACGACAGGTGCTTTTTTATGCGATAGGAGGCAGACGAGCAGACGGATCAACTGATGGTAAGCGACTGCCGCCGCATGGACACCCTCGACACGAGTGGAGTCAAAAGCGCGCTGCCGACCTTTAAACCCCCCCTGCTTCACGCCGGTTTTATGTGAGGGCATTCTCGTATCGGCATCATATGCTACGATTTTTTTAGTGTTGACCACGTGGAGTAGGTATTTCGGGCCATTGGCCATTATACTGTGTAGTTTAAGCAAGTTACGAAAATCACGAATAAAATGTCTTCAAAACCGAACTGATGTGTTCGGTTCGCTGCTTCTAAAGCAACACATCATCTCTTCATAAAACTCTATCGTCCGATTAGTGTAGAAAGTTTAATAATAAAACGCTGTTCAAATAGAATTTGGTGAATTTGCAATATTTATGGTTATTTATCACTTCAGGGCATCTATGGTATAGCGCAGTAATCCTATACAAATCAGACGCCATAATATCATCATCAGCAATCCACACTCGTCCACTGCTGGACATAGGTCTCCCCTAATGCACGCCACTGCTCCCGATTTTCGGCCACTCTCATCCAGCCCACACTAGCCAGCCTTCGAAAGTCGTCATCCCATCTTGTCGCAGGGCATCCTACACTACGCTTACCGTGTCGCGGTCTTCACTCAAGGACTTTACGGCTCCAACGGCTGTCAGTTCTGCGGCTAATATGACCAGCCCACTGCCACTTCAGTTTGTTAATTCGGTGGGCTATGTCGGTGACTCTGGTTCTCTGTCGGATTACATAATTTCTGATGCGGTCCTTCAGAGATACTCCGAGTATAGCCCTTTCCACAGCTCTTTGAGCGACTTTGAACCGGTGGACTAGTCCAGCCGTGAGTGTTCATGTCTCGGCACCGTAAGTCATGACCGCCATACCATATCCATGGATAAAGATTGGTCGAATCGGGCTTAAGTCGTATAAATGACATTCAAGGGTATAAGGTAGATGCATAATTTCGAAGTGAAGTGAATGTAATGTTTTTCCGACGTTCATTTGTTTTTTTTTTCTTTCAATTCTACTTTATTTTCTGATGTTCGCTTGTTTTTTTAATAAGTATGTTTTTATTCACTTGCCTCCGTCATTCATTTGCTTCTGCGAAGTTCACTTGTCGGTTTTTTTACGTGTTTATCCGTATGTTTTTCTTATGCTAACTTTTCACGTCATCAAAAATTACATGTAAGTATGATATGTCCAAGATATCGCAGCTTCTTGTTCCAATAACAGTGGGTACTTACGAACGCTGGGAGCGATTCGAGCAATACTTTCTTTCATTTGTTGCTTGTCGCTTAAAAGTCCCGATAAGCTTCGCGGCTTCCTTTACCGATTGCTGTTAGATTGCTTGCGAGTACATCTGTCCACACCGTATAGAACACGGCTTTTATAGTCCAGCTATATCAGCAGATATATTGTACAAACCTAGACTAAGCAGCCTAGGTTTGTACAATACACGCCTGGGAAGGAACGTGTAGTCAGAGTTCATTAACTAGTACACATGTCTCTTTCCCACTCTGGCGAAGAGGGAGCGTCTTTGGGGGTTTAGTCAGTAGGCCTTCAGTTTTACTGGAGGAGAGCCCGACATAACCCGTCCGCCCCCCGGCAGACGGGTATGCATAAGGCGCCGCCGAAAGGTGGCGACGTCGGCCAATTGAACATCGGGCCGGCGGCATTCCCCCAACGCAAAAAAAAAAAAAAAAAGGTTTGTACAATATATCTGTGACAAAACTTTGAAGCGACGGCTGAACTTGATTTATCCACAAACAACTTAAACACACTAAAGAAAAACAAGGAGTGAACGATAGGACTATGAGGCGCCTACCTAATGTCCGTGGCATCGGCACTGTATTATTTTACTCGACTGCGACGGAATTACGATATCTGTGGACAAAAAGTGGAGTTAGAACAGATATACTACAAAGTAAAGTAAAGTATCAGCCTATAAACTGTCTCACTGCAGGGCAAAGGCCTCCATCTTGATGATGGGATTAGGCTTAATCACCACGCTTGCCTAATGCGTATTGGTGATCACAAACCCGAGCTATGTTCGAGAAATTCGAAACATACTTTTCGCTCGACCCGGGAATCGAACCCAGGACCCCGAGATCACAGCCCGGTACTTAAACCACTAGACCAACAGGCACTAGACCAACAGTAAGAATAATTAAAATAATAATTTGAAAAAAATATATAGCGGGTGGTCGCTGGTTCGAATCTAAGCTTCTGACCTTTTAAACCTGTGCATATTTATGTAATTATTTCAGCAGCGAAGGAAAAAAAGGGAAGAGGGTACTCTTTTTAAAAAGACCGGCAACACATTAGCGATCTCTCTGATTTCGCAGATGTTCATAATAAGAAGGGTGGCGTTGTTTACCTTTCATCAGGTGGCCCGCTTGTTCGTTTGTCGCATCTAGCATGAAAAAAAATCGAGAGGAAACTTGCTGGTTTCGAATAGTTTCTGAAATTTGTAACCTTGGTGAGGTATTCGGAACCATATTTTATATAAAGAACAGTCTTCCAAATTCTTGACAGAGACTCGCTACTCAAATGTAGAGGGATCATTTCCTGTACATATTCTACGTCACTTAAATACTTTTCCCAATCAGAAACGAAAATTAAACTCTCTTCTTTCACAAATTGGGTCACGTATGTAACAATCGTAGAAAATCTAATTATTTTCGGTTTTAATCGTTTGGACGAATGCATTGGAATTTGAATTCGATTATGTTTAACTAATAAATCTTTATGCCTGCATTTTAAATTGTAGTCTAAGGACTACAATTTAAAATGCAGGCACTAAATTACAGCAAGACATGACTAGATGAGACGGGCACAAGGCCGTAAATGGCAAGAATCGGAGGATGTCTACATCCAAGACTACAGTCTGTTCCAATTATGAAGTCCTTTTTGACATTTCGAAAAACGTTACTCTGCACGTTTCATATAAATCCAATTGAATATTTATTTTTGTATTTGGTAGTAAATCTTCATTTGAAAAATATACAATTACACAAAAACGCTCTACAATTAATTCACAAGCATAATTAACATATTGTTTTTAAATATAATGCTCAAAATAATCTAAATCTAATAAATTTTAATAATAATTTAATTTTAATAATGTATTTTAATTCTGAACTTTGCTTTTATTTATGTAATGTAATGTTATTAATACTAACATAGTATTAAGTAAACATTGTTACTAACCATCGTGGATCTATGTTATCTGAAATAAATGAATTGAAATCTAAACTTCAAAATAAAATAGTATATTTGGCGCGATTGCGGTTACGTACTATGTTTCACTTTTAAATATAGTGCCTCAAGTATTCAGTTACTTAAACCGATAATTTGCGAATAAAAAAATTAATCTGGCGGCAATGGGGCTGCTTAAAGCTGAAATAACTTTGATACATTTTACAATTAAACGTAATAAAAAGTACAGTCATTTGCAGGTAATATTTAAACTGGTTAAATAACAAAATAAATTCGTTCTGGCACTTTTCACGTCATTTTATCTGATGATGATGATATTAGTATCATCATCATCATTAGGTATACATATTTTTGCAGCCTTACTGTACATGTTCTTGTATATGTAGCAATACTAAAATCATAGAACTACTCGTATGTACGAGTATTTTAGTACGAGATAACCATTTGTAACCATCAGAAGGGAAACTGTTGTTCATTAAGTATTATCAAAACCAGGTGATTGTGAGCTACGGGAATGGACTGTTTAAAAAAAGAATGATTTAATTAAGTAAATGGAAATAGTATAATAATAATAATAGTAAGGGCCGTGTGGTCCCCGGCAGAGTAGAATAGGCCACCCTCACTCTTACCGAGGTGTCGTAAAAGGCGACTAAGGTAAAGCTGCTGGCATGATCATCAGCACCCAGAGAAGGAAAACTCTGCATTTATATCAAAACCCTCGCCAACCCGTCTGCCAAGCGTGGTGAGTATGCCAATTACCCCTCATGTGATTGAGGGAGGCCCGTGCCCCAGCAGTGGGGACTTAAATGGGCTGATGATGAAGTAAATGGAAATATATTACGAAATGAGAAAACCAAAACCAAACCACTGGTATCACGTTATGCACAGAAGAAAACCACAGACCAATAAGGAACAGAGCATAAACAATATAAAAAGACTCTAAATAGTCTATAGAATAGAGGCTGGCTTCTAGCCAGCCTCTAGTCGACAGCGACTTTAAATGAAAACGTCATTTTACACCTTTGCTCACCTATTTGACTACAGTCCCATCATGGTTATTAGACTTGTGGTAAAAGTCGGAACTAACGCTGTTTAATTTACAAGTGTCAGTGCTTTTGACATTTTCCCATTAAAAAATTTTATGCATCGTACACAGACTGTGCCTTTTCATAGACAGCCATACTTGAAAAACCGCGCGAATCTGTTAGTACTAGAGTAACGTTCTTTCTCTACCGCACCCGTATAGAGATGCATTAAAGCTGCGTCAGGGCCGGTTGGATCTCTTTCACACTCCATGGAGTTTTTTCCAAAAATGGCACATTCCGTTTAAAACGCACGTTTTCTAGTTCAATGTAAAAAAAAAATACAGCGCCCCCTTGTCAATGTCACTGAAGGCTTCTGGTCTTTATCGGTCTGTACAATGACATCTCACATTTTTATGAAACTGAACTTACCATAAACTAAACAGACACAGAAGGACATTGATATCGTATCGTGTATCTTCTACTCCGAGATCACTGTACACGCTGTACTGTGTGTAGCCTTTCTAACACGCGATGTAAGCAGGTGGCGTGTTAAGTCTATTTATATTGTGATAGTAGGGTGTAATGAATGGTTCATTGGTTGATTCAACCAATAGGATCGCATGTAAATTACAACATACGACTGATTACCTACTCGCCATTAGTAAGGTAAATACAAGCTACTAATTAATGTTTGTCTTTGACGGTATTTAATTACACATACATCCATCATACTATTATAATAACAATTTCCTCCAGCCGATATTAGGACGATGGCGGCCAATGTCCATGATTAGTCAGCAGCATGTGTGCACGTGGAGTAACAAGGGTATTGTTGGACTTTGGACCGTCCTTTCTGTATTCCAATGGGACAAAAACTTGACGCGACTATCGAACGCAGCATCAAAAGCTAAATGTGCTATCTGAATAAACGCTACGCTAGAAACTAAGGGCGGATTCGACTAATCTTAATCCGATACTAGCGCCTATACAAATCTGACGTTATATCATAGATTTATCCACGGATAAAGATTGGTCGAACCTGCCTAATAATCCGTTAAATATAGCTTAATTAGAATGGCAGCTGTCACTTGACCTCTATTTCAATAGGTATAAGGTTTATCATTTTAACCAAGTTTCATTCCATAGATTTTTATTACTAAAGACCTAAAGATCATTTTTCTGTAACACCAATGACTGTCATTCTAATCAAGGTACATTTTACGGACCTAAGACGGCCGCACGTCCGCTTACGTACGTGAACACTTGCATATAACGTCATGTGTTTTATATTTTCACGCGTGCAGACGCGCCCCCGAGGTAACGTGTTTGGTATCTTATACTAAACGCAAATACTCGCGGCAGACGGCAGAGTATTTCATTCATTATTATGAATTATGAATGAAACATGACTCCGACTGCCACAAACTCAGGATGTAGTTACGTAGTGCAATAATGAATAATTTGAGACATTTTCTTAAAACGAGGCAAATGCCCTACTATTAATGGATGAAATACTTTACCGTCTTGTGAGTCTTTGCGTTTAGTATAATCAAATCACATAAAAGTAATTAATGTTATTATTACACACCCCAAAATTCCGTTGTGAGTTTTCACATAGTCGATAAAACACTCGAATCATGATTACTTTCCACTTTGGCAATTCCACACTTGGCACTGGTGAGTGCCCTCTCTAAAGAAGAGGGTAGAGTACAAAAAATACCAATACTGAATCGGATGTGCGTGTTATCGACCACATATTGAGGCGAGCTCCCCATTTATTACACATAAGATAAGCACAGTTTAAGGGGTTCCTTTGCATGTGCCTCCACCGTAATACGATATTGATAACAAAATAAGCGTTTTGCTGTATTGGAGGGCCTGGTCGGCAGGGTGTGTCGATGTTTTGTTCCGTTTTCTATTCTTACTAATGTTAGCTGAACGGAAAGAAACATTTATTATGTTTCCGAGCCATTAAGCAGTTCTTGTCTCTACGTCTACACAAACAAGTTTTTGTATGGCTGGAGTCACAAGTGGGGTAACTACAATATGTCTTTCTTCACGCAATTCACACTTAGGTATGTTCGACAAGGCTGTTTTAGTCGAAAAGTGATTTAGGGGCGTTGTAAGTAGGTACCTATAACCAAAATTTAAAAGCTACATATAGTTGGGCCAAAATAATTAGTCACATTAGACACTTCAACAAAATTCGACAATGTAACCTTGTAACAACGTTCATTGAATTTATGAATCTTTTTATGTTAAACTAGCTTTTTCACGCGGTTACACCCGCGCCCCGAGGGAACTACTTCCCGTACCGGGATAAAATATAGCCTATGTTACTTCTGAATAATGCAGCTTTCTAATGGTGTAAAAATGATTGCAATCGGTCCAGTAGTTTTTTAGTTTATTCATTACAAACATACAAAAATACAAATAGTTCCTCTTTATAATATTAGTGTAGATAAGCACAATTTATAATTTCACGATTTATTTTCTTTGTTAAAATACTTATAAAGTTATTATTTTAAAAGTAAGGGAGCGAGGGGAGGGAACATATATATTATACATAGGTCATCATCGTCATCGTCAGCCCATTTAAGTCCCCACTGCTGGGGCATGGGCCTCCCTCAATCACATGAGGGGTAATTGCCATACTCACCACGCTTGGCAGACGGGTTGGCGAGGGTTTTGATATAAATGCAGAGTTTTCCTTCTCTGGGACGCTGTGTGGTCCCCGGCAGAGTAGAATAGGCCACCCTCACTCTTACCGAGGTGTCGTAAAAGGCGACTAAGGTAAAGCTGCTGGCATGATACATAGGTACTGCTAGTTAATTTGCATAATATGTTATAGGTAATATTGTATTTGGTGTGACCTTGACCATTTTGCGATTGCGGTTGTGATTTTGTTGTTACCACAGTTGGAAACATTTTTTTCATTCCCTTTTTCTGGACTGTAGTTGGTAGGCTTACCTAATTTGTATTACATGTACTTTGTCAACACTAGTTTTAATCATTTGACTAAAAAATGTTTATCGTTTGTGAATAACTATTTTGGCCTAATTCGTTATAAACTCTGTATTTATACTAAGAAATTTTCATAAATTGGCTGTTGTTATTCTATAATAAAAAAAATTAAAATTAAATTAAAAATTTACTTTTCTAGAGAATTGAACGTTTGTACAATGTTTTATTTATCAACCCATTTTCTTTTTAATTTCTAAGAATGTTCCCCAAATAATTGAACGAATACAATGTTAATCGTAGGTATATTCAACCATAAATGGAAAACTACATTCTGATTAAAATAAAACGTATTATTATCTTGTTATTCGTAAACGTATTATTGTCTTGTATAGCCGTGTGGTCCCCGGCAGAGTTAGCCGTGTGGTCCCCGGCAGAGTAGAATAGGCCACCCTCACTCTTATCAAGGTGTCGTAAAAGGCGACTAAGGTAAAGCTGCTGGCATGATCATCAGCACCCGGAGAAGGAAAACTCTGCATTTATATCAAAACCCTCGCCAACCCGTCTGCCAAGCGTGGTGAGTATGGCAATTACCCCTCATGTGATTGAGGGAGGCCCGTGCCTCAGCAGTGGGGACTTAAATGGGCTGACGATGATGATGATGATTATCTTGTTTAAAAATATAAATAAAATATTTATATAAAGAATTAATCAAAAACTATCGATACTATCGATAGTCAGCTATGTTTAGATAGTATTGCTATCTGATTATGTGTGTCCGATAGTATCGAACATTAAACAACCGACAGTTTCGATAGTATTAGCGTTATCAATAGTATTGATCTAATTTTACTGTCGGTACTATCGATTTTACTTTTACTATCGATAGGCTATCGAAAGACTATCGATAAGCAACACTAAGGCTCTAACTGCCGCACTCAGAAACTTCCTCATTTCATTGGTATGTTAACAGCTGTGAGACGCTTGTAATAAAATATGAATGTCACATAACCATGCTAATTTTGACGTCGCCGCTATGGCGGGAATTTTTGCTTAGGGACAGGACCCTCATTTGAGAAGACAATACGCATGGCGATGCCGACACATCTTATTTGAATTCTAACACATTTTGCACGTAAAGCGGAGCGAGTGAACAATGAAAGCTAATGAGACGGATGGTGCTCCAACTGTAATTACACAGAGCACGAGTTCCGGGCAGGGTTGCCAGATGCAGCCCGACGCCCTCGGCTGTCGCTATCGCTCCCCCATGCTTGACTGGGGGAGACAGTGTCGGGCCCGCAGTGTAAGTGGGCTCTCCGCCTGGGAGGGACGTGAAGTAAGGTTCTTCAACCCGTACTCATGTCCCCTCCCCACTTTAGCGATGAGGGAGCGTCGCTGGGGTTTGGTCGTTAGAAGAAGCCCCCGCAAGAGGAGAGCTGGTTCTCTCATGGACGTGGCTACCCCTAGCAACCCCCCTCCCCCCTCATCTCCCCAGATGAGGGGGGAGGGGGGGCACTCTAGAAAGCTGTAGGTCTCTTTAATCAAAAAATCTTTATTTGTATAGGCTTGTACACAGCACAGTGCAGTTTTAAATTACTCAAATGTATGACGATTTGTAACATCATACATCTGAGTAGGTAATTTAAAACTATTTATATGGCTGTGAGCTAACCACGTCTGCACAACCAACAATTGACAGTGACAGAGCCATTGTTTGGCATGAATGGACCGGCTCAACCTGAATATGGGGGCCGATGGGCCCGATGGGCCGGCTCGACCGGATTGCTACCACGGCCTCACAGAAACCCGGCGTGAAGCAGCACTGTGCCGTGTTTCGCTGCCTGAGTGAGGGTCCGGAGGCTCAATCGGGGGAAAGTTTGGCACTCCATTGGCGTCGCGGATGTCTATGGCCGGCGGCCATCGCTTACCATCAGGCGATCCGTCTGCTCGTCTGCCACGCATCACTTAAATACCAAAGTCACATAATACAGACGTAAAGCAAGCAAAGAAAACAAAGCTTAGGTTCTGAATAATATTCACTACCACTTTCTTTGACAGTCATGGAGCCTTTTAGCAAGCTTGAACAAAATACGCGTATTTTGAGAAAAAACGCGTATTTTAGCGTATTTTGTCGAGCTGCTCCATTAATTAATGCCGAGTTAGCGGTCCTGTACGTAATCTCTGATTTTTTTTCTCATTTTGTAGATCTTACAGGCTGAAAGCATCTAATTAATGATACCTAGGCATTTAGAAGGTTTCGGCATTGAAATGGTTTATAGGTAGGTAGGTATAACAGGACATTATCTAAATTGTTAGAGTTTTAAAAAATATCTGTCACGGCTTTGCAGGATGAGTAACTGCTTAAATAGAAAAATCTTTTACCATAAACTAGGTACTCTAGACCTAGTTTATGGTAAAAAGTTAAGTAAAGTATCAGCCTATATACTGTCCCACTGCAGGGCAAAGGCCTACATAGTAGAAATCAAGTCATCGCTACCTATGATGGCATTAGGCTTAACCACCGCGCCTGCCAAATGCGGATTGGAGATCATAAACCCGAGATATGTTAGAAAAATTCGAAACATACTTTTTGCTCGACCCGGGAATCGAACAAGATTACGGCCCGGTACTTAAACCACTAGACGCACAGGGGGCAACAAAATAATCACTATCTGGTATAAATTGTAACTGATACGGGTTTGTAAGAGGAAGTGTTATTTGTGATTTCACCATAGTTCCTATAGTAAAATTAGGCAGTGGAACCACCAAGCAAAGACGTGGTAAGATATTTTTCAAGCACATTATATTTTGTACTTAAACGATTCCCTGTCAAAAAAGATAGATAGATAAATACTTTATTGCACAAAATATGTACATCTGACATCAGTAAATGTCATTCATCCACCTAAACATCCTTAATACTCCGTGTGGGCTGATGCAATTCAAAGGAGTTTCTACTGGTTTTAGTGAACATATTTGGTAGGTATTTATTTATGCAGTGAAGTGCCACGAAGTGGTCTTAATAATAAGAATCGTTGAATTGTATCGTTTTTAACACTGCTATTGTGTGTCGAGTGAGTTGTCACGCGACAACTTGCTTGGACCTGATAGAGTCTTAAAACCTGGGATTGTGTTTAGAGTGGTATCGGCAGAATCTGTAGGTCGATAAAACGCCAAACACCGGCGTTTTATTGAGTGACTGTGACTTTGCTAACTTCGACTGTTAACTACCCTCTTATTTTCAATAAGTTACTTGACATTGGCAAGATATTTCCATGTAGAGACATTTACAAATAAATAAAAAGTAAATTAAGTCAGTGACAGCCCTAGACTTTCGAGACATGTAACTGCGTAAGGCACACACGCCAGTGTTCATGTGATTTTCTGTGCGACTGTGAATCTTACTGGGTTGAAATAAAGGTTCACAAATATACTTACCTACTAGCTTTCGATTTGGTTGTGTGAGTATGTACATAGTAAATTCAGACAAATATGTCAGGATAAAGATTTCTGTTAAAATTATTTTGCAAGATCTAAAAGAATATTGGAATGAAAGTAAGTATACTGAATTTGTGTTTGTATTATACTTCTTCAGAAAGAAACGGCGAAGACAGAGACCATTGATTGAGACCAGCCTACAAGAACAGGCCTAGATTCGGCAGTAGGCAACTACAGTCAAAGAACGAAAAGGTTTGTCAGTGTTCAAATTGATTGACCTTTTGTAAATTTGTCAGAGTAATACCTGTTGCACAGAAAATTATTCTTACCTGTTAGATCAGAAAGTTCAGATTTGCTTGTAGCAACATTGATTGTTCCTTTTGATGTAAAAAAAATTAAAGAAGGTTGGCAGATGTTTTCAAAACGGTATGTTGGTATACCGAGACACACAGACAAGTTGGCAGGCCGAAAAAATGATGGAGGGACGAACACGATGCCCACCTTAAAGGATTGGCACGTGACCAAAAATGTTGGTAGGAGGGTAGGGAGGCCTTTGCCCTGCAGTAGGACAGTACAGGCTAACAATAATAATAATATTGGTATAACTGATTCTTCCCGTGCAAGCGAAAATTCACCTTAAGGTGACGAACCTTTTTATTCTCTGTACCGTACTTGTGAGCTGATTGGCTAGCACGAACATTCTAGGAATTTGTTGCGTACTCACGCAACACTTTGTCACTTTTTATTCCAAGTGCGAGAGAAGATAGTTATGCTTACGTACAATAGATGGAGCTCTTCAGTTTTCATACAAATTGCTTACGGTAAGCTACGCTACGATTCATCGAAAAGTTTGTACTCGCCCTTAAGAGTCTACTAAACTTGATAAAACTACAAAAAAAATGCACCTTTAAAACGGATGAAAATATTACCCGTGGGAAAGCCACAATTCGGTATGAATGGGCCGGCTCCTCCGAAGTGATACCACGGCCTCATATAAAACCGGTGCATCTTCTCTGCTATGTTTCGAGAGGACTTGAAGGTTGGCAGCGCACTTGTGACTCCACTGGTGTTGCGGGTGTTTATGGGCGGCGGCTATCTTTTACCATCAGGTGATCCATCTGCTCATCTGCCTCCTACCACATAAAAAACATATTTTCCTACATTTACTATGATGCTCCCGAAAGTCGACCGAGTGCATTGTATGCACAAATGATTTTAGTGGAAATGTGAGGAGATGGTAAAATAACAGGCATTTTTGAAAGAGTATCAAATGTTATGCAGTGAGATTCGTTGCATTAAACTAAGCTACAAAAATTGTGGGAGGGTTTTTATTTTTACATTCTCAACAAAATATGAGGATGACATGTTACGAGTGGAAAAACAAAATCATGGAGTTGTTTTAACTGAATGGGGGTTTGCACAATTCGACATGTATATTTCTTTTTATTATGTTTGTTCGCCGATTACTTTGTCATTTGTCAACCGATTTAGATGATTCTTTTTTTGTTGGAGAGTAGATAGTCCCGGAATGGTACCATGATAATGATATCTGGATCTGATGATGGTATCCTGGAAAAATTGCGGGAAGCCCTCAAATTTTATACACGTAATATTTTTGTACCTTTTTTCAATACTGCACCAGTATTTACGCCTGATTCTATTGACTCTGCTGATGTAGAAGGTCATCTCCTGAACGGCAAGGAGTTAAAGGATAACTCTTTCAATACTGTACTCACAGTTAGTTTGTTAGTTATTTGGCGAGGGTGGAGAGAGGGAGGGGGACTGCCAAATAATGAGCCACTAAAAAGATTAAAAAGAAAATTCTACGAAAAAAAAAACCGGCCGCTTCAAAACCACGAACCCTGTTGAATAATTGAATGTTGTATTATAAAATAGTATTGGGCGCCGACTTCGGTAACACTTTTTCTCGAGTGTACTGTTATAAAATGTTATTTGAAGTGTATGAAGTGTTAAAAATATTATTTGACACGTTTTAGTTCGCGGTTTTTGAAGGCGGCTTTTTTTAAATATTCTTTATTGTGGAACACATTTCATATTATGTGTTGTTACACCTTTTATAAATATTTTATTGACGGATGACTCTGAACGGGTGACCATACAGTTGTCTGGTTCCTTTGTTTAAGTGCAATCGCTTTATTGTATACGTACCCCGAGAGACTATTGGCGCTCATTTTAGAATAAGTGCTCTTGAAATAATACTACTAAAAATATGTCTAACAGAGCCCTGAAAAGTCAACGGCGAAGTACAACCTGTGCGGATAAAGAATGGATCAGAAATGGCGGCGCATCTATTCACTTCTCGCTCGCACACATCCCATCCCATTCTTTATCCACACAGGTTGTAAGTTGCTTGACCCTTTTCGACGTATTTTGATTCTTCATCCACTGTACATGTAAGTACCTGCTGTATGCTGTATGTGGGTATTTTAATAATAATTTATTAAAATACCCACATACAGCATACAGCAGGTACTTACATATAAAAGTGAACAACTGTACAGATATTTTCTCTCAGAATAAAATCTCTCATGCAATAGGTACCTACTTCACGAGCTACTACGATATTTTGTCGTGAAATTGTACATAACCTTTATTTACTGGAAAAGGAGCAATAACACCCTAGTAACTTTCCACCTTACTCTTTAGCACATAGAGGTTAATATGGCATAATTTATGTATACCCTGATGTCCCGCTGTACAACAAAAGCACTAATTACGAGCCCACCTGTTACCTGTTATTTGGATAGTCTCTAGCAAATTAGCAATGTTAGTGTTGTAGTAAGCGTGTATTATCATTACCTAGATGTGCTGGGTGTACAGTAGCTAGTTAACTAAACAGTTAGACTGGTGCCCTGAGGTACGAAATGCCGGCTATGGAGCCAGCTATGGATATCACGTGTTAAACGGGCCACGCACACATATATCCCCCAACCGATTTCGGCTAATGCGGCCAATCTTGACGACCCGTTCGGAACAGTGGTAGTGAACGCTGCCTCTGGTCCAAGGGTTGCGGGTTCGATCCCCGCGCAGTACAAACATTTGTGTGCATGAACATGTCTGTTTGTATTGGTCTGGGTGTTTCCTATGTAATTATAAGTATGTATTTACAAAAAAAAGTATTATATGTATATATTTGTAATCCCACTGTTGATTCTGATATCCGTAACACAGGTGCTTGAGCTACCTATCTCGGAGTCAGATCAATCTATGTGATGTTGTGAAATTATTTTATTTATTTATTATTATTTATCTCATCGATCAGCCACTTACGCAGGATATATTATAGTGCTCAAGTGTGTACGCAAACACAAGTGCACTCTCTATTCCCTTGCCCTCATAATCCGTTGGGACACCAGTGTGACACGACCGGAGAGGGATCGAGCGCAGGACCTAATCCGTAGTACTGCGCGTTTTCCGAAGGACAGGGGTAAAAGACCGCCAACTTCCAGACTCCGGGCTGACACTGAGAATTTCTTTATAGAAAAACTCAGGTTCAAATTTTGGCCCATCCCGGGGATCAAGCCAAGGATCCCAAGCGCAGCCATTGCTTTAAAGTGCGACGCACTACCCGCTACGCCAACGAGGCAGTGAACGCAAACAAACTTAGATGCGCGCATACAGTCATACAGGCTTGAGATAGAGACAAAATTAACTATAGGTAAGGCATGCGAGAGAGACACTTTAAGACATACTGCCTAGCGATGTCTACGAACTCATCGATTTCAGAGCATTCCAGCGTTTGGGCTATTATTAATCTGCGGTATGGGCCCCTGCGGGCCAAATCGCCTGATTGTAATTAATTTAATTCATTTATTTTTTTACGTGCTTGTGACTCGTGACTTGTGACGTGTTTTTTACTTGTGACTCGACTGGTAGTCGCGGGTGTTTATATATGTCTGTCTGTCTATAAATCTATGGCGGTATTCTAAACTACAATGCCTTAGGTTTAATAATAGAGACAGAATGTCTGAGCTTCCGGCGTTTAGGGTTCGCACTCGGTTTGGCCCCCGGGCCAAAGCGCCGGACTGTACTAGTCGTGCATGTTGAGTTAGAGAATAACCCCAAACTTTAACCAATTTATAGAGGCACAAGAATTTTAATAAAATTATGTAGTAAGATTCAAACACTTTTTCTTCTAACTGTACTTAACTTTAATCTTAACAAAAGATGCTTTATGTAATTGAGAGTGGGGTCCAACCGCCGGAAGGGAAATATTAACATTGTTACGTACTTAGAATAAGGCATGTTACAAGGTGTGTTTTTAATAATGAAATTGTGTAACAATCAAATTATTACTTTTTTATCTACCTATTATATTGGCAGACGAGCAGACGGATCACCTGATGGTAAGCGATTACCGCCGCCTATAGACAACCGCGACACCAGTCGAGTCACAAGTGCGCTGCCAACCTCTAAACCCCCCTTTCCCCCGGATTGGGCCTCCGGTACCGCACACGCAGCGAAACCCAACACAGTGCTGCTTCACGCAGGTTATCTGTGAGACCTGTGAGGCTGTGGTATTGCTCCGGTCGAGCAGGCCCATTCATGGGGAAGCGTGATGGTTTTGGACGTAACCGGGAAAGTCTCTGCCGAGATGATAATGAACCACTTGACTGCATTATAATGAACCACTGGACTAATGATAATGAACTTGACTTGAAAATATAAACCAAACTAGGGCTTATTTTCGCATAATATCCTCCAACCGATTTCGGCTAAGGATCATCTCAATCTCAACGATCAACAAAATTATAGTGCTCAAGTGTGTGCGCAAACACAAAAGCACTCTCTATTCCCTCATAATCCGATGGGACACCAATGTGACACGACCGGAGAGGGATCGGGTGCAGGACCAATGGCTTAACGTGCTTTCCGAGGAACAGGGGTACAAGACCGCCAACTTCCCGACTCCGGGCTGACTAAGAATTCCTTAACAGAAAAATTCTGGTACGAATTTTGGCCCGGCCGATCGAACCCGGTACCTTTTGCGCAGCCGTCGCTTCAAAGTGCGACACACTACCAACTGCGCCAACGAGGCAGTCGATTTACGCATAGTAATCTAACTATGTCTTGAACCCATGAATTTCAAAGCTTTAGTAAAGTATGAGTAAAGTTTTATATTACTTTTTCTTAAATCGACTAAGGAAATTAAAAAAAAAATAGTAGTCCAACGTATGATGGTCTCCTTGATAGGAGACTCTAGGAGCCTATTCTCGAAACAAAATACACGACCGAATCTTTATACAACGTGTAAAAAAAATTGCAATAATACTTAAGGGTGTGAACATATACCGTGTAAAGACTTCACTACCAAAATATGAGCATCATCTGAGGAAAAAAAAATCAGCTGTTCCATACATTATTGACGCGCGGATGTTCTATTTAGTATGGAACAGCTGTCAATAGTCAATTACGTTTATTGCATTCATGAATGAAGTTAAGGTGTTACAATTATATTCCTGTACATCAAGTTACCCTTTTGGGCATATCCTATGAACGTGAAATGAATTAATGATATTAATTTTAATGTTAGTGTATTTATTTATTTTATTAATTTAAAATTTTTATAATGAAAATCATGTTAGTGATAAATTGTCGCTAAAAAATCGCTGTGTCGTTTTTTTGCTGAGATGTTACTCATATTTTGGCAGTAGTCTTTACAGGGTATATGTTCACACCTTCAAGTATTATTGCTCATTTTTTTACACGTTTAATATGTCCCTTTTATAGGCCAGGACAACCGACGGTGGCCCAATCCGGGGGAAAGGGGGGTTTAAAGGTTGACAGCGCACTTGTGACTCCACTGGTAACGCCGGGAGTACATGGGCGGCGGCAATCGCTTACCATCCGTCTACTCGTCTGCCAACTATCACATAAAAAAAATAAAAAACCGGCCAAGTGCGAGTCGGGCTCGCGCACAAAGGGTTCCGTAGCAGCAAAGTCCAAAATTACAGTTAAATCAACCTATCTCAAAAACTATAAGAGATACTTTGATCAAACCAAAAATCGTTGAAAGAGTTAATTAGCATGCATCACCTCTATTTTTTTTAGAATTTTATACCCCGTAGTTATAAAAATAGAGGGGGGGGGACATACTTTTTACGACTTTGAGAGCTGATATCTCAAAAACCGTTCACTTTAAGAAAAATGTTTTTTAGAAAACTTTATATCATTTTAAAAGACCTTTCCATTGATACCCCACACGGGTATGTACATCGAAAAAAAAAATTTCATCCCTCAGTTACATGTATGGGGGGCCCCACCCGCAATTCTTTTTTTTACTATTTAGTGTCATATTTTTGTAGCGGTTCATACAACACATATTCCCATCAAATTTCATCACTGTAGTACTTATAGTTTCCGAGTAAATCGGCTGTGACAGACGGACAGACGGACAGACGGACAGACGGACGTGACGAAACTATAAGGGTTCCGTTTTTGCCATTTTGGCTACGGAACCCTAAAAACGCTCCGTGCTTCTCTTTTGCGTACCTACTGGGGTAAGATTCAGTCGTGAATTTGATCAGATCAGATGATCAGATTTGTCAAATTATTAAATGGAAATGCAATAAATTCAAACTCCAAATAAAGATAAAGTGCTTTATTTATTACAGTTATACAGACTCCGCCGAATACATACAAAAACATTAACAATTTCGAGACGAAATTAATCACATTGATTCCAATAGCATAGTTCCAAATAACCTATAGACAATACTAACAAGCCATAACATTTAGATTCTAATTGACCAAGTGACAAACGAAGGCAGTGACAGGTGTGCGAAGAAAAAAACCTCTACTTTAAAATCGAGTATTATATCATTATCAGTCCTTACTTAATTTCTAAAAGGATCTAGGAAAAAAAACGAAGGTCACTGGACTATGACTTGGGTCGAGAGGTATCTATTAACAAATAAATAGGTAACTTAAGTTCTAAGGCTGCGAACAGAATAGCGACACAACGTTGTGACATCACTCTGTTAGCAGTCTGTTGAAAATTTACAAGAGGGATTACACACCAAAGACATCTTAAATTAGTTACGACTAAGTTTATACAAAAATGCTAATTTTAACTGCTGATTCGACTAACTCTAACTACAATTTGGAAAGTTTGCTATACTTTAATTAACAGTAAATCTATTTCTAAATAAAACTTATTCAATCAAACTTTTGAAATCAGCATCTAATTTTAAAATTTTAACGCATTTTTTTTGGTTCTGTAGATCAACATGTTCCCTAAATAAGCGACGTATATTTTTTCAATAAAGTCGTGAACATAAATGATGACGCCACTGCCGCTTGGAGCACAGAGTAGGTATGGCAGCTCCATTACTATGATATAGTAAGGGAACTCCGCTAGTTCCTTATTTTGTTAATAACATTCGTTGTCACAACTTTTTTGGCGTATTACACGTCAGCGTTAAAGAATTACAACCTAAAAATGCAAGTTACAGCAACTTTTTACTTATTCCATTGCTCTCCAAAGTCAATCAACGGAGACTATCGCTTGTGAAAAATCCGCTCAATGAAGTGCTGTTGGACTGAGATCTAACTTCAACAGCATTGATTGTTTAGTTCGTAAAATTAACATTTTGACACATGTCAAAACAACCTACAGATAGTTCAACTCACGAAGACGCGCCCCACCACCTCTACCTGGATACGCAAATTAATCATTTAAATAATTTGAACACTTCTCACAAAAAAAAAATCAAGTCCCCCGTGATGATCTGTCAATTTATTATAACGTAACTCATTACTAATTTGTAAGCGATAATGAGAAAGAGTGGGGCGTGTTTTCGTGGATTGAACTATCTGTATCACATTGTAGATGGACCATAGTCCTACAGCACGCCAGTATATATAACCTACTTTATGGTCATTTCAAAACAGTGCGGGAAATAAACAATGACGATACGTTAATGGGAGTTTTTTTTTGTATTCAACCGTCTGCCTTATTGATTCTCGAGTATGCCGTAGACGGCATACTCGAGAATCAATAAGGCAGACGGTAACCGTAAACGGTAACGGTAAATGACCGTATTCAACGGCTGTGTAGACACAGCGGTTGAATACGGTCATTTTTCTCTAGATGGCGCCAGCACAGACTAGCCGACAGATGTCTCTATCTCTGTATATGCAGCTACTCTTTGCAGTACGCCATCTAGCGTTCACAAGGGATAGCCCCGATTTTATATCATTCGTCGCATGTTTCCAAAACCTTGTCAATCCAGTATTATGTTGGACAAAGTTTCTCTGGCGTGTGATCCCCCTGCTCATACTCGTACCATAACTAAATGACTACACCGCGTTGCCCGCACTATGAACATTCCCGTTCACGCTCAGTGGAATGGTGTTGAACTCGTCGTCGATCTCTTCGTTTTTCCTGTGAGAGAAAAGGATAGAATTAATGAAATATCATTCCAAACACCTCCTTAAACATAAAGAGCAATACACACTGAACCAACTTTTTGTCGGCGATCTTGTTGGTGCGCTCCATTAATTACAAGTTGGAAAGAAGATTGGACATCTATTTAAATACTCCTATTTATAGGATCCGCAGGAGAACTAAGGTCACAGACATAGCCCAAAGGATTGCATGCCTCAAGTGGCAATGGGCAAGGCACATAGCGAGGGGAACAGACGTCCGTTGGGTCGAAAAGGTCTTCAAGTGGAGGCCACGTACAGGAAGTCACAGCCGTGGCAGGCCCCCCACAAGGTGGACCGACGATCTGGTCAAATTCGCGGGATTCCATTAGATGCGGGCGGCCCAGGACCGATCTGTGTGAAGAACATTGGGGGAGGCCTATGTGCAGCAGTGGACGTCTATTGGCTGAAATGATGATGATGATGATTTATAGGATAGGGTAGCATATTGGACAGGGTTAAAAAATTATAAGCGCGTCACTACAGCTCAAGTAAATATCGCTGTGCAACCCAACGCAGCCGCCAATAAGTCAGCGGGAACTACCCGTGGGCGCATTGGGCCTATAAGATTATTTTCGTAAAGGTTTATGTCGGCGGCCTGGTAGGCTCAATGTTGGTATACATTCATTCATTGAGCCTACCAGACCGCCGACCTATTGCTTGTAATAATGACGTCACATCCTGATTTGTTCACATCTGAACATTGCCTCTCCTATACTACCAGGCCGGTCTAAAGCGCTGGTTTTTTATCGTTTCCTCATGTCAAAAGTTATACCGTCTGTATTTCTCGAGTATTTACATTAACCGGTCGGTGGGCAAATGGTAGTCGGGTGTCTACGGGCAGCGGCAATCGCTTACCATCAGGCGATTCGTTTGCTCTTCTGCCACGTATAACATAAAAAAGTAGTAGCGAAAACCGAGAATTATTATAACATTCATATTTTTGCGTGGCATTTGCACATGTCTCACATTTAATCGAATTACTTCCGAGTAAAAGACGTAATTTTGAATGGGTATGTTGAACCAAGCAAACACGAAATACCGTCTCAGGAAATATCGTCAGCTTTTTTAATATACAGTAATTACTCCAAAATTTTACTCCACAGACAAAAATACCTCCACGGAAATTCCGCAGCTTTTCTTAAACCTTTCACAAAATTCTACATCTTAAAGAGCGCCCGACCCCAGATATAAATGTATGGAAATTTGATCAAATAATTATAAATCCTATTAAGACAAATGGAACGAAAATTAATTCAGATTTAATTTGTTTAATGGAAGACAAGCAAAGGGGTGCCTCGACAGTGGTGGTAAAGACCTTATCAAGACCAAGCTGGTGGTCGCCGGTAAAGTTCAGTCACTACCAACAAAAGCCGGGGGTTAACAGAATTACTTTGAAATACAACAGTTAGGTCACAGTAGGATAGAGGCAGCCAGTAGGAAGACCACAACACAGATACAGCCAGGTTGCATACATATCGCATTTAAATTTTATTTCAGTTTCATTATTATTTAATAATAATGCGATGATGACGCACTCTCCGAAGCTGGCCTGCAGAGCCTGGACCACCGTGAATGTGTGGCTTGCCTCTCGGTCTCCTACCGGATTCATTTCTATATACTTTGATACCCCCCAGCCTATTCCACCACCGGACGACAAGGCGGCGGCTTTCATAATTATGTGGTAGAACTACTCCTTATCCGAACGAAGCGAATCGCTTCCACATTTATAATGCGGACGGCTAAGGAATAGAACTGCCTGCCGAGGTCTGTTTTTCCTGATCACTATAATCTTAAGGCAAGAGTGAACAGGCATAATTTAGGCACACGCATATCATTTTAGACCTCATCGTCGCTTTCCATTAGGTGCGATTGTGGTCAAGCGTTAGCCAAAAAAAGTTAATAATAATAACCGTATGCTAACTGTTCCAGGAATGTACGGAATTCGATAAATTTGTTAGACAAAATCCATTCTTATTTAAAACAACCGCTGAAATCTATCCTAGAAATACTAGATCATTAAATAGACCTGTCAAAAGAGCTGTTATTGCATGTGCTGTATGATATACAACAAGATTCCTGACGAATTCAAATTAGGTTCAATTAACTTAATTTTTTTAAAAGCAAAAAAGTGGTAATTAACTCTTTGTATTTCTGCGTCCAGAAATTTCTATCAAAACATTTGCATGTTAATGTATGTTAGCATGATAGAGCACTATTATTATGTTATTTTTGACGACGACCCATTTGGAACAGTAGTAGTGAACGCTGCCTTTGGTCCCAGGGTTGCGGGTTCGATCCCCACACAGTTCAAGCATTTGTGTGCATGAACATGTCTGTTTGTATTGGTCTGGGTGTTTTCTATGTAGTATAAGTATATATTTACCAGAAAAAGACACCAAATCCCAAACCCTCCCTCTGAGGATCCCCAAATTCCCATTTTAACCGATATCACCTACTAACACCAGCATTGCACCACGTTGTTTACTGCGTAAACAGCAAATGGTGCAAGAAATAAAAGAGCAATATTACACAGTAACAATAACAATAATAACTTAGTAATTAAGTAATGTAATAGCATGTAAGCATGAAACCAAAAAAAAAAAACATTCTAACAATAATTAAAGCAAAACATGTTATAGTAACATAACAAAAAAAATGTAATAAAAAAAACACTAAAAACAAAAATAATCATAATAAAAAAAATATTGTAGACATAGAATAGCATTAAGACTGTCTTAGACATTTAAGGAACTTTTAGACACAAAATCCAAATTTTGTTACGCGGAGCACTGTAACTATTTAACACGATAAAAAACTAACACAAAAAAGGCGCAGACCAAGAGTCAGCGGAAATTTATTTTTTCATAAAAAAAAAAAGTATATATTTACAAAAATAAATTATAATGTCTACATTTGTAATCCCACTGTTGATTCTAATATCCGTAACACAGGTGCTTGACTTACCTATCTCGGAGTCAGATCAATGTATGTGATGTTGTGAAAATATGTATTTATTATATAATATCGTGTACTGTAGCTATTATATGCAAACAAATGCTTTGAATATTTGAATCAGTGTGTGACTGAGACAAACCACACAGATCGTGTGCGGAATGGATACGATACAGGATACTGCCTAGTGTATATGTCAACAAATTTCGATATCAATGTCGGCTAGAATAGACCTTCTATATCTATTTATTTTGTATTTTCTACAGGTGTCGCCACCTCCTCGTTCGTAGACGTAGGCAATTTGTTGGTTTCGCTTTGAATATTCATCGGCCGCTTGGACTCACTAGAGTTCTAATTGACTTATTTTAGAAATATTGTGTACGCTCGTTTGATTTAATTGTACTATATTATAAACTGTTTTCTCAACAAGCGAATTTGTAATTCTTATGAGAAATAAATATCTTTAAACATAAACATTATAAACAGTTAACAGAGCCACTTTCAACTTGGACACCTGCGCTGCGACTTCAATCCTGATTCCCAACCAGAGGGAACAACGAAACGAGAGGCCCAGTCCTAGAGATTATTTATTATTATTAATTATTTACCTATAACATAAAAAAAAGAAATTCACGACCGAATCTTAATCTGCGACCCTTTCACGATGATGATATCATCATTTGTTTGGATGCGATAGGTATATTTCGTTTATTACAAGACCGATGGCTCAATTTAAAGCAGTCTCGTAACGAACGAAAATATACCTGTCGCATCCTAACAAAGGTAACACACAGCTCGTGTGAAAGAAATGGAAACTCTGATTCGATACTAACGTCTGCTTTAAATTAGACCGTTGTATACCCATACAGTGAAAATGGTAATAGCTTCCCACGACCTTACCTCCCTTTTACAATACTTAAGTTGAGCCTCTGCCTATGTTCACAACTGTGGTTATATACCTTAATAGAACTTGGGACTACAGGAAATTGTTAAACTTGTAAATAAGAATTCTGAATGAAGTTATCCTTAGGAAAGTTTCATAATGTGATTCTGCTAGAAATCACAAAATATAATAACAAAGTTAACAATTCTGAAAAACCTGAAAATGTCATCTGTAATAAAATCTCACTGATTAGTGATTAATCATGAAATCTCAGAATCTTATAACACCTTCAAACTTAATTTTGGCAAGCAGGTTTCTTATAAGCTGAAACATTCGTTACAGTCGTTCGTACAGTCAACTCAAAAAATATGTATAGTCTTTAGGCCTTTGTCACAATATATAATATAAGAAAGTAGACCTCTACTTTCTAATAGGTAAGTACTTATTGTGACTAAGTCCTAAAGTGTTTACATATTTTTGGAGTTGACTGTACAAGTGGAAAATTCGTTAAAGCAAAATGGCTTATTCTAGTCATAGTTTTTTTTTATGTGCGATAGGTGGCAGACGAGCAGACGGATTATCTGATGGTAAGCGATTACACTTGCCACAACAGTGGAGTCACAAATGCGCTGACAACCTTAAAAGCGCCCTTTCCCCCGGATTGGGCCTCCGATACTCTCACTCACGCAGCCAAACACAGCACAGTGCTGCTTCACGCCGGTTTTCTGTGAGGCTCTATTTTATTTGACGACCCGATTGGAACAGTGGTAGTGAACGCTGCCTCTGATACAAGGGTTGCGGGTTCGATCCCCGCTCAGTACAAACATTTGAGTGCATGAACATGTCTGTTTGTATTGGTCTGAGTGTTTGCTATGTATTATAAGTATGTATTTACAAAAGAAAAGTATTATATGTATAAATTTGTAATCCCACTGTTAATTCTGATATCCGTAACACAGGTGCTTGAG
The DNA here is from genome assembly GCA_019059595.1 of Marasmia exigua. NCBI lineage: Eukaryota > Metazoa > Arthropoda > Insecta > Lepidoptera > Crambidae > Marasmia > Marasmia exigua. Next base: position 930,743 of record CM032467.1, read on the forward strand.
CTACCTATCTCGGAGTCAGATCAATGTATGTGACGTTGTGAAATATTTATTTATTTATTTATTTATTATTGCTTTCATGTAGTACAATAATAGGTCTTATAACTAATTACAAGTGACGCAGGGGCACTGCAATGTTAATAAATATCACAGGAATAATTATGTGCGTCCTGTGAAAAGTGGTATAAGTCGACTTGTATCGAATTTGATTTTCTTCTTGCTACTTCATCAAAAAAGCCTCTATTTTTCTGTCTGATCAGACATGCAAAAAATCCTCCATTTTTCCGTCTGATCAGACGTATAATAGAAGTTTTTTTTGTGATGCAGTAGCAAGAAGAAAATCGAATTCGATATAACTCGACTTATACCATTTTTCACAGGACGCACAGAATTAAATTAAGTTAAATAATGTAGTTTATACCAATTCTTACTAACAATAGTTGGCAACTATCGCTTTACTAACTATCGATTGGTCGAATCGATTACGATTCAACCAATCTATATTCATGAATAAGTTGACAGTTATAGAATGACAGCGCTATACCATAGATTTAGTATCGGATTAAGATTGGTCGAATCGGCCCTTAGCATGCTAATTTCAAATATCATATTACGTACTATTGCTCGACTAATATGATTTTTGTGCTAATATGAATTAACGTGTTATTAATGAATTAGCAATAATGAAAATTATCACCTCCAAATAATTTAATTATTGCTATTCATAAATCGAATGGAGGCCACGTATAGGAAGTCGCAGCCGTGGCACTAAGGGGACCGACGATCTGAGGTCGCGGGATTCCATTGGATGCGGGCGGATCAGGACCAATATTTATGGAGAACATTGGGGGACAGCAGTGGACGTCTTTTAGCTGAAATTGTGATGATGATTCATAGATAGCATGCTATTTGCTATAGCTAACTATCCCATTACTACTATCCTACTTTTACTTTTTAAAAACAATACATTGTTTAAATTTAAGAATCAAATTGAGTGACCCACGTTTACATACTTTGTACTGGCAATCCTGTGACTTTGACTTTGTACAGAGCCCACCTTAGGCAGCCAATTTAAGCCAATTACTTCAAAGACAAGCCGGGAACACAAAAGCCCGTACAATAGGGGCTTATCCCGCCTTGCAGGGGGCGATAACATTCAGAGCATACTATTGTCACGATTGAAGATATCTCCGACAGGAAATGACGTGACGTGAGGTTTTTGAACAGGAAAGGTCTTGATGGTTAATACTGATTAATCCAGTTGAATTGATTTTGCGTATGCTTAATGACCGTGGGAGAGTGACGACTCGGCATGAATGGGTTCGACTGGAGTGATGCCATGGCCGCAGAGAGAACCGACGAGAAGCAGCGCTGTGATGTGAATGTCGGCAAATGAGTGAGGGTAGGCCCAATCTGGAGGAAGGGGAGTTTAAAGGTTAGCAGCGCTAACAGTGGAGGCACAGGCGCACCTGTGGCAATCGCCTACAGTAAATACATATACAAAAATACTTTGTTGTGAAAAACTAAGTAGTAATGTAATTAATTGAAGTACAAAATACTTAATGTGCACCTAATCTACCGCTGACTCGGAAGATCTATTGCTACAAAGAGGAACTGAAATCAGTAGTGATTATTTTCAAATATGATCATTACTAAGTACGCAATACAAAAAAATGCATAATACATACTCAGAACACAGAAAAACAAAATACTTTTCTTGAATTTACATAAGAGTTCAATAGAATTTTAGTCTCCCATATGATAGGTCCAGAGGTTTTGACTAGAACAAAGGGAATTTTATAGAATTAGGTTACTAAAAAATCAAAAAATGTATTTAATCATAAAAAGGACTAGTTGTCCCTATTATGCTTAGTAAATGCATAAAAGCCTTCCACGACACTCTGTTCCTCGCCACATGTATTCACTTCAGACCAGCATATTTCCAAATGTCGCTGACCCATCTATTTGATAGAGATGGGCTGGGCACATAGTCCGTATGGATTTCGGGCAAATTTTTTGATACAATATATTCATAGGTGATTTTTCTATACATACAAGTATTTCGCTCTGTCCTATGGGCCAAGTGCAAGTCGTACGTAAATTGCGGTTTACGGTTTTTAACTTACTCACTATATCTAGTTCAAACCAATTTTCGTTGTTAGTTTTTATGATTATGTACATCATATATTTTTTTAGTTTTATAATTCATTTATTATAGAAGTTAGAGGAAAGGATGAAACACACAATTTAACACTTTGGGAGCGTCTCTTGCGCAAAGTATTGTGTTTAGAAAAAAATGATGCAAAAGACCTCAACATCATTTTTAAAGACCTATCCATAGATATCCCACACGTATAAGTTTGATAAAAAAAAAATTGGGTTTCAGTTTCAAGTATGGAGACCCTCCCAATTTTTTTTATATTTTCCAATTTGAAATTATTTTTTTCCAAAAATCGTAATGCTGTTAAGATAATACATCTATTTGCCAAGTTTCAATAGTATAGTTCTTATAGTTTCGGAGAAAAGTGGCTGTGACATACGGACGGACATGACGAATCTATAAGGGTTCCGTTTTTTGCCATTTGCCTACGGAACCCTAAAAATGACATCGGGAGTGTGGAATGGAAGGTGCATTCTGGTACACGTAGCTACCATCGCGCCATAACAACGAGTAGTGAATCGATGCAATAGGTACATTCACCGTCGCTGACTCCTTGCGACCCTACGGTATGGTTAACAAATTGACTCTCATGGACCCGCTTCCTGTAGTACACAATGTAGGGGTTTCACACGATAAACTTTTATTTTAAGAGCTGAATGCCCACTCTCACATCACTTTAGGGTCTATTTATTTATTTATTTATTTATTTATTAAGGAATAACAACAGCCGTTAACATAACATATACTTATCATATTAAAGGGTAACACTTAAATATTTTAGGCCATAGCAGTTATTCACAATATTACATAACTTATATGTACAAACATAGTCTTTGACAATTGTTACTTAAAATTATAGCCAACTGATATAAATCTAACAAGATCATTAAGAGTATACCAATTTTCTTTACCATTTTTTTCTATATACTTAATGTGATAACATGTGCACATTATAACTAATGGTATACTGTGCACTCAGTGCACAAGTAAGTATTGCATTATTTAGATATAATCCTATCATCCTACCATGCATTATGAGTTATTTAAATAACATATTAAATACTACACTGAAACGGTACTAGATAACATAAGTAAAGTAGGTAAATGTGTTCATAAAACAATGACGTTACATACGCACAGAATCAATCGTTCATCATATAACTTAAGTGTTTTAAACAATTAAAAGATTTTAATATTATTGGTTAGGTAAGCTAAGTCGAATAAGTTTATTAAAAAAAAAAAAACTTCATCCATTCTAGCTCACAACAATGTTTTTAATTGATTGTTTGAAAGAACCCTTACTTCTATGAATGAAAGGGTCCACTGCTGTGAAAGTTTTGTTAAAAGTGTTAAATTTTCGCGTCAAAACGGCATTTTGTCCATAATTGGTTTTGTGGCAAGGAACCGCAAAAAGATTAGTATGACGTGTGCGTCGTCGCGGGACGCACAGTGACAGCCTCTCTATTAACTCTGGACAATCCAATCGCCCATGCAAAATGTCATACAGCAGACCCATGTCAAGCATAGTCCGCCTTTCCTCTAGAGTCATTAGTTTTAATTCACGACAATTGACAATATAGTCCATTTTACGCCTTTTCAATATATAGTTTAGGTGTTTAAGAAATTTCTTCTGGATACCTTCTATCCTATCTTTGTGTACCCTGTAAATTGGTGACCAAATAGGACTAGCGTACTCTAATATGCTGCGAACGTAGGCGTAATATACGACTTTAATACTAGTAAGGGATGTGAAAGGTTTACAGGTTCGAATGACAAAACCCAGATTCCTATAGGACCTATTAACCACTTTTTCGATGTGATGTGAAAATGACATGTCCCCATCCAGCCAGACTCCCAAATCGCGCACGGCTTCAGCTCTCTCAATAATTACGCCATCAAAACTATAGTCAAAAATTATTGGCTTTTTTTTACGTGAGAAACTAATACATTGGCATTTATTTATGCTGATATTTATATTGTTTCGTGCATAGAATGTCGTAAGAGTATCAAGATCCTTTTGAATTGCCAAGCAGTCAGATGTGGAATTTACTTTTAGAAAAATTTTCTTGTCATCAGCATATAAAAGGTGCTTAGAATTGCGGAAGCAATCATTGATATCAAAGATATATGCGTTATAGAAGAGAGGACCAAGATGGGAGCCTTGAGGAACTCCGGAGGGAACTGAAACAAAGTCAGAACAATAACCGCCCAATATCACTGCCTGCGACCTGTTAGAAAGATATGATGTAATCCACCTTAATAAGTCTCCATGTATTCCCAGTGAATCCAGCTTCCTTATCAGAATTGAGTGATCCACACGGTCGAAGGCTTTTTCAAAGTCCGTATAGATCACATCAACCTGGCCGCCACCTTCCATTTGCTCAAGCACATAATTAGTGAATAATGCCAGGTTGGATGTAGTAGAACGACCCTTTAAAAAACCGTGCTGAGTTAACGGTAACCTTTGGGTGATAGTTTGATAGATGCCATCATAGACGACCTTCTCAAATACTTTAGCTATAGTGTTAATAATGGAGATCGGATATATAATAATGGATACATAATTTAAATACTAGTTTTTTTTTTTAAGAAAGGTCACCTGCTCTCTAACACTTTGCGGTGCCGTTACGGGGCGTCACATGTCTCTGTTCATGTTATTTTGTAAGACCTTTATACCATGTGATATGCGAATAAAGAAATATGAAATATGAACCGCTTGGCAAACACTTATACTATTTATTAAAAAACCATGCACAAATATTGGGTCCGTGCACAAACGCGAAAAATTAAGTCACGCTAAAAGTAGCCGCTTTTGGCGTTAATAAATTTTTCGCGTACAAAAACGGACCCAACATTTGTGCATGGTTATTTAATAAATAGTATACGTGTTTGCCTAGAGGTTGTAACCCTGAAATTGTTTAAAATAAATCCGGTCAAGTAGCTTAAAAATTAAAATCGATTAGCGTCGCTAGTGCCCTACCCGTCACCTTTCCTAATGCGGATTGGTAATCACAAACCAGAGCTATATTCGAAAAATTCGAAGTACCTATATTTTTTACTCGACCCGGGAATCAAACCCGTCAAAACCGGGCAAACATGGAAATGTCTCGATTTAGCTCCTTCCACTTAGACACTTCCCTTAAACATATGCCCCTTTATTATAAAATGCGATCTAATATAATCTTGAAAATAAACTCGCGCCTGCCTTTTTTAACATTGCATGTTCAAACGAGACGACATGAGCGGTAATAACTTTAGATCGCGTTTTGTAATAAAGTGACTAATGAACTGCTGGACAATATGGGACTAGAAAGAGAAAGTGGCCGTTTTTTTATATAAAGTGGTGTAAGAATCTACCCCTCTGGGAATGGAACCCGCATCCTCAGAATTTTAGAAACAAGTCTATTTTAAATCTCCTAAACACCACGTAGGCAATGAAACAACAGCTTCTGAAACTAAAACAATCAATAGAACACCCATGACAGGTGACAACCATAACAAGGCCCCTTAAATTGAAGCATTGTCAATTAAAATTAAACCGTAATTCAATCCTCATACGGTTAAACTTTAAGTAGCAAAATAATGTTATGTTAAGAGGTGAACGCAGATAAGGGTGTGCGGTAGATGTTATGCAAACAATCCTACAGCACCTAGTTTAATGAACTTAAAGTTTTGAGTTGCTCTGAATGGTTTTATGCGCCAGGAAACTATTCTGGAGTTAAGAGTTGCGAGCTAGGTATGTCAAGAGGGTCTTTTGTTTTTTCATGTGACAACTCGCCAACCCAATTTATTATGAAAAGCATACTCGCATCACCGTCCAATTTCAACAAAAAAAGAAACGTGTCTCTTTAATCACTTGACATTGGCAAGTTGCGGCAAGACGCAGAGCCATTATTAAAAAAAAAAAAAAAAAAAAAAAATGAAAAGCATATCAATAGAAGTAAACTTCATTATAGAGCACATATTGTAACCGAGTCACATCAGAGCTGACATATTAATCAACAACAGGTTGACCTCCTTTCTTTTACGCCAACATAATTTATTATTAGTATTAATTAAAACACATTTATTTTCTTAACAAAAACCTATTTTCTTTTTGTTTTCTCTCTTTTGTGTAGCTTTCTAGTAAAATTATCCGTGGCAACAATTTAACTCACGGAGACATAAATAGATGTAATTTTTTTTTTAATTATGAAATGACTCTCCCCTCTTTTATGAGGTTAACTTTGCCAATGTCAAGTGAAATTATCGATAAATTGGGAAGTGAACTGTCGAAGTCAAAAGTCACGGTCACTTAATCAAACGTCTTAGCGTTTTTTCGAGCTACGGATTCTGTCGATCACAATTAGTGACCACTCACTTGACACACACTTGCAGTGTTAGAACGATGCAGTTCAATGATTCATATATTAATATCGCTTTGCATCACCAAAGTATACTTAAACCACTAAATACCTACGGGTTGCATCAGCCTATTATGTTTCGTTCTACTGTCTCCTCGACAGAATCGCTTCCGATTTTTAATTACGTAGACTAATCTGACAGATGTCAATGTATTTTTTTTTATGGCTGCTACTGTGTTGCCCACGGCAAACACTGATATAACTCTGTCAATGTCTGTCAATGATTAAAGGATGTCAATGTAGAGATTTCATACATTTTGACATTTTCCACCTGTCAAATAAGCTCACATTAATAGTATTTTTTTTCCAATGTGAATCAAGTTACTCTGAGAGGAACAAACAAGGAGTCACGTCACTATTATGCGCTAGGGAGCTATCCTAGAATATTAGGTGTTCCTATGAGATTCTATGCATACTAAACGAGTAAATAGCATTCTTAACGTGTTATTAAAACTTTCACGTGTTCCCGTGGGTACGTAAGTATTATTTATGCCAGAAGGAACCATTTGAATATCTTGGAAACTGGAAGTAGAAATTTGTGTGAGTAAAGTACCAAAGTTTCCTTTGCTTAGTAACGAGAATGAGTAATGTTCCGAGTATTCTATCAAAGCTCAAGATTTGATAACGCTTATAAATACTTACTGTGCTGAGAACACTTTTTATGGGATAAAAGTGTAAAACCAGCAAGACTTATAAGCATGATTGGTTCTTTGGCGCATTTGGTAGTCACCCTGTGGATTTTCTGCCACTCTAAACTTGGAATTCGGATGATTAACACTTGTGCTTGTTCAGTAAAGTATCAGCCTATATACTGTCCCGTCCTAGGCCGTGTGGTCCCCGGCAGAGTAGAATAGGCCACCCTCACTCTTAACGAGGTGTCGTAAAAGGCGACTAAGGTAAAGCTGCTGGCATAATCATCAGCACCCAGAGAAGTAAACAACTCTGCATTTATATCAAAACCCTCGCCAACCCGTCTGCCAAGCGTGGTGAGTATGGCAATTACCCCTCATGTGATTGAGGGAGGCCCGTGCTCCAGCAGTAGGGACTTAAATGGGCTGATGATGATGATATACTGTCCCACTGTAGGGCAAAGGCCTCCATCATAGAAATCAAGTCATCGCTATTATGATGGGATTAGACTTAATCACCACGCTTGCCCTACCATTGGTGATCACAATTCCGAGCTATATTCGAAAAATTCGAAACATACCTTTGCTTGACCCACGAATCGAACCCAAGACCCTGCTTGTTCAGTGTCTGAGGGCAAACACCTTCATCACAGGTCGTGGAGGCGTATGGTTGTTCATACGACTCTGCAATCATCTGAAGCAGGGTTCTCAACCAATGCGCTATGGGGCCAGTTTATTTAGAAGATTTTATTAACCTTACAAATATTTTGTACACAACGAATCCAGAACTAAAGAAAAGAAATTCTGAAGTTGCCAAAACATTGCAGACGAAAAGAAATAAAATAAAAATTGTCCTGCAAAATCTGTCGTTGGAAAAACCTCCGGAATCAGGTTTTAGAATTTCGCTAACAGATTTCCCCTAGATCGGACAGTTTACTATACGATGTACTAGAGTTGAGACTTTGTGACTAAGTTTTAAAAATAGAACCAGAATTTTAAAATGGAAGACCGTGCCGTGGCGTAAGGTTGAAAAATATCTTGCTTTTATTAAACAATTCCGAGGGAAACTTTTCATCCCTCGCCCACTATAAAGTTGTTTCATCTTTAGCATTCTTCGGCTAGAGTTTTTAGTAAAACCTGTGTTCGTTAGTATTTGAAAACAAAACGTTCCTGTTTTGTTATCCATCCAAGGCTACTTACTACTTTATATAGGAATATTTTTATTTATCACAAAGGAAAATAAATTAAAACAAATGTTAAAAGAAAACTTTCTCTGGACGCCTAGATGAAGTTTTTATTTCTCACAAGATACAGAAAAAAACAGTGAATCTAATTGAGAAGCCCGTCCACGAACTCGAACTACTACTGAGCGCAAAAGAACATCTCTTTTAAATATAGTAAAGTAACAGCCAATACATTGTCCTATCTCAGGACAAAGGCCTCCTCATAAAAATCGCTTGTCCGATTGGTGATCAGTGTTATCAAACCTATGTTTTAACTCGCCCTGGCAATCGACTCCAGGACTACTCGTCTACCCCCATGTCATAAAAAACAAATCTACAACCTGTGCGGATAAAGAATGGGACCCCACGAGTGCGAGTATAGGCTCAAATAGTGTGCGAGCGAGAAGTGAATAGATGCGCCGCCATTTCTGATCCCATTCTTTATCCGCACATGTTGTAAGATAACATTTTTTTCCGCGAAGCTACGTTATTTCTAATTTGAAATCGGCAAACAAACTATGTAACTAGCAAAAAAGGCACGTACCTAGAGTCTGTGGTATATAACTAACCAATAAAAAGAGATCTTAGAACAATAAGGTCCTCTGCGCATTTAGTCCCTAATCGATGGGCCAAGGAACTAAATTAATAGAGAAATAATTAACCAAGTTCCACCACTAACCATTAACTATTCAATACGCGCATACGGCTTCCATAAGCCTATTAAGATATTGCTACTAATTTAACTATACGAATGGACCATGTTGGCCCATGCGGGTCTGGCTGGTTTGGCTTATGTCCAAGCTAATTCAATCCGCCTCAGACTTAACAGCTCCATCAAAATAATGTAAGCTGAGGGTCACTTAATGTGGTTTGGCACGTATTTTTAGATATATTTCGTCACTAAGGGTGTTCTTTATTAGAACAGAAAACATGTGATTAATGTGCGATCTGATCCTATTTATTTCATTTCATTTATTTTATTTCATACTTTTTATATCAAATTGTTTTGTCAAGCAATCTAATCTATTGAATGTTGTATTACAAGATTAGTATCCAACATGATAGCATTGGGCGCCGACTTCGGTGACACCTTTTTTCGAGTGTAGGTACTGTTGCAAAATGTTATGTGAAGTGTATGAGTGTAAAAAATATTAATTTTCACTTTTAGTTCGTGGTTTTTTTGCAGATTTTTTTTTCATTAACAGGTCATACAAGTATTAATGTTTCTAATCAAATAGTTTTCCGTTGTTCAAACAAAATTTTCTTGAGAATAGTAACTAATAACATAGTATTAATTAAACGATTGTATAATTTTCGTCAACATAATGCACTATTCATATGATGGCCCAACTACATAATTTACTACTAAATTCTATTAATAGACTGAGAGAATATTCTGTTTCCATCATTATAATGATACTCGTGGTTTTCATTATGAAAGCCACTTTAAAAACTTGCTTTGACGGCGTATCTGATTTGATGAACAATTTCCTAAGTAATTTACACGACATGATTAAAATAATTTTAACCAAATTTCATAATATAGCAATTTAAGGTAGGCAAGGTAAGGTAGGGTCAACTAGCGACGCCAATCGATTTTAATTTTAAGCTACTAAACCGGATCTATTTTAAACAATTTCGGGGTTACAATTTCTCGTTAAATACTTATACTATTTATTAAATAACCATGCACAAATGTTGGGTCCGTTTTTGTTCGGTTAAAATTGATTACCGCCAAAACTGGCCGGTTTTGGCGTGAATAATTTTTTCGCGTGCGCGTTGGACCTAACATTTTTGCATGGTTATTTAATAAATAGTATAAGTGTTTGCCGAGAGGTTGCAACCCCGAAATTGTTTAAAATAGATCCGGTTTCATCATCATCATCATCATCAGCCTATCGCGCAGTCGACTGCTGGACGTAGGCCTCTCCAATTGTTCGCCACTGTGATCTATCCATGGCTTCTCGCATCCAGCTCTTGCCAGCCATCCTGCGCAGATCGTCCCCCCACCTAGCCAGAGGGCGCCCTACATTACGTTTGCCAAGACGCGGTCTCCACTCTAGATCCGGTTTAGTAGCTAAAAATTAAAATCGATTGGCGTCGCTAGTGTGCCCTACCAGTCACCTTAAAGCTCTTCTAAAGTAGGCGTTTACTAAATTGCCTTCCTTTGAGTTTTAGGAAAGGTTTGGATCACCTTTCCCACTCGTAAAATTTTAGAGCAGAGAGGTAAAGTTGTATTTTTGTTCAATAAAAAGTACCTTTGAACCAAGTTCATATTTCTGTTTCTTTTTGATGGTTTAGGACTGGAATTAATAATTGAGGATCTTGAAATTCCAACTTTAGGGAAGAAGATAATCTTTAAGTTGACGGGTAGGGCACACTAGCGACGCCAATCGATTTTAATTTTTAGCTACTAAACCGAACCGGAACCGGATCTATTTTAAACAATTTCGAGGTTACAACCTCTCGGCAAACACTTATACTATTTATTAAATAACCATGCACAAATGTTGACTCCGTTTTTGTACGCTATAAATTAATTCTGTGAATTCAAAAATTCAAAAGTGGCCGCTTTTGGGGTGAATCAAATTTTCGCGTACGCGTTGGACATTTGTGCATGGTTATTTAATAAATAGTATAAGTGTTTGACGAGAGGTTGTAGCCCCGAAATTGTTAAAAATAGATCCGGATTATTAGCTAACAATTTAAATCGATTAGTGTCGCTAGTTAGGGCTACCCGTCGCCTTAATCTATTTCAATGAGCTCAAACACGATATCTTTGCTGTTAATTGTAGCAAGAGATTATTGAGAACGATTTTATTTCTATTTTAAGCAAGCGGATATCCTAATCAGTCCTTTTAGACCAATATCATTTTAATTGCCATCAATTTGCACTTTTTTTTTGCACCTATTTGTTTGGCACTGTGATCCCAATCTTCATTGTGGCCTAGTTTAAGGTGACGGATAGGGCACACTAGCGACGTCAATCGGTTTTAATTTTTATCTACTGAACCCGGATCTATTTAAAACAATTACTGGGTTACAACCTCTCTGCAAACACTTATACTATTTGCGGCCACTTTTGGCGTGAATCAATTTTTGGCCTACAAAAACGGACCTAACATTTGTGCATGGTTATTTAGTAAATAGTAGTAAGTGTTTGACGAGAGGTTGTAATCCAGAAATTGTTTAAAATAGATCCGATTTTAGAAGATAAAAATTAAAATCAATTGGCGTCGCTAGTGTGCCCTATCCGTCACCTTAAGATGCTTTTCCAGATGTTCAGTCAGCGTCAGATAAAGTTACCTCCCTGTAGTGGAAAAATAGAACTTGTGCTCCATACATAAGGACGGTAAAAAGGTTAACATTAATTAAGTAGCCATTGTAATGGCGCATCAGTTATCCGCATTCGGTGATTATGTTTGTAGTCGTACTAATACGAGTTTTATCCATTTCATTTCACTTCTGATGATCCAACAGGCCGTTTTCTAGGCGCTTAATGAATAAGATCATGGCACCTCATGGTTAGCTTGTGTAAATGAAATTCAAAATAGAAAAACCAAAATCAAAATAAGTTTAAGCATAACGAGGCCGTAGGACACACAAAAACCAAACTTATCTAACACTCCTCTTTGTGGGTTTTATGTTGGGGGTTTAAAATTAAAAATCGTATACCAATTTACGGCCAGAACAAACTTTAAATGCTCTTCTTCCGCAACACAAAAGTACGTTTACACCTATTTCACGAAAAAAAAGCCCTGCTAGGGTTGCCAGACGTCTAGATAAAGCCCGATATTGGTAATCGTGGTTGGGTGTCCGGAAAAACTTTGACGGTATCCCGATTTTAGTTAGGCATTTAAAATAGTTTTTTTTACGTCTACCATAAATGTGGCTTTACTGTGTTACCTACATTATCTTCTTTATGACAAGCAAGTTAAAGCTTGGACCTGACCCTTCACATATGATGTAAATAGTAAGGTATCAGCCTATAACTGTCCCACTGCAGGGCAAAGGCCTCCATCATAGAAATCAAGTCATCGCTACTATGATGGGATTAGGCTTAATCACCACCCTTGCCAAATGCGGGTTGGTGATCACAAAGCCGAGCTGTGTTCGAAAAATTCGAAACACTCTTTTTGCTGCCAGTAATCGAGGACAGGGCCCCGAGATCACGCCCCGGTACTTAAACCACTAGACCAACAGGGCGTCAATACTCAATTGTTTATTGCTTTCCATAAGGTACAGTAAGGTGGGGCTTACCTATATAATTTAGTAGAACACATTATGGACCCTGTTAGGGCAACAAAATTTAGGAGAGAGGAAGCGGACTTTATTAAAGTTGATCTCTTTTATAATATATCATTCGTCGTCGTATGAATGTAAAAACTTCAATTAATAATGTTATCTATTCTGTATCTGAATAAATAAAATAAATATTAATTGAATGGAAATATTTCTTCTTAAATTTCATTACTAAGGTTTAATCGACAGTTTTTTTTACCCAAATGTCCAGCTTAACCTTTGCATTTGTCTTTATGCGTTATTTGCTATATGACAAGCAAGCAAGCTAGTCTTGAGCTGTTCCCTTACTTATGTAAATTTAGTGAATAATAAACTGTTTGTCCTGTTTTACTAAGGTTTGAAAATTAAGGGTCTTTTTTACTCAAAAGTCTATTTTATGTTGTGTATTTTGTGCAATCAAGTTTAACTATGTCCGGCTTACCTATAAAGTCTGGCCTGGCAACCCTAGCTGTGTCACCGCCCACCTAGATGGCCCTTATTATTTTGGTGCTTCCATTTATAATTGGAGTATGTGTTTCAAGGTTTTGCAAAACAGTAAAAAGGGGTACGCTCATGCTACACGACACAGCGGCATATAATCACGAAAGGCAATTAACATTCTAACTTCTACAGGCTAAAAGATACGGTCGGCTTAATTGTTGACCCTTCTGCATGACACATCGCCCTCGTCACAAGCGCTTATTAGAAACACTGACATCAAAGTTGTTATCAACTTTAGAAGGGATGGCGAATAATGTACCTATGACCCTACTTTGTCATTATCATCATCCAAGTGTGTTCCCAACTGCCCAAAGCCGTCGCTTCGGAGGCCGGGGTATACGTTTGGACTTTGATCACTTTTGGGAAGTGTGGTAATTACAAAGAAGCGAATGACCCTTCGTTGTCATTAGGTCAAATTTAGCTATGGGTCATATCTACACGTTTTTTGAACCTCTACTACGGCTGTATGAAAACTGGGTACGTTTGCTTAGCCACCTAATTTGTCAATTAACCGTTTTGACCGTGAAGGAGCCTGGCTTTTTCATGAATGGGCCGGCTCGACCGTAGTGACACCACGGCCTCGAAAACCAGTGTGAAGCAGCGCCTGCATTGTGAAGAACTCCACTCGTCTTGTGCGTGTCCATGGTCGGCGGCAATCGTTTACCATCAGGTGACCCGTCTGCTCGTGTACCATCGTTCACATAAAAAATTTTAGGTACTAAATTATTCGTATCTTGGGCATTAGTACAGGGCATCACGTAGAGTTACTCTTGTTGAACTTTGGATCATCCTTATGTCTGAGACACAAATGCTATTTTTGCACTGCGATGAGAGGGGAACCTATTGAACTGAGTACCTATTAAACTTACCGTTTTCTGTATTTGTATATGATGAGGACGATGAACGCATTCCCGATGAAAAGCGCCGCTATTAGTAGCGACGGGATTACAATATCTGTGGACAAAAAGTGGAGTTAGAACAGATATACTACAAAGTAAAGTAAAGTAAAATTGTATCAGCCTATAAACTGTCTCACTGCAGAGCAAAGGCCTCCATCGTGCTGATGGGATTGGGCTTAATCACCAGGCTTGCTTAATGCGTATTGGTGATCACAAACCCGAGCTATGTTCGAGAAATTCAAAACATACTTTTGACACGACCCGGGAATCGGACCCAGGACCCTGAATTCACGGCCCGGTACTTAAACGATTTCTTTTTATTAAGGCACTGTATATTAGCTCTGATCAGCCTGATGGTAAGCAAGAGAAGAGCCCAAGTTGCAATTGCAACGGAAGCGATGTCAAGGCATCACCTCCGTTGGCACCGCCATACTGGGCCGCGAGATGCTTCTTCACGCTAAGTTTGAAGGAATCCATATGTTAGAAAGGAAGGAGGAAATACATGCGCTTACTACGATTAGAATAACAGGACGTTTACATACTACAAAAAAATCAAAAAATTACTGGACCAATTCGCTTAGTTTTTTTTTTATTGATTAAAGGTTACCTAACACTGACGCTTTTTACTACAATTCGCACCTGATGGAAAACGTCGATGCGGTATAGAGTGTTACGCGTTTGCCTACAAAATTCCTGGTAACTTTTGCCTAAGGGAGTTGCCACACTGGCGGATTGCAATTTTTAACACAGAGTGACGACGCAACGACCACGTCGCTGCTGCACTGTGTCCACGCCGCGGATGCGCAACGCATGCGCGAAGGATTCGCCGTGGAGATAAGTCTGAATGCCAATTTTTTTTTTGTGGCGCCACGCAGAAAAACGTCGGTGAATACGTTGCGCATCCGCGGCGAATCCGCTGCGTGAACGCTGCGCAGCCGTGACGTTGTCGCTGCGTCGTCGATCCGCTTTGAAAACGCTCGCAATCCGCCAGTGTGGAAACTCCCTTAACTATATCCGGATTATAAGATCTGAGAATACAAAATTCAAAAAATTCAAAAGTACTTTATTTGCATAGGCTTATATACAGCTCTTACAAATCGTCATACATGAAAAATATTAATTATAGGTATGCATATTTATTACTACCGGAATCGGAAAGTTCATTCTGACGAGAAGATCCGGCAAGAAACCCGCCAGTTACTCTTTTTAATCGCCAAAAATTTTTAAGTACAGTATCATGGGTGTAGGCGAAACAGTTTATCATTCCACAAATCTTCGTCAACTAAGTAATCATTAACGGTTAATAGGCTTTTGCCATACAATAATTTTTAGCATGGTTTAAATAGGCATTGATAAAATCAACAAGTTGTGGTAACTTATTAAATATTTTAATACTCATTCCTACAGACTACAGACTTTGGATTTGCCAGGAATTAAATACCACACACAAACAAAAATCGAGAAGCCAAAGCGTAGTAGGTCGTAGTCCCAACCAACTGAGCTATCGCGATGCCAAATTTTCTAGACATCTATGGTTTTAGGGCGCATTTACATTGGTCGATGAGTCGGTCGCTAACCCATGAGGTTAGCGTCGAATCGAGGTCGGGGCCAAAGATGGCGCTTCGGGGTCCTCTATCGCAACGCATGCTACTAACAACCAAAGCAAATGTGCCCTTAGCGGTTTGAAACTCTGACATGGTTTAGGCTAAATAAGATAACCGTGTACTTAATTTTAAATCTTAAACACAATAGGTACCTCTAATCTCTCCTTTATTCATTGTCCATTCCACTTTATCTAATTCCATTAGAATATTAGTCTTGATGAATCACAAATGCAGTTACAATTGAAACTAACTCTTATTTTCAGCACAAAGTACAGACACAGTAAGTTTGTTGACCTACGCGCTAGGCAGTATCGTGTCTCTCCCGCACACGATCCGTATAATAGTCTGTCGCTGTCTTACGTCGAACTATGATGATCTGAACGCGTATGTATGTGAGCGTAGTCTGTTAAACACGCGAGGTAGGCAGCTGGCATTCTATGTCTATATATTTCGTGATTTCAGTCAGAGGACCTTATCTACTTGGGTTGCTACTGAAGCTGAAGTAAACTGGATTAATTGCATTCGGGTGTGAAGTCACAAATGGCAATCCCTAATTTTTATTATTTATCTTACTCCTTACTTGATAAGTATTAAACACAGCAAAACACACGAAACCACATTACTGTTCGGGTCGACTTGGGGTCGACCATGGTGTGATAACTTAGAACTTGGAAAACAATGTTGGAAAAGCGCCTTCTAAACGCCAGATATTGAACTTAAAGCTAAAGCAACAGAAATGTTAGTTCGCTCGAATACCGCTAGAATGGCGCTATGCAATTTTACATCGCGCTTGCATTTAGATTTTCTAAAAATACTGAACGTCAACATCGTTCAAGTACCGCTACATAGTGTTGTGATGAATATCACATCGTGATTGCATTTGACTTATTATAAAATTAGTTATGAAGGTCAAGAACAAGTTTTTGTAAATTTACTACCTCAGGTGCAAGTAACAAGGTTCTTGGAAAAAAAATGTTGGAAAAGCGCCATCTTAACGCCAGATAATCTAAACGACATATGCGAGCTAGATGGCGCAGTAGTCACGAATTTGCTAAAATGTTAAAATTACAGTTAAATCAACCTATCTCAAAAAACTATAAGAGATCTTTGATCAAACCAAAAAATCGTTGAAAGAGTTAATTAGCATGCATCACCTCTATTTTTTTAGAATTTATATACCCCGTAGTTATAAAAAATAGAGGGGGGGGGGACATACTTTTTACGACTTTGAGAGCTGATATCTCAAAAACCGTTCACTTTAAGAAAAATGTTTTTTAGAAAACTTTATATCATTTTAAAAAGACCTTTCCATTGATACCCCACACGGGTATGTACATCGAAAAAAAAAATTTCATCCCTCAGTTACATGCATGGGGGGGCCCCACCCCCAATTCTTTTTTTACTATTTAGTGTCATATTTTTGTAGCGGTTCATACACACATATTCCCATCAAATTTCATCACTGTAAGTACTTAGATTTCCGAGTAAATCGGCTGTGACAGACGGACAGACGGACAGAACGGACATGACGAAACTATAAGGGTTCCGTTTTTGCCATTTTGGCTACGGAACCCTAAAAAACAATGAAAACTGCTTTATAACAACCGTTTTAGATAACAAAGGTTCAACAAACATTTATGAATAAGACCCTTTAACTACTGAAATCGTTAAAATAAGGTTAGATGAGTGTGCACCTTTGGTAAGTATTTGTTACTTACCAAAGGTGCACGAGTTTTCTAGTTCCATGAGAGAATGTTTGCACTTTTGCAAACCCTCACAGAGCTTCATAGAGTAGGGTAATTTAAATGATTTGTACATCCTGTGCGCATAAAGAATGGGATCAGAAATGGCGGCATCTATTCACTTCTCGCTCGCACACTATTTGCGTCTATACTGCACCCCACGAGTGCGAGTATAGACGCAAATAGTGTGCGAGCGAGAAGTGAATAGATGCGCCGCCATTTCTGATCCCATTCTTTATCCGCACAGGTTGTAAAGGTAATATTAGTCCAAATTATGGGACCATAGTTCAAACGTTGTTTGTGGAGGAGAGGAGGTGGTAACCCAAAGTTTTCTCTTACAAATATTTTTTTCAACATCCAAGCGGGGAAGAAAATCAAGAATTTTTAGCTACTTGAAAGAAAATTCAACGCACCTTCTCCAAATATAATTAAAAATACTTCCACGTTCGCCCCGAGACGCGGAGTTAAATTAGGTATTAGGTGAATAGCTTATTAGGAGGATTTAATTTAATATATTGAGGCGTTCCCCAATATTGTAACTTAAATATTAGACCCGAAACCTATGCCCACATCCTAAACTTACGTCGTAGATGTTCACATAATGAATTGGCTAGATTAATATTGTATAACTACTATTTTCCAACTAAAATGTATATAATACCTTTTTCACTCATAATGAATATTAAGTCCCAAAATAGAGTATATAAGAAGCTATTTCATCCTTCGCTTATCACAAAGTAATACAAAATAGGCTCCATTCATGCCTTTTCATAAAACCAACAAGTAATTACTTATACGATATTTAATAGATAGACGTTGATTAACTTTTCTGTAGGTATAAATCTTGTTCTTATTTATTATTACTTTATTATTATTGTTTAAGACGAGGAAATTTCATTCATGTATGTTATTAGAGGTCGGAATTACATAGAAATTATTTTTGTATTTGAAAGAATAAGATCAAGTGTCTCAAATCTTGACATTGATTCTCGAGCTGAAAAAGCCAGAGATTGAATGAATAAAAAAGTTTGTTTTTTTGCGATAATCCACTTCGTCCAATTAACATCGCCCGGACTAAGGCAAGAATCAGGCACAATCTCCGATTTTACAAAGTGAGGAGGAGGGTATATGGGATAACCTAAATGGAGTTCAAATGCCAAATTTTATTTGCAGTAATTTAGGAGATATTACCAAAATTTGATTTTGACATGTCCATTACTAATCCCAACACACATATAGCTTTCATAAACCTCGATAAAGCGTTTGACAAGATTGACTGGAAATTGATGATAATAAGTTTAGAAGCACTAAAGTTTGATTAGATAGGAAAATAATTTTCGGAGCAAGAGACCACACTTGAAATCGGGGAAGTGAAAGGAAGGGCCAAAACAAGACAAGGGGTAAGACAGGGTTGTCCACTCTCACCTGTTATTTTTAATATATTTATAGAGGGCGCAATACAGAAAATAATAGATTCAGGTAAAGGTGGAGTAAAATTTATGAAGAAAGAGTGGCTTTTATAAGATTTGCAGATGACACTGCAGCTATTGCTGAAAGTACCACCCAACTCCAAAACCTATTAGATTAAATGGACAAAACATTCGAAGAAGTTGGAATAAAAATAAATATAGGGAAAACTATAACACTTACAACGTCAACATTTTGCAATAGAACATAGCCTAATCAAAATAAAAGACCAGCAATTAGAGCAAGTCAGTTCATTTAAGGTTCTAGGCAGTTCAGTAACATTTGACTCAAGATGTACACCAGATAGTTAAGCAAGAATAGCCATGGCAAAAACAGCATTTAACAGTAAAAAGGCTATTTAAATCAAAGGTATCGCTAAAACTGGGGAAAAAACTTATAAAATTATACATCAGAAGCATTGCTCTATACGGTTGTGTGAACAATGAAACAAAGAGACAGAGAGAGATTGGAGGCCTTCGAGATGTGGTGTTGGCGAAGAATGAAAGGCATTTGCTGGGTAGAAAAAAAAAACAAATGAGGAAGTTTTAGAAATGGTAAAGGAGCAGATATCTTTGCTCGAAACTAGAGATATCAGGAGGAAAAATATGATGGGACACCTGGTGCGACATGACATGTTCATAAAAATAATAATGGAAGAAAAGAGAGGAAGAGGAAAACTAAGAAGAAATTACGTCCAACAACTTAAGGAAAAGCAAATGTCATGTCGTACAAGGAATTAAAGTTGCTGGCAGAGTCGAGAGAGGAATGGAGACTACTCCACTGACAAGAGCGTCGCTCTTAAATTGGAGAGAGGTTACCAATCCCGGGAAGATCCATATTAATAACAACGTTTCGATACAAGTATGTACAGAAACTCTTCCAAATTCCGACCTCTGGTTATTAGTTCCACGAAATATTAATTTCCTCTTACCGATATTTCGGCTGTGGCAACCAGGCGGAAATTAGACC
Organism: Marasmia exigua; assembly: GCA_019059595.1. Lineage (NCBI taxonomy): Eukaryota > Metazoa > Arthropoda > Insecta > Lepidoptera > Crambidae > Marasmia > Marasmia exigua. Next base: position 950,619 of record CM032467.1, read on the forward strand.
GTTTGTTTCCAAACTCCGGACTGTTCTTAAAATAAAATCTCGGATACATTTTGACCCAAACCGCGAATCGAACCCGGGATCACAAGCGCAGCAGTTGCATCAAAGTACGACCATTACCCACTCCTACGTAGCTGAGGCATATTTTTATTTTTTAACCGACGAAAAAATGGATGGGAGCGGGGGGGATCCTACTCGACTCGAATAGTACGTGACAGGTCGACATAGCTATCGGGGTATGAGCTGAGGCGTAGGCGAAGGGACAAATATTTTTTCCCAATGTGGCAACAATCTTCAGACGACCTTATTACTTCGACCTTCAACCGTAAAAAATTTAAGAGTGATAAAATATGAAAATATCGCAGTTTAATGAAAACAGAAAGGAGGCTTCATTTTAAACTTAAAACTAGCATAACCATGTATTGAGGCTCGTAGCACAAATTCCCAATTCCCATAGCACTGCACCTTTACTGCTAACGGCATGACAGCGGAATGGCAATAATTAGCTATATCTGGTCTGTAAAGTAGCAGAAACGCACCCCACCCTATGTAGGTACACACATAAATAATACTAAAAAAAAATCAAAGGTTTCCAGCCGAAAGTCGATGGGCAAATGTTTTTTTAATACTGTCCCGTAATATAATATAATGCAGACATAGTTCTAAATGAATGCAGGCATTATCAAACACTATTTTTCTGTAAACTTCTATTTTTATTCCAAGTAAAGAATTTATTTTAATTATTTTATTTTATTTATTTAATACCATTGTTTAACGTCAAAAAAAATATTCTACTGTTTCTCAAGCGCAAGTACTCAGTACAACTCAGCCTCAGCGGCAAGAATAATGTTTGTTTTATAATTTAATTGTTTAAATTCGTATAATTATTTTACGTTTATAATTCGATTTATAAAAAATTTTAGAAGATATTTCATTCTTCAAATTATCCAAATGACCATACCATCAGCCCTTATACTGTGTGAAACGTTTTAATTTCAAGGACTTTCTGTCTGTTGTCTGTATACATTTTATAGTTGCATGTCTGAATACAATACGAGCTACTACGTGTTCTCATGTCTTTGCTGCGGAGCATAAAGACTCGCTCCAATGTATTTTGTTTTGTCTAAAGAATATTCTTATTTTGTGTCGAATAACACGAACCCGAATCTAAGCACGTACAATAAGTTATAAATTAAATGTTTGATCCAATATTCTGCCAGCCGCCAGCTAAAAGGTCGCTAAGCCACAAGGGGTGTGGCTTTAAGACCTTTTTTAGGGTTCCGTAGCTAAATAGCAAAAAACGGAACCCTTATAGATTCGTCATGTCTGTCCGTCTCTGTCCGTTTGTCCGTATGTCACAGCCACTTCTCTCCGAAACTTTAAGAACTATACTATTGAAACTTGGTAAATAGATGTATTTTGTTAACCGCATTACGATTTTTACACAAAAAATGGAAAAATAAAAAAATGGGGGGGGGGTCTCCATACTTGAAACTGAAAGTTTTTTTTCATCAAACCTATACGTGTGGGGTATCTATGGATATGTCTTTAAAAATGATGTTGAGGTTTTTAACATAATTTTTTTCTAAACACAATACTTTGCGCACGAGAGGCTCCCAAAGTGGTAAATTCCCTCTAACTTCTATAATAAATGAATTATAAAACTAAAAAAAATATATGACTGTACATAATCATGATAACTAACAACGAAAATTGGTTTGAACTAGATATGGTGAGTAGTTTTTTTTTTAATGACCGTCGGAGGCCCTACCCAATAAAAACAATGGGGCGTTTCCCATCCCTCGCCCAGGAAACATCAGACCGGGGTGAGGACTGCCACGGGGGCTTCAGCCGTCGCACGGTCGGGGCGAAGAGGCTCGCCAGCTCGGCCTCTCTCCCACTCAACTCCCGGGTAGCACCCACGCTGTGGAGGCAGTGCAAGCACCACCGAGAGGAGGGACTGCGGGCACCCCTCCCCGCACATACACTGCTGGTTGCAGTGCAGTGCGATTAGGGACAAAACCCGCAGGCTTTCAACATAATAAACGCGCGCCAGGGAAACAACCCCGGGGGGGGGGGGGGACCTTTTTTCCCCCGGGGGCGGCTGCGGAGCCGAGGAAATTCCGCGACGCAAACCAACTCCGACCTACCCCGCAATTCGCTGCTGCGACCTTGCGGGCGCAGGTCCCCAAACGTGGCCTTGCGGGCCACTGCGGCCGGAGGGCTCACTCTAGGGGGATGCCGACGTCAAGCGCCCCGCCTTGTAAAACCGCCGCGCAACCGCGCTGGGCGGTGCCCGGACCAGCATCCTCCCATGTCCGAAGACAAAAATGGCGCCTGCAACCCCGCTGTATGCAATGGTTGAACCCGCTTTACGGGCCCTAGTGCACCGTCAGGGAACCGACGCGAAGAGCCGGTCCTCAGACCCTCCGGCTACAATGTAGGCCCTGTAGCAAGTGCGCTTCAGCGCGTGCACTGGACAGGGCCGGGCCGTCGGAGTGTGCAGCCTTCGGGCCTAAAGGTAGCAATCCACTAATGAATACTACCCATCATTGCCCAGGGAAAAACCGTGCTCCGCGGTAACCGTTTCTGCCTAATACCAACCGAAGTTGGAGCAGGACAGAACTGATTACCAGCAGGCCACTCGAGGAGTAGATGCACCTGAGTCCCTACTACGTTACCTAACCTAACCTTCCACAACATTAAGATAAGAATCTAACGGAGAAATTTGGCAGTTTTGTATACTTTAATGTGTGACTGTACGTAGGAACACTATCGGTATCTATGGAAGTTAGTTAGAATATCACTGTTACATTTTATAAGTCCATCAAAAAATGGAACCTATTTGCCGGCGCATGTATTTCCTCCTTCCTACAATATGGATTCCTTCAAACGAAGCGTGAAGAAAAAGCTCGCGGGCCAGTATGGCAGTCCCAACGGAGGTGATGCCTTGACATCGCGTCCATTGTAACTGCAACGTGGGCTCTCTTACTTACCATCAGGCTGAGGAGAGCCAATATACTGTGTCACTGTAAAAAAGCTCCAACGCTTCATCATTTCAGCCAATAGACGTCATACGACATAGGCCTCCCCCAATGTTCTCCACACAGATCGATCATGTGCCTCCCGCATCCAATGGATTCCCGCGATCTTCACCAGATCGTCGGTCCACCTTGTAGGAGACCTGCCACGGCTGCGACTTCCTGTACGTGGCCTCCACTCGAGGAGCTTTCCGCCCCAACGTTCTCCTCGCTATGTTCCCTGCCCATTGCCACTTGAGGCATGCAATCCTTTGGGCTGATATTCTGATACGATCACGCAGGGAGACGCTTATTTTTTGCAATATTATTTTATGATAGGTGCTCAAAAACGTTTATCCAAAAGAGTAGAATTAATAATCTAAAGGTTTCCATACTGAGCTAAATCGAATTTTCATTATGAAACGACGACGTCGTTGTTCCATAATGATTGGGGTCAATACCCTGATTCTTTAAGAACACAGCGTTTTGGCAACTTGCCATTATTACACCATTAAGAAAATCTTAATTTAGGATTCTTTCGAAAATACTTAACTAACAAAAATATGTGCGTGTTACATATAAAGTATTAAAATGATATTAAAACATAAATTCGAATAAAAAAATAAACAGAAATTCTGAGGTCAGACAGACATAGAGTGTGCGGGGGACGCGCCTCTGCGACGGAGGCGCGGGCGCGCTTTCATTGCGTTGTCCGTTTATAGGATTAAAATTGACACCAAAAAATCAACTTCGTTTCCCATCGAATAAATTTTTGTTCTAAGACTTGTTTTAATGGTCTGAGTGCGTAGACGCCGGCTTCGTTAAGGGTCTTTTTACAACCTGTATGTATCATCAATATATTCGGATGAATCGGATATAATATGAATCGGATATAAGGAAAATATTTAAAAAAATATATATCAAAGTATGTCAAACTAGCATGATATTTACACAATGCACCCTAACCAGACTGAGCCTCTTCACAGAAATCCATACTTCAAAAACTGCGAGAAGCCGTTGGTACTAAGGGTGACGTGCTGGGTCATCATCATCATCATCATTTCAGCCAATAGACGTCCACTGCTGGACATAGGTCTCCCCCAATGTTCTCCACACAAATCGGTCCTGTGCCGCCCGCATCCAATGGAATTCCCGCGATCTTCACCAGATCGTCGGTCCACCTTGTGGGGGGCCTGCCACGGCTGCGACTTCCTGTACGTGGCCTCCACTCGAGGACCTTTCCGCCCCAACGGCCGTCTGTTCTCCTCGCTATGTGCCCTGCCCATACCACTTGAGGCATGCAATCCTTTGGGCTATGTCTGTAACCTTAGTTCTCCTGCGGATCTCATCATTTCTGATACGATCACGCAGGGAGACTCCGAGCATAGCTCTCTCCATTGCTCTCTGAGTGACTTTGAGCCTCCTTAATCGGCGCATGCTGTGCACGTCATCAGCACGTGCTGGGTAGGTCAGCCCATTGTACATAGGGCTGGCAGCATTTCCCCTCCGCCAAAAAGGGTCTACCTTTTCAAATGAAAACATTTGCGCATGGTTATTTCATAAATAGTACATAAGTGTTTGCCTAGAGGTTGTAACCCCGAAACTGTTTAAAATAGATCCGGTTTATTAGCTAAAAATTAAAATCGGTTGGCGTCGCTAGTGTGCCCTACCCGTTACCTTAAATCGGAGGCCAAGACACATTTTGGGTTGCTGAGCCATCGGAGTAAGTAGGCGGAGAAACGTTATTTGCTCGCTCCTAAGGTGAGCGCCATTCTGGCCATTTTCTTAGATGTCAGCCTTGAATTGAATAAAGATCGATTTATAAATATAATAAAATTCTTTTTGTTATTTTAAAAATCTACGGGTATCTAGTCTAGACTAGTTTCAACGGTCGTGTGAATCTTAGGCGAAGAAACGTTGTTTTTACGCCTCACAGTGGGCGCCATTAGAGTTATTTCTCAGGATCAAATTGAATGAAAATAGATTTAAAAATAAAATTACTTTTGTTATTTTAATAATCTACGGGTAGTTAGTCTCGAATAGTTACAATTTCAACGGTTGAGTAAATCTTAGGCGGAGAAACGTTATTTAGTTCGCCCCACGGTGGGCGCCACGTTCTGGTTGTTTACTTAGATCAGCCTTAAATTGACTCGGTCGGATCAGTGATAGTGAACGATGCCTCTGGTTAAAAGGTTGCGGGTTTGATCCCCGCACAATACAAACATTTGTGGGCATGAACATGTCTGTTTGTATTGGTCTGGGTGTTTTCTATGTAATATAAGTATGTATTTACAGAAGAAAATAATTAAATTAATAATGTTTGTTATTCCGCTGTAGGTTCTGATATCCGTAACAGAGGTGCTTGAGCTACCTATCTCGGAGTCAGATGTCAGTATGTGATGTTGTGAAATATTTATTTTTATTATTTAATAATTGAATCAAGATCGATATTAATAAATAAATGATATTTTAATAATTTACGGGTCTCGAATAGTTACAATATAATATAACCATAAATAATGAGCATCTTGCGCTCGTAAATTCAACAGTTTTTCTAGAAATCGCATTAGATTCTAAGCTGCAATGGGGTCCCAATATTGATGTCCTGGCAGGTAGACTTAGTTCTGCTGCATATGCAGTTAGAAAGATAAGACAACTAACTGATGTTGAAACGGCAAGGCAGCTACTTTCATAGCATCATGACATATGGTATATTACTATGGGGATCAGCTGCTGAAATACAGACTATTTTCGTATAAACAGAAAAGAGCCATCCGCGCCGTATATGGCCTTAGATCGCGCGACTCCCTCAGAGATTTGTTTAAAGAAATCTACATACTTACCGTGGCTTCTCAATACATCCTTGATTGCCTTATGTACGTACATAAGAATCTCCATCTGTTCTCGAAGAAGTTTGGCTGTCACAGCCTTAACACCAGAAATAAGCACAGACTTGCCGTTCCAAATATCAGGCTCCATAAGGTCGGCAGTTCATTTATAGATGAGCGTAAAAAAGTTTATTAAGTTACCTCAGATTATATTGACTTGCCCACACATAAGTTTAAATTGTATATAAAACTGTTTAATTTAGAAAGGCTATTATAAAATAGACGATTTTTTGAATGACAATAATTTAGGGACATATTACTTAGTAACACAAAAATTGTACTTCATTTTTAAGTTAATGGTGACATCTCGCAGGTGTCTGCTTGGCAGAAAACTACATTCCGAACCAGTGGTAAACATGTTGACATTCATAAGTGGTCTGTATGGACCTTAATTGAATAAACTATTTTCATTTTCATTTCCATTTACAACTATTGAACAAAATCTTAGACGGAGAAACCTTAAAATTTGGCACCACGGTGGACGCCAAGTTGGTTAATTCCTAGATATTAATGAACTAAGAGTAAGGATTAAAAGTGTAACTGGACATAAATTGATATTCAGGTTTCTTTTTAATTTGAAAAGAAATAAAATACAATTATTATCTTATAAATGAAGACTAACGAGAACATTAATTAAATCTTGTAAGCTTCTTTATTAATTTAATTTCCTAAATCCATTTATTTCCAGGCCAATAGTAAGGCTCGGCAGCTAGAAGCCGCAATCGCGGGTAGTCTCGCCAAGTTTCAGCGTGGCTGAATAATCTTAGAAACCCTTCGCCATTGTTCGCCCTGCGTTGTGGTTCTGTGCCATTCACCGCCTTGTGTCGGCTAAGCGTTTCAATGTCTTTTCTTCTAGTTAATATTCGTACTATTGTGCTGTAATGAATTAATTAGTACATTGTGCTTATGCAATTTGAGTATACAATCGACGGACTTCACAGTTGACAGGTTGAAGTGGGGCTTAATAAACCAATTAAATGTTTTGCTTTTGTTGTCTAGAGGTTGAATATTAGGAGCAGTCGTTAGCTATACGTACTAGTCTCTTCATACCAAAATACAAATAATATGATATTATGATACATACTGTGGTATCCCCGATAGAGTGAGCGAGCATGCCTCGCTATCTCGCTCACTCTCTCTCTGTAAAAAATATACGAGCACGCGGTTGTAATTAAGCAATAAAATACTTCTTAATTAATGACAGTGTTTTGCTTATAAATATAACATTGGCGACGAGTCACGAACCAATTAGGAGCAAAGTTGAGCAGTGATTAAAAACAAAAATAACCAACATAAATCATAAAAATAAGAAAATAAAAATATAACGTTTAGTGGTGTGAAGTTAGTACGAAGCAGCAACTGCATTCCTCGCGACCGCCATTTTGTAGTTTGGCGCGCTCAAATAAGACTAATAATAAATGTCATTGTGAATTGGTTACTTATGTCGGAATCCGAAAGTGAAACTGAGAATTACTTTAAACAAATAATAAGAGGAAAGAAATCTTTAATTTACAAATGTTCAAAAAAGGAGTTAAAGGAAATTCTTACAAGATTAAATATTCGTTTTGAAGAACATAGTAACATTGATAACCTACGGAAAATATTGGGAGGTTATTGTGATACCCTAAAAACATCGTCGAAAAATAAAACTCAAAAAATGACAACTTTCGGTGAACTAAAACAATTTGAAGGTGAAAGGTGGGAAGCATTTCAACAACAATTAGAGTGTTTTATCCAACTCAATGATATAGACGACGAAAAAAAAGTACCATTACTCATTACAAAATTATCGTCTAAAGTGTACGAAACGCTGTGCCACTTATGTACACCAGACGCACCTCCTAAACTAAATTATAGTGAATTATGTGAAAAGCTGAAACAAAAATACATCATAAAGCGATCTACCGCCTTAGAGCGAGCAATCTTTCGGAAAAGAAATCAAAAACCAGGAGAATCTATAGAAGACTATGTGTTAGAACTTCGCAAGTTGGGAGGAAAATGTATGTACAAGGATTTAGAAGACCAAATAAAGGAAAAATTTATTGAGGGTGTATTGGCTAAGGTTATTAAGTTTGAGCTAATGAAAACATGGGACCAAAGCCTAGAAAAGTGTGTAGAAGTGGCACAAGCTATGGAGGCAGCATTAATACACACAGAAAATTCACAAGAAGTAACAGAAGTCTTTTACAATCAAGAAAAACAGAAACAACAACGGAGACCAAAACCTAATACTTACATACAAACCAATAATTCAAATGAAGAAAAAAAATGCTTTTGCTGTGGAAAAAGTAATCATATCAAGAAGGATTGTACCTTAAGAAACAAATTTTGCTCGGAATGTGGTCAACGAGGGCATATTTTTAGAATGTGTTCAAGGAAGCGGAAATCGGTTGGTGTCTTGGATGGTGTAATAAGTGACAATGAGGATAAACAAAATGAAACCACCATGGAACAAAACCTCAACACTGAGTATAAAACATACTCATTCAACAGTGTAAGTAGGATACCACCCCACTGTTTAACAATAAAACTGAATGGACATGAAATACCATTTCAACTAGACACTGGGTCCGAAGTTACAGTTATTTCAAGCAAAGATAGGGAAATGTACTTAAATTCTTTTAGACTAAGTAGTTGCAATGTGATTTTCAAAAATTTTGACCAAACTCTGACCCATCCACTTGGTATAATAAATGATGTACTTGTAGAATGTAATAGCTTGCGTAAAAGGTTAAGCATTTTTGTTGTAAAAAATAATTGTCCACGAGTTATTGGTAGGGATTGGCTCAATGAATTAAAATTATGGCCCCCCAAACTAGAAAATGTTAATAGTGTAGGAACTAACAATGTACAAACAATTTCAGGTGCACGACAATATATAAAGGATCAATTTGCTGAAGTATTCAGTCCCGGCTGGGGTAACTTCAAAGGTAGTAAAATCTCATTAAAATTAAAAGTGGATGCTAAACCAAAATGTCTTCCTGTTCGAAGGGTACCATATGCACTACGAGACAAGGTAAATAAAGAGATACAAAGATTACTTGACAATGACAGAATTGTTCCAGTGGAACAAAGTCAGTGGGGGACTCCAGTTGTACCAATACTAAAACCTGATGGATCTGTTAGATTATGTGGGGATTATAAGTTAACTGTAAACAGAGTTCTAGAAGTAGATCACTTTCCTCTCCCACATGTTGAAGATATAATAAATTCTTTGAAAAATGGTGAATACTATTGTGAACTTGATATGAAAGAGGCCTACTTACAGGCTGGCCTGGAGGAGGATAGTCAGGACTGCACAACTATTGTCACCGAGGTAGGAACTTTTAAATACAAATATCTTCCCTACGGGGTAAGTGCAGGTCCTGGTTCTTTCCAACGTCTAATGTCAAATAAATTAAAAAACATTCCTAATACAATTGTATTTATAGACAATATATATGTAAAAGGGTATAGCTTGCAAGATACCCTCGAAACCTTATGTAAAGTCCTAAAAGAGTTAAAAGACTGTGAATTTAAGTTAAAACCAGAAAAATGTAAACTATTTGTGGACAGCCTGAATGTTTTTGGATATAAGGTGGATAAAAATGGTATTTCTGTAATTCAATCAAATATTGAACCTATTTTGAATGCTAAAGTGCCAACAAACCTGTCTCTGTTGAAATCATTTTTAGGAAAAATAAATTATTATTCTAGATTTTTAAAGGACATGGCAACCATACTAAGCCCATTATATGAATGCACAAAAAAAGATAAATTCTGTTGGACCACTGAATGTGATACTGCATTTGAACTGATTAAAGAAAGCTTGGCTTCAGCTACAAAATTAAGTCATTATGATCCTAACTTACCTGTAATACTTACGACTGATGCATCAGACTCAGGGTTGGCGGCCGTTATTTCATCAAAAGTGGATGGTGTAGTTAAACCTATTGCATTCGCTAGTAAAAAATTAAATGATACAGAACTGAAATACTCTACTATAGATAAAGAAGCAATGGCAGTTATTTTTGGAATAAATAAATTTTACAATTACTTATATGGTAGGCAATTTGAATTAGAAACAGACAATGCAGCATTAGTAAGAATATTTGGACCTACTAAAAGCATTCCTAAAATGGCTGCCAAAAGGTTACAACATTATGCTATTTTCTTGTCAGCATTTAATTATAAGATAAGGCACATAAAATCAAGTTTGAATCCAGCGGACTACTTGTCTAGAACAACTGAAAAAACTAGGGTGGAGGAAAATACTCCTGAATTTAATGTTAATGACGAAATGAGCAATATCTATCATGTAGGCGAATCACAAATTGAAACTTTGAATTGGCAGTTAATTCAAGCAGAAACAAAGAGGGATTTAACGCTCACTAAAATAATAAGACTATTAACAGATGGTTGGGTGGATAGAAAAAACTTACCTAAAGAGATTATTCCATATTATACGAGAAGAAATGAGCTAAATATTGATAGAGGATGTGTATTCTGGGGATACAGAATACTAATACCAAATTCCATTCGTGAAAACATACTAAAAGAATTACATAAAAGCCATTTCGGGATTGTCCGCATGAAAGAAATTGCTCGTTCATACTTTTGGTGGCCCAAATTAGATGAGGCTATAGAAAATACAGTTAAATCATGTTTAGTGTGCTTACAAAATAGTAAAAATCCATGTAAAACCCAGAAACCATGGCCAGTCGCACCTTCTGCATGGCATAGAATTCACGCTGATTTTTTGGGTCCGTTTTATAATAAGATGTTCTTGGTGATTGTAGACAGTTATTCAAAGTGGCCGGAAGTATTTGAAATGACAAATATTACTTCAGGTCGTACAATTGAAATTTTTAAAAGAGTGTTTTCAACCTTTGGTTTTCCAATTCATTTGGTCACAGACAATGGCCGTTCGTTTACTAGTGCAGAGTTTGAACGTTTTTGCAAACTAGCCCAGATTAAACACACTTTTACACCACCATATCACCCAGCCACTAATGGGGCAGCAGAAAGATTTGTACAAACGTTCAAAACTACTGTAACTAAATTAGTAGAAGCGGGAAATTCGCTTTCTTTTGCAGTAAATTTATTTTTGATGGATTACCGAAATACGCCGCAACGGACGACTGGAATCACCCCAGCTCGACTCATGTTAGGGAGAGAATCAAGGAACAGGTTCAGTTTCCTGCGACCTCCACCGGTGAAGGAGGAAGTGGAAGGAAAGTTATACAATAATAAACAGGATAATCGAAAACTAAATTTTGAATTAGGCCAGAAAGTTATGGTTAGAGATTATAGAAAAGGGCACAAGCCATGGATCCTGGGTTCCATAATTGAAGAATCTGTTCCTGGGGTAACTTATATTATAGATGTAGATGGGTCTCAGTGGAAACGTCACGTTAACCAAATTCTACCTTGTTCTAATAGTTTAAATTAATTATAGATGTAAGTTTTCAGTAGGGTTCAATAAGATAACTCTATAATTAAGTAGTAGGTACAATAGCAGAAGATACTGTTGTCCATACATACGCTGTTATTATGTTGGTCACCTACGGATATTAATGCGGGACAGCTTTGATTACCTATGTAGTTTATTGTTATATAAGAGATTATATATATAACTAAGTTTAAAAGGCTGGTTTTCCATATAACTATATATTCTTGTTATGTAGGGTTAGGATTAAGCGGGGGAGAGTGTGGTATCCCCGATAGAGTGAGCGAGCATGCCTCGCTATCTCGCTCACTCTCTCTCTGTAAAAAATATACGAGCACGCGGTTGTAATTAAGCAATAAAATACTTCTTAATTAATGACAGTGTTTTGCTTATAAATATAACACATACATTATTAAAAAGAGTACTTGGCGAGTTTCTTGCCGGATCTTCTCGACCAGAAACAACTTTTCGAGCCGGAGGTAGAATCGCATTATGTTTATTTATTCTTTTAGTATATTTTATGTATATTAATATTATATGTTATATATGTACACCTGTACCACGTACATCGGCATTACATCGGCAAAATTCGTCTACGCAGAAGAGTAAGTTAAATCCGATTGATTAGGATTTCGAAAGCAGTTAAAATACAGACTTTATTGCGTTGCATTAAGATTAAATACAATAAATCCAGAGAGGAATGATATCTCTCTCTTAACCGCACTCGCACCGAACATGGCGCTGACGCACCAACCAATAAGAAATTGTAATTTTTGGCGCGCGTAAATTGAGCTTTGTGATTGGTGAAGATTTTGCCGCAATTTTTGGAAAATTAGACTTCTGCGCAGGGACATTGGTGTAACTTATAGAGATGGTAAAACTGTATCAACAAGTAATTTACACATAAGTACTTATAAATAGTTTTAATTGTATGACGATTTGTAAGTGCTGTGTACAAGTCCTATGCAAATAAGGAATTCTTTGAGTTTGAATTCGACTAGCTGCGTCTCGCCATATCACCCACGTAGATAATATAGATCATTATTTGTAGAATATGTTATCTTTTTTTTATTATTGCTTATAGTAGGTAGACGAGCTTGCGGTCCATCTGATGGTAAACGGTAACCGCCGCTCATAGACATCAACAATACTGGAGCACAGTCATGCCGCTGCCTACCGTGAGAGAAGAACTCTTTTCAAACCTCGTTTAAAAAAGGACATGTCATAGCGATCAGGGAACACCGCGGCTGGAAGCTCATTCCAGAGTTTGCACGAGCGCGGGAAAAAGGAGCGCTGGAAACGAAGCGTTCTGGAAGGGATTGGTTCCAGGTAGTATTGGTGAAGTTTGCCGCGGCGTCTAGTCGTGCGATTGTAGAATGGTGACCCTGGTATGATATTAAACAGCTCCAAAGAGCTGATATGTAAGCTATAGGAGTTTCATCAAAAGGCGTTCCCTAGTTTTTGCGTGGAAGAAAAAAAAACATCCTTGCATACATCTTCACAAACTTGCGCGGTTATACTTAAAAAGATCTGCTAGCAAGACACAGCAGTTTGACAAGTGACCCTTCGGTTACCTCATAGAATTAGCAGCTATCCTAAGGATATGGGTTACCTTACCAACCGTAAGAAATCCATCCGCTAAAATGTCAGTCGCACTCTGTATAATTAATGTACACCATTGTACAGTTTTCATCTCTTGGTAGATTGACGACGTGTGGCTTGGTAATGAATAGTGTCTACTGAGTGCTTTTGTTTTGTTGCTTTTTTAGTTTTAATTTTCGATATAGATATATATAATTCTTGCGACGTGGCAGAATATGCGCTCACGGGGTATGGTCGGGTGTAATCGCCTTTTTTTATTATTTTTCTTTCCATCCAGTAGGATGGAAAAATGGGTATAGGGAGTACTCCATATCCGTTTTTTTCTCTTTCTTTTACTTTATGGCGACGCGACGTTTGACCACGCCTCCACACGATTGGTCGGGTTGCAGTCCGGCGCCACTGCACACTGGGCACAGTTGCTCACGCGCGTTGTATATTTTGCTTTTTTATTTTTTATTTATTCAATTCTTTTTTATTCTTACTATTTAACATGATAAACAATTGATGATGATAATACGAATGTCACACGATCACTTGTTCAACCAGACAATTACGTCACTCAAGGTCCAAACTGAAAACCAGCGCTGCTTTCAAGTAGTAGCAGCACATGCTGAGGTTTGACCTTGTTGACCACTTGATTTTGTTAATAATGTTTCCCAAAAGGTGATCTACTTATAACAATAGGACAGAAAGGAACTCCTTTCTGTCCTATTGTTAACATCTTGTTGTAATTTTATTCGTGTTTGTGGTCAATAAATGTTTTCCTTACTTACTAGTAAAAGATATACGGTTCTCAAAACAATATGTATCGTGCACTGTTATCACGGGTAATAAACCAAACGCGCGGTTATTTTCCAGATCGGCGTTGACCCTGGATATTCCAATTGTTATACGTCAATTCACGAAAAAAGACCACAAATGACGACCGTCTACGCATGTCATCTCATGAAGAAATGGCTCATTCTCAATTTGACACATTAGAAGGACTTAGACTAATCACATTCCATTTTTGATTGATTTTTTTTGTCTTAAGTCTTTTGTTCTTGATATTACATGCGTAAACACTGGGCGTTTGCGTTCATCTTTCGTGAATCGATATATACATTGAGTAATACGCTATGGAATAATATGCGTTTTAGCGGGTACTCACCGACTATCATGTCTGGTTGCTCGTGTGGCGGCAGCTTCGCGTCTTTGTCGCGGAATCGGCGCCGAATCGTTCCCGTCGGCCTTCTCAGCCGCCTCAGCTGTGGACAAAAATATTTAGACATAAGTTTGAATTTATTAAAATCGCTATAATTTTTTTCTCGCACAGTCGTATGAGAATTTTCATTCATGACGCCCCGCACATGCGTCGCATCCCCGAAAACAAGCTTAGTGTGCGATTAGCGACGATCGACCCGTTTGGATCAATGGTAGTGGACGCTGCCTCTAGTGGTTGCGGGTTCGGTGTACATAAACATGTCTGTTTGTATTGGTCTGGATGTTTTTTATGTATCAAACGTATGTATTTACAAAAGAAAAATATTAAATTATATAGTTGTAATTCCACTGCTGATCTGATATCCGTAGCACGGCTGCTTGACATACCTATCTTATAGTCACATCAAATGTATGTGGTATTCTGAAATATTATATTATTGTAAAATATTAATGATCAAACGAACTCAAAGGGAAAAGCTCAGACGTTGCTGTATACATGGTGCATAGGATGCTTTGTCAATATGGACGCGCATAGAGTAGAGTGGTCGCTAAATAGGAAAGGAATTCCGTAGACAAAAGACTTGTGAACAACTGCACGGAAACATGAGGGTGACTTCTTTCTCAATAAACATTGACAAGGAGGCATGCAAACTTCTCATAGAAATGTCAAAATAATATCCCAATTAGGGACATTTCTAAGAAGACTTCCAATGATCCTTCATTGGAAGTCTTCTTCAAGTATCGATGAGGTGTAAGTAGCACCTCTAATAAAATCCTAACTCCCGGAAGACATGAACCCAATACACATCGTTAAACTTTTATCAGACCAATTAAACTAAAGGAAAGAAGAGTTTTATTAGTTCGGTCTTATTCCCAACTTAGTACCGGTTTATTTCGCATTTTTATACCTAAGTATTTCCGAACGAACTTTGAACTTTGTTACATACTTAATATCCTATTATTTTACTTTTGCGTTAGAAGAAAAACCAATTTGTTACGTAAGTAATATCCTCCAACCGATTACGGCTACGGCGGTCAATCTCAACGACCAGCCACGTACGCAGGATATATTACAGTGCTCAAGTGTGTGCGCAAACACACGTGCACTCTCTATTCCCTTACCCTCATATTCCGATGGGACACTACTGTGACACGACCAGAGAGGGATTGGGCACAGGGCCAACGGCTTAACGTGCTTTCCGAGGCACGGGGGTACAAGACCGCCAACTTTCAGACTCCGGGCTGCCACTAAGAATTTCTTACAAATTTTTGGCCCGACCCGGGGATCGAACCCGGGACCTCTTGCACAGCTGTCGCTTTAAAGTGCGACCCACTAACCACTGCGCCACCGAGGCAGTCAAACGGAAGTATTTACGGAAGTATTAGTTAAAGGTAGTAAACATGGATTGTAGACAAAACGAATATTATCGATCTCATTTGTTTACTTTGTATAATTGTTTTCCGTACATATATAAGTATAAGTTGTAAATTCGTATTGATCCTAAACAAAAAACATCAGAATTCCTGGGTCATGAAAATAAAATAATAATATTAGGACGGAACACAGTTCCTCGAGGGCTATTCTGCATTTCATCATATCAGCCAACATCCACCCACTGCTGAGTATAGGGCCCTCCTTTTGGTCCCCTGCCAGCCTCTGGATTCTGCACTTAACGCATAAAAATGTGAAACTCATTTGAATTAACCTACAGGTTTATTCCTTAAAATCATGGTTATAGTCCCTCGCTCTATCAGGGGATTGCATAACAGTTAGTTTAAACCTAAAAAGAGCGCCTAATTTAACCCGAAGTATCGACAAATTGGCCTCCCGGGTACAGTCGTTGCGGATTCAACCCAACCAACACAAAAACGCTATTTTATTCGCGGTACCTACTTAAGATGCTAATGTTTATACTGAAAAAGCAAGTTAATGAGACCGCTAGTTATACAAGCGAGTAAATAGGAGAAAGAATAATAGTTTCTGCTTAAAGTAAGGCAGAATAACTAAGGATCATAAATGTTTCATCACTGTTCCAGTTTAGATAGGTCTGGTTCCCCTGTATAAAGGGATAAAGAAGGGTTCATTGTAATTACCAAACTTACCAAATTGTGGAGCATGGTCCAGGCGTACCTCCGACACCGAAGCTACGGTTTTGGACGCAATCGGGCATGAAACACACGCTGGGTTACTACAATTCGTTTTTACTCATCAACTGATGTACGTACAGCAAACACATCAAAGTATATAAAACTGTCAAACTTCATTCGAATCTCACCTTAATGTCAAACGCGTTTGGTTGAATATCAATTGAGGAAATTTGTACTTATGACCACAAACTATGACTTAGCAAGGCAGTAACCTAAGTGACTCCAAGGGCGATAAGGAAAACCACTGGGGTTTAGTCGGTATACCTCTGGCCGGCTTCTCGTTAGGCGAAACCCCCGCCAGAGTAGAGCTCACCGAAAAGGCGCTGACGTCGACCCATTGACACTCCGGGCCGGCGGCAATGCCCAGCGACCAAAAAAAGGTACCACCTCCAAAGAAGGTGGACACCAGTTTAAAAGTAGACGCACAAAGCCGAGAAAATACTACCTTATAATACGAGTTAGACGTGTGTAACTCTTTACTGAAACGACTCAGTGATCCGACTCAGCCAAATGATACATTGTTCCGGATCTCGAATGTTCGCTCCGAATGTATCATCCGACTCAAATGGATCTCAATCGTAACGCGGTAGTAATCTAGCTCACTGATTCCCCGAATCACCGATGAGACGTAATGATTCGAGTGAGCCGAATGAGCTGAATGATCCAAGTGAGCCGAATAAGTTTATTCGGCTTGAATAATCCGAGTGAGTCAAATGAGCGGAAGAGTCGATGTTTCAAATGATGCGTTTCTCTGTTCCGCATCTTTGCACTGATCAAGATGCAAATGTTACAATCTTTTGGAAGATACCCTTTTGCCAGGTCTAATACGCGTATAACCTTATCTCATCTCAGCGTGTTTTTCCCGGTTGCATTCAAAGCCGTCACTTCGGAGCCCTGGGTATGCTTGGACCATGATACAGGATTCGGTAATTCTGGTAAGTACCTACAATACGTTTAGACATTTTTTTTTATTTTTGTAATCAAAAGACCTCTCAATGATAGAAACATCGTTGAAAGAATTACTTGAATCGCATTTAAACTACTTGAGATATCACACCTTTAAAATCACATCATTTTGGGCAAACCCAAAACGTTCTATACAAATGGCTACTTAGATGTGACGTCACTCACCAGTATTTTGTATGCATTTCATTTGAATTTTGTATGGTAGCTATATCAAATGTTTCGTTTATGTCAATGGTTCTATTATAATACTTGGTGCAAATTGTATGGGTTATTTAACGGTATATTATTTTTTAATAATTTCATACCTTAGACAATTTTAATTGTCTAAGTTTCATACTTTTAAAATGGACTTGCCCATGAATCTTTGGATGACCATACTAGACGATATATTTTTAATTGAGTATTTTTGCTATTGGCACATATTTACCTATATTTTGATAAAATATTTATATTTTGTAAAATCTCGAGCTTAGTCAAATACCCTATTTAGCGACAGCTGTCAGGCGGACACACGACCAATCTTTATGGAGAACATTCAATTAGGGGAGCAGTATATCCAGCAGTGCCGTGTGGTCCCCGGCAGAGTAGAATAGGCCACCCTCACTCTTACCGAGGTGTCGTAAAAGGCAACTAAGGTAAAGCTGCTGGCATGATCATCAGCACCCAGAGAAGAAAAACTCTGCATTTATACCAAAACCCTCGCCAACCCGTCTGCCAAGCGTGGTGAGTATGGCAATTACCCCTCATGTGATTGAGGGAGGCTCGTGCCCCAGCAGTGGGGACTTAAATGGGCTGATGATGTCCAGCAGTGGATGTCTATTGGCCGAATTGATGGTGACTACCATCTGACCAGGAAGGAAAATTTGAACACCTGTATCACGGTTACACGTTCACAATCAATATGTTAATTATTGTTAGGTATCAAAAACGCGAGCGATTAGTAGGAAATGCGCGTAGATAATATTTCTATAAAGAAGTTCACTGACCCTCTGTTCAAAATCAATACAGCCAGGAAAAAACTGGCCCTCCGCCTTTGCAAAACTCAACACCAAAGCTCCATAGCTACTTAATTTAAATATTTATGTATGCAGAGAAAAATATTATAAACAGCTGAAAAACATGCGAGCCGCCCGTGGTAAATCGAGGGAGAAATAAGTTAAAAAAGCAATTTTGCACGCTGAAACTGGTCATTTAGCTCATATGGGAAATATATTCACATTCACACAATATTAAAATACTATTTTCGAGAGTTTATGAGTATTGAGAGTTATGATTGAGCAGGATGGGCGGCAGTCATAATTTTCCATTACCGTGCTTCGACGCCCCTCTCTCTCTCATGTGTTTTAATTTAAATTACCAAGAGAACTCAATTAATATGTCCATTAAAAATCTATTGACTTATTCGTTTTGTTTTTTCACACTGCAATAACTACGAGAAGCGAGATAAGACTGAGATGAGTTGTGACAGAGGTGAGGTGTCATCATCATCATCTTCATCAGCCCATTTAAGTCCCTACTGCTGGGGCACGGGCCTCCCTCAATCACATGAGGGGTAATTGCCATACTCACCACGCTTGGCAGACGGGTTGGCGAGGGTTTTGATATATGTGCAGAGTTTTCCTTCTCTAAGGTGAGGTGTAACAAAACCGATTTCCGTTGAGTCATCATCATCAGCCTATCGCAGTCCACTGCTGGACGTAGGCCTCTCCAATTATTCGCCACTGTGATCTATCCATGGCTTCTCGCATCCAGCTCTTGCCAGCCATCCTGCGCAATTCCGTTGAGTATTTCTTTTTTTAGCTTTAGTGACAAAGAACTAGCTTTGTGAGTATTGTACTTTAAGAATCTCATACTTATTTAGTATGCGGCCAGCCAAAGGTTGATTATGATTCTGAAATTAACTTAGTTATAGTTTTTTTTTTATGTGATAGGTGGCAGTAATGTGTTTAAGCGATTGCCGCCGCCCATGGACACCTGCGACACCAGAGGAGTCACAAGAGCGCTGCCAACGTTTAAGGTGACGGGTAGGGCACACTAGCGACGCCAATAGATTTTAATTTTAAGCTACTAATCCGGATCTATTTTAAACAATTTTGGGGTGACACTCTCTCGGCAAATACTTATACTATTTATTAACAAACCATGCACAAATGTTGGGTCTGTTTTTGTACGCGAAAAATTGATTCACGCCAAAAGTGGCCGCTTTTGACGTGAATAATTTTTTACGGAACTTAACGGTTATTTAATAAATAGTATAGGTAAGTGTTTGCCGAAAGAGTGTAACCCCGAAATTGTTTAAAATAGATCCGGTTTAGTAGCTAAGAAATTCAAATCGATTGGCGTCGCTAGTGTGCCCTACCCGTCACCTTAAACCACTTTCCCCGGATTGGGCCTCCGGTATCCTCACTCACACAGTGAAACAGCACAGTTTACGATTCATCGGTTAGTCAGGACATACTTACTTAATTATACAGAAGCTTTTTTTTTAAATATGGCCTGCAACCTCCATTCAATAAAGTACTAATCGTCACAAAATAACACACACCAAATAGTTTCACGTAGTTAAGTAATCAACACGCAACCGAGGTATTCATTTTTCAATATCATTGCCGAAATGGTTCAAAAGAGAAAATATATCAATAAAACGTACTGTTTTATTGAACACTTCAACTGGTATGGGCCAAAGCAGACTTTATCGTTTATTTTATTACGCGGCTCATTGGCGCTTTCTTCGGTTAAATAAATTTTGGCATTTCGCTGATTGGATACGTGATTCTGAATCCGTTTGAATGAATAGTAGAGTTTTGAAATCCGTTTATGGTTTCAACGTGTTTGAGTCGAATTTTAACTTCCATTTCCTAAATTAATTCTAAGATACTACGTTTTGTTTTGTGTATATCTGACTCTATCTATTCAAACTGAAAATTGTTATTATTATAACTATATTATTAGTATATATTATAATTATAAATCTCACAACATCTTATACGTTGACCTGATTCTTCCTTCCTTCCTTCTATCCTTCGTACTAAGTAGCTAAAGCACTTGTGCTACAGATATCAGACAACAGAGGAACACAAACATATACATAAATACATATATTACACCCAGACACCGAACAAACACAAGTGTTCATCGCACGAATGTTTGTCCAGGGTGGGGATCGAACCCTCGACCTTTGGCGTAAGAGGCAGGGTCACTACCAATTGCGCCATCCGGTCAGTCGATAGTAAATTAATTTATCTATAGTTTGGTTGGATATGAACTTCATATCCAACCAAACTATAGATAAATTCATCAGTCCGCTCGTGACCACGGCTGCTGTAACGTAGCCGAAACGTCGAGCCAAATATGTGAGTACACAATGTTGTTTCACATAATAAATATCGTGTTAATCCCCGTATTGATACATTATGGATATGAACTTCTTAAAAAAACTCTACTATTTATTAGAGTATAAAAATAAATGGTGTCATAAATAAAATTAACAAAAACTACCGGTTCCGGAAGATTTCGTTCCGCCCTTATTTTTTTTCTAAGTAACATAACAAAACCATGTTTTAAATATTTAAATATGACTACTTCATGTAAGTACCTAAAAAATTTAATTTAACAAAATTTGAAACACAATTTAGTCCTAAAACATATTCGCACTTGAAACAGTCGTCAAGGGACATTTTTCGTGTAATTTTATATGAAAGTGAAAGCAAAGGACCCCGTGTCATTATGAGTATAATGTATACCTATATCATTAATGCAAATTATATTGTCGTCCTGCCCAAATGTCCTTTTTAAAGCCAAAACAAATACTCCGCCTTAGACACCTATTACCGATTTGCTCCGTTCGGCGTGGAAACCTTGGGACCGTGGGGGCCCAAGGCCCACAAGCTTTCCCGCGAGTTGTCTGCCCGGCTACTCGACATTTCAGGTGACAGCAATGCTGGCAGCTACCTCGGCCAACGCATTGGGTTGGCCATTCAAAGAGGTAACGCTGCCAGCATTCTGGGCACGATGAGTAGCGGGGCAGATGTTTCATCTCATCCATCATCTCTTGTAAATAGTATTCCTCTTTTTGTTTATTTTTAGCATTCTGTAAATAAATATTTTATTTATAAATAATAAAAACCAAAACAATTGATTTCCTATTACAAACCTAGATAGGTGTTATATAACCTAGATACTTATTGCACAAACTTTACAGATTTTAGTTTAGGGTTAATACCCAGGATAATTCCTGGTACATTATAGGAGGTCATATCACTAATATTTATTCTATTGTGTCTGCTGTCTGGGCAGAACAAAGATATAGTACCTATAGACGATGCAGATTGCGCGTTATTAGCTAAAATTAGCTAGGTCGATAAATCAAATTAGCAATATTTTCACAGCACTATTACTTTACTAGTGGGAATTGGCCCATGAATTTCAATATTATCCAACCGGCAAAAGACAGCCGTCCACAATCTGTGAAACTTTTTCGATAAAACTGTAAGCTTACCCTTTTAAAGTCCCCAAGAGTATTCGGTACAAAAGGGGCTGGTAAGGCTAGATAATCCAGTTCGTAAGCGGTGATACGACCTTAGTTTTGTCACTTCAAAGCATAGACTTAGGATGCTGCCCTATGTGTCAAAGTGAGTAAATTGTAATGTCCAAAGCCTTTAGACATACTTAATGAAATCCTTTTAACAAGTCATGGAAAATGAATCCATTATCAATTACATAGATTCTTGCCGAGTGGGCGGACCATTTTTTGGAACAACTGTTTTTTTTTTCTTTTTGTGCTAGTTTTCCCCTTTTTTTTCCTGTAGCCACTCAATGTAAATGTATGCGTCTTGGCAAACGTAATGTAGGGCGCCCTCTGGCTAGGTGGGGGGACGATCTGCGCAGGATGGCTGGCAAGAGCTGGATGCGAGAAGCCATGGATAGATCACAGTGGCGAACAATTGGAGAGGCCTACGTCCAGCAGTGGACTGCGATAGGCTGATGATGATGAGATGACTCAATGTAATTAGATACAAGTAGCATCACTATTATTATAAGTGAGGTCAGTTGACAGCTAACGTAAATGTATGCCCCCATGGGCGTAAGCACGTGTATGGCTACTACGTTGGGAAATCATCATCATCATTTCAGCCAAAAGACGTCCACTGCTGGATATAGGCCTCTCCCAACGCTCTCCACAATGGTTGGTCCTGTGCCGCCCGAATCCAATGGATTCCCGTTGGTTCACCTTGTGGTGGGCCTGCCACGGCTGCGACTTCCTGTACCTACGTGGCCTCCACTCGAGGACCTTTCAGCCTCAACTGCCGTCTGTTCTCCTCGCTATGTGCCTTGTCCATTGCCTACTTGAGGCATGCAATCCTTTGGGTTATGTCTGTGACCTTAGTTCTCCTGCGGATCTCATTTCTGATACGATCACGCAAGGAGACCCCGAGCATAGCCCTCTCCATTGCTCTCTGGGTGACTTTGAGCCTCCTTAATCAGCATTGTAAGCGGCCACGTTTCGGTTCGAAAACGCTCTACACTAAATTTAATTAATGCTGAAACACGGACTCTAACTTTGGTATTAGATGTATGTATGACGCGGAATATATTATTACCCATAATACTCAGGAGGGTATGAGATGAGTGTAGAAACAACATATATTTAGGTACATTGGAACTATACAGGATGTATATGTAAACATTTTTGTCCCTTTAACCGGATGGCCCGTGCCCCAGCAGTGGGGACTTAAAGGGCTGACGATGATGATGATGATGAACCACGTGTTAACTAACCAGTCGGAACAACATTTTTATGCACCGTTCACAGTGCAAAACATCCATCACGGGACTAAACAATTTAGCAATTACTATTATAATAATAATAATAATTTCACAAACTCATAGGTTGACAGATTCCGTTATAAGTAGCTTAAGCACTTGTGTTACAGATATCAGACAACAGAGGAAACACAAATATATACTTAAATACATATATACACCCAGACACCGAACAAACACAAGTGTTCATCGCCGAATGTTTGCCAGGGGGGGATCGACCCACGACCTTTTGGCGTAAGAGGCAGGGTCATTACCAATTGCGCAATCCGGTCAGTCAAATTCCTATTTCTGCCGCACCATCAGGAAAGATCGATGTTCGGAATGGAAATCTTTTACGATATCGTCATAGATTACAAACACATTGAATGAACTTTCATTACTTATATAATTATGTATTGTCTTATTATGTGTCAGTAAATTATTTTTTCTTTGCTTTACTACACCAATGTACTGTTTAAACATGCAGACATGTTATTTTCATGCTTAAAGCATGTTCCTTTTGAGTAAGTGCTACTAAAGATGACGGGTAGGGCACACTAGCGACGCCAATCGATTTTAATTTTTAGCTACTAAACCGGACTACTACTACTACTATTTGGAGTGCTTTAGCACGTGTAAACAGGTTTGCTTATTTTCAAGCATTTTTAATAGACGGCTAGTAACATGCTTATTGATAGCAAATATGGACAGTTCAATAAGCCTGCTACAAATGAGCATGTGTAAATAGCTTAACTCGTGTTAACTTGTAATTTAATCGTATGTTGCTAAAAGACAATTTCAATTAATTTGTATTAGTTACACATATTACATTACAAGACGCACAAGTGACGTAAGATAACAAGATGATATTAAATTCACCAGAATTCCAAACTGGCATAATGGCCCCATATACGATACGATTCATAGTTACGACAGATCGTATATCGTAAATAATTGAGCGCATCAATCTTTCTCATTTACTTGCACGCGTCAGAATGAGAAAAAATGAAATCGTAGATCGTAAAAAGACAATACTGTGTATTAAATGTTACGATTGGTCTGAAGCAACGAACGCAGTGGGACAGTCTCGCTTAGGTATGAATGGGCCAGCCCAATCGGAGCAATCCCATGGTCTCACAGAAAACCGCCTGTGCAGTGTATAGCTGAGTGTGTGAGGGTGCAGGTCCCACCCGGAGTAAAGGACATTTGGTTGTGCGCCGCTCTTGTGTCTCCAAGTGTGTCTATGGGCGGCGGCAATCGTTTTACGGTTTGCTCTTATCGTCTGCTCGGCTGCCACCAATCACGTAAAAAAGAATTTCGCAAATTTCGCTCGTACGAAATTCTCTAAGGTCTTCAGTAGCTCCCTGGGTCAGATAATCGTTGATTCTGATATCCGTAACACAGGTCAATGTATGTGAAGTTGTGGAAATATTTATAATTTATAATTATTTTTTATCTAAATTTTCATCAATTTGTCCGCGCTATTGACTTGTCCATGTTAAGATTTCGTCTAAAATTGCACATCTAAATACGATCACTGATCATAAATACCTTGTGGTAAAGGACTTTGACTGATCGGATGGCGCAATTGGTAGTGACCCTGCCGCTTGCGCCAAAGGTCGTGGGTTCAATCCCCACCCTGGACAAACATTCGTGCGATGAACACTTGTGTTTGTTCAGTGTCTGGGTGTAATATATGTATTTAAGTATATATTTGTGTTCCTCTGTTGTCTGATATCTGTAACACAAAGTACTTAAGCTACTTAGTATGGAATCATGTCAACGTATGAGATGTTGTGAGAATTATAAAATTATAATAATGGACAACATTTCATATTTTTAACATGTCCATGTTGTTTTTTTATATGAAAATAGACATAAAACCTATACAAATTTTCATTTCGCCGCACCACTGCACTTCCTGCATGACCCAAAGGTTGACTGGTAGAGAATGCTTCTTGGCATTAAGTTCGCCTCATTGTATCAAAATTTGTGCAATAAAGTTTAAATAAATAAAAATAAATAAATAAATGAACACACCCTTATTTTTTCTTTTTTTTAAATTTTGCCATTTTCATACCTAAAATAATTATTGAAATTCTTTATATTCTAAATAGACGTAAGCGCCAAATGACGTCATCGGACGGCTGAATACAGCGATATTCCTTTGTTTATCATTGCTTTAATAAAAAAGGTACTACTGTCAAAGGTAAAGAATACTAGTGTCAACATTGTCAACGTCATTCATTCATTCAACATTGACAAATTGTCTTTTTTTGACAGTTGCATGTCATGGGTTTGGCATTTCGTAAATTTAAAACTATAACGTGCTAAGCAAAGAAAATATTTTACATTCAGCCGTCCGATGACGTCATCTTACGTTTTTGGTTTTCAATTTTTTTCTCAGTAAATGAGCAATCTTAAAAATAAATAAATATACCTATATTCAAAAAGGGGAAAGGTAAAATAAATAACTGGTATTTTATGTTTCATAGCTCAGCAATTTTGAAATGTTGTCCATTCGCCCAGTAATCAAAAGCCGCCTCGGTGGCGCAGTGGTTAGTGGGTCGCACTTTAAAGCGACGGCTGCGATAGAGGTCCCGGGTTCGATCCCTGGGTCGGGCCAATAATTTGTACCTAAGTTTTCGGTAAGAAATTCTTAGTGGCAGCCCGGAGTGTGGAAGTTGGCAGTCTTGTACCCCCGTGCCTCGGAAAGCACGTTAAGCCGTTGGTCCTGCGCCCAATCCCTCTCTGGTCGTGTCACAGTACTACCTGTGCGGATAAAGAATGGAATCAGAAATGGCGGCGCATCTATTCACTTCTCGCTCGCACACTATTTGCGTCTATACTCGCACTCGTGAGGTGCGAGCGAGAACTGAATAGATGCGCCGCCATTTCTGATCCCATTCTTTATCCGCACAGGTTGTAGTGTCCCATCGGAATATGAGGGTAAGGGAATAGAGAGTGCACTTATGTTTGCGCACACACCTGAGCACTATAATATACTTATTCTGCGTACGTGGCTGATCGTTGAGATTGGCCGCCGTAGCCGTAATCGGTTGGAGCATTGGTACTCAATATTTCTTATATACGGGCCACAAACACGTTTTAGTCATGGTTTCGCGGGCCGCAAGCAAAAATTACCGGAAAGCCACGCTCCAGCATGAATGGGCCCGCCCGACCGGAGTGATACCACGGCCTCTCAGAAAACCAACGTGAAACAGCACTGCGCTGTGTTTCACCAATAGTTGTTGTTTCTAGATGCCATGGATTTTCTACCAGTAACAAACATTTTCTTATTTTTCTTAGATCCTGAAACCTTTTTTGAAACTCGTTTATCAGTGCAGTTATACATATAATACAAATTTATAACACAGTTTTTCCCAGAAATATTGGTAAGATCATCTGTTGTCTTTAACATAGTGGAGAAATTTTGTTGCTGATTGTTCAATACTCAATAATCTTTATTGCATCTATAGGTCACATAATTAATTAATAAAAAAATTGAAGGGCAAAATTTACAAATCCGTCATTAGAACTGTTGCTATGTATGGATCAGAATGCTGGGCCGTTGAAGACGGATGAAAGACGATTGCATGCGACAGAGATGAGAATGTTAAGATGGATGTGTGGAGTGACGAGAATGGACAAGATAAGGAATGAATATATTAGAGGAAGTATGAAAGTGGCCCCCATCATTGATAAATTGAAGGCAAATCGTCTTTCCTGGTATGGCCATGTAAGGAGAAGAGGGGAAGAACATGTTGCCAAAAAAGTGATGAGTTTAAACGTAAGTGGGTGGAGGAACAGAGGACGGCCGAAAAAGAGATGGATGGAATGACATGATGGAAAAAGAGGTGGATGATTCGATGACGAATGACAGGGATGTTGTAGTCTATGATATAAGTCTATGATATTTATTTTTACATTAGTCTGGGCAACACTGAGCCCCACTTCCTTCCTTGTCTTGGCTCTTGTACATGGCTGTTGTGTCAAATAAACGAATCCTAATAATAAGTCTTTTAATCAAGAATCTCCGTAACGAACCCAAAGCATGGTGTCAAAATTGGTGCAAAAAGAAGAGTCTGGATTTACACAGTGAGTAAAAATACAAATATTTTTGGAAAATGGCAGAAAAAACTCAAGTTGTCAATAACGTGTTCGCAAACATCAGACCATTAAACATACAAAATAGGGTATTTGACTAAGCTCGAGATTTTACAAAATATAAATATTTTATCAAAATATAGGTAGACATGTGCCAATAGCAAAAATTCTCAATTAAAAGTATAACGTCTAGCCGGTTTTATGGTCATTCAAAGATTCGTGGGCAAGTCCATTTTAAAAGTATGAAACTATTAAAAAATAATTATACCATTGAATAATCCATACAATTTGCACCAACTTTTATAAAAGAACCATTGACATAAACGAAACATTTGATATAGCTACCATATAAAATTAAAATGAAATGCATACAAAATACAAGCGTGTGACGTCACATCTTCGTAGCCATTTGTAGGGAGCGTTTTGGGTTTGCCCAAAATAATGTGATTTTAAAGTTGTGATATCTCAGGTAGTTTAAATGAGAATCAAGTAATTCTTTCAACGATGTTTCTATCATTGAGAGGTCTTTTGATTACAAAAATAAAAACAAAATAGTCAAATACCGTATGGTGACAATGCCGCTGAAAAGTGGAAAAAATGGAAATTAAGGTTCGAAATTTTCAGACGCAAATGAGATTGAAAAATTTCCATTGTCAAAGCAAACTGCAATATTTTTAAACGCTATTGGTGACGAGGGAATTGAAATTTTCAATAGTTTCAACATTAATAGGACTCAAACCAAAGTGGAAGACATAATCAAAAAATTTGACGAAAAATTCAGCCCGCATTTAAATATAACTGTGGAAAGATACAACTTCTTTACTAGAATGCAAAAATACGAAGAATCGCTTGACGACTATTTGACAATATTGAATAATTTAGCTTCCACATGTGACTTTCAAGGATTAAAAGAATCTCTTATAAAAGACATGCTAGTCATAGGAATAACAAATACACACATTAAAGAAAGACTCTTACAAGAAGAAAAATTGACGACGGAGACAGCCATGAAAATAGCCATAAACATGTACCGGGTGCCGGATTTCCTCCAGCAAAACGATTGGCTATGCAAAATAGATTTGAGCCAAGCGTACTTTCATCAAATTTCGGAAGCGCATCAACGCTTTCTCCGGCTATTTTACAAAGGAGAATTGCTAGAAATTACCTGCCTTCCGTTTGGGTTGAGCACGGCCCTAAAAACCTTCTCCATGATCACCAACTGGGTCACTCAGGTTCTGCGGTCAAAAGATGTAAGCATCCTGGTTTACCTGGATTTTATGATTGCGCATCAATGTCCTGTTACGCTTCAAAAACACGTCCACTTGACTTTGTCTATTCTAGAAACTCTCGGGTGGTGCGTCAACCTCGAAAGGTCAATAACGGTACCTCGAAAGTGCATATCATACCTAGGAGTTGTATGGAATCAAGAAGTCTAGAATTGTCACAAGAACGTTCAAATAAATTAGTCCAAGAAAATGGAACTTCTAACAATGAGAGAATACAGATAATAAAGTCAGATAATAAATATAAACAAAGACAAATGAATCGGTCATTACAAAGAAGTAGATCTCAACAAAGAAACCATTCTCCAAGAAGACATCAATCGTCAAACCGGTACCAACGGAATAAGTCATCAGAAACAAGAAATTGTACAAAATGTGGTCAGATTCACAGATATAAATGCCCTGCCGAGGACAAGATTTGCAACAATTGTAAGAAGAAAGGACACTTTGCAAAATTATGTTTTTTCAGAAAATCCGAACAAAACTACAATAAAATCAAACACCAAGTGAGTAATATTTCTTGTGAAGATGTGAGTGATAATTCAGAAAATTTTGTAATTAATTCTATAAATATTTCTAACACAAAAAATTGGCAAATAAATGTTTACATTAATAGTTATAAACTTCAATGTCAGATCGACACAGGTGCAGATACAAATGTCATTAGCAAGAAAACTTTAGATGAAATTAGAAAAAATTCTCAGTGTAAAATTAATATATCTAGGACAAATAATAAGATTTTTTCTTTTTTAGTACCAAATTTAGGATCATGTCTACTTGATTGTCAATTTGAAAATGGTTTGAAAACTAAATTGTTTTTTATAATTGTTCACTGTGAATGTAAAACTATCATTGGATGGAATTCATGTGAAAAATTGGGTATTGTGAAACGAGTATTTGGAATTCAAGAAAGGTCAGTACAACAAATTGTTTCTAAATATGCAAATACATTTGAAGGCCTAGGTTGTCTGCCATACAAAGCTCATCTAGACATTGATAGTAGTGTACCACCTAAGATTTGCCCTGTTCGTAGAATACCTTATTCTTTAGAAAATCGTCTTAAAGATGAATTAAAAAATATGGAAAAACTTAAAGTCATTGAAAAAGTAGAAAAGCCGACTAAGTGGGTAAATTCAATTGTTTTGGTTGAAAAACCAAATGGTAAATTGCGTATTTGTCTCGATCCAAGAAATTTGAATAAAGCCATCAAAAGACCTCACTATCCCTACCCTACATTTGATGATCTTAG
Source organism: Marasmia exigua (assembly GCA_019059595.1). Lineage (NCBI taxonomy): Eukaryota > Metazoa > Arthropoda > Insecta > Lepidoptera > Crambidae > Marasmia > Marasmia exigua. The sequence goes on from CM032467.1 coordinate 980,312, forward strand.
ATCCAAAATAGCCGGAGCTTCAGTTTTTTCTAAATTAGACGCTAGTTCAGGTTATTGGACTATATGCTTAGACAATGAGAGTAGTGACCTCTGTACTTTTAATACACCTTATGGGAGATACAGATTTTTGAGATTGCCCTATGGTATCAACTCTAGTGGTGAAATTTTCCATAGAACAATGAATGAACTGTTTGGTGACTTGCCAGGTATAATTATTTTTGTCGATGATATTTTGGTATATGGGTCTACAGAAAAGGAACACAATGAAAGACTTGAATTACTGTTCCAGCGTGCTTCTAAAGTCAATTTAAAATTCAATAAATCTAAATGTCATTTTGGTATGTCTGAAATACGTTATGTGGGTCATATATTTAATAAACAAGGAGTATATCCTGATCAGTCAAAAGTCGAAGCTATATCTAAAATGCCAAGTCCAACAAATGTCAAGGAACTACAAAGATTCCTGGGCATGGTCAATTATTTAGGTTCATACATACCTAACCTAGCAGAAAAAACTTCTCTTTTGAGAGAATTGCTCAAAAAACATAGTAGTTGGCAATGGTTAGAACAGCATGAACAACAATTTAAAAAATTAAAATCATTATTATGTACTTTTCCTGTGTTAGTACATTATGACATGAAAAAGCCTATTCGATTGTCTGTCGATTCATCACAACATGCAGTAGGTGCAGTAATATTACATGGAAACAGTCCTATTGCATATGCTTCAAAAACTTTAAATAAATCTCAAATTAATTATGCACAAATAGAAAAAGAACTTTATGCTATAGTATTTGGCTGCAAAAAGTTTCATCAGTATTTATATGGTAAACCCATTCAGGTCGAAACAGACCATCAACCATTGGTAACATTATTCAAAAAACCATTGGCAGAAGTCCCTACAAGATTACAGCGTATGATGATTACATTACAGGCTTATCATTTAATTGTTTCTTATACAAAAGGCTCAGAAATGTATATATCTGATACTTTGTCTCGAGCACCAGCCAAAGATAGTAAGTATAACCAAGAATTAATTAGCTTAGAAGATATAGATTCAAATATCGAAATTCACATTAATTTACTAACTTCCAACTTAGCTATCTCACCAGAAAAGCTTGAAAAAATTTTAAGTCATTCTAATCAAGATTTAGTCTGTCAAAAATTAAAGGAATATTATGTAAATGGATGGCCAAATTGTAAAAAACATTGTGATACTTTAACTTTACCTTATTGGAACATTAAAGAGGAAATTCATGTAGTAAATGACATAGTTTTCAAGAACAATTCAGTAATTATCCCTAAATCAATGAGAGATGAAATTCTTAATATATTACATGATGGACACCAGGGTATTGAAAAGACTAAAAATTTAGCTCGAGGTGTAGTCTATTGGCCTAACATTAACCAGGACATTGAAAATAAAATTAGACAATGTGAATCTTGTGCTATTTATTCATCAAATAAAACAAAACAACCTATGTTATCTCATGAACAACCATTATTTCCATGGCAAAAAGTTGCAACAGATTTATTTGAATATAAAGGAAAAAAATATTTGTTAGTTGTAGACTATTATTCTAATTACATTGAAATAGCATTTTTAAATAAAGATAGTAGAAGTTTTAGTGTCATAACAGAGTTAAAATCTATATTTGCTCGTCATGGTATTCCAATGACATTAGTGTCAGATGGAGGTCCACCATACAACTCCTCAGAGTTTAAATTTTTTTTACATGACTGGGATATTGAACATATTGTCTCAAGTCCACATTTTCCAAGGTCCAACGGGTTAGCTGAAATTTCTGTAAAAATAATTAAAAACATATTAAGAAAGTGTGAAGATTCTGGTTCAGATCCGTACTTAGGGTTATTACAATATAGAAACGCACCCAGAGGTAACCTTAGTTCTCCTGCACAACTTTTAATGTCTAGAACTTTGAGATCAAAATTGCCTAATCAGATATGTAATTTAAAGCCCAAAGTTGTCAAACATAGTGAACATTATAAGACAAAACAGAAAAACTTAGAAAAAACTAAATTTTATTATGACAGAAACTGTAAAAATTATGTTCCCCAATTCTCCATAAATGACAATATTTATTTTAAGAAAAATCCAAAAGATATTATATGGACTAAAGGTACTATTGTGTCAAAAACAAAATATCCGATATACATTGTTAAAGATTGTAATAATGTAACTTATCGTAGAAATAGTCAATTTATTCGTTTTGATTACAAGTCAAACAGTCAAAAGTCAAATATTGATTCACAAAATCATGTCTCAAAGAACAAAATTGTCAGATTTAAGGAACCAAGTTCATGTCAATTGAGAAATAATTTAAAATATGAATGTAAAAAGTCAAATTCTTTTGAGGAAGATGATAATTGTGTATTTATTTTCACTAATGAATATTGTACTAATCCAATTTCAGTAGAACAGAACAATGATTCTGATTCTTTCATGTCACTTGAAACCAATTGTTCAAATGAGTCTGAAAGTCTAGTTGAATCACAAAGTCAGTCTAACAATGAATGTCTAGTGAAATCGCCATTGTTTGTTAATGTTGATGAATGTGTAAAATCACCTGAAAGTATGCATGATTATAATGAATATCAAATGCAGAGTCCTATGCCAACTCAGTATGTAAATTTAGATAACTTACCAGAAAGTCCTAATGTATTAGATAATAGAAATATGTCAACTTCACAATGTAATGATGCTACAAGCACTGAAAGAAAATATAGTTCACGAGGTAGGTTAATTAAGAAAACTCAGAAATTTGATTTGTAAATGTTTATTGAAAAATATTGTTTGTATAATTTCATAACAAAATAATTTAATGTTTACTTATTGCATATCATAATGTAACCAATACTTTCACTTAATAGATACTTGCTAGATATCCCTTGATTGCACTTTGTTTTGTTTATATCAGTGTAATATTTCATGAATAATTATGTATTAATTAACTTAAATTTTAGTTGAACAAAATAAGGTTATGTATATGTCAAAGTCATTTCAAAATGATTGTCATGGCTCTGAATCCTCTTGAAAAGAAATTAGTCATGTTGTCTATGCTATCATATTTCAGGTAGATGTTCAGAATCTCGAATGAATGTTTGAAAGCTATCATCTCATTGGTTCATTTCATGATTGATGAGCTTTTTGACTTGTCACTAGGGGTGTCCACTTTGAAAAAACATTGATATTTTTATCGATTCGATACATCAAAACTGTACATCGATGTCTTTCGATGTATCGGATGAAAACATTGAGTACTTTTTCTAATGTATATTGCAAAGCTAAAGTCATGTCAAAAAAAGCGTGTCAGAACAGGTCATCATTTCAAAGTGAAAATGTTTGTATTTGAAGGTTATGAAAAAAGCTCAAGCGTAAAGATATTTAAAATCCAGTATCATATTATAGTTTAGATTTTAATTTTTCATAAAATAATAGATCTAACTTTATTCGTTGTCTCTGTGAATCTGTGTATACTACAACCACCCCCTACCCCACCTCCATTCACTGCTTCGGTGGCGTAGTGGTTATTGGGTCGCGCTATAAAGCGACGGCTGCGCAATAGGTCAATAATTTTGTTTTTAAGTCTCTTGAGTTCTTATCACTCATCTTAAGTCTCTTTGATCGCCGTAAACGATTGTCCTTCTTTATTAGCTAAAATAAACTTCAAAAGCAAATTCCGCCCCCCAGTTCGCCCCTAACGTGTATTTCAAACATTCGTACCACCTATTCTACGAAAAAAATATACTTACATAGAATTGTTTTCTTTCCCGATCAATTAACTTATATAATAAAGAATTTCTGAATCGCGATCTTTTTAATTGCTCCTTGTATAGTATTAAAAGATATTTTTTTTTAATTTATCTTAGTAAATATTCCTAATGTAACCTGATTTTTATAACCTGTGAGTTATGCATAATGACTATCGCATTTCTTCTCTTGGTTCTATAATACATAAAGCTAAGATTACTTATATATGTATCCGTTTATCTCTCTCTTTTCACTTAGAAATATATATAATATATACTTACTAAAATGTTTGTTTGCTGAACTGTAGGATGTACGTGTTTTCCCTCGTACACTGAGGGAAGATAGGCATTTCTTGGGGTTTGGTAATGGGTTTGGTATTTTGCTAATCTTCTTTTAGTTTTAGTTTAAATTTCTTAAAGTATTTTTGTACACTATTCGTTTTGATTTTATTGTTTTCCATATTTCGTACTAGTACATTTGTAAGAACCAACAATTGTAGGTAGTTCATGTAACAAGCACACTTTAATTTAATGTTAAAATAAATATATGTTTCGGCACTCGTTGTCTGTTAAAAATATGTATAACTTATTATTTAATTACTTGTTACTGTAATGACTGTTTGCGCCAAAATATATTTAAAATAAATTGGAAGAGTCTGGAAGTCGTCGGTAATGTACCCCCGTGCCTCGGAAAGCACGTTATGTCGTTGATCCTGCACCCGACTTCTTTCAGGTCGAGTCAGACTGGTGTTCCATCGGAATATGGGGGCAAGGGAATAGCGAGTGCACTTGTGTTTGCGCATTCACTTGGGCACTATAATTGACTGACCGGATGGCGCAATTGGTAGTGACCCTGCCTCTTACGCCAAAGGTCGTGGGTTCGATCCCCACCCTGGACAAACATTCGTGCGATGAACACTTGTGTTTGTTCAGTGTCTGGGTGTAATATATGTATTTAAGTATATATTTGTGTTCCTCTGTTGTCTGATATCTGTAACACAAGTGCTTAAGCTACTTAGTACGGAATCAGATCAACGTATGAGATGTTGTGAGTATTATTCATTATTCATATTCATAATATATCCTCCATCCGTGGCTGATCGTGGATATTGGCCGCCATAACCGTAATAGGTTGGAGGATATGTATACAAAACCATTTTTTTTGAAAAAAAAAGCCTTGGATATAAAAACATATTAATATTAGTTCTAAATATCATTTACATAAACTTGAGTATTTTGACATAAACCGGTTATCATCAATTCAATATTTTATGAAAAAACAATGATACATTGAGTATAACGATAGCTTTTCAAAACATCGGAATCTATTCGATGTATCGCATTGTAAACATCGATGTTTTCAATACATCGATGTATATGGAATATCCCTACTTGTCACCACCATTCATTCACTCGGAAAAACAAAATGGCAGTTATGTCAAGAAGAAAAATTTATAGAATTTTGTTAAAAAAATTGTAAATTAAGTGCAAATATACGTTATGGACATTTGTTATTACGTTAAAGAAAACTAAACAATGTGCAGAAGCGTAAAGATATTTATAATATATTCTAAGTTCGCTCAATGAAATTCTTGGTAGGTAACAATATTTTTCACCTATCGAAGATTGTGGACCCAAGAAGATGTCGCAAGGATTTCCACTTGCATGCTTGCACTGCAGCACAGCGCGGCACACGCAGTCCTGGATTTCCGTCATAAACTGCGGCCTAGTCTAAATTACATTTTCTAAGGGATGTTTATGAGGCAACAAAAGTGAATACTATTGTGTGTTTCGTGATATTTTGATAATAAATCGTGTTATAAGTAGCTTGTATTTTTATTTTTGTTGTTAAATGGCGTCATAAAAAATCTGAATATTTTATCTAGATTAATTTGGTCATTGCTAATCATTCGTTCATTGAATGAACGAACTGCTGTATGACAATTCATTCAAATCTGTCAAAATCAATGCTGATTCCGTTCAGTCGTTCTAAAAATGGTCTAATGGAGCACTATGGGACATTCCTGTCTGATACGTAGTATCTTCTACTTAGTTTGTGATGATTGTCAATGTAAATGTCAGTTTATCTTTTTTAAAAAGGGGCATGTTGTAGTCTATGATATAAGTCTATGATATTTATTTTTACATTAGTCTGGGCAACGCTGAGCCCCACTTCCTTCCTTGTCTTTGCTCTTGTACATGGCTGTTGTGTCAAATAAACGAATCCTAATAATAAGTCTTTTAATCAAGAATCTCCGTAACGAACCCAAAGCAAGGGACGTATGGAAAAGGAAAACATACTGCGCCGACCCCAGATAACCTGGGAAAAGGGCAGGAGGATGATGATGAGGTCACATAATTAATTGGTTCATAACAAATGTAGGTATCACTATAGACCTGGGAGGGCACTGCAATATGGGAGAGGACGCTCATTACGAAATTCGGATTTAGTTCTGTATTTCTATAAAAAAAATCAAAATATTTAACAATTATCTCTAATTGCACGCGGGCCACTGATGAAGACCCGGCGGGCCACATGCGGCCCGCGGGCCGCAGGTTGAGTATAGCTGGGTTGGAGGATATAATCAAAAGCCAATTGACAATCAAGTCGATTGGAATACGAACCTAATATTTTTTAGCAACCATTTGCGCGATGATTGCCTAGTCGTGTACAACTCCTAAGGGATCGCTTTAAAAGCTTTTACACTGTCGTAATTTCATCTCACATGACAAGGCGAACCAGACGACAACGAGCAAATTCGCTCAATTAGTACTTAATTGGGTCATTTAGACCCCATTTGGGTTCCAGTATGTCTTCAATCAACAATCTGCAATGTGACAACCCTTGAATAGGGCTGCCAAGTTTATTTATTTCTTTTGACTGTACATTTTTGTCATGTAATTAGAATAAAGAATAAAATAATTTATTCAAAGACAAAAAAAATATGACGAACTCAAAGTTACATCATAATCATGATAACATTATGCTTTTCCCTGTAGTATAATTTATGTATTAAGGCAAAGGGTAAGGTACATTAGTGCCGCCAATTGATTTAAATTTATACCTATAAATTCGGATCTTTTACCAAGTCTCGGAGACTTGACCAACATGTACCTACTATTTATTTAATAATGGTGCACTACTTTTTGGTCTGTTTTTGTGCATGATTATTAAATTAATGGTAGCCGAGTCGCCGTCGCGACGGTACACAGTCGGTAAAAATAGAGCCAGTTTAGTAAAATCAATTGGTGGCGCTAATGTACCTCATCACCCTTCACCTTTAAGCAATCGCCTCGAAGCACGAGTACAAAACGTTGATTTGTTTTTTAAACGTGTATCATTATTTGATTTGACCGTGGGAGAGCCACGCTTCGGCATGAATGGGTCGGCTCGACCAGAGTGTTACTACGGCCCAGAAAACCAGCGTTAAGCAGCAATTTTGCTGTTTCGCTGCGTGAGTGAGGGTACCGGAGGCCCAATTCGGGGGAAAGGGGGATTTAAAAGATGGTAGCTCACTTGTGACTCCACTGGTGTCGCGTATCGCTTACCATCAGGTGATCCGTATGCTCGTCTGCCACCTATCACTTAAAAAAACTTGTATTACACTATGACACGTCCTGGGAGTTTTATAAAACGTTTCCATCATGCTCAATTTCCTCTACATTTTAATTAGAATTACGTTTCTTAAACGCAACCCTTTGAACAAAAGTTTTCGTTAAGGGCACTTCATGGGGTCCCTTTAGGACAAAACTACGTGCCAAAAGCCAACCCTGAGGCCCCAATTGGTCCCTATAGTCGCAAAGATGGCAATCGAACAGACGACTGTCTCAGGGTACAGTCGGCTCGTAAAGCGAAACTTAACGGGTTTAATTATAGCATGGACTGTACAAAGGTCTTTAGTTTACCTAGTGATGGGACTCGAATCAACTTTTACTAGATTGAAAAATATCGATTACTTTCATTCAGTGACAATTGCCAAATTAACCTTACAGAAAGAAGATAGAAAAAAACCGGCCAAGTTCGAGTCGTACTCGCCCATAAAGGGTTCCGGAACATCAAGTACAATTAAATGACTTCATTGTAAAACAATTGAGTTGACTAAATGGAAGGTAAATTGCGGTTTAAGGTTTATAACGTATTAAAAAAACTACTCACTAGATCTAGTTTAACCCAATTTTTTTTATAGTTTTCGTGGTGATGTGTAATAATAAAACTAAAAAAAATATATAATATACATTGTATATCATATATTTTTTTATTTTTATAATTATTTTATTATATAAGTTAGAGGGGGGGGCACATAGATAGATAGATACACTTTATTGCACAACATACAAAACTTAAAAGCTAAGTATACAAAGATATGATGTCCAATTTAGACGATCTTATCGCTGGGAGCGATCTATATCAGACAACTTTCAGGTTAAGGACATGAGATAGAGGAGGGGAGGGTGGTGCAATCCTTTTGGTTTTACCACTTTACCACTCTGGGGGCGTCTCTTGCGCAAAGTATTAAGTTAATAAAAAATATACTAGAAACTTCAACATCATTTTGAAAGACCTATCCATAGATACCCCACACGTATGGGTTTGATGAAAAAAAATTAGTTTCAGTTCGAAGTATGGGGACCTCCCAAAATTTCTTTTTTTCCTATTTTTGTGTAAATCGCAATGAGGTTAACAAAATACATCTATTTACCAAGTTTCAAATTCAAATCCAAATAGTATAGTTCTTATAGTTTCGGAAAAAAGTGGCTGTGACATACGGACGGACGGACAGACAGAAAGACAATCTATAAGGGTTCCGTTTTTTGCCATTTGGCTACGGAACCCTAAAAAAATACTCCACGTCAATATTAATAGAATCTGTTGCAAAATCGGTATTAAGCATACGTGCTTCAAATATGCGTTAACATTAACATATCTATTTAGTAACGATCCACTGCTTATATTACTAAACTTTGTACATTATGTTGTTTACTGTTTTTCTATATTTATTGCTTTGTCTTTGTCCTGTTAGGGTGATCTTAACTATATTCTGAAGATATATATTCGATTTTCCTACACATCAGAAGTTTTATTGGCATCAGTATCAGCCTTACCAGCCTTTAAACAGCCCTATCGATAGCAACCCTCTTTTGTTAAAGGTTTTCCATGTTCTTTCGAAATTTGTTTAGGCCCGATTCGACCAATCTTTATCTAATAATAAAATAGTCTGATGTCCTACCATACGACTTTCTAGTGTTGTACCATTTACACTGCCGCATTCAGAGACGTCAATTAAGCTAGATGATCTTTAACTTAATTTTAGAAAGTCTTTATGAGTATTGAAATAGTTAATATCAATATTTTTTTCTTAAGGGACTATTTAAATTAATTTAACGTCTTAAGTGTGGCCGTTAGTGATTTAAGGTTTGGGTTGATTTAAGTTTCGACAGGATCATATTTATTTATTATTAATCTTAAATAAGTACCTAATCTTTTTGTACAAATAAAACTTTTTAATTTACTAGCCCATAGTACTCTTAAGCAGAAACAACTGAAACATAAAGTACAACTAAGACAAAGTGCTGGAGAGTCGCCTGCGTTAGTACAGTCATGTCCTGCGAAAAACGAATATCTACGTAGAAAACAAATGTTTGGCTATGCCACCACATAAGAGGAACGGCAGAAGGAGTATAACTAAAAAGGGACGCAACCGGGAAAAAACGCTAACTAAGATGGTGGCGACGTTTTTTTTTATGTGATAGGTGACAGACGAGCAGACGGATCACCTGATGGTAAGCGTGAACCCGCGACACCGCGGCATGGACGGGCGGATGGTAATGTTCCTGCTAAAGGGTATCGAAATCTTATCGATGGTTAAAAGAACTTGGCTGGTGCCACATCTCTAATTGAAATTAAGGCTTCCGTCGCGGGGCTTAATGGCTTCAATTCGTGTTTATATATCGCCAAAGGAAATTATTGTTGTTTACGTCGTATCGGTAAATGACGGGTCATTAGCGTGTTCATTAGCTATTGACATCAATTAATTTGCTTTGATGTCTACCGCTACCTTTCATGAATGAGTACCTACTTATAATTACGGTGTTTGTGTAGCGTCAACACCACTCAGAGATGTTGACCTTTGAGGGTACATATATTTTTTGAATAGGCAGACATTTGGTCGCGGCCTCACTCGGTTGTAAGTGACAGGGTCATTTCACTTAGTACTCTTTTCCTTAGTATGAGAAAAATAGTTAGCAATTTTCGTTAGATGGAGCTTATAAAAAGCTGTTGTAGCTTTAAAAAGCAATCAAGCAGATAGTTTGGCGTTGTTTCGGTAGATGTCACTATGCATTTTTAAATTGGTAGTAAAGCGTGTTTCCGAAACAATAACCTCTAGCCGCCTGCCAACATTAGCAATTTTAAAAAGTAAGTATGGGAAATAAACCAGAGATCTAGAAGGTATTTGGAATTTTGAAAGCAAATTAAATTATTTCTGATATTTTATTTAATCGAAGGTAGATCGTACTACATAGCCGTTGAGTATTGGTCGTTTTCATCTAGATGGCGCTAGCACTGGCTAGTGACTGATGCCTCTATCTCAGTTTATATGTTACCGACCAAACCCGATTTCAGGACAAACCAGTTTGGCCTAGGCTCAAGTAGTTCTTCCTATATGCGATAGGATTAACAAGTTTGGCCTAGTCTAAACTAATTTGTCCTAAGCCCGATAGGATAGACCAGTTAAGAATAGGCCAAACTATTTTTTATGTGATAGGTGGCAGACGAGCAGACGGATCATCTGATGGTATTTGAGTTTGAGTTTGATTTACGTATCTCTGCAAAATATATAAAATCTGTAAAATCGATGTTGAATTTAAAATTCAACAACTGAATTTAAATCACGTGTGGAATTCACCGACCTTTAAAACAGCTGTTTAACAAACTTTGACAGCTTGCTTAACTCGTACGAAGTCTTGTCAACTTGTTATTTAAATAATGTAAACAACCGATTTCGGCTCCGCGGCTAGTCCCAATCTACGATCAGCCACTTACGCAGGATATTTTATAGGTAGTGCTCAAGAGTGTGCGCAAACACAAGTGCACTCTCTATTCCCTTGCCCTCATATTCCGATGGGACACGAGAATTTCTTAACAGAAAAACTCAGGTTCAAATTGTAGCCTGACCCGGGGATCGAACCGGAATCCCAAGCGCAGCCGTCGCTTTAAAGTGCGGTGCACTACCCACTGCGCCAACGAGGCACTCAACCATTAGTGTTATAGATATAAGTAACTATTTTTGTTATAATAATTGTCTTCTTAAATAGTTTTACGACACCATATTTATTTTTATTTTGAAACTAAATAAGTAACATTTTCCATAGGGAGAAGAGTAAGGATGCAATTTTATAGTACCTTTACTTAAACAGGGGTTTCGGCCAAAAAAGATTGAGAAATACTGAGCTAGAGAAATACCTGCGGAAAGGGGTGAACATATGAATAAGACCGGGGAAGCCGCCACCTTGTCACCCCCAAGCCTTTCGTGAAATATTGATACCGGATATAAATATTTTACAGAATTCTTTTCTCTCCCAAAGAATCTTACAGGAAAGAGGAACTGTAAAATTGTGTAAAAGTATCAGCCTATAAACTGTCCCACTGCAGGGCAAAGGCCTCCATCATAGAAATCAAGTGATCGCTACTATGATGGGATTAGGCTTAATCACCACGCTTGCCAAATGCGGATTGGTGATCACAAACCCGAGCTATGTTCGAAAAATTCGAAACATACTTTTCGCTCGACCCGGGAATCGAACCCAGGACCTCGAGATTACGGCCCGGTACTTAAACCACTAGACCAACAGGGCGTAAAATTGTGTAGTAGGAGATAAAAGCAATAATTATCCAAAACTATTTCAAATGTACTACAAACTACCCACTAGCATCTAGGACCTATTTTTAGCCTCAAATACAGGTCACCCTAGTTCAGGCAAAATGTTAAATATAATTACTAATATATTTATTAATCAAAGGTTGCATTAGACATTAGTTATTTTGAAATATATATTTCATTATTATTTAAGATTATTACCTAAAATTAACCTCTCGTACGTGGAATACTGCCAACTGTCAAATTTCATTTTTTGACGTGCCGTGGGTCCCGCTCAGGGACGCTCCACGGACAGGGGTAATTTTGTGGCAGAGGTTTAGAAAAACCCAATTTTCGCCGAATCTGCTTGATTATATGTATTATTAACAATATTTTTGTTGATAAAACATATTTCTTCAAGTAATTACTCACACTTCACCTGATTTTGAATTGAATTGGAACTGTACTCTGAGAAAAGATATGGGTTACTTACAAGTTCGACTTATATTTGCTGATTAATAAAAAAATAAAAGACTGATGTTTCATATATTGATTTATTTTCATAATTTATTACATATATTTTAAAATAAATACGACAAAGACGATGTTTCAATACATTTTTTTATACTACTAGTGTTTTTAAACTTTGGTTTCAAAAAAGACCTACTTCAAAAGTCTCTTAAGTGGGTCTCATATTATACGAGATATTATTACATTATTTACAACAGAGACAAAGTGTTTTTTGTTTCCAATAATTTCATTATGTTTCCAAACTAGTGTAAATCATAACACATAGTTACAAACAACATATTTTAAGTATGAAGGGATCAAAAATGAGACTCAAAATTGGTCCATAGAACACTGTGTCAATAAAACTAATATTTTGCAGAAAATTTAGATACAACCACGATAATAATATCATTTTTTGGATTTTCATTAAACTAAAGATTGATTACATTAAAAAAAACGACTTGTTTCATAGAAAAATATCAAAAGGTAAGGTCATAAACATAGTGACCAATTCACATTTCTGATCCATGATGGCTACATAGTATGGATAAGACTTATTCAAATAAAATAAAATTATGTCATTACTAACTATAATTCGTGGTTTTTTGTTTAACGTTTTTGTTAGTGAGTAAAAAAAAAGGTTATTTTAGGAATTTATTATTTTGTGCTTTTTTTTAATTTTTCGGTAAGTGACTCTTATTGTCGACTTTATTTACATCATGTATTTCGATACCGCCCGGATAAAAGGTCACTTATCGTTAGCGGTTTAGTAAAGGGTTCAGTCCCGTTGTCTACGAATTCGAAGTTGTCCGCTCTGCCATGCCTCTGAAAAATTATACATTGTCAATTAATATCACATCAGTCTAATAATTTTGATTACGGCACCGAATCCAATAGCAGAACTCTTCTAGAACACACTCAAATAACTGAAAACTATCTAAAAAAAAAACAACTGTAATAAGAAAAAAAACATTAAGTACAAAAAAATAAATTCACTATCAAGTCCTATCCATGTTAGCTTAGCCGGCAGCTATTTTGTGATGCCAAACCCCCTTCCGTGGAGAGTCCCGGAGCGGGACTTTCGAGCGCCTTCATGCATTTAAGGTAGAAGTTTCCGCATTTACTACTAAAATACATGCGTTTGGTCATAATCTGACTAAATTTCACTAAATAGTGATCTATGTACAAGAATTCTTAAGGGATTTTAATAAGTTTTCAATCAAATATGACAAAATTAAATCGAAGGATAATTTTGTCGAATGGCTTGGACGTTGGATCAGAGGCTGTATTTGACTTAAAAATGTGAAGAAAATGCACATTTATGTAAATAAAATCAAACATTACTTACGGTTCTATGTCTTGAATGCCACAAAATCGCCAAAACACACAAATTATCTTAAAATCGGCCGCTCTAAATAGCAGATACAGGCAGAAAAATTCGTAGAATCAGTCACAGATTCTCTAACAGATTTTTCGTTTTTTTTGTACCACAGATGTCCTAAATAGTTGTCGAAAAAGCTCATTGTAAACCCCTTACCCGTTTTCAAACGTCAAAATATGAAACGTTAAAATAAAAACCGTAAAATAAGGCATATTTTAGAACCGCAATCGTCAGCATTTTTTGCGTCCCTGAGCGGGACTTCCACGGTATAGCGATATTTGTTATTAACTGTCAACGTCCCGCTCCGGGACATCCACGGTTGAGAGGATAATACTTATTATTTATTGTTGACTAGCTTTTTTGGTTGTGGCGTCATCTTAAACGATGAAACAAATAAATTATTGACTTCTTATCAAGAGTCTATCTATTTCTAAATTTCAACGTTTCATCTCAAATAATAAGTTTCTTAGTTAAACATTAAGTATATGTTACATTACTGTATGTCTGTTTCAACTAACATTTGTGTTGGTGCAGAAACCGAACCCGCGACCCTTGCGTCTCAACTGGCGCCCAAACCACTACGATAAACGGGTCATCAAATAGTATTACGAAACCCCATACATTTTTATCGGTATCAGTCGGATTGGCAGCTTGATAATTACTTCTATTATCATAAAGATCAATTGATGTAGATTAATCCACTTAACCAATCAGACGATCATTCGATCTATATGGTTGAATAACTACCGATTAAATTATGTGAGTTGCAATTCTTGTGCACTTGACATTGAAGTCGAATATAGAGATTTCATACATTTGTCCATACAAATCTTTAACTTGACTTCAATGTCAAGTGTTCGAGAATCATTTCATTCATCATTGTCAGCCCATTTAAGTCCCCACTGCTGGGGCACGGGCCTCCCTCAATCACATGAGGGGTAATTTCCATACTCACCACGCTTGGCAGACGGGTTGGCGAGTTTTGATATAAATACAGAGTTTTCCTTCTCTGAGTGCTGATGATCATGCCAGCAGCTTTACCTTAGTCGCCTTTTACGACACCTCGGTAAGAGTGAGGGTGGCCTATTCTACTCTGCCGGGGACCACACGGCTCCCGAATACGGTTCGAGAATAGGTATCGAGTAACGTGGCAACTCATTTAGAAAGAAAGAAGAAAGAAAATACATTTATTGGCCACAAACAATATACAATAATAAAGTATGACATACAACAGCGGAAACATTGGATGATGGATATTACATTTTATAAGTAATAAGTGAAGGGAGTGGCCAATCAGGTCCCAGCCTCAGCATTTGCTGCTACGGCATTATCTGCGATGCCGCAGCAGCGCTGGTATTCTGGTGGGACCTGGTTGCGAGTGAGTTAGGTAGGATCTAAAAGAAGGAATACAATATTTAATGCAGGTGGGAATAGACATATTATACACGTATATTACATATTAAAAGAAGTGTACAATGTGGCAGATATATATTGAAATACATAAATAAATATTAATACAGAAAGTCAACATTCTAGACCGAGACACAACAGGTACAATACAAAGCATACAACAAAAAGAACACAACAAACACAATAAAATTTCTGGGTGTGATGTACAAGTGCGACACAGTGGCGCCACTACCGAGACATCAAAATGCGGCATCATCCCGTACTTCACGGGATTTACGTTAGTTCCTCAAAAATCCGTTGCCACGACTTTCTTGACGCAGTGTACTGCATCATCACACAACATGACTATGTACCAAGGCCAATAAATAATTAAAAAAAGAAAAAAAGTTACATTTGTGACGCTTGTCTATGCTACAAAAACAAAATATAATGTCAGTATGACAATCACTCACAACTGTCACATCACAGTGAACTAATTTAGATTCGGACACAACAATTCAATCAAAAGTTAAACTTGTGAGAGGAGAAGGTAGTATTTACTTTTGTGTGGAGTAATTGAGCAATGTAGTTATGACAGGCTTGGTCGAAGTGAGATGTGAGTTACCCTCATTGTGAAGCGGATGGGCGTTGGCCGCTAGTGGTGGCGGAAGTGATGTGGAGTACCTACTGGTTTAAACGACGCAGCCCCCATTATTCCTATCAGGGAGGGCGGCCAGAGGGAAAGAAATTATGAGTTTCAGCATGTCCGCCCCCCCGTGCCGGGGCACCGAGCTACTCAAATCCATCACGCGACGTGAAATCGCAGACGGTAAGTGTGTCGTTTTTTGCATGTGTAGTAAGTGTTCCTTTAACCGTCTTTTAAAAGTGAATACTGATTTCAGGTCACGCAGAGGAGGGGGCAAATTGTTCCAACAGTGGGAACTTGCGTACCTAAAGGAACCCCGAAAAGCCTGAGTGCGGTGCTTCGCAGTAACGAAGGTGTGTGTGCATGTTCTACGAGGATACCTGCTCCGATCACGAGCCCAATCGAGTTTCTCGAACAGGTAGTGTGGCTTTCCTGTTTTGATGATGCCAAAGAGTAGGGTAGCTAGGTGCACTTTCCTACGTGCCTCCATCTTATTTATTATTGAATATATTTGAATTCTTGAGTATTCATACGACATAAAGACTGATTAACTTTACCGGCCCGATGGCACATTAGATTGAGACTACTCTTCAGTAACATTCGTGTAATAAACACTTACGTTTTTTTTTTCAGTATCTGCGTGTTAAGGTAGCCACAGCGTTTTTTTAAGTTTGACGCGTGTGTGTGTGTGTGTGTGTGTGTGTGTGCGTCTGTGTGTGTGTGTGTATGTGTGTGTGTGTGTGTGTGTGCGTGTGTGTAAGTATGTCTGTCACCGCAGCTCCCAAACAAATGAACCGATTTTGATTTTGTTTTTTTTTGTTTGAAAGATGACTAAGGGGAATGTTCTTAGCTATGTTAGATAAAAATCGATCCAAGATGATCGCCGTCACAAAGACATAGATTGTATGTTTTAACACAACTCCCACAATATAGGTATCATATAAAAGGGATACCGATAAAAATTTATGGGGTTTGGGTGTTGGGCCCTGGACTAAAAGAAAATAGATAAGGGAATTTCTATACCCATTGCGCAGATAACGCACAAGTAACACGCTCAATCAACAAGACATAAAGAAACGATTCATGTGCACCGCGAGCGTTCGCTAAGTGATCAAACAATTATTGTGAGTGTTCGACTTTGTTCGCGTTCCGTAAATTATGCCTCGTAAAGCGAACGAGACAAGCAACCTCGGAATATCTGGAGCGCACTGTACCATTGTGCCACCCTTTACAGTATTTTCTGAGTCATTAAGAGCGCTTTGAGAATGGTGTTTTTCTGCGTACAAATTAAGGATGCTGTAAAACTTTTTAGCCGTAACCGAAACCGAAATAAATAACCGGTCGTGACTATACTGAGAACTATATGTGACAATATTGTTTTTATGAATGAATGAATGATATTTATTTGCGTAAAAACATGGTGAAAAAGTTGGAATGACAGTTTAAAATACCTACCATAATGCTGTCTTAGAGTACACTATGAAGTCACAGTCATCGGTAGTAGTCGATAGTCCGTCTAAGATCCTAATTTATATGAAT
This sequence comes from Marasmia exigua, assembly GCA_019059595.1. Classification (NCBI taxonomy): domain Eukaryota; kingdom Metazoa; phylum Arthropoda; class Insecta; order Lepidoptera; family Crambidae; genus Marasmia; species Marasmia exigua. The sequence goes on from CM032467.1 coordinate 997,404, forward strand.
GTATATCTAGTCCTTTATATTATTTTATCCAAGCATAACATTGTGTTTATTTATGTATTAGCATTATAAATATTTAATATATATATGTACAGTTCACTTTTATTTCCCTTTTTTAATATTGCACCACCTACCCCTCCTCTACTATCAAATGTCCTTTGCCTGAAGGTTGTCTGGTAGAAATCGCTTCCAGCGATAAGACCGCCGAAATTGTACAATTATGTTTCTGTAATGCCTAGATTTTAAAGTTGTGTTTTTTTTGTGCAATAAAGTATATCTATCTATCTATCTATGAAGATCGTGGGAGGGCCACGCTTCGGCATGAATGGCCCGGCTCGACCGGAGTGATACCACGGCTTTTTTAGATTAGACCTCCAGTACCCTCACCCACGCAGCAAAACACAGCACAGTACTGCTTCACGCCGGTTTTCTGTGAGCTGTGGTATTACTCTGGTCACAGATATTATAATACTAGTCTCTGGTCGAGCCGGCCCATTCGTGCCGAAGCGTGGCTCTCCCACGGTTTAAAGTTTGGCAGCGCTCTTGTGACTGATATCGCGGGTGTCTTTGAGCGGCGGCAAACGCTTACCATCAGGAGAACCGTCTGCTCGTCTGCCACCTATCACACGCAAAAAATGAAGATATTTATCCTTTAATCACTTCTTAAAAATCAAACCGAAAATGTTAACCCTCTGAATATAGTGTTCCGTCCTCCACCTATACAATATTATGATATACGATGAGACACAAAATTAAGGCGGCGGGTAGGGTACACTAGCGACGCCAAATGATTTAAATTGTTATTTACTGAGCCAGACCGGGGCTCCAGACTCTCGGCAAGCACATAAACTATTTATTCAATAGTTGTGCACTACTTATAGGTCTGGTTTTCGAAAAATGGATTAACGCCATTTTTCGAGTCCAGAAACCAATCCAAAAGTTAAGTATATGTATTAAATAAATAGTGTAAGTGCTTTCCGATAGGCGGAATCAAAGTTGTTAAAGAGATCCGGTTTTAGTCACTAATAATTTAAATTACTTGGCGTCGCCAATCGATTTTAATTTTTAGCTACTACACCGGATCTATTTAAAACAATTTCAGGGTTACAATCTCTCGGCTGCCACTTATACTATTTATTAAATAACCAAGTACAAATGTTGGGTACGTTTGTAGCCCTGCACAAATGCGCGAAAAACTGATTCACGCCAAAAGCGGCCACTTTTGGCGTGAATCAGTACAAAAACGGACCCAACATTTGTGCATGGTTCATCATCATCATCATCATCATCAGCCCATTTAAGTCCCCACTGCTGGGGCACAGGCCTCCCTCAATCACTTTAGGGGTAATTGCCATACTCACCACGCTTGGCAGACGGGTTGGCGAGGGTTTTGGTATGAATGCAGAGTTTTCCTTCTCTGGGTGCTGATGATCATGCCAGCAGCTTTACCTTAGTCGCCTTTTACGACACCTCGGTAAGAGTGAGGGTGGCCTATTCTACTCTGCCGGGGACCACACGGCAATGGTTATTTAATAAGTAAAGTGTTTGCCGAGAGATTGCAACCCAGAAAATGTTTAAAATAGATCCGGTTTAGTAGCTAAAAATTAAAATCGATTGGCATCGCTAGTGTGCCCTGCCCGTCATCTTAAGATACGAGTATTGTGTTTCGTCACTACGCGACATTTATAAGAACGCCTCGTAAAATGAACGAGACAAGGGACCTCGGAATATCTGGAGCGTACTTTACCATTGTGCCACCCTTTACCCTCTGAGTCATTAAGATCGCTTTGAGAATGGTGTATTTTTCTGCACGTTCTAGCGCACGAGACAGGTACACTTTCCTTTCTTTATTGTGGCACAGTATATTATGGCTCTTCTCAACCTGATGGTAGCCTACGGTGCAATGGACAACATTTCAAATTTTTAACATGTCCATATTGTTTTTTTATATGAAAGTAGACATAAAATGAACAGACCCATATTTTTTCTTTTTTCAAAATTTGTCCATTTTCATGCATAAAATAATTATTGAAATTCTTTTTATTCTAAATAGACGTAAGCGCCAAATGACGTCATCGGACGGCTGAATACAGCGATATTCCTTTGCTTATCATTGTTTTAATAAAAAAAAGGTACTACTGTCAAAGGTAAATAATACTAGTGTCAACATTGTCAACGTCATTCATACATTCAACGTTGACAAGTTGTCTTTTTTTTTGACAGTTACATGTCATGGGTTTGGCATTACGTAAATTTAAAACTATAATGTGCTAAGCAAAGAAATATTTTACATTGTGCCGTCCGATGACGTCATCTTACGTTTTTTAGTTTTTAATTTTTTTCTCAGTAAATAAGCAATATAAAAAATTAATAAATATATATTCGAGCAGCGGAAAAGTAAACAAAGAATTGGTATTTTTTGTTTCAGAGCTTAGCAATTTTGAAATGTTGTCCATTACAACAGACGCGATGTCAAGGCATCGCTTCCGTTAGCACTGCCATACTGCTATACGTTTAGTATAACGTAGCTAATATTGCTTCTAATTAAGATTTGCGTAACAAGCGCACAGGTTGAAATGAATACCTTTATTATCATTTCGTTAGGAACATTCCGTTGAAATCATACAGGTTTTAGCATTTGAAATAAAGGGTAGATATAATATTTCATCGCTTGCGGGTTTTGTAAGATTTCAGCTCCCTCATGATATTTAACCCCGGACGCAAAAACGACGGGGTGTTATAAGTTTGACGTGTCTGTGTGTGTTTGTGTGTCCTGTCTATGGCATCGTAGCTCCCGAACAAATGAACCGATTTTGATTTTGTGTGGAGGGGGAGTGTTCTTATCTATGTTGGGTAAAAATCGATCCAAGATGGCGGCCGTCACAAAGATATGGATTGTATTTTATAACACAACTCACACAATATAGGTATCATATAAAAGGGCTTGAGTAGCAGAATATATTTATTGTGACAAATTTCAAATCCAAGATGGCGTTCCGTCGGGGGTTTTTAAATTACAATTTTTTTACCCATCGAGTGATTATTCTAACTAAAAAGATTACATATTGTTGCACAAAGTACCTATACGCGGTCACAAATATTATTGCACTATGCGGTGTTACTTTTAAGGTGACGGATAGGGCACACTAGCGACGCCAATCGAAGTTGGTGTTTAGCTACCAAACCGGATCTATTTTAAACAATTTTAAGGTTACAATATCTCGGCAAACACTTATACTATTTATTAAATAATTATGCACAAATCCGTCCGTTCCGTTTTTGTACGTGAAAAATTGATTCACGCGAAAAGCGGCCACTTTTGGCGGTAATCCAAAATTCGAGTGCAAAAGCAGACCAAACAGTTAACTTTAAGTATTAAATAAATAGTATAGGTGTTTACCGAGAGATTGTAACTACAAATTTGTTTAAAATAGATCCGGTTTAGTAGCTAAAAAATAAAAACGATCAGCGTCGCTAGTGTGCCCTACCCGTAGCCTTAATGTTCCTATCGAGTACAAACCCAGAGGTATGAATCCATATTCGAGAGTAGAGTCAACGCTGCCGTCCGCTAACAAAATGTCGCTAAGCCACAGCGATTCCTTGTGGCTTGCGACCTTTTAAATAAGAATATTATTATAAGAACGTTAATTTTAGTATAAAAAGAATTTAAGTTTAAATTTTACTTAAAAGTGAACAATAAAAATTTATTTATAGTTAGCGAACGGCAGTAGGGCACTCTACTCTAAACTTACTCTTGAAAGAATCTCTGGGTTGAATATTATCAGTTCATTAGAGTGTTGTCAATGTCTGTCTGTTTGTTTCTAAAACAAAATACATTTCACCGGAACCTTTTGTTGGACTGCCGAGCTGCACCATCAATATGGTCTTCCGGCAATATGTAAACGAAGAGCAAACTAAGGAATGGAAGGAAAAACAAGGAATGAAACATTCTAAGGCCTTCATATGAGATAATACAAAGATATGAAAAAACATCTTCTTGGAGGCAATAGACAACAGACAAGGATGCTCATAGGAGCGTTAACAGGGCATTATGCAACGAACAAAATGCTGATGAAGATGAACATAACATCGAACAGCGACTGTAGAGCATACAAAGAGGAATCCATAGAACATCTTTTATGTGAATGCGACTCACTAGCCCGAGACAGAATGTGTCTTCTAGGTATCGCTTATCCTAAACCAGAAGACTACAGTGACTGTAGAGCATGCAAGGAGGAATCCATAGAACATCTTTTATGTGAATGCGACTCACTAGCCCGAGGCAGAATGTGTCTTCTAGGTAACGCTTATCCTAAACCAGAAGACTACAGTGACTGTAGAGCATGCAAGGAGGAATCCATAGAACATCTTTTATGTGAATGCGACTCACTAGCCCGAGGCAGAATGTGTCTTCTAGGTAACGCTTATCCTAAACCAGAAGACTACAGTGACTGTAGAGCATGCAAGGAGGAATCCATAGAACATCTTTTATGTGAATGCGACTCACTAGCCCGAGGCAGAATGTGTCTTCTAGGTAACGCTTATCCTAAACCAGAAGACTACAGTGACTGTAGAGCATGCAAGGAGGAATCCATAGAACATCTTTTATGTGAATGCGACTCACTAGCCCGAGGCAGAATGTGTCTTCTAGGTAACGCTTATCCTAAACCAGAAGACTACAGTGACTGTAGAGCATGCAAGGAGGAATCCATAGAACATCTTTTATGTGAATGCGACTCACTAGCCCGAGGCAGAATGTGTCTTCTAGGTAACGCTTATCCTAAACCAGAAGACTACAGTGACTGTAGAGCATGCAAGGAGGAATCCATAGAACATCTTTTATGTGAATGCGACTCACTAGCCCGAGGCAGAATGTGTCTTCTAGGTAACGCTTATCCTAAACCAGAAGACTACAGTGACTGTAGAGCATGCAAGGAGGAATCCATAGAACATCTTTTATGTGAATGCGACTCACTAGCCCGAGGCAGAATGTGTCTTCTAGGTAACGCTTATCCTAAACCAGAAGACTACAGTGACTGTAGAGCATGCAAGGAGGAATCCATAGAACATCTTTTATGTGAATGCGACTCACTAGCCCGAGGCAGAATGTGTCTTCTAGGTAACGCTTATCCTAAACCAGAAGACTACAGTGACTGTAGAGCATGCAAGGAGGAATCCATAGAACATCTTTTATGTGAATGCGACTCACTAGCCCGAGGCAGAATGTGTCTTCTAGGGAACGCTTATCCTAAACCAGAAGACTACAGTGACTGTAGAGCATGCAAGGAGGAATCCATAGAACATCTTTTATGTGGATGCGACTCACTAGCCAGAGGCAGAATGTGTCTTCTAGGTAACGCTTATCCTAAACCAGAAGACTACAGGCACTTCAATCCGAAAGACATTGTGACGCTGATGAACGAATGTTTCGTAAGTAAGAGTGCAAAGGATAGGGGAGGTACAAAAGATCCCTTAGGGTCGAAGTGCCCCATGACAATGGCCCCTTGAAAGATAAGATAAGATATTATACCTAAATAAAATACTAATATCTAAATAGTGAGAGATTTAAAAAAAACCCTTCATTTTTATGAGCTTAATTCTCCCACGTCTTTTAGTATCATCGCCACAAATATTGGCACAATGACTAATGGAATCTATGTTTACTACAAAAAACTCTGTAGCCCATTTTTTGGCCCAAAAGAAATGCTTTAATAAATCATTTCCTGACACAGTGGAGGCTCAAATTACAGTATCTTTATCAGAATAAATTCGGGGTAACGGCCTTAATATTTATTTTGCGCTGGGGAAATTTTAATAACAATAGCTTATTACGATCTCGGTCGGTTTTGTGATGGAAACAGTGTTGCCAACTCGATATCTCGAATGCTAGGTGTCATGTGAACGGGTAAAAATAGTCTTTATTGATCATAAAGGTAAACAGAAAAAGAAATCTCTCATATAGAAGAATATTATGCTGAAGACACGCACGCACAGCGAACTTAATTAGGAGTCTTAGGGCGGAAACAAGTCCACTATATTTTAAGTCATGCTGAAAACCAAAAAAAGTTGAATTTGATACGTTACTATGACCGAGTTAATTTCGCCACTGAAAGTTCATGATGTCAAATAATGCCATTGAACATTGTTACCACATTTCCCAAATATGGTCTAAACGTACCCTGGGTTCCAAAGCCATAGCTTTGGACGTAATTCAAATTCAAATAGTTTATTGCAAGTCACATTACATCAAGATGTTACAAATAGATAAATTGATAAAAGTAAACATGTGACGCCCTGTAAGGACATAGCAAACTTAGAATCTAATCGTTATTACTTACTACATAATATTTTTACATCAACAATTTTTATATTTATAATTAAGTAACGTGTTTTGGTGAGGAGAAAATGAAGCATTTCAATTGTTTTTGTCGCTAAAGAATTCTTGTAAATTATAGTACGATTTACTTAATAAGAATATTTTTAGACTCTTAGTGAACGCTGCAAGACTTACTGAGTTTTTGATATAATTTGGGATGTGATTATAAATTTTTATTAACATATAGTGAGGGCTAGATGCAACTAAATTAAGTTTGGTAAAGGGGATTTTTAGTTTATTATTGTATCTATTATTTCGTTTGACTCTTTTAACAGGTGAATAAAACGTTTGATGTTTTTTTTACAAACTTACAAGACTCTAAAATATATATTGACGTTAAGGTTAAGATTTTGAATTTATTAATTGGAAACTACACGCTAAGATGTCCTCATCTTGGACTCCTGTCCATGATGCCAAAATAGTGGTAAAAAGGTACTAGATGTTAATAAGATTTGGTCATTAATTGATGAAAAAGTGCTAAATCTAGAACTAAAAGAAGTAAGTTGGCTACACTATTCCGAAGTTTCCGAGCGCAATAATTGCGTCGCGCCTTGTCGGACGCCCACGCGTACGCGTCACGCATCGCGCGTACCACGCAATGGGCTTGGCTCGATTCCCACTCCTATTTGCATTAATTCAGTGTTAAAATATAGCCAAATAATGTCCTCCAAACCGATATTTTGATTATCGCGGTCAATCTTAGCAATCAATCATCGACGCACGACATATATAGTACACATGTGTTTGCGCACTAGTATCTATTTCCTTAACCTCATATTTCCATGGGACACCAGTGTGATACGACCGAAGTGGGACAGAAAAACTCAGGTACAAATTTTGGCCCGACCCGGGGTTCGAACCTGGAACCCCAAGCGCAGTCCATCGCTTTAAAGTGCGACGCACTACCCACTGCACCAACGAGCCAAATAAAGGAATGAACCAATACACCAGTCCTTGACCAAGTACCTATGTTACAAAAGAGTAGGTATTAGTTGACTTAGTCCATAGCCTGGAGATGACAGATGAGGACAAATATAGAGGAAAACGCCGTTTACGTTCTTGGTACCTTATGAGGAGCAGAATTTGTCAAGTCATCTATAAATAAAGTAGTTGCCATCAAACCTTTTTATCCATAGGTAGCACCAGAGTAACTAGATCATAGCGCCACGTGAAACATTATTCGATCAATTGTGGGTTCCCATAGTTGTGATAAACTACCCCAAAAGTACAGCATTTCTCTAACGGCTTGTATTTAGACAGCTTGGGTGTTTAGGCACTAATCCGTGTCAACGGGCTTTTGGTCTGTCCACACCGATGTGTCCACATGGGAGCACAGTATTCATTTCCATTCCTACCAAACATAAAGACTGCCTCATATCGTAGAATATTGGTCTCGTTGTGAAACTCAGACATGCATGACCGTCATCTATGAAGGAAACTAAGCTAAAAGGTTGTTTTGTGTAAACTCAATGTATTTTAGACAGCTTTGGTGTTTAGGCACTAATCCGTGTCAACGGGCTTTTGGTCTGTCCACACCGATGTAATCCACATGGGAGCACAGTATTATTTTCATTTCCTAACCAAACATAAGGACTGCTCATATCGTAGAATATTGGTCTCTTGTGAAATCAGACCTCATGACCTTCATCTATGAAGGAAACTAAGCTAAAGGTTGTTTTGTGTAAACACAAATGTCTCTCTCGTAACCTAAAAATATTTCACTATATTTTGACAATGACGTCATTATCGTTCGGTCTCATATTTTCCGATTGACGTGAGATGTCTTCAAACGAATGCGGAAAAAGCCGTTGTTACGTAATGTGGTAATAGTGAGCTTCCCAGAAATATTCCGAAATCCTGTTGCTTTGTTGGAAAAGAAAATGTTGCGTCTGCCTTTGATTGTTGGAGCCGGACAATTACTTAGATCTATTGGATAAATAGTCATTTAGTCACTCACTTATCTCGGTGTGTAATTAAGGTTGAGTCCAAAGCTATGGAATCAGCTACCAACGATGGTGTGGCCGAACAGATACCTACGACCTGATGATTTTTAAGAAAAGAGCTTATTCCTCCCTTAAGAGCCGGCAACGCATTTGTGTGTCGTCATCCCCGTGTGTCACAGACGTCCATGGGCAGCGGTAATCACTTACCATCAGGTGAGCCATCTGCCATAATGTAAAAAAAAACCTGTCGCCTTCGGAGATCAGAGTACGCTTAGACCATAATTCAGGATTTGGGGAGGCTGGTAATTACAATGAAGCGACTGCCGTCTGACCGTCGCAACTCTTTAACAGGGAACCAGACTAACTAAATCATGGTTACACGTTCATAAACTTTTCGAAACGTGCTAGTTTACTCGCGATGTTTTCTCTCACCGCATATTTAATGGTAGAAATACGCACCATCATCATCATCATCATCATTTCAGCCAATAGACGTCCACTGCTGGACAAAGGCCTCCCCCAATGTTCTCCACACAGATCGGTCCTGTGCCGCCCGCATCCAATGGATTCCCGCGATCTTCACCAGATCGTCGGTCCACCTTGTGATGGCCTGCCACGGCTGCGACTTCCTGTACGTGGCCTCCACTCGAGGACCTTTTCGCCCCAACGGCCGTCTGTTCCCCTCGCTATGTGCCCTGCCCATTGCCACTTGAGGCATGCAATCCTTTTGGCTATGTCTGTAACCTTAGTTCTCCTGCGGATCTCATCATTTCTGGTACGATCACGCAGGGAGACCCCGAGCATAGCCCTCTCCATTGCTCTCTGGGTGACTTTGAGCCTCCTTAATCGGCACATTGTAAGCGGCCACGTTTCGGTTCCGTATGTCATCACTGGCAACACACACGCATTGAAGACTTTCGTCTTGAGACACTGCGGTAGATGGCGTGTGCACTGCGGTATGACGAAATACGCACATAGATATACAAAAAAAACCAGAGGTGCATGCTCGGATTCAAACCAAGACGGGCCATATCGAAGGCGTGTTCTTATCCCAGTGACTATAGGTAGCTCAGTAGCTACCATCACTCTAGTCGGACCATTAAATCTATTGGATAAATAGTCGCTCAATAAAAACCACTAGGATCCGGGTGTTTAAATGAAAATACGAATTGTTTTGAAGTAAATAAAATATTCCTTACACGGGTCTCATATTACGATAGAAGAGAAGTGTTTTTACAGGAAAACCATCAAATAGTATCTTCACATATAAATAATACCTAGTAGTCTATATATTCCTGTGAGCATCATCATCACATGATAAGTGCATAATAATAATTATAGAAAAAAAATATTTCGCAAGATCACATACATTGATCTGACTCCGAGATAGGTAGCTCAAGCACCTGTGTTACGGATATCAGAACCAACAGCAGATTACAAATATATACATTGAATACTTTTCTTTTGTAAATACATAGTTATAATACATAGAAAAACACCCCGACTAATACAAACAGATATGTTCATGCACACAAATGTTTGTACTGTGCGAGGATCGAACCCGCAACCCTTGCAAAGAGGCAGCGTTTACTACCACTGATCCAAACGGGCCGCAGAAGATAAAAATACCGTTTATCCATAATTGAATCTCAATAAATTTCAGGATCGGTTTTCTTAATTCAATGCTATAAAAATGAAGGAAGCTCATCATAACCCAACAGCAATTATTGTTACTATTGCGATAGCGCAGGAAAAATAGTTAAAGTTTAGCTTACCTACCCTGTTACAACACTAAGTTTGTACCTACAACTACACTATCACTCAACATGCCTCACTCAATTTACATTAACAAAATCGTCAGTTCATCCGTTTAGGAGCCACGATAATATACAGCCTTTAGTATCACAAAACACGTAGAGAGATATATAAACAACCACAAAAAAAACCATAACACCCCACTTTTTTGTGGCTGGGGTTAAAAAGGTAATCTCTGCTCGTCCCGCGCCGGAAAGGCTCTTTACTAAATAACGCAACAAAAATATTTGAAAGTAAGTATACACGTTATGAAGCAGCTTTCCGTATCTTTCACTGTCCTTGGAAAAACATTTACCGTTTTTCATTTTCTACCGAATTCTCTTTTCGCTCTTTACCAAAAGACGGTAAATGTCTGCTTTTACAAATATAATATACTAGTTTGAGACATCACATTCCATTCCCAGTCCAAGAAACTGTGAAATAACCTCAATTTTAATAGGAGTCGGCCTTGTGGTCCCCGGCAGAGTAGAATAGGCCACCCTCACTCTTACCGAGGTGTCGTAAAAGGCGACTAAGGTAAAGCTGCTGGCATGATCATCAGCACCCAGAGAAGGAAAACTCTGCATTTATATCAAATCCCTCGCCAACCCGTCTGCCAAGCGTGGTGAGTACTAGTTTGACACATCACATTCTATACCCAGTCCAAGAAACTGTGAAATAACCTCATTTTTAATAGGAGTCGATTGCCTGCGTCTGACTGCAACTACAACCAAATGTTTAAAACTAGATTGATTTAAATATGTTGCTTCTGGTTCAGCCTGCTCCATCGTAGACTTCTTGTCAACTGTAGGGTGAATGTGAAGCTTTCCATTAACAAAGAAAAATATCAAAAGTTTTTTTGATAAACTTTAAACTATTTATCTAAACGATTTACTAAGACAGCAATAAGATCCTATATTTATATTTCTTCTAACGCAAAGGCATCACCCAAGGTCCAGCCTGAAAACCAGCGCTGCAGCTGTTGCTTGCGGCAGTTGCAGCATATACTGAGGCTGAGCCTTGTTGGCCGCAACTTTTATACTCTGTACTGTTTTTATTTATTAGTTGTTTTTTGTGTTGTGGTCAATAAATAGTTTCTTTCTTTCACTATATAAATATCATCCGTTCCTTAGTAAAAAGGTCTAACACCCATCCACTCAAAACTCAAACCTACAAACTCGAATTTACCCTAGAAAATTGGTAGCTTTTTTGCTCGAACTTTCCCCCACTCGACACTCAATTCTCCAGAGGAACATATCTGTTTTAAACTTAGGGGACCTAACTTAAAACTTACGCCAACATTAGTTTTATTCGAACACAAACGTTTGTTCACTTTCAAATGAAAATATCGACTTGGAGAACAGTTTGAGCTGATTCTTAGAGCAAAGGTTCTATTGAAGTTCAACGTGACATTTTTCCAATCTTATCGGGTAAGTTTTGAAGCCAGTTGTCTGAGTTTTAGTGCAGCACTCTAAAGAACGTACGCCATGTGGTCCCCGGCAGAGTAGAATAGGCCACCCTCACTCTTACCGAGGTGTCGTAAAAGGCGACTAAGGTAAAGCTGCTGGCATGATCAAAATGCCCAAAGGATTGCATACCTTAAGTGGCAATGGGCAGGGTACGTAGCGAGGAGAACAGACGGCCGTTATGGCGGAAAAGTCCTCGAGTGGAGGCCACGTACAGGAAGTCGCAGCTAGTGGCAGGCCCCATAAGGTGGACCGAAGATCTGGTGAGGGTCATGGGAATCCATTGCATGCGGGCGGCACAGGACCGATCAGTGTGGAGAACGATGGGGGAGGCCTATGTCCAGCAGTGGACGTCTATTGGCTGAAATGATGATTATGACTCTAAAAAGAAGGTAAAGTGAGCGATGGTAGCCCACTGGATATGAAAGCGCCTTCCATGTGGGGGCCGTGGTTCGAATCCAAGCTTGCACCTCTGGATCTTTCAAATCCATGTGCATATTTTTACCATTAGCACGTCGGTGAGGGAATACATCGTGAGGAAACTTGTATATTTCGGATAGTTTCTGAAACGTGTAATCATGATTCAGTTGGCCTGGTTCCCCTGTTAAAAGGATTGCGAAGGTCAGACGGCAATCGCTTTAGTAATACAACTACTGAAAATTTTAAAAAGCTACTGTTCGGAGACCATCAGCTTATTTTTGGGGATCGAACGGAACGGGCCATTTTAATTGGTTGGTATATTGTCATTTCTTGAATGTTACCTATATAACTTTGAAACATCTGAAACTAACAGCGTATCGTGTTTGATATCTTCGTCCCAATCTCAATAACCACAATATAAAGATTAAAGATTTGAGATAAACAGAAAAGAGAGATCGAAGGTTGAGTAAGTTTTAGAATTTAATTGCTGCTTTAACTGAAACTAACTAGGTTGGCGCAGCGACCCATAGTGAGTCTTGGCCTCCGATAATAAGAGCCTCCATCTCGGTCGATCTTGCGCCACTTCCTGCCAGTTATCCACCAAAAGTCCGCACATTTGCGCGGACTCTTGGTGGATAACGTGAAATTTTTTACTGCACGATCTTCTCCCATTCTCTCGAGGTGGCCGAGCTAGCGAAGTCGATGCGCTTTAGTCTCGCCAAGGATGATAGGCTCGCCAACCTCCTTAATTCCTGCTTACACAAATTGTATGCAATACATCAAACTTCCTCTACCGAAACTTACTGTTGGCTCCCACGTCATATACAATATGATCGATGAAGCATTAATCGCCCTACCCGGAAGCGACCCGTTTAGTATTCTCGAGCACCTATAGAAAGATCTAGGTCATCCTTTAATGGAGTTAACTTCACGACTCTTACAAATAACTGGCCGAACGAAAATGAATCATACTCACAAAACATACAATTTGTTGTTGAACAAAACAGAATCGTATGGACTTGTGTGGAAGTAGAAAAATAGCCGCGAATTTAGTTACAATTTTGTTATATTGGTGTTAATGTTGCACTCATCTATAACACACTTCTTTTCAGGCAGACAATGTATTGCAAAACGCGATCTATTCGCGCGTAGCTCTGGACATGGGCTTAGGGACTTCACGGGGGATGTTCACGGACTTTTAACAGCTGCTCAACATTAAACAACTGATTCAACAATATTTCATATAATAACGTCAGGCAAAGTCGGGGATTTACGTGTCAGTGGCGCCACCACCGGTTTTTAATGGCTGTAACGAAATCGAAACAATAAATAAAAAAAATATCAAGACATTGAAAAAAAAAGGATTTTTTTAAGCAGGTATTTTCACATGCCATTCATGTCACAATCATCCCTATATTCCATTCAGTATCTGAATGTGAATAGGACAGTTAAAACGTTTCGTATCATACATCCAACTTTCTACAATTAAAAATGTTAAGGTGTAAAATCATTATCTTTTTTGTATTCTCATTCTCATTAAACTTGTAGAAAATATCTTATGAATTGCATAATGCGTTAATCGGATTGCTCATAGGGACTGACACAAACAATTGCAATAAATCAGTAATCGATATGACAGCCATCTGGTGAATCACGATTATTGTTTCTTGCAAAACATGTCCCCATGGATTGCATTAGGGACCGAGAACTTGTAATTCCTCTTGGTCGTCCCGAGACGTCAAGTGGGATTTTTTATTTTTCCGATATTATTTAATTATTTGTATTTATTGCGTGCGTAAGAATATTGACATATTGTATTCCATATCCAGATAGTTCAAATTCGTAGATAAAATGTTGATTAAGATTAAAAATCCAACAAAAAAAAGTCAATTGGATTTCTAAAGAAAATATTCTCGATCCTTAAAAATATCGGTTAGGTTTATATAAGGAGCGTCTCACTTTTAATAGTCAAAATAGAACTGTCCAATTCACTTTCAGATGCTGAATGTATTTCGTGGTCACTTTTTTTTAAACCGCAACTTTATTTATTTAAAATCTCTTGATCAAATTTTTATTCATTGTCTTAATTTCGTTATAATCAATAAAAAACTGGTGCCAGCGCTACTGAACCGTAAAAGAGCCCTTAAAAGGAAAATTTCTCTGTTAATTATATTAAACAAGCATGTTTTTGTGACCATGAACTTTGACAACAGCGAGATAAAGTATGTTTCGTTATCTTGAACTAGATAAGGAATCCGTATCCGTTTAAAAAGATAAAAGTGCTCAGAGATTATTGTATAGACTGACTTGAATATTAAGTTATGTTTTTGTTAGTATGAGTAATACCCACATGTTTTAAATTTAGTGCAGATAATAATACGGAGCCGTATTGTGGTTTAATTTGCTTATTCAAGGCCAACATTATAATGAGATACCTACAGACAATTTGGTGAGATTTTTTTAGGCTAAAGACTATTAAATAGTAAAAATATTATAATTTTATTTGTTTTTTGTTTGACATACCATAGACCATACCACTTACCATCAGGTGAAATATGGTCAAACGCTTACCTATCTACAGTAAAAAAAAACATTGTATTTATTGTAAAATGTAGTAGATTAGAATTATAATAATATTATTTAACTGCATTTTTTTTTATATTAATGCATTGATTTTAGTTCGTATAAATAATTCATAAAATTTAATATCTTCACTAATGCCTTGAAAAGGTTAGTTTGTAACCTGGCATAAACAACTGCTTTAAAATTGTATGATATATATATACCATTGTTACAAATTGGGTGAATAAATGACCTTGTCAGATGACTAATTTTTTTCTTTTTTTTTATGCTACAGGCGAGATACGAGCAAGCGGGTTACCTGATGGAAACTGGAAAGTAATCAACGCGAACATCCGCAAAATCAGAAAGATCGCTAATGTGTTGCCGCCATTTTTAAAAAAGAGTAGGCTCTTCTCTTAAAGGTCCCTAAGTCAAATACTCTCGCAATACAATACTTTAAATAAACGAAAATTCAAAATGTATGAAACATTTTGTAATTTTCGTTTATTTCAAGTATTGTTTATTTTAAGTACACGGTGGACCGCCGATCTGGTGAAGATTTCGGGAATCCTATGGATGCGGGCGGCAAAGGACCGATATGTATGGAGAACATAGGGGGAGGCCTATTGGCTGAGATGATGATAATGAGAGACAAGGAGAGGACCCATGGTGAATATGAATGAGGCAAACCTCTACAATGCTCCTACGAATATAATCTAATAAGGTACGCACATCCACACATGACTGTAAACAAATCTGCCAAGTTGTAGTGAACTGATGGGTAGCTGTTTGTACCTACATAGCAGCAACGGAAAGAATTCATAAAGGGCACCCATTTCTTTTTTATATGATAGGTGGCAGACGAGCAGACGGATCACCTGATGGTAAGCAATTGCCGCCACCCATCGACACCCGCGACAGCAGTGGAATCACTAGTGCGCTGCCAATCTTTAAACCCCCTTTCCCCCGGATAGGGCCTCCGGTACTCTCACTCACGCAGTGAAACACAGCACAGTACTTTAGCTGCTTCACGCCAGTTTTCTGTGAGACCGTGGTATCACTCTGGTCGAGCCGGCCCATTCATGCCTTGCCGTGGCGAAAATAATCATATTATTGATCCTAGACCACTATTATTATCTTACTCTATACCGTTGACACAGCATCAGAGTCGGAAAACAACAAGAATCGAATCTATTCTAATTTGTGATACATCGAGACACAATGATGTCTCCATAAAAGATAGCCCAAATCTTTCTGTTTGTTAGCCATTATTCCTACACGCACATGTTCTCGCTTCCCAAGAATAGGTCCAATTTAAAATGGTTATAATAAAAAGAACAACAGCCGTCACGTCGGAATATGTACGGGTACCCGCGAACATTTCTACGCGTGTAAAAACTTAATGTTGTTTAGCTAGTGATGCGGTTCAATGAAGTGACTCGTTTTGCTACTCGACTCATTTGAATTTTATGTTAGAGGCGACAAATGAGCAAACAGGTCATCTGATAGTAATTAAGAACAGCCGCCTATGAACGATCTGCGAGATCAGAAGTCGCTGAAGGAAAGGAGTATCCTATAGAGTGATGTAAACATAACCATACATTCTCTGATTTTTTATTATGTGGATTTAACGACAGATGTAATTTCTATTACCCATACAACTCTTTTTTTCTTTTTGACATTTGCATTTTGTTTTCAATTAAAATAAACAACGTATTTCCACACATCAATACTGTCTAGGGAGGTTCACTGTCAAGAAGCATAAAAAATTTAAGCATAAAATAAGTTAGCATAATGTAATTACTACTAATAATAATTTCGCATAATACTAATAAGCATAAACATGATTAAGCATAAAATAATTAACCATAAGTCATTATAAAGCGACTTACGGTTGGCCCAAGGGCTAACTCCGCCGCACCTAAACCTACTTTTACTCTATATAATATAGGAAATAATAAATGCATTATGCTAAATAATAATTATGCCACAGTACATATTATGCTAAATAAATTATGCCAATCCATTTTAGGACAAAACACATTATGCCAATTAAAGGGATCCCGTTTAGGGATATTGAACTCACTTGTGACTTTGCGACTGAGGTGATCTCACTGTTTGTGTTGTAATCTCATTGTAATCATATTGTTACTTAAACAGGTATGCTAGAGAAATGACTTATTACTCTCAACTCACTGTTATTCTACAAAACTGAGGCAATCTTCATTATTACTCTATGTTGGCATCACTAGTGTGGAGTTATCATTGTGTGAAAAAACCATGACAGACCGCCGAGGGCAAAAAACACTGAAACATTACGTTTGTTGTTACTAACAGACATACTGGAGGAATGCCTACTTTCTCTACTCACAGTGACTCCATTGCGAAAGGCAATCTTCGCTAGATATCACTCACTGTCTGGCATGCATTGATTTACCTCAATGCTGGCTCTCCACACTAGTGATAGTGTGGAGTTATCATTTTGTGAACAACACCTTGACAGAACATCGAGGGCAAAAAACACTGGAACATTACGTCTGCTGTTACTAAACAGATATGTTGGAGAAATGCCACAATTCCTCTGGATGATGAATGTAAGTACCTCTTACTTATGA
Source organism: Marasmia exigua (assembly GCA_019059595.1). Classification (NCBI taxonomy): domain Eukaryota; kingdom Metazoa; phylum Arthropoda; class Insecta; order Lepidoptera; family Crambidae; genus Marasmia; species Marasmia exigua. Next base: position 1,014,577 of record CM032467.1, read on the forward strand.
CGTGGCGTGTTAGGTTTATTTTGGCGAGCATAACTGTCTCAACTGTTAGAAAACGCAGATGTTAAGGTGACGGGTAGAGCACACTAGCGACGCCAATCGATTTTAATTTTTAGCTACTAAACCACATCTTTTTAAAACGATTTCGGGGTTACAACCTCTTGTCAAACACTTATACTATTTATTAAATTACCATGCATAAATGTTGGGTCCGTTTTTGTACGTGAAAAATAGATTCACGCCAAAAGCGACCACTTTTGGCGAAATCCAAAATTTGAGTTAACTATAACAGAACAGTTAACCATAAGTATCAAATAAATAGTATAGGTATTTGCCGAGAGGTTGTAACCCCGATGTTGTTTAAAATAGATCCGGTTTAGTAGCTAAAAATTAAAATCGTTTGGCGTCGCTAGTGTGCCCTACCCGTTACCTTAAAACTACTTCTGTAGGTACTGTATTTCTTTCTTCATTAAGTATATTTCGCCTGATGGTGAGTAGGTAACACTAAAGTCGAAGGTGGGAGCATACACAAACATACCTATCTAAGAACACTTCGTTCCACACAAAGCATTAAAAATTAATGAACTGTGAACCCATAGCCACTGAGAAGCAAGTTTCAGACTATCAGAACCATTGATATAGGTAATATTATTATCGATGATCAGAACACAAAGCCCCATATTTTTTTAAATGTCTGGATTTTTCGGTAACCTGCTTTTGACAGCTGTGTCAAGTGGAGCATCGCAACACATTTATGCAGTTACAACTTAAATTAATTTACGGATCATAATAATCTGAGCGTGTGCCAGTTTCATCGAAAGCAGTCACTATGAGCTGGGAATACGTTTGGACCATACTCAAAATTAGGTAAATAAGTAATCAATTATTTTTTCATTCACTCTAGAATTACTATGATTTGTAGCATTTTAATTTTCCATTCTTTTGAAATTTTTAAAGAAACTTTTTAATTGTATTTACTCCTAAATCAATATTGTAAATCATGGATATGGTCCTCGCAGGACAGGCTATGCCTAGTGCGAGGTCCACTGTCTATATCATATTATTTGTTGTATACTTGTGTTTACTTAATTTAATGTTCGCCTGTCTTTGTGTACCTTATTTTTACCGCCTAGCTTTAAGTAAATAAAAAGTTTTTATTTTTTTTAATTATTTAAAAATCATACAGGTAATCAACAAATTGCACTAATTTTAAACGAAACAAGGCCAAGTGAAAACTTTTAACAGTGGGAGACCACTGTTAAAGTTCTTCAGTTCACTGACGAGAATTCTCAATCAAGATTTCGTAGCAATAAAATCCTATTTCCTATTAGTCGAAAAGAGAAAAAGGGACTCTTCAGCACTATCAGATTTAGTTGTAGTAAAACTAGAAAATCAGATCAAACATATTATTTGCTCCTCAAATAACCCTTTGTGTAAAGGGACAAGGGTTACCCTAATAGGGAAAAGCAAGAAGGTAGATATTATGTATAAATTGTATTACCTTCTATGTATTTTTAGTAGGAGGAAAACAAAACATGATAAATGTCAGACATTACACCATGACAAACATTATTACATACACTTGACCCCAGAGTAAGTGCCTTAAGGTGACGGGTAGGGCACACTAGCGACGCTAATCGATATTATTTTTTAGCTACTAAACCGAATCTATTTTAAACAATTTCGGGATTACAACCTCTAGGCAAACACTTATACTATTTATTAAATAACCATGCACAAATGTTGGGTCCGTTTTAGTACGCGAAAAATTGATTACCGCCAAAAGCGGCCATTTTTAGCGTGAATCAATATTTCGTCTATAATATAATTTATTCCAGACAACTTTTGGGTAGAGTAGAAACAGTATATCTTCAATGGCAGTTTTCGCCTGTATAAAAGACTTGTTACGGTCTTATTTCCAAAAGAAAAAGCCTCGACCCTACTATATACATAAATACTTTCCATAATATTTGTATATTATTTTTAAGCATACATACTACGCATGTTGTGTACGCTAATTAAGGCGACGGGTAGCCCTAACTAGCGACACCATTCGTTTTTAATTGTTAACTACTAAACCGGATCTATTTTAAACAATTCGGGGTTACAACCTCTCGGCAACACTTATACTATTTATTAATTAACCATGCACAAATGTTGGTTCCGTTTTTGTACGCGAAAAATTGATTACCGCCAAAAGCGGCCACTTTTAGCGTGAATCAATTTTTCGCGTACAAATGTTGGGTCCGCATTTGTGCATGGTTATTTAATAAATAGTATAAGTGTTTTCCGAGAGGTTGTAATCCCCGAAATTGTTTAAAATATATCCGGTTTAGTAGCTAACAATTAAAATCGATTCGCCAATCGATAGTGCGCCCTACCCGTCACCTGAACAGTAATTTGTTTGTGTACCAATTTTTAATAAATAAATACATATTGATAAAGGGGGTAAAGGAGTGTAAAGCAAATTATTAATTGAAATTAACATTTAAATATTTGAATATCGGAAACTTAAAAATTTGGTACCTGCATTACCATGCAGATACCTACCTATATAATTGCTACCGCAACTCCGTACATATCTATTCTAATATTAGCAACCATGACAGTTTAAAACATTGGACATTGAAATAATCAATAAAGGCATCACAAATACACAGATTTTATAACACCCAGGCTATATTAATCACACAACTATTTGTCCAGAGCGGGAAGCGAATCCACGATCCTTGAACCATGAGGCAGGAAGTCAGGGACTCTACAAAAGGCGAAATCGAGGAAATTGTAAATAAGAATAAGTTGACCGAGTATAGAACTTGGACCCAATTTGACCAATTTGAATAAATCTATAATGGCGTAACATCAGATTTTTATGCTATGACAATGATAAATCATAGATAAGTTCTCGGATAAAGTTTTATCGTATCGGGCCTAATGAGTTAAGCGTAGAGAATGTTCATAAAATAATCGTATATACAGAACAATAACTAACAAAGCAATTAAAACGTGACTCATTACGAGTTTAACAAAGAGGTATACTTTTATTTTCAATTCAAATCATCAAATAAAGGCGAGACAAATTGAATGAGAGAATTCTTATCGTGTTGTTAGTTTTATGACAAAACGTCCATAACAGAATTGAGATAAGGCATTGTTTTTATTAACTCTCTTATCTCTAGTTACTGTATTTTACAGTCAATTATTGACTGTAAAATACAGTAACTAATCTTATAATTATATACTATTTTAATTATTTTTATTTTACAAGTTTTTGGAAAACTTACAGCTAGGTTGACGCCGTGCAGAGTAGAATAGGCCACCCTCACTCTTACCGAGATGTCGTATAAAGGCGACTAAGGTAAAGCTGCTGGCATGATCAACAGCACCCAGAGAAGGAAAACTATGCATTTATATCAAAACCCTCGCCAACCCGTCTGCCAAGCGTGGTGAGTATGGCAATTACCTCTCATGTGATTGAGGGAGGCCCGTGCCCCAGCAGTGGGGAATTAAATGAGCTGACGATGATGATGATGATGATTACAGCTAGATTTAGGGATACAGTCACACAAAAAAAAACATTGACATGTTCTAATGGAAAATGCGTTCCGTCTATAATTAGTCTTTGGTCTATGGACTAATTATAGTCTATGCTAATATCTAGGTATATTACATATACCTACATACGAGTACATTATGTTTTTTTAGCCGTCTTACTCACTTATCGAGGGGATTATACTGATGAAAACAAAAATGTTTCCCCAAGGAACAAAGGGTCTAATCACTAAAAAAATCACATTTAGGTGATTTTTTTATTTGAGACTAGACCCTATGTTCCTTGGGGAAAAAATATTGTTTTCATTAGTATAAATGCCCTCGATAAGTGAGTAAGAAAAACCACGGTGTATATCATTTTTTAAATACAGACCAGTTGAGTAGCACGTACCTAAGTTCCTTAATAAACCGAGTTTATGTCTCTACCTATCTATTTTAATTCACTCTACATTAAATAGTCATTACTCACTTTAATGAAAACCTTGAAAATGCGTGAATGTTGAATTTAATACCCTTACATTAATGTCATATTTGCGTGATAGATGTTATAAAAATATAAAAGAAACATGCTCTACAAATTACTTCATTGAGTTCAATATTTCCAAGTAGGTATTTTAACATTTTATGAAAAAAAAATACTTTATTCAAATTAGCTCCATACAGAACACTTATGAATTTCAATATGTTTATTAAAAATGATATTGTGTAGGTAACAGTCATTTTCGGTACATATTGTATACTTTTTATATAACCTAACAGAAAACTTCACTTTTCAAAAGCTCAAAGCTCACCCGACCACGAGGAGTTAATTCCAATAAATCACCAAATACTACACAGTGGTACAAAACCTGAGGAATTCAGCGCACAATAATAAAATAATAATTTTAGAAACTCGACAGAAATTACAAAAACTCACTTCAAAAGACACGTGTTGCCTCGACGCGCGAGTGACAACTCCAGCCGCACAGTGGAGCCGACGCGACGGCGACCAAACACAGAATAATCTTCTCTTGTATTTACCAAAACGCGACTGAAGTGGAGGAAGCCCTTTTGCTTGCCGATGAAAATAATAATAACTCTACTGCAACACATTATCATCCCTAACACACTAGAGATAAAGCTTACATTCATCGCGCAAACATGCTGAATGTAAATAATCATGTTGTAAGCGACGCTATGATGCTATCGCGTTCCATGAATGGCGCGACTGACCGTGCGACAGAGACGGTGAATAACCCTCGCGCATGTGCATGTGTTACTACCCTGATCGTCATGAAATAACCTCAAAAGAAGTTTTTATGTTCCTATCGACAAGTTCTACGATCTGAGGAACAGTTGATAGTGGTTTTTATGGCTGTTTTATAGCCGGCCCTTTTGAAGAATTTATAACGTTTAATATTTTTTTATGTCACTCTCACTTGAAAAGTACCCAGTAAACTTTAGGAAAATAACAAAAGGTATATGCAAAAGAGCATCTTCGTGAAACAAAGTGGTCCTTCGAGCCGGATCCAATCGATTTTTTTTACCTTGCCTATTTAACTGATAGTATCTTATCTTAACTTTGTAGTATCTTATCTTTAAATTTAATTCTAATCTTTTGTTTGAAAGTAAAATTTATCCTTACCAACGCACAAAGGCACTGTGTCGTTCCACCTATTGTCGTCGTAGCACCATATTAACCGCGCCCTCTGTCGTGTGTCGACAAAAACGTAATTCACATTGCACATGTAGTGGGCGACATCTTCGTTGCGGTACACTAGGTAGCCGTTGGATGGCGCTGCTAACGTCACGCACCCGATACCTGAAAGGAAGAAGTAGTGTGAATGTCTGATGCTAGATGGCGCTGTGGCACATTTCAACGACTTCAAAAGATGGCGTTAAAATGTAAAAGTAAGAAAATGTTTAGAGTGACGTTCCACCCCAATTTATTCATATTATACCAGTTGCCAGCAGATATCGAATGAGCTGCAGAAACGTACATTAAAAATCAGCAGTAGTCAAAGAGACAGAGCCGATTAAAATTTTCAATTCAAGAACATTTATTTAGAGCTTAAAGTTTCTACCGTTAAGGTCGTTTCTGCAACTGGGTGTAAGTATCATATAAATTAAATTAAAGAGAAATAATATACTGCATGTGGGGTCAGCAGCCTCGAGGGAAGCTAGTCGGCCGAGCTGGACTAAGTCGGCCTCAGTCAGATGGGTTCCGGTCAAAAATTGGCAGAGAATACAACGACTCAATCGGAATGTTTTATGTCTTTTTCAACTTACTTTTATAATGCAACAGCACCCCTCTCTTCGGGTAGGCGCCTTTAGATTTGGCTTCTACCAGTACGTCCACAGTGTTTGTCGTGCTGGTCAGCCGGAGCGGCAAGTCCACTTGTTCGCACGAAGTCAGCATGGAGTCTCCGTTTGAATCTTGCACTGAGACGTAGTCTATACAAGACGTCTCGAAAGGACCTATACCTGCAAAAAAAAATTGTTACAAAAAAATATTTTTTAACTTTTCACAAACTATTAATTCTCGGGATTTTTATATGAAAAATATCATCATGTGTGGAATGTCGCATAAAAACCATAAAAAAACTATGTTTTAGTGATATATCGTATGATGACAAAATATCACTTCACGAGGAATGGAATCCAGGAGCCCAATTCTCGTGCTCGTGACATTTATTATCGAATCACTAATACATAGTTCTTTGTATGGATGTCATGAGATATCCGCCATGTTTTCTCATATCGACAATCCTGAGAATTGGGCTCCTGGAGCCCAGTTCTCGGGATTGTCGATGTGAGAAAATAGAAATCCATACAAAAATAAACTATGTTTTAGTGATATTATGTCGTATGATAATAAATGTCACAAGCACGAGAATTGGGCTCCTGGTCGTTTTACAATTGCATTAACAAAATCAACGGCTCTATGTTATTTTTTTTTATGAGAGGTGGCAGACGAGCAGACGGATCACCTGATGGTAAGCAATTCCGCCGCCCATGGACACCCGCAACACCAGTGGAGTCACAAGTGCGCTGCCAACCTTTTCCCCTTCCCCCCTATTGGGCCTCCGGTAACCTCACTCACACGGCGAAACACAGCGCAGACGCTGCTTCACGCCGGTCTTTGGAGTAAAATTACTATTTTCGACAGTATAATGTCCTCGATAAGTTTGTAAGTTGGTTAAAAAGTACTGTGAATAGTTGAAGAAACTGCTTTCATAACAGATAAATTTCACCATCAATCATCCTTACATCCTTGAATTATTTGCACATTTACATTCATCTTTGTTTTATTCAAGTTTGATAGCGTCAGAAGAAATTTCAAAATGCATGACATCGTATATTTTACTATTGCGCACGTGTTAGAATTATAAATATTATCTTTTTATAAATATAAAAATAATTAAATATTATCTGAAGATTTAACTATCTATTAACATTACTAAACACATACTTTTAAATTAAGTCAAATGTATTATTGATTGTTACAAATAAAATAATAATATTCGGATTAATATAAAAATTAAAAAGTGTGTATATTATTATTTTATTTGTAACAATCAATAATACATTTGACTTAATTAAATTATTTAAAAGTATGTGTTCAGTAATGTAAATAGATAGTTAAATCTTCAGATAATATTTAATTATTTTTATATTTATAAAAACATAATATTTATAATTCTAACACACGCATTAAACTTAAGTTTGTTTTTCTTGTTTCTAGAATAGTTAAAAGCATAAATCTTCTACAAGTTAAAGTTGAACATTTAAACTGTCAGCCTGCAGACAGAAAGAGTTATCTAGTAGAGTTATCGAAACACAAATGTAGCTTTAACTGTTCTACACTATATTTCTCTTATATTCTTCTGCATACTCTAAAATATAAAAGTAATTACTTAATATAGATAGATAGATATACTGTTTTTCACAAAATACACAACTTAAGTACTAATATTTTATCAAATAGTAATTTCTTTTAAAGATTTCGTTTCAATGGGTACCTATATTTAATACTTTTCGTGGTAAAATACCCACTGTGCACTGTCATTGTGAATTTATATCCAAAACAGCATATTCTTACTGGCCTTCTCATCTATAACAGACGTTTTAAGCAGCATCGCGCGGTGTGGTGACCTCTCCGCGGATGCTGCTATGCCTCCGGGAACAATAGTTCAGGAAAAACAACAAGTTTGCCACCAATTTTGTCACCCTCTCCCCGGCCTCGCTAAATGGGGTCCCACAGAACGGACGATGTCGGTACGTGTGGAGTCAGGTTCACGGATCACCTGATGGTAAGCGATTTCCACCGCCCATGTACACCCGCGACACCAGTGGAGTCACAAGTGGCGCTGCCAACCTTTTCCCCTTCCCCCCATTGGACCTCCGGTACCTCACTCACACGGGGGGAGGGAGGGGCGAAACACAGCGCAGACGCTAGCTTCACCGCGGGTCCTTTGGAGTAAAATTACTATTTTCGACAGTATAATGTCCTCGATAAGTTGTAAGTTGGTTTAAAAAAGTACTGTGATAGTTGAAGAAACTGCTTTCATAGCCAGATAAAGGTCACCATCAATCATACCTTACATCCTTAAATGATTTGACACCACTTTACATTCATCTTTGTTTTATTTCCAAGTTGATAGCGTCAGAAGAAATTTCAAAATGCATGACATCGTACTATTTTACTATTGCGCACGTGTTAGAATTAGAAATATTATCTTTTATAAATATAAAAATAATTAAATATGATCTGAAGATTTTAACTATCTATTAACATTACTAAACACATACTTTTAATAATTTAATTAAGTCAAATGTATTTATTGATTGTTACAAATAAAATAATAATATTCGGAATTTATATAAAAATTAAAAAGTGTGTATATTATTAATGTTTATTTGTAACAATCAATACTACAATTGACTTAATTAAATTATTTAAAAGTTATGTGTTTCAGTAATGTAAATAGATAGTTAAATCTTCAGAATAATATTTAATTATTTTTATATTATAAAAACATAATATTTTAATTCTAGCACCTCTTAATCTAAGTTGGTTTTCATGTTTCTAGAATAGTTAAAAGCATAAATCTTCCTACAAGTTAAAGTTGAACAATTTAAACTGTGCAGCCGCAGACAGAAAGAGTACTATAGAGTTTATCTACCACAAATGTGCTTTACTGTGCTACACTATATTTCTCTTATACAAATTCTTCTGCATACATTAAATTTTAGAGTATTATTATATTTTAGAGGTCCTAAAATATAAAAGTAATTGACTTAATAATAGGAGAAGATTATATACTTTATTGCACAAAATACACAACTTAAGTACTAATATGTTATCACAAGAGTAATTTCTTTTAAAGATTTCGTTTCAATGGGTACTATAGTAAAATTTGTTGTAAATACCCACTGTGCACGTCATGAGTATCCAAAACAGCATATTTACTGCCTTCTCATCATCAAGTTTAAGCAGCATCGCGCGGTGTGGTGACCTTCGCGATGCTGCTATGCCTGGACATAGTCGGAAAACAAAGTTGCCCACAGTTGTGTCCCTTCGCCTAACTGGGCCACAGAACGACGAGTCGGTACGGTCGAGTCAGGTTCACGGATCACCTGATGGTAAGCGATTTCCACCGGCCATGTACACCCGCGACACCAGTGGAGTCACAAGTGCGTTATGAACCTTACTCGACCTTTCCCCGGATGCGCAATGCTGCTTGACGCCGGTTTTTTGTGAGGCCGTGGTATCACTCCGGTCAAGCAAGCCCATTAATGCCGAAGCGTGGCTCTCCCACGGTCATTGTCAGGAGGCCACTTTTCATTTCATTTCAAATAAGTACTTTTTTATGAGGACGGGAGGCAAAAGAGCAAGCGAGTCACCTGATGGTAAGTGATCACCGCCGCCTATGGATATCAGCCAAACCAGAGGGAGTGGAGATGCGTTGCCGGACTTTTAGGAAGGTATAGGGTCGTTTCTTGAAGATTTCAATGTCGTACCGGTTCGGAAATACCGCTGCGGGAAGTTGATTTCACAATGAGGAAGTGCGTGACAAAAATAACTTACTGCCTAGCCCAAGTGAGGCTAAGCAACATTTTTGACGAAGGTGTAGTTTGTGATGATTGGTCTTGATTTTTTGAGAAAGCGAGTACAAAGGTCAGCTCAGAATGTGCTTTATGTACTTGTAGGTAAATGTAAAATGGACTCCTGTTTCCGCACTTAGACTCCTACTTGGTCAATTGAGCGTAACTTTTTTATCATCATCATTTTAGAAAATACACTTTCACTGCTGGACATAGGCCTCCCCCAATGACCTCCACACAGATCGGTCCTGTGCCGCCCGCATCCAAGGGATTCCCGCGACCGTATGCTCGGAATCTCCTTGTGTGATCGTATCAGGAATGATGAGATCCGCAGGAGAACTAAGGTCATAGACATATCTCAAGTGGCAATGGGCAGGGCACATTGCGAGGAGATCAGACGGCCAGTGGGGCAGAAAGGTCCTCGAGTGGAGGCCGCGTATAGGAGGTCGAAGCCGTAGCAGACTCTCCACAAGGTGGACCGACGATCTGGTAACTTATTTACGTACATGAAAATGTTTATGGTAGGATAAATCTTTCTACTTACTTCTCAAACTAACATCTAAAAGGGTAACCCGTACCCTCTGCTCAGGGTCTGCGATCAGTCGCCAGCTGCATCTGTCTCCCTCCCCCACGTAGAAGTTGGGGTACCCTGGCGTCCTGATGTAGCCCTCGCTGTCCTCCCCTGACACGGTGACATGCACTTCTCGGTTGCAGTAGTGCACTGACAGGGAATCTGAAAACAAATAGAGATCTTTATTAGTTCAGTGGATTAGAAGGCGCTTTGATGGGATAGTCGTGGTTGGAACCCGTGCAAGCTCTTCTTCTTCTTCTTTGCCTGTTCCCATTTGCTTTCATGATAAGGAGAATTGTTTATGGCTATGTAGTTTTCCGGCCGGTTGCCACCTGACGCCAAGGTTGCAAGCACCTCTAGATTTTTTAAATTTATTATTATTAGACGGTGAGGGAAATTGTGAAAGCATCATGAGGAAACCGTTTTCGCATTCATTCCAATTACCAGACTTCCTAAATCCTGAATCTGAGTATGGTCCGAAGCGTACCCTCGATTAGTGCTAGGTGTTAAATGTTATAACCATTAAATTAACGTGTTAAAAAAAACTATTAACACAGTTATAACAAAGTTAGAAAGAAAGTTAAGTTATTTTTAACATAGTTGTTGTTTTCAACAAATTGGCTATACTTATTGGTTAAGCTTTTTTTAACAATGTTGTTACTTTTAACACAGTTGTTATTTTCAACGAATTGGTTATATTAGTTTTTTTTAACAAAGTGGTTATTTTTTACAATGTTGCTATTTTTAACAAAGTTATTATTTTCAACGAATTCGTTATTTTTAACGCATTTTTATTTTCAACTAATTTGTTACCCAGTAACCTCTCCCCCCACCCCCTCTCCCCCCTCTACTCGATCGACCATTAAAAGTAAGTCATAACGAATAACAATTAACATAACCAGTTTTCTTTTCTTACATTTAACGATTAACATGTTAATCAGAAATAACATTTAATCCCAATACTACCCTAGGAGACTAAAGCGATAGCTTTCGACGCAACAGGGAATAACACGCTAAGATGAAGAGGATCTTTATTAATATAAAGAGCGATTGTAGCTCAGTTGATAAGAAATTGGCTTTCTGTGCGGCAGGTTGTAGGTTCAAATCGTAAGTAGTTTAAAAATCTAGGTGTTTTACAACTATAGGCCATGCAATCGATTTTAATTTTTAGCTACTAAACCAGATCTATTTTAAACGATTTCGGGGTTACAACCTCTCGGCAAACACTTATACTGTTTATTAAATAACCATGCCAAAATTGTAGGTCCAGCGCGTACGCGAAAAAATGATTCACGCCAAAAACGGCCACTTTACAAAAACGAACCCAATATTTGTGCATGGTTATTTTATAAATAGTTTAAGTGTTTGCCGAGAGGTTGTAACTCCAACTAAGTGCAGAAGTACTAAGGTCACAGACGTAGCCCAAAGGATTGCATGCCTCAAGTGGCAATGGGCAGGGCACATAGCAAGGAGAACAGACGGCCGTTGGGGCGGAAAGGTCCTCGAGTGGAGGCCACGTACAGGAACTCGCAGCCGTGGCAGGCCTCCTACAAGGTGGACCGACGATCTGGTGAAGATCGCGGGAATCCATTGGATGCGGGAGGCACAGGACCGAACTGTGTGGAGAACATTGGGGGAGGCCTATGTCCAGCAGTGGACGTCCATTGGCTGAAATGATGATGATGATGATGATGTAACCCCAAAATTGTTTAAGATAGATCCGGTTCAGTAGCTAAAAATTAAAATCGATTGGCATCGCTAGTATGCCCTACCCGTCATCTTAAAAACTATTCCGAGGTTGTTGAAACGTAGCTAAGCTATGATTATTCCACTAGCTACTTTGTTTGCTCGAAATGGTGACGCAATAAAGTTTTAATGCCATCGTGCTGGGCTACCATCAAAAATGAATATAAGGAAACATATCTTTTTAACTACCTCTATAAAATATTATATAGGTAGTTGACAGTTTTAAACTCAACTTTACTTGCATATAAAATCTTGATGTTATGAAGAGATAGTTTTTTTTTTATTTAATGGCAACTAAAGGGCCGCAATGAATAAAATGCCTTTTTACGGACTTCAAAAAAAGGAGGAGGTTCTCAATTCGACATATATATATGGCTGACCGAATGGCGCAATTGGTAGTGACCCTGCCTCTTATGCCAAAGGTCGTGGGTTCGATCCCCACCCTGGACAAACATTCGTGCGATGAACACTTGTGTTTGTTCAGTGTCTGGGTGTAATATATGTATTTAAGTATATATTTGTGTTCCTCTGTTGTCTGATATCTGTAACACAAGTGCTTACGCTACTAAGTACGGAATCAGGTCAATGTATGAGATGTTATAATAATTTTATTTTTTATGTTTGTTCGCCGATTACTTTGCCATTTATGAACCGATTGAGATGTTTCTTTTTTAGTTGGAAAGTAGATAGTCCCAAAATGGTACCATGATAAGGATATCAGGATCTGATGATGGGATCCTGGAAAAATTGAGAGGAACCCTCAAATTTTGAATGCACACGTAATGTTTTTGTATCTTTTTTCAAAACTGCTCCAGTATTTACGCCTGATTGTATTAATTTTGTGGCTCTGCTGATGATGGAAGGTCATTTTTTTAACGGTAAGGAGTCAAATAATAAGCGTTTCAATACTGTACTCACAATAAGTTTGTTAGTTATTTGGCGGGGCCACCCCAGCCTCCGGTGTGAAATACCGAAGGACCTTCGAGAGAATACCAAGTTTTTTGGCTGCTGTTTGGGCTATGGATTCGATGTACTGGCCGAAGTTTAGTTTGGACGTCAACTGCATACCTAGGAGCTGTAGGTTCTCAGTCACGGGTACAGGTACATTCCGAAAAGTTGGAGTCAGGTAAGTAACTACTAAATCTATGGTAGGTATAGCGCTGTCATTCTATACAAATTTGACGTTATGCCATAAATTTACTATCGGAATAAGATTGGTCGTATCGAGCCTTAGAGCCTATTCGACCAACCGTATAAGCGCTGTCATTTCATACAAATCTGACGTTATACCTACCATAGATTTATCCACGGATAAAGATTGGTAGAATCTGGCCTTAGTAATATCTCTAAAATAAACATTTCACATCGTACTATTTTAAATCAATCATCATCAGCCCATTTAAGTCCCCACTGCTGGGGCACGGGCCTCCCTCAATGACATGAGGGGTAATTGCCATACTCACCACGCTTGGCAGACGGGTTGGCGAGGGTTTTGATATAAATGCAGAGTTTTCCTTCTCTGGGTGCTGATGATCATGCCAGCAGCTTTACCTTAGTCGCCTTTTACGACACCTCGGTAAGAGTGAAGGTGGCCTATTCTACTCGGCCGGGGACCACACGGTCCCCGTAATCAATATTATTAATCAAAATCTTTGTTTTTTTAGCAAAATGCTTGTTCGCTATATGTATTTGTAAGAACGTATATTCGCATGTTAGATGCATATTAGCTACATTGCGCTCATTCCTGGCCGTGACTTTGATCGAGATCTAGTAACAAGTTTAACGTAAAAATAGCTTTCCGTGGACCTTTCGTGGATTTTACGACTCGTCTGCTCATGAGATGCTTCAGCGGTGGCCATTCGTCACGTATTCGTATTTAACTGCTCTACTTTTTGCAATAAAGTATAATTGTTTTACGACACCTGGACTCTTTCGGTAAATTTTTTTTTTATTCAAAAGGGTATGGTTTCCAGGTGGCCCGATTGTCATGATGATGGGATCCGATAGAAATTGACCCTTAAATTTTATTGGCACATGTAATGCTTTTGTTTTTTTTTTTTGCAACGCTCCACCAGTATTTACGCCTGGTCTTAATAAAATTTAACAGCTAAGGTGATGACGGAAGGTCAACTCCTCAACGGTTAAGAGTTAAAGGATGATTCTTTCAATACTGTACGATTATTTAGGCGGTTGGTTTTGGTAGGGCGGGTGATAAAGAGGATGTCTGGATCTGATTATTAGATCCCAGAGAAATCTATGGTCACTCTCAATAGCACTGAACGCGTTACTAAGCCGAAATTTGTAGGTGCGTGATTGGGCTCATCGTCAGCCCATTTAAGTTCCCACTGCTGGGGCACGAGCCTCCCTCAATCACATGAGGGGTAATTGCCAAACTCACCACGCTTGGCAGACGGGTTGGCGAGGGTTTTGATATAAATGCAGAGTTTTCCTTCTCTGGGTGCTGATGATCATGCCAGCAGCTTTACCTTAGTCGCCTTTTTCGACACCTCGGTAAGAGTGAGGGTGGCCTATTCTACTCTGCCGGGGACCACACGGCGTGGGCGTGGGCTACTAGTGTGAAAATATTTTTGATTGAAATACGTAGGGAAACGTAGAGTAAAACGCCCTATGGCACAACAATGGACTGAGGCTTGAGAAAGATAGATGGTGTACCTACTGGGTTTGCCGTTCCGTGAGGCGCTGCGCAAGATCGTGACAACTGGCGACAATTGGTCGCTGACAAATTTGAAAAGTAGGGGTGTCACGATCCCCACTTGAGGATCTGACTAAGTAAGACTGACTAAGAAAGAAAGAAGCCCACCCCCACTTTGTTTCGGGACTTAATTTCTGTATTTGTTTCAAACTGTGTTAACAGATAGCGCCGTTTGTCCATTACATTACATCGCGCATGTGTTTCGCCTATTCGGCTTAATTCTTTTGAAATCAACTCTTTTTAAATAATATTGGGACTGGACGGGGCCCTCAGGTAATCAGAGAACATCCCAATAAACTCCCCGAGAAATACAAAACCGTTAAGTTAGTTTCCCCAACTGCCCATAAAGTATAACAATAGATAGATACTATCTATATCTATTAGTCTATCTATTAGATAGATATTCTTTATTACACAAAAATAAAATACAAGCATAATACAACAACAGCAACAGACAGTACAATAAGGCAGTCTTATCGCTTGTAGCGATTTCTTCCAGACAACCTTTGGGTAGAGGAAAGAAATATCGTATTCGTAATAAGGAAAGGCTGTGCAAAGTAGTTTAACAAATGAAATTGTGAATGGCAGAAATATACATATTTTATATATTAATAATATTAAATTACATAAATAATAATAAACAATACATACATACCCAATAATGTATACATAGATAATTTATAACAAAAAAAAATTTAAAACAATATTTCTTATAGATAGGAACAATACCATCTGTTTGTACCAACAATTGATCTGCACCCCACCTCTAGAATAACACATCTTTCATCCCATCGCTTTACGAGCATATTCAATAACAGCTCGTCTATTGAACGTAATTGTTGTGTTACATTTTATAGCTTTTTTACTGCTCTTACGTCACGAGGCGTGTTTTGACGAGAATTTGAAAAGGGTAAGAGTAATCCTAATAAGTGAGTCACGTGTAGTAAAAAAAATAAAGAACATTTAAAACTAACCGAAAGTTAGTGGTTGTACTTCAAAGGAGTATTTACCTACATACTTCTGTAAGAACGTTCTTCTGGCAAGAAATTGAACTGATAGAGAGCAGTGTGACTAGTAGGTGATGAACATTGACACTGCGTATTGTTCTCGGCTGCGTTAAAAGTTGTCTTTTCGGAGCCCGGAGTACACTCGGACCATGGGTTTGAACCAGGGATGTAACGGAGGTAGTTTTATCGGAACCGAAGGCGGAGTCGGAGTTTTGAAATTTGATTTATCGGAGTCGGAGTCGGAGTCGGAATCGGAGTCGGAGGCTGGGTCAGAAATGGTGGCATTAGAGAGAATTTTGCATTTAAGGACAAATAAAACATTATTTAATAAAAAAAAAAAAACTTTTTTATTTTTTATTATAAAACACAAACAATGAAAACATGTTGGCATATTTCCAAATAAACAAGAAATTAAAATCAATCATTTTAATTTAAACCCAAAGTATCATATTAAGTTATATTATTTAAATGAACAAAAAACAGATTAAATCAAATGAATTGACTCCAAAAGTAGTGTATTATACTTAACGAACAAAAGCTTTGAAGCTTTGTCTCCGTCCAACCTATTTCTTAACGAGTCGTAGATAAGGCCAGCGCCACTAAATAGTTGTTCGCTCGCTACCGAGCCTGGTGGACACGACAAATATTGGCGGGCAATTGATTGAAGAGGCTGGAATTTTGTATTTCCATTTACTTTCCACCACACTAACGGATCATCACTAATATTTATACGTTTTTCTTTATTGAACTCATTTAGCACACTTTTCATTACAACAAGTTTGTCGAGAACTGCACATTTGTCAGATGTGGTATTATCATCGTCTTCATCACTACTTAACAATATATTTGACAAAACTGTTTGGACATTACTATGGCTAGCTTCTGCTGGTAATTTCATTTTTGCCCGTTTTTCTACAGGAACGGCCATATTACCAGACTCGTTTTTAGATGTATCTGCATCAAATAATGACATTATTTCTGTTTCAATGTTATCTTTAACCACTTCATCAAAAATTTTTGTTTTATAGCGAGGATCTAGATATGTTGCTATTGCAAAGAAATTGTTTGATTGAAGATCACCAAATCTGGAATTTAATTGATCGACGGTATATTTTATTATGCTTTTAAATTGTTCATTTGTGTCCTGTTTACTGCTTTCAGTGTGTAATGTATACTTGAGTGTGTGTATAAGTGGAATTACTGATGAGATACTGGTGTTATTGTCACTCATATTTCTGGTAATTTCTTCAAAAGGTTGAAGTATAGCCACTATTTTTTTAAGCTGCAGCCATTCTTCAGGAGACAACTGAGATATGTTGTGTTTACATGCGTACAGGCAAAGAGAATCCTGTATTTTAATCATCCTTTCCAACATATAAAATGTACTATTCCACCTGCAACAAAATAATTAAACTAATTAACGCAATTAATTAAATTATTTACACTAATTTACGGTTTAAGTAAGGTTAATAACGTATTACTTAATTTAAATTAATGACAAAAACTAAATACACTCATTATAATCAGCTTGCATATTACCGAGTACTACACTCCTGTATTACACTCAAACATTCTTGGCTGAGCTGTTCCTTTTGTATTTTATGCAGTTCCGTCTGAGCTATTTGGGAATGATTAAAATGTGTCGAAATTTTTTTGCATTTCAATAATAAGGCTTTAATTTCTTCATCATAATCTAACAATGTTCGCACACATAGCTGCAACTGATGTACAGTGCAACTGACATCAGGTATGTCGCCGAGTTTCATTGCTCGTATCATATTAGATCCTGAGTCGCGTACAAAACAATGAATTTTTTCTTCTATGATGCCCCATTCCATCAACATGCTCTTAATTTTTTCTAGAACTAGGTCTCCTGTATGTCTTCCGTCAAATGTGTGGCATTTTAAAATAACTTTCAGTCTTTTAAAATCTCTATTTATGCCATGCGCAGTCAGACTCAATAAAGAGACATTCGAACTTGGTTCGGTCCAAATGTCTGTCGTAAATGAGATCTTTTCAAATTGCGTGAGCAAATCCTTAATTTTTTTTGCTAATGTTTCATATAAATGACCACATATATTTTCGGTAAAAAAATGTCTTCCCCTTAAGTGATAATTCGGCACAATGAACTGCATAAGTCGCCTAAATCCTATACCTTCCACAAAATTGAAGGGTAGATCTTGCAAAGCAATCATTTCAGAAATCAATTTGTCAATTTCCATAGATTTAGCATTAGAAGTGCACCATTTTGTATTCTTCAGCAAAGTTTCTTTTAAAGTAATTTGTTTTTTAGCATCCTGAAGGGGCGTCGAAGTCGAAGGCTGTACAGTATTTTTTTTTTCAGTTTCTAACTTAATTAATTCTTCATATTCAGTGGCATGGATAGCCTTCAAATGGCCTTTTAACGACGTTGTCGTACCTCCCTTTCTTGAATACGTCTTCATACACAATTTACACTTTGCCGAATTTGAATTAACTTCTATAAAGTAGTTCCAAATACAACTTGATTTAGGTTTCATTGTCCAACACAATAACAGGCCACTTTTATTGATAGTCACAAAAATCAAAACAAATATCTATACTTAATCTATGAACTGGTCGCGTGCGTAACAAATTAACAAGTGAAAAAAATATAGACGATTGCACGTAGCGGGGGGATTCCTCGCGCGACACGTACGAACCTGTTCATAACAGTCAACACAGGCCACCGCGGCCACTGATATGCTACAACCTCCGATTAAAACCTTCGATTTAAAAGTGTCGGAGCCGAATTCGGAACCGAAGGTGTAATAATAATCGGAAGTTCCGACTTAACGGAACCGAAGTCGAAGCTCCGTACCAATCCCTGGTTTGAACGAATGAATGAATGCATATTATTTTATTATTTGAATGAAATGGGGTGAGCATTGCATCTCATAGCCACAGCGACCAGTAGAAGATCTATTGTGGCAGCCCCAGAATTTATTACAGCACCTCATATAGCTCCAGCTCCAGGACAAACCCGAGGATGGAGCTGATGGGGGACCTTATGATCTCGTCTGCCGAGATCATGTGTGCTCCCAGGTGCCGGCTTCTGCAGTGGTGCAGCGCTATGCACTCGCCGAGGACGTGGATAATCGTTTCCTCGTCCTCGCGACAGAACCTGCAGATTTTGGTATCTGAAAGGCCCATGTTGTGCAGGTGCTTGTTTGATTTGCAGTGCCCCGTGAGCAGAGATGTGAATTATTTGAAATACAAATATTTCAAATGCAAATACAAAATGCAAAATAACCCATTTTTATTTTATATTTGAAATACTTTTTTTCTAAATGTATTTTGTATTTTATTTGAAATACTCTATGTGAATATTTAGTATTTATAAAATACAAAATAGTTTCGTTGCATTTTTAATTCATTTTTACAATTTTTCATTCTTAATCCATGATTTCCTTATTTATGAACGCACTGACCGTGATCGTAGTGTTGTCATTATCATTTGTCAACTAGAATCTTATTATATGTTTGTTGAGGACTCTGATTCTTCAGCAGCCAGTGATAATGTTAATACAACCACAATAGATCTGGAAACACTACAATATTTAAAAGATGAAGACAATACCTTAGAATCCTTGAACAGGTATCCTACTGTAAAAAAACTCTTCCTTAAATATAATACCTGCTTACCGAGTTCTGCCCCTGTAGAACGACTATTTTCATTTGGTGGAATGATTATGAGGCCCCATAGGCGAACATGAAAGATGAACTCTTTGAACAAATACTAGTTTTAAAATCAGTTCAATAAATAAAAAGTTATGCTTAACAATGTATTTTATTTCAAAACCTATTTTAAAAATACGTATTTTGCATTTTGTATTTAAATACTTTTATTCAAAAACTATTTGTATTTCTATTTGAAATAGTGCTAGCAACTATGCATTTGCATTTTGTATTTAAATACTTTTACTATATTATTTTTCACATCTCCTGCCCGTGAGGGTCCGAGTGAGTGCCCTAACATGTCCTCTGCTCAGTTTTATTATTTCTACAGCTCGTTTCTGGTCGAACGCATGTATTAACGCCTTGGACTGTTCTAGTCGAGGTAGTCTTTTTATGAATGCATGTACTTTTATTTCACTGAAAATAAAGTATGAAAATATAAACCTAGGTTATACAAAATATGTACAACGAAGGTGGCCTTATCACTATGAGCGGGTTTGGTAAATCGTCTCTTTGGAACCCGAGTACGCTTAGACCATGGGTTTGGTAAACCTGATCCATAAAATGGAGACTCCTCCGTTATTTCATTGGTTACTGTCTCAGACAAGCTCTGTGCGTACATGACTGAGTCAATGGTACCAAAATATGTTCTGAAATTAGTCCAAAGGACTTTTGAGTAAACATCTTTTGCATTTGGTCATGTTTGGGTCAATCAACTCGGATGGGAAACAAAACAACTTAGTTGCCAACTGCTACCTGGATGCACAAGTACTATACAGGGTTGTTAAATAAAGAGTATTTTTTCACTATCATTTCATTCACAGAAGTTATAACATTTACAGATAAAAATCCATTTATGTCGATGAAGGAAAACATAGCGAAAAAACGGAAGTTTTATCGAGCGTTTTCTATACCTATCGATGACGTCAACATTTTCGTGAATTCGTGGGTTCGAAAGACATCGGCGAATGCCCACTTACTTTACAACGCTTTGATCTGCCAATTCTAACAAATAGATGTGAAAAAATATTTACAAAAGTTCAAAGCTTATTAAAGGAATTTGATACCGTTTCATCCTAAATATTTTAATGTTATAGGTACTTCATATTTTCTGATATAGGCCCTTCGATAAGGGTTATAACAAGTAAAATAACAAACTGTTCTACCTACCATAATCTTATAATCTCATCATTTCTGGAGTCGGCGGTCCTGTACCCCCGTGCCTCGGAAAGCACGTTAAGCCGTTAGTCCTCCATCCGGTCCCTCTTGGGTCGTGTCGGAATACGAGAGTAAGGGAATAGAGAGTGCACTTGTCTACGCGCACACACTAGAGCACTATAATATAGGTATCCTGCGTACGTGGCTGATCGTTACAATCGGCCGCTGCAGCCGTAATTGGTTGGAGGATATTTTTAGTCTTAACATGCTACAAGAATTTCAAACCGCCCTGAGATACTGATGTGAATGGATAACAGCTTAACAGGCCTACTATTTTCGATCGGGTAACCTGATATTACCGTCTGTTCTCCACTCGCTCGCTCGTTGAGGCCACGTACAGGCCCCCCACAATGTGAAGCGGCACAGGACCGATCTGTGTGGAGAACATTGGGGGAGGCCTATGTCCAGCAATGGACGTCTATTGGCTGAAATGATGATGATGATGAACCTGATATGTGGCGTTAAAAATTCAGGAAAATAACTGATGATGGGTTGTAACTGAGCACGCCCCAGTTGTAGCTAGGCAACCTACATATTTCAATTATTTAGATCGTAATTAGCTATCATTAACACTTAAATTATTTTTTGTTAAGGATATGTTTTCTTGAGGAGATCTCATGTGTGGATTTCGTTTATAATCCAACAGCAAAGAGTTTATCAAGAACGATATTATCGTTCTTGATAGAACAGTCCTTAATATTAAACCATCCTATATCATCGTATGAATCGCAAATTCTAAAAGCCGTTCGGGCAGTTCAAAGGAAAACGTATTTTAATCCGATCGTAAACATTTATTTTCCTGTCTAAAAAATATACTCTATTGGTAGTATCCATTTCTGTTCCGAAGAGGTTAGTGACCTTTGGATAATACAACTTGAAGTATGATAGATCCATTGGCTTGATCCACATTTGAAGTTATAGAATGTGGTATGTATAGTCGGCGTCATGGAGTTACCTGGCAGTGCAAAAATAGCAGTTGGGATACTGTAACTTGGGTCTCAGATATAAGGATTGTTCAATATGGGTAACTCCACGAGCGCCGAGGGTACAAGTTTACACGACCCTTGACTGATTGAGAAAGATGGATGGGAAAAGTTTAGATGCATGCTAAACCCTTCTATAGAGCGGTATGGTAGATGTTTACCGTATCTGTGGATATGGAAGGGCAGCTAACCCACTTTATTAAAATTGTATGTGCGACCAGTGTCACACATAAGTGACCAGACTGTCAAGGTTTTCCCGGCGTTTCGTAAGAAGCGACTAAACATATTTAATGAATATTATGGATATGCCTTTTTGAATCCCGCATGCGGAATTGCTCTGAAGGTCCTTCATAAAATTATCCCCTCTTTTAAAAAAAATGATTTTAAAAGTTATGTCCATATTAATATTTTGTGCAAAATTTAGCCGATCAATAGTTAGGAATGATATTTTAAATGTGTTCATAACATTAAATATATATATATTTTTAATTTGCATTGAATTTCACGGACACTGGTTCCGTGCCTTTTTTGTGCTTATTCTTTTTAAGGGTCACAAAATTTTAACATTTTTTCCGCGACAAAATTAAATTAAATAAAATTACAATAGCTTAAGTTTAGGCAGTCATGCATAGTTATTGGTAGTAGGATGAATTTAGTGTAATTGTAAGTGGGTTTTTAATGTCTTTGGGGATTGGAGGTTGGTTTTTACGTAGTTTATTGGCCTCAGAGAGGAGGGTTTTGGGGTAAGTGGATATTTTATGTTTTGTTTGCAAGCTTGCCCCTAACCGCGTCATCAGCCCGGCGGATCGCCATTTTGAGGTTATACTCGGTGATTTTTTCGATGGTAGCCTTCGATGCCATGGATATTAGACGTGCTGTGGCGTCGTTTGCACACACATTAAATATTTTTATATCTCCATAAATTTGTATAAGAAACTTTTTTGTACCATTTATAGTTTGTGATATACGAGACAAATGTGATCTGGATATATATTTTTGTGATAAGATAGTGAAATTACTCTGATTTAAAGTCATTTAAGCTACCTTGGCATACCTAAACCGAAGACACAGAATCTCTGACTAACCAAAAACTGTGTTTTCAGGTTTATTAAATAAGAATTGCATGCCTTATGTGGCAATGGGAATGGCGATGGCGAGAAGATCAGACGGCCGGTGGGGTAAAAAGGTCTCAAGTGGAGGCCGCGTATAGGAGGTCGAAGCCGTGGCAGGCCCCCCACAAGGTGGACCGACGATCTGGTGAAGGTCGCGGGAATCCTGTGGATGCGGGCGCACAGGACCTATTGGGGGAGGCCTATGTCCAGCAGTCGACGTTTACTGTCTGAAATGATGATGATGATGACGAATCAAAAGATTACGTACATTGATTGATAATTATTAGCAAGTTACCTTACTTTTTTGAGATTACATTTTTCATGTTTTTAAGACTAGCCACTTACTAGTAATATGACGCGAGAGTAACTATCATGACGTGTACTGACTGCTGCAGGCCAACTGATAAATTGACGTCACTCACAAACGATGTCAGGGATTACCTACCTATTTATAGACGGACATTAGAATTTTCTCTAACAGCAATATTTGTTTAGTTCTTGCTTTTAGGAAGATTGCCCAAGTATGTATACCTATTCGGTATTTAAAGAACTTGATGTTACTTTATTGGCTATACCGCCATACAGAGAGTTTTGCCATTAAGTTATTTTCGTCAAAAACGACTCCGCGTGATAAATAATTTGTACTTTTGAAAATATTTTAAATGAAGTGATGATTTTATGCGAAAGTAGCGTACATTGTCTAAAGGTGACGGGTAGGGCACACTAGGGACGCCAATCAATTTTAATTTTTAGTTACTATACCTGATCTATTTTCAACAATTTCGGGGTTAGGTACAACCTCTTCATTAACCAACCAACTTAAACTATTCATTAAATAACCATGCAAGAATGTTGGGTCCGTTTGTAACCGTTCACAAATGAACGAAAAATTGATTCACGCCAAAAGCGGGCACATTTGGCGAGAATCAATTTTTGGACCAGAGATTTTTGCATGGTTATTTAATATAAGTGTTTGCCGAGAGGTTGCAACCCTGAATTTGTTTAAAATAGATCCGGTTTAGTAGATAAAATTTAAAATCGATTGGCGTCGCTAGTGTGCCCTACCCGTCACCTTAAAGGATTTTGTCCAGATGCTGGATGATACAAATAAATACATGTATGCTCCATCTCATACATTGACTTGACTCTTCTAACTTGGTAAAACGTAGCTAAGTAGATTAGGCACGTGTGCTACGGATATAATAATAATAAATATTTCAGAACATCACATACATTGATCTGACTCCGAGATGGGTAGCTCAAGCTCCTGTGTTACGGATATCAGAACCAACAGCGGAATCACAAATATGTCCATATGACACTTTTCTTTTGTAAAGACATACTTAAAATACATAGAAACACCCAGACCAATTCAAACAGATATACAGGGTGTATCTGTGAACATTTACATCCCTTTAACCGCGTGTTCTACTAACCATTATGAACAACCTTTGTTCAATCACTTTTGGAAATTCGCATGAAAAAATCTCAACTTTTCATACAAAGTCGGTCACGTGACTTGGTCATTATGTATAAAGAGTCGAAAAAATTTTCGATGAATTTCGAAAAGTCGTTGAACAAATGTTGTTCAGAATGGTTGGTAGAACACTTGGTTAAAGGGGTGTAAATATTCACAGATACACCCTGTATTAATGCACTCAAATGTTTGTACTGTGTGTATATCAGACAACAGAGTAATTTCAAATAGGTATAATAACATAAACCAAAACTAAGCAATCGAAAAGGTTTTAATAGAAGATTACTGTTTCTCTTCCATTTAATATCATTGGAATGAGAATTATTGTAGGGTTGTCTTTAGCGTTTCTTCAAAATTAATGAATTGCTAACCTAACCTTTTTGCACACTAAAAAATACTAACTGCCCATCAAAATCATAAGTTTGATCTAAATAGGTAATTTTTAGAGGGTTGGTTTAATACAGGGTGTATCTGTGAACATTTACATCTCTCTAACCACGTGTTCTACCAACCATTCTGAACAACATTTGTTCAACGACTTTTCGAAATTCACCGAAATTTTTTTCACTCCCCATACAAAATGACCAAGTCAAGTGACTGACTTTGTTTGAAAAGTAGACATTTTTTCATGCGAATTTCCAAAAGTGATAGAACAAATGTTGTTCATAATGGTTAGTAGAACACGCGGTTAAAGGGATGTAAATGTTCACAGATACACCCTGTATATTCCATAATTGTATTTAAGTGGAACCCCCTAACCTAAGAACCCTAGTCGGGGAACTCAGGTCGATCTGTCTGACCTTACTTTTGTAGGTCAAGTTCGATCGAGACGCCCTGAGGAGGGAGACAAGTGGAGCGGTTTCAATTTAGACTTAATTGTTAGGGACAGGCTCGACTAATTTCTAAAAACTTTTTGTTTATGTTTCTGTGATTAGTTCGAGATGGCGGCCACTGTTGCCCTTTGCCTCACCTAGGGGACTTCTTCTTCTTCTTCATCTTAGCGTGTGATTCCCGGTTGCGTCCAAAGCTGTCGCTTTGGAACCTGGGGTACGCTTAGACCAAGATTCAGGATTCAGTCTGGTAATTACAATGAAGCGACGGCCGTCTGACCTTCACAACCCTTTAACAGGGGAACCAGACCAACTGAATCATGGTTACACGTTTCAGAAACTTTTTCCGAAACGTGCAGGTTTCCTCACGATGTTTTCCCTCACCGCCGAGCAAATGGTAATGGTAGAAATACGCACATAGATTAAAAAAAACCATTGGTGCATGCTCGGATTCGAATCTCGACCACCTGCGTGGAAGGTTCGTTCGTATTCGTTGAGCTACCATCGCTCTACCTGCCTCACCTAGGAGACAAGAAACGGTGACAAAGTCAGACGGCAGTCGCTTCTTTAACCCCCGACGCAAAAACGACGGGCTGTTATAAGTTTTAAGTTTGACGTGTGTGTGTGTTTGTCTGTGTGTCTGTCTATGGCATCGTAGCTCCCGAACAAATGAACCGATTTTAATTTCGTTTTTTTTTGTTGGAAGATGAATAAGGAGGGATGTTCTTAGCTATGTTGGATAAAAATCGATTCCAAGATGGGCCGCCGTCACAAAGAGTTTGGATTTTATGTTTAAACAACTAAACTCCACATATGAGGTATCATAATAAAAAGGGCCTCAAGTAGCACAATATG
The DNA here is from genome assembly GCA_019059595.1 of Marasmia exigua. Classification (NCBI taxonomy): domain Eukaryota; kingdom Metazoa; phylum Arthropoda; class Insecta; order Lepidoptera; family Crambidae; genus Marasmia; species Marasmia exigua. The sequence goes on from CM032467.1 coordinate 1,040,421, forward strand.
GCCCGATGGCCCGCCGTCCAAGAAAATGACGAAATAAACCTATTTGTTGTTCCAAACTGCCTCAATATTAGGTATCAAATGAAAGAGCTTTAGTTGTGTCGGGGGTTTTTAAAAAATTTTCAATTTAAGTTTTATTGTAATTACCAGACTTCCTGAATCCTAGATCATGGTCTAAGCGTACCCTGGGCTCCAAAGGGATAGCTTTGGACGCATCTAGGAATAATAGGCCAAGATGAGGAGCATACGGATTATCCGTTGGCAAGTGACCGGTGCCGCCTACAGACTCCCGCAACAACAGCGAAGTCACAAGTGCGCTGCCAGCATTTTCCCTTCACCCCAAATTGAGCCTCTGGTACCCTCACTCGTCGAAACACAGCTCGGGCGTTGCTTTTCGCTGGTTTTCTGTTAGGCTGTGATCATCCTAATTGAGCTGGCCCATTCATGCAGAATCGTGGCTCTCCCACAATTATGTTAAATAGAAATGTACTTATTCTTAGTTATTTTACTAATTTGATACCATATCCTCACAAAAAAACTGGCGTAAAGCAGCACTGTGCTGTGTTTCGCTTCGTAAGTGAGGGCACAGGCCTAATCCGGGAAAATACACATATTTGTGTCACAATACACAATGTTGTATCACATAATAAATATCGTGTTAATTCCCGTCTTGATAAGTTATAGTTAAATTTGACTTAAATAGCAACAAATTCTATCTTTCATATTTTATCCTACAGAGGAGATTAAATTTCACTAAAGTCATAAAACGCTTTATATCATAATCGAATACTCTTCTTCAACATCGGTTATAAAATCTATCTATCATATAAAGCTCATCATTTGTATTAAAAGATTATATAACTCAGTTTCGTAATCGAGCTTCACCCATCATTTGTTGCGGAACCCCGCCCGCCCAGACAGTGCCGCCCGCCCTTGAACTCGAACTCCGATATCTCAGGGGCATTTATCTTTTTGACTCCAACTATTTCGACGGGTTTATTTCTGACGTTATCGATTTGTTAAGCAAGGTTTCAGTTGATAATTTATATCTCCTCATAATAACCATTTTAACAACATAAGCAAACTGAAGTGGCAGTGGGCTGGTCATATTAGCCGCAGAACTGACAGCCGTTGGAGCCGTAAAGTCCTTGAGTGGAGACCGCGACTCGGTAAGCGTAGTGTAGGACGCCCTGCGACAAGATGGGAAGATGACATTCGAAGGCTGGTGTGGGCTGGATGAGAGTGGCCGAAAATCGGGAGCAGTGGCATGCATTAGGGGAGACCTATGTCAAGCAGTGGACGAATGTAGGTTGCTGATGATGATGATGAATAACCATTTAATGAAGTATCTAACTAAGTAGGAACTCCTTCGCAGCTTTCCCAGCGTGGGCTGAATTGATGATATTTTCCCGTAGGAAATAAGACTTTTTTACGTAAGTAACATATTAAATAACACAAAAATTGAGACAACATCACATACATTGTCCTAGTCTCAAGGTTTCCCCATGGATTATGGGGACCAGGAACAACGAAGGTACAACAAATACTCAGATCCAACACAAATTTCTGTTTCATCAACAAACATTTGTGTTGGTGCTGGAGTCGAACCCGCGACCCTTGCGTCTTAACCGGCGCACAAACCGCTGCGCCAAAGGGGTCGTCAAAAGTTAAAGTAATGCTTATTTCTGTTAATCAGAAATGACGTAGCTTGTTAGTCGTAGAATAATTTTATAATCGGGCTAGCTCTACAAAAGTCGTTAATCTACATTGGAATCTTATGAGCGATTTAGCACAGTGATTTGAGCGTCAGTTGACACGCAAAGGTTGCGGGTTCGATTCCCGCACCAACACAAATATTTGATAATGAAATAGATATTCGTGTTGGGTCTGATTGTTTTTGATACCTTTGTTGTTTCTGATTTCAATAGTACAAGGGAAAACCTAAGTTTACGATCAGAACATTATATGTGATGTTCATTGGAAAATAAAATAAAATTAAAGTATCTTTATTCAATTTAAGTCCATACTGAACATTTATGAATGTCAAATATTATGTATTCTACCGCTGATTCGGAATATCAATTGCTACCGAGTAGAATCAGCAAGAAACTCAGTAGTTACTGTTTTCAAATGGTAACTCTTTTCAAATAATATAGTAATTACAATTTTAGAATCTTACACCCTTAGATTTCAGACTTCATACAACCATATGATAAGCCTTAAAGGTCACGTCTGATAGCGAAGCAAAGTCATTACACTCGCAACTAGGGCTATAAAAGACAAAGCCGAAAGGCGGCAGTAGGGGTGTCTATCAATACCCGACTATAAGTAAAACATCGATAGAAATATGTACATGTGATCAGGTTCAATTTCCACTTTTGATAAACATTCGTGTGATAAAAAACACTTGTGTTATGTTTCGTGTTCCTAATTCCTCTGTTGTTGGATATATGTAGAAAAGCCAATATGAAATCAGGGTAATGTATGAAATGTTGTATGAATCTATTATTATTAATACGTCCATTTTAATTGTCAGCGCAGTAAGCTAGATATCATTATTGGGCTACCCAAGGATCGATAATCTGTTCCTGCATTATTACAAATTATCAGAGTCAATTTGGAATCTGAAAGTTTCCGGTCTTCTAATACCAAGTCTCAAAAAGCACGTAGAACATAAAAGTAAGGGTAGAGATTAAGCATTTGTGTTGGTGCACACATTTGTGTATTTAATATTATCTGCTGCCTACATAGTTTGCTACTAATTGAAGTTGTTCACTGTAGCCTACTTTATCAAAAAGGGCTTTTATTATTATTATTCTCAACACTAAGGCATCTGAATACTATCGACAGTGTTATTTCATGAATTGTGTGATCTTAATTTAAAATGTCGATATCCAATCACTAACTTTGGTGTAACTCTATCGGCGAATACTAGGGTGGACCTTCGTTGGATAAGTCTATTAATCGACTAGGTGAGATTGTTATCACAAAATGATATATTACTGTATATACGATCGTTACAAAAGTCTTCAAGGTCAGCTATCGATATATAAAACAATCGAATTCCGTGCAACTCTAGCGGCTAGCGGGAGGTTCAAGGGCGGACTGTCACCGGGTAGATGTATCGACGGATTAGGATTGCTATCACAATGATAGCATTAGGGTACTCGTCACGCCTAGTCTCTTGTTCACAAGCGTAAAGGTAGTATAAAAAGGGCTATGCTTGGCATTTCTCTGCGCGATCGAATCCAAAACGAGGTGGCGGAGAATTGACGCTGTCCACATAATTCATCGGATTAGACCGCTGATGTGGCAGTTGGCTGGCCATATCAGCCACAGCACCGGCAGCCGCTAAGGTAAAGGAGTTCTGAAGTGAAGACCGCGCCACGATAAAATGAAGTAGTGTAGACCAGATGAAATGACGATTTGCAACGACGACACAACGGGGCATACTGGCTAGCAAGGAAAACTGAGGAACCATACAAGAGGTGCAGTTTGACATCGGATAAAGAGTATTGTTAAACATTTTTATTCATTCTTAAAGCATGCTTTTTTTGAGCAAGTGCTACTTAGTAGCATGTTGTTGAGAGACGTGGCTACTAATACGCATGCTACTACCTGTAGAGCGGGTTGCAAGGGCAGAGTGCTTTAAGCACGTGTAAACTGGTTGTACGTATTTTTAAGTCACGGGTAATAGATGCCCTTATAGCATGCTATTGGTAGCAAATTGTACAGTTTATTAAGCATAGCGTCCATATTTGGCATGCTTAACACTCTTCAAGACCAGAAGGGGAAAATAGTTCCATCAGATTTGAACCTTATCTGTCAGGACATAATAGAGCAAAAACCAATGAAATTTTCCATTAACTTATGCCTTATTAAGGATTAAACGAGTTCTTACCTTAAGCTAATGTTACACATACTCATTTGTAGCATACTTATAAAGCATACCAAATATGAGCATGCTTATTAGTAGCACATCCGTCCACATGCTACTAACTAGCACTTCCTCAAAAGTAGCATGCTTTAAATGCTTAAAGCATAAATATATAATGAAAGTCTAAGTAATAATAAAAGTTGGATGCTTTCAATGCTTAAAGCATGCTTCTTTTGAGAAAATGCTAGTAAATAGTTTTTAAAATTTTCGCGTTGCATTATAACTATAATTAATCAAGACGGGGATGAGTCCACTCGTGTGACCGGCTGCTGTAACGTAACCGAAACGTCGAGTAAAATATGCGAGTACACAATGTTGTATCACATAATAAATATCGTGTTAATTCCCGTCTTGATAAGTTATAGTTAAACTTGACTTAAATAGCAACAAATTCTATTTTTCATATTTTATCCTACAAAGGAGATTAAATTTCACTAAAGTCATAATACGCTTTATATCATAATCGAATACTCTTCTTCAACATCGGTTGTAAAATCTATCTATCATATAAAGCTCATCATTTGTATTAAAAGATTATATAACTCAGTTTCGAAATCGAGCTTCACCCATCATTTGTTGCGGAACCCCGCCCGCCCAGACAGTGCCGCCCGCCCTTGAACTCGAACTCCGATATCTCAGGGGCATTTATCTTTTTGACTCCAACTATTTCGAAGGGTTTAATTCTGACGTTATCGTTTGTTAAGCAAGGTTTCAGTTGATAATTTATATCTCCTCATAATAACCATTTTAAAAACATAAGCAAACTGAAGTGGCAGTGGGCTGGTCATATTAGCCGCAGAACTGACAGCCGTTGGAGCCGTAAAGTCCTTGAGTGGAGACCGCGACTCGGTAAGCGTAGTGTAGGACGCCCTGCGACAAGATGGGAAGATGACATTCGAAGGCTGGCTGGTGTGGGCTGGATGAGAGTGGCCGAAAATCGGGAGCAGTGGCATGCATTAGGGGAGACCTATGTCCAGCCGTGGACGAATGTGGTTGCTGATGATGATGATGAATAACCATTTTAATGAAGTATCTAACTAAGTAGGAACTCCTTCGCAGCTTTCCCAGCGTGGGCTGAATGATATTTTCCCGTAGGAAATAAGACTTTTTTACGTAAGTAATATATTAAATAACACATAAATTGAGACAACATCACATACATTGTCCTAGTCTCAAGGTTTCCCCTTGGATTATGGGGACCAGGAACAACGAAGGTACAACAAATACCCAGATTCCAACACAAATATCTGTTTCATCAACAAACATTTGTGTTGGTGCTGGATCGAACCCGCGACCCTTGCGTCTTAACCGGCGCACAAACCGCTGCGCCAAAGGGGTCGTCAAAAGTTAAAGTAATGCTTATTTCTGTTAATCAGAAATGACGTAGCTTGTTAGTCGTAGAATAATTTTATAATCGGGCTAGCTCTACAAAAGTCATTAATCTACATTGGAATCTTATGAGCGATTTAGCACAGTGATTTGAGCGTCAGTTGACACGCAAAGGTTGCGGGTTCGATTCCCGCACCAACACAAATATTTGATAATGAAATAGATATTCGTGTTGGGTCTGGTTGTTTTTGATACCTTCGTTGTTTCTGATTTCAATAGTACAAGGGAAAACCTAAGTTTACGATCAGAACAATATATGTGATGTTCATTGGAAAATAAAATAAAATTAAAGTATCTTTATTCAATTTAAGTCCATACTGAACATTTATGAATGTCAAATATTATGTAATCTACCGCTGATTCGGAATATCAATTGCTACCGAGAAGAATCAGCAAGAAACTCAGTAGTTACTGTTTTCAAATGGTAACTCTTTTCAAATAATATGGTAATTACAATTTTAGAATCTTACACCCTTAGATTTCAGACTTCATACAACCATATGATAAGCCTTAAAGGCCACGTCTGATAGCGAAGCAAAGTCATTACACTCGCAACTAGGGCTATAAAAGACAAAGCCGAAAGGCGGCAGTAGGGGTGTCTATCAATACCCGACTATAAGTAAAACATCGATAGAAATATGTACATGTGATCAGGTTCAATTTCCACTTTTGACAAACATTCGTGTGATAAAAACACTTGTGTTATGTTTCGTGTTCCTAATTCCTCTGTTGTTGGATATATGTAGAAAAGCCAATATGAAATCAGGGTAATGTATGAAATGTTGTATGAATCTATTATTATTAATACGTCCATTTTAATTGTCAGCGCAGTAAGCTAGATATCATTATTGGGCTAGCCAAGGATCGAAAATTTGTTCCTGCATTATAACAAATTATCAGAGTCAGTTTGGATTCTGAAAGTTTCCGGTCTTCTAATACCAAGTCTCAAAAAGCACGTAGAACATAAAAGTAGGGTAGAGATTAAGCATTTGTGTTTGTGCACACATTTATGTATTTAATATTATGTGCTGCCTACATAGTTTGCTACTAATTTAAGTTGTTCACTGTAGCCTATTTTATCAAAAAGGGCTTTTATTATTATTAGTCTCAACACTAAGGCATCTGAATACTATCGACAGTGTTATTTCATGAATTGTGTGATCTTAATTTAAACTATTGATATCCAATCACTAACTTTGGTGTAACTCTATCGGCGTATACTAGGGTGGACCTTCGTTGGATAAGTCTATTAATCGACTAGGTGAGATTGTTATCACAGAATGATATATTACTGTATATACGATCGTTACGAAAGTCTTCAAGGTCAGCTATCGATATATAAAACAATCGAATTCCGTGCAACTCTAGCGGCAGGTTCAAGGGCGGGCTGTCACTGGGTAGGTGTATCGACGGATTAGGGTAAGATTGCCATCACAATGATATCATTAGGGTACTCGTCACGCCTAGTCTCTTGTTCACAAGTGTAAAGGTAGTATAAAAAGGGCTATGCTTGGCATTTCTCTGCGATCGAATCCAAAACGAGGTGGCAGAGAACTGACGCTGTCCACATAGTTCATCGGATTAGACAGCTGATGTGGCAGTTGGCTGGCCATATCAGCCACAGCACCGGCAGCCGCTAAGGTAAAGGAGTTCTGAAGTGAAGACCGCGCCACGATAAAATGATAGTAGTGTAGACCAGATGAAATGACGATTTGCAACGACGACACAACGGTGCATACTGGGCTAGCAGAAATCTAAAAAGGTGCAGTTTGACATCGTAAAGGTACTGTTACACATTCTTATTTTCATTCTTAAAGCATGCTTTTTTTTTGAGCAAGTGCTACTTAGTAGCATGTGTTGATAGACGTGCTACTAATAAGCATGCTAATTTTGAGCATGCTCAAAAATCGCACGCCCGGTCGATTTTTGAGCATACTACCTGTAGAGCGGGTGCAAGGGCGGAGTGCTTTAGCACGTGTAAACAGGTTTACTTATTTTTAAGCACGGTAATAGATGCCTTATAGCATGCTTATTGGTAGCAAATGTGTACAGTTTATTAAGCATGCTCATATTTGGCATGCTTAACCCTCTTCACGATTAAGGGAAAATGTTACACATACTCATTTGTAGCATACTTAAAAATCATGCCAAATATGAGCATGCTTAATGAACTGTCTACATTTGCTATCAATAAGCATGCTATTAGCCACCTATTAGTTCCACCTGCACTGCAGGTAGCATGCTTAAAAATCGACCGGCGTGCGATTTTTGAGCATGCTCAGAACTAGCTTGCTTAGTAGTAGCACATCCGACCACACATGCTACTAACTAGCACTTCCTCAAAAGTAGCATGCTTTAAATGCTTAAAGCATAAAAAATATAATAAAAGTATAAGTAATAATAAAAGTTGGATGCTTTCAATGCTTAAAGCATGCTTCTTTTGAGAAAATGCTAGTAAATAGTTTTTTAAATTTTCGCGTTGCATTATAACTATAATTGATTAAGACGGGGATGAGTCCGCTCGTGACCGGCTGCTGTAACGTAGCCGAAACGTCGAGTAAAATATGTGACTACACAATGTTGTATCACATAATAAATATCGTGTTAATTCCCGTCTTAATTAAAGTGCCAGTAAATCAGTCGTAGTTCATGCCAAAATAATCATGTGTAACAGTACCTTAAAGGATGGCATACGTGCTAATAAACTGACCACAAGGGATCCACAAGACTGTACAAAGTGGAGGAGTCCAAGTTAGAATGCGGAGTCCGGGCTCCGAAGCGACAGCTTGGGGCGCAGCCGGGACAAAACGCTAAGATGAATGATGATGATGGCAAGCAAGAACTGGAAGCAAGTAGCCAGAGTAGCATAGAAGGAAAGCGATCCCCGCATCTCATCGTAAATTTGGCCCATCATCAGCAACCCACACTCGTCCACTGCTAGACATAGGTCTCCCCTAATGCACGCCACTGCTCCCGATATTCAGCCACTCTCATCCTGCTAACCAACAAAAGAGGCGCTGGCGAACCACCCACCAACCCGCACTGGACCAGCGTGGTGGGTTATGGTCCATTCCCCCTAATGAAAAAATTTTGCCCATTATTCATGATTTCCTGTCATGTTATTTCACTCACGAGAGCTTTTTGATCTTTACCACAAAACAGTAGAAAAATATTTTTCCACGTCAAATTCGTCGCACTCCTGTATTCATAGCCCGGAAGGGTTTCCACATCTATTGTGGGAGCGTTCCCGCTACCCTGCAATAAAAATGTATGAGTACATTGATGTAAAGCACTTGTATTAAGCCAGGAATCACACAAAAACATTCATGGATCCCCCTACATTTGTTCATTCACGTATTGTGATTAGCCCGAAGGCAGATCGAAGATAAGGTATGGTAATGTTTATGTCGGATTTTACTGTGGGAGAGTCACACTTCGGCATGAGTGGGCCGGCTCGACCTGAGTGATAGGTACTACGGCCTCACAGAGAACTGGCGTGAGCAGGGCTGTGCTGTGTTCTGCTGCATGAGTGAGGGTACCGGAGGTCCGGAGGGAAAGGGGGGTTTAAAGGTTGGCAGCGTACTTGTGACTCGGCAATCGTTTCCTATCAGGTGATCCGTCTGATCGTCAGCCACCTATCACAAAAAAGACTGCTATAATTCGGGAACCAATATATCGATTACAAGCCAGAACTATCATTATTGCATAGAGTTCAATTTAAGGTGACGGGTAGGGCACACTAGCGACGCCAATCGGATTTAATTTTTAGCTACTAAACCAGATCTATGTTAAACAATTTCGGGGTTACAACTTCTCGGCAAACACTTATACTATATATTGTCCGTTTTTGTACGCGAAAAATTGATTCACGCCAAAAGTGGCCGCTTTTGGCGTGAATCAATTTTTCGCGTACGCGTTGGTTGGTTTAAAATGGATCCGGTTTAGTAGCTAAAAATTATAATCGATTGGAGTCGCTAGTGTGCCCTACCCGTCACCTTAACAGGGAGTCTTGTCTCGAGGCGGTTTCATAATGTCGGGTTATGTAAGTTACTAAATCCTACAAGCCCTGAATATTTATTTTGACCTGGATTTATACTCTGCTACAAGTAACTGTCACTTTTATAATGACAAATTATAACATTACTAGCGGTGCGAACAACCTCATTACCTCCATTACACAGGCTCCGTGCCCCCACCGAGCTTGGCGGGCATAAGCAGCCTCTGCCAAGCGACAAAAGCGAACAGTCACGTCACTTATTTTAATATCTTCGGCGTAACACAATGGCGAGCGTTTTTAAACTGACGATTACCTCCATTACACAGGCTCCGTGCCCCCACCGATCTTGGCGAGCATAAGCAGCCTCTGCCAAGCGACAAAAGCGAACAGTCACGTCACTTATTTTAATATCTTCGGCGTAACACAATGGCGAGCGTTTTTAAACTGACGATTTAATCCCGGTTGCGTCCAAAGCTGTCGCTTTAGAGCCGGGGGTACACTTAGACCATGATTTAGGATTTAGGGAGTCTGGTAATTACAATGAAGCGACTGCTGTCTGACCATCGCAATCCTTTAACAGGGGAACCAGACCAACTGACTCATGGTTACACGTTGCAGAAACTATCCGAAACAAAAAAATAAAAGAAGAACATACATTTGAGAATCCAGAGGTGCATGCTTGGATTCGTACCACGACCTCCCGTGTGGAAGGCACGTTCTAAACCACTCAGCTCCTGTCTTTGAAATATTTAAAAATACAACGCATGTGTTTATATCTTTGAATATACATTATGGGTCTTATTCATAAATGTTTGTTAAACCTTTGTAAGCTAAATCGGCGTTATAAAGCAGTTTCCATTCATTTTTCGAAAATGTTGTTTGTTTTTAGGGTTCCGTACCTCAAAAGGAAAAAACGGAACCCTTATAGGATCACTTTGTGGTCCGTCCGTCCGTCCGTCTGTCAAGACCCTTTTTCTCAGGAACGCGTGGAGGTATGAAGCTGGAATTTATATCAACTACTCAGGTCTACTGTCCCTTGAAGCTGTGAAAAAATCAAACTTCTAAGCCAACGCAATCAAAAGATACAGCCGATTATATCGATATTTTCATCAAATTTTCGACACTCGCAAAGGAATCAAAACCTACAGGGTACTTCCCTTAAACTCAGAATCTTGAAATTTGGCATGAAGCATTGTCATATAATGCAAATATAGGAAAAATTGCGAAAATCACATTTTTTTAGTTATATAAAATAATAAAAATATTTTAATAAAATGAAATTTACTACTTTATTTCTCACGAACGAATAAAAATATCAAATTGAAATTTATACCAAATACCTAGGTCTACTGTCCCTTTAAGCTGTGAAAAAATCAAACAAAAGTTAACGCAATCAAAAGATACCGGCGGAACCCTCGGTGCGCGAGTCAGACTCGCACTTGGCCGGTTTTTTTTTGTTTCTAACGTCCAAATTGTACTATAACACCGTTTTAGCTAACAAAAGAACGTTTATGAATAAGTCTTAACATACTCAATCTATAATCAATGAAATAAAACGAAATCCAAACTGGTACATCACCGATACACCTTCAGCTTTGCCCGGTTAACTCCTAGAACTAACTAACTATTTATGTAATATTGTAAAAGTAGCAAATAAACATTAACCACATATCCTAGAACTAATTTATACATGAACCGCCTAAAAGATTCAGCAGTGGGAGAGCCACGCTTTGGCATGAATGGGCCGGCTAGACCGGAGTAATACCACGTCCTCACTAAAAACCGGCGTAAAGCAGAGCATAGGCTGTGTTTCGCTGCGTGAGTGAGGGTACCGGAGGCCCAATCCAGGGGGAGTTAAAAGGTAAGCAGCGCACTTGTGACACCACTGATATTGCAGGTGTCCATGGGCGGCGGTAATCGCTTACTATCAGGTGATCCGTCGGCTCGTCTGCCACCTATATCATTAAAAAAACATTAACCACACCAATTTGGTGTATTTCCTTTTATCCAAACTATCATCAAACCGACGCCAGCGGTTCTCTGGCAAAATCGATCGCTTATCGATGCAGGGCATCTACCAGTGATCCCGCAATCGCCCTTTACACGATATCTGATCAATTTTATTAATCCGATTAGTGAACATCAAAATCGACAGCATGTCGTTTTGGATTCAAGCGAGCGTAGTTTTATCTCTAGTTTTATTAAAGTAGCACGAATCGACAAATCTATTTTTAATCGAGAACAATGGGATATCCTTTTTTTACTCTAAATTAGTTTAGCGATGTAAGTTATGTTCAGATTTTTAGGCAATATATTATCCGATATCAGTATTTTGTTCTCAGTGTGTTCTTAAATGTCAATCGTAGATTACAAAATATTACCGGCTACCAGAAACTACAAAGATATACTCCGCTCGCTTCCAACATCCCAAATTTCTATTGGATGGCTTACCTAAGACCGAATTTCACATTATGCAATAACGATCCATCATACAAAAAAGTCCCCATAATAAGCACTGAATGTGTCATTATGGCCTAAATCCAATTTCCATATCTTTATAGTTAGCATGTTTATATGGATAATATTTAGCGATTATGTGGGATAACAAACTTTTATCTGGTGAATGAATGGATAATACCGACATAAGGGATATCCAAAAGGGATAATACCTTCATGAAAAAAAAACTGAAGAAGTCATAACAAGATCCTTGTCATTTTTCGTTAATCAGCGCAGTCAGCGTTAGTCCGCCTCAAGAAGCTTATACATTTTTAGCCTCCTCTTTCACATTCAATGACCAAATCATTTTTGAAGTTTTTCTTCATCAAGTTTACGCTTAGTCAGAACCTACACAATAGCAGGCATTTGCTCGTAGTATAAAAAAAGTTACTTTCGCTGTCTGTCCCTACGTATGCCTAGATCATTAAAGGTACGCAACGGATTTTGATGCGTTTTTTTTAAATAGATAGAGTTAATTAAGAGTAAGGTTTAAAATTGATGATGTGATCAGGTGATGAGATGTCTCTATGATGCCGCTACTATGTCCGTCCAAGTACAGAACCAGCAAACAAGTCCTATACCATTGCATCGAGGAGTGAGACAAGGGGACGTCATCTCCCGAAATTGTTCACAAATGCAATGGAGGATATGTTCAAGACGCTGAACTGGAAGAGACGTGGCATCAACATCAATGGCGAATACATCTCTCACCTGCGATTTGCTGACGACATCGTCATAATGGCAGAAACGCTGCAGGACCTGCAACAGATGCTGAATGACCTGGCTGACTCTTCTAAATGCATCGGCCTACGGATGAACTTGGACAAAACCAAGGTCATGTTCAATGAACATGTTCTACCGGAACCGATTGCAATTCACGGTGCCGTCCTCGAAGTTGTTCAAAAATACGTATACCTCGGGCAGACTTTGCAATTGGGTAAAAACAACTTCGAGGATGAGGTGAATAGGAGAATCCAGTTAGGTTGGGCAGCATTTGGAAAACTACGTCGTGTCTTCGTATCGTCGATACCACAGTGCCTAAAGACGAAAGTCTTCAATCAGTGCGTCCTACCCGTCATGACATACGGAGCCGAAACGTGGACACTTACGGTACGGCTGGTCCACAAGTTAAAGGTCGCTCAGCGGGCTATGGAACGAGCAATGCTCGGCGTCTCTCTCTGAGATCGAATCCGAAATGAGGTGATCCGGCAGAGAACCAAAGCTATCGACATTACTCACCGGATTAGCAAGCTTAAGTGGCAGTGGGCTGGCCATATTAGCCGCAGAACCGATAACCGATGGGGTAAACGGGTTCTGGAGTGGAGACCGCGTCTTGGAAAACGTAATGTAGGGCGCCCTCAGGCTAGGTGGGGGGACGATCTGCGCAGGATGGCTGGCAAGAGCTGGATGCGAGAAGCCATGGATAGATCACAGTGGCGAACAATTGGAGAGGCCTACGTCCAGCAGTGGACTGCGATAGGCTGATGATGATGATGATGATGATGATGATGATGAAGGTTTAAAATTATCAGTAATAATATCATCATCATTTCAGCCGACATACATCCACTGCTAGACATAGACCTCCCAAAATGATTTCCACACAGATCTGTCCTGTGCTGCCCGCGTCCAAAGATTTAACCGCGACCTTCACCAGATCGTCGGTCCACCTTGTGGGGGCCTGCCACGGCTTCGACATCGATGATTTTTTTGCCCCACCGGCCGTCTCATCACCTCGCTATGTGCCCCGTCCATTACTACTTGCGGCTTGCAATTATAATATGTAATATAAAACATGACTAATATTGCAGGCGTGCAAAGTCGGGGCAAATCCCTAGTACTAAACTAAACTAGTACCTATCAATGCGTGTGTGACTGAGAGCGTCCGATTGTTCTAAACAAAGCTGAATTTGCCGATCCTCTCGCGTGATCGCACTCACTGATTGTAACATCCATGACAAAGCTTTGAAACGGAATGTGTCAAAAGTTTCCCAGTCAGTCAAAGAATTTGGTGAATTCTATTATTGTAGGAACAACATTTACAATCTATCGTGTGGACTAGGTAATAATAATATTATTTCCAAGTCCACACGATTGATTTTTTTCGAGTTGGCTACATTATGTTTCCCCATTTAATAAAATATATGGGACCTTACGTTGTGAGATTGTAAGAAGTTGACATTTATGGGAGATCGTCTTGTAAAAAGAGCATAGGTACCTGGTAGTATTGAAAATTAAAAATTAGTCAAAAATAACAAATTGGTTAGAAATAACCAATTCGTTGAAAATAACACATAATATGTTAAAAATAACAACTGTGTTAAAAATAATATCTCAGTTAAAATTAACAACACTGTTAAAAATACCAACATGGTTCAAAATTTGAATTTGGAACGGTTTGGCTGCAGGAGTATTTCCGGACGGCTACGACTTAGGGACCTTCAAGAGAAGAGCGTACTTTTTTAAAAATGCCGGCAACACATTAGCGATCTCTCTGATTTCGCGGATGTTCATGGGCGGCGTTGATTACTTTCCATCAGGTGACTCGCTTGCTCGTTTGTCCGCCTCTAGCATAAAAAAAAACAACATGGTTAAAAATAACAACTTTGTTCAAAATAACTTTTAACTTTCTTTCTAACTTTGTTATAACTATGTTAATAGTTATTTTATTTTAACATGTAAATGGTTATAACTTTTAACGCCCACCACTAATACCTGGCATCGCTAATTGACCAAAAGTCAATTGGCCGTCCAAGGCAATAGTCCAAAGCAATGGTCCAAGGTACCGCTTAAAATGTGAGTTCGAACAGGATTTGTTCGGAGTCTCAGCGAGTGACTGACAGGAGGTGCCGAGAAGCCGACTGAAGCTCACTTTGAGATTCTAAATTATCTCTAATTCGTTACAGTTACTAAAATGTAGCCACTGTTAATTAAAAACAACGTAGCTTCCTAGTGGTGTGAGATATTTATATTTGGTGCATATGTAGGGACACATGTAAGCATGAATGTGTAGTGTCAGCGGCTTAGGTCGCTAGCGTGATGTATGAGTGAGCCTCAACCAGTTACTGCGAACTGCCGAGTAGAGTACTTGTGGGTTAGCATTTGGGAAAATTAATTTAAAAAAATCAGTTTTGGCATTCATAAATTTATCTTTTTCTGAAGGTAAGTTGGCAGTAACTCCCGAGTAGTATCCCCACACTTACCACGGTCAGCCTTGAATCATAATTAGTAATTAATTACCACTTGCAATAGGAGTAAGATTTAACAAAAATATCACGGGCTTAACCACTGTATATAGATAGGTATATAAAAAAATATACGTGATAAGTGGCAGACGAGCAGACAGCGACACCAGTGAAGTCACAAGTGCGCTGCCAGCGATTAAACCCCTGTTACAGAAAGTGGGTCAGGTGGCCAAATAACGTAGACGTAGAATTTAGCAATATAAATTAGAAATAAATATATCTCATTACATAATAATTAATTAGAAAGGTAAAAACTATTATTTTAATACTTATTAATTTTAACTAAATTATATGACTTATAAAAATCAAATAAGATTATATTAATTTCCCGCCATCCGGTATTAGGCTTCCCGCTATCCGCTAGTATGGCGCGTTAGAAGGTTGTGACGTAGTCGCACCGGAAATGGTTGATAAAAACCCCGTTCCCCTGGATTGGGTCTCCGGTACCCTCACTCACGCAGCAAAACACAGCACAATGCTGCTTCGCGCCGGTTTTCTATGAGTCCTTGATATCACTTTCGTCGAGGCAGCATACCGAAGCGTGACTCTACCACGAACCCCCAAATATTGAGATGTCATGATTCCTTCGTGCTTAATTTAAAGAAAGACCTGCGAAATGTCCTTTTAAGTGATCGTATACATTGTAACAGTAGCACCCCTTGTGGCTGGAATTATATCTTGAATTGGAGGGTTCTTAATCGCCATAAGGTCGGTTCGTATGGGGTTGCTCTGTTGATCAAAAAGATTAGTCTATAGAATGTCCATTGATGTCCATATAGCGAATGCTTATCGATGGGAACGCAAATAAGATTTTGGCAGAGGGTTCTTAGCTGACAGAATAAAAAACACTTATATGTATGTATAACTCTCGATGAATCCCAATATTGGTAGAGCATCTTCATGAGTACATTTTTTTATTTGATAGTAACAGACAAGCAGACGGATCGCCTGATGGTAAGTGATTACCGCCACCCATAGACACCTGCGACTCCCATGGAGTCATAAGTGCGCTGCCAACCTCAGGTACCCTCAATCACGCAGCGAAATACAGCATAGTGCTGCTTCACGCCAGTGTTCAGGGAAACCGTGGTATCACTCCGGTCGAGCCGGCCTATTCATGCCGAAGCGTGACTCTCCCACTGGCAAACAGTAAATGCATTTTCAGCAATAATAAAAAACGTCATAGATTACAAAAGTACTAACCCCGGAAGAAAAATATTTGCGTCTTCGATCACAAGATGGTCAATGACGGCATTCGTTCGTAAATAATTTCTAGGTACACAACCTAACACAGTATAAGGTTCCCAGTAAAACACAGATCGTTTCACTTACCATAAGTTTGAAAAACTGTTCTCGTTAGTGAAAACTATCGCTTTGTCCCTTTCATTGTGGTGTATGTGAAAGAAACAGAGATATAGTTTTGGATAGCGAAATACTGTCCGTATTTCAAACTCATTTTAAGGTCTCAGGGTCATTTCACTTATTACTTTTTCCTTAGTATGGAAAAAATTTTTTCAGCGGTTTTCGTTAGATGGAGCTTGTAAAAAGCAAATGTCGCTTTCAAACAAACAAACAAACAAACAAACAAACATTTATTTGCTAGAAATACATGATACATAAGGTCTTAAGTAGAATTTAAGTATCTAGTGTTTGTATTTCGCTTGCAAGCAAGCGTGCAAATATTATAGTGTATACCTACAAGTATACCATATTAAAAAGTAAGTACTCTTTGAAGTAAACATAATGAGCTAGGTTAAATTTATAGTTAAAGTCATAGAGTAAGGCAAAGACTACTATTGTAAAGGTAATGTTAAAACAATATTTCACAGATTTTAAAAAGTAGTAAAATCAAGAATGGGTAAGGAGACATTATAGGGTTAAGAACACTGAATTAAATTACTAATTTGTTTGCCTATCAGCTTTAAAAAGCAATCAAGCAGATGGTTCGGCGTTGTTTCTGTAGATGTCACTATGCATTTTTCATCGCGCTAGTAAAGCGTGTTTCTGAAACAATGACCTGCCGCCTGCCCACCTGCGCACATAAGCAATTTTAAAAAGTATTGAGATTTTTGTCATAATTATAGCAAATGAAATCATTTCTGATATTAAATTTGGTCGTCCCCTGACTGATTCTCGAAGGTGGTCGTACTACATAGCCGTACTTGAGTATTGGTCGTTTTCCGCTAGATGGCGCTATCACTGGCTAGCCGATTGATGCTACCATTTCAGTATATAAGTTACTCTATTTCGGTGACCTTGTAATTGGAAACTCCAGGCTACCATAACTACATTCTTATAAAAATCGGTCAAATGTGAGTACAATTCGCGCACCGAGGTGTCCACAACAATACCCTAGTTACCACGATTATTCAGCCGAGAGACTACAACGGCAGGTCATTGGCCTTTTTTATACTATACATTTATTAATTTGGACACCACAACCCAATAAATACAAAGAAATTACACGCATTAACGCACAAATAGAAGAATCCAAACCAAAAGAAAAAAAATCAAAAGAAAAGGAATTAAATGAAAAACACAATAATAATAATAAAACATGAAGAAAATACACAGAACTACAGGACCAAATAAAAAGAGTATGGAAGATGGATCGCGTAACCATAGTGCCAATAGTAGTGTCTACCACTGGCGTCATACCTAAACAGTTGCATATTAGTCTCAACAATTTACAGTTGCCAAAATTCACCTATCTAACTCTCCAAAAAGCAGCGATTCTTAACACTTGCAGGATAGTCCGCAAATTTTTACAGCTTGAATCGGATTCTGACATCATAACAACATAATACTTTTCCTCTACAACTTTGCTTGGCCAAAAGCCCGCAATTTTGTTAGCGTACCCCAAAATGGGAAAATATATTTATATATTTCAAACATAATAAAACATAAAACAATGAGGAGAAATAAAAAAAAGCGCATACAGTGTCATTTTCCATGAAACCAGTCAGTGATAAGAGGTGTTTGCATAATATGGTGTTGTGTTGAGGTACATGAGTCTTGCTACTGTGACTATTTGCACTGTGGTAGGTACTAAGCTCATCATCATCATCTTAGCGTTTAGGTGCGACCCAAGCCGTCGCTCTGGAACCCGGAGTCCGCTTTCCTGCTTCTACTCCTCCACTTGTCACGATCTTGTGCATCCGATGTAGGTAGTCAATTTATTGGCACGCATGTCCTCCCTTACGAAGTCAAGCCACAACGTTCTAGTCTAGGTCTACCCCTTCTGCCGGGGCCCGGTGGTGGTTGCATGGCTAGACATTAGTTTCCCAAGTAGCTGTCTGGTTTTCCCAGAACATGGCCGTACCTAATTGGAACAGTGGTAGTGAACACGCCTTTAGTCCAAGGGTTGCGAGTTCGATCCCCGCACAGTACAAACATTTGTGTGCATGAACATGTCTGTTTGTATTGGTTTGGGTATTTTCTATGTATTATAAGTATGTATTTACAAAAGAAAAGTATTATTGCGTATATATTTGTAATCCCACTGTTGATTCTGATATCCGTAACACAGTTGCTCGAGCTACCTATCTCGGAGTCAGATCAATGTATGTGATATTGTGAAATATTTATTTATTTATTCTCTGTTATGTCACGGATACCACCCTCACTCTTACCGAGGTGTCGTAAAAGGCGACTAAGGTAAAGCTGCTGGCATGATCATCAGCACCCAGAGAAGGAAAACTCTGCATTTATATCAAAACCCTCGCCTACCCGTCTGCCAAGCGTGGTGAGTATGGCAATAACCCCTCATGTGATTGAGGGAGGCCCTTGCCCCAGCAGTGGGGACTTAAATGGGCTGATGATGATGATGTCACGGATGTGAAGGCTACCATGCGTGCATGAGTTTCTCACGCGGTCTTTCCGCGTGACTCCACACATCCACCGCAGCATGTTTATCTCCGTGACATGCAACTCCTGCTTGTGTCGCTCAAGTACAGGCCAAGATTCACTGCCATACAGATTAACTGTGGTACTAAGCTGTTTGAATGAAATCGATTGGGGAAGGCCAGCTGCCACCTGGGCGATATTGCCAGATATTTCTGTTTGGGACCTTGGGAATGTTTGTAAGGAATTTACGGGGGTAGGTAACTGAGAAGGTTACTCTCTGATGGCTCAGTGACCCGTGGTGGATCTTGGGCTCCGACACAACAAGTTGTCATTCCTCTCTGTTCTGGGCCACGGCTGACCAATCGTCGATCTGCAGCCTAAGCTGGTTCTTTCTCACCTCACTTACCTCGCTTACCATCAGGTGATCCGTTTGCTTGTCTGTCACCTATCACATAAAAAAAAGTATAGCGAATACAACGTAATCATTTTGGAGGTACAGCAGCCACACATCAAAACTGTAATTTTATTTCAGTTGATTCTCACCTTAATGTCGAATACCTTCGGTTCAAAATCAATTCAAGAGAAGACCGTAGTCTTTTAGATAGATAGATACACTTTATTGCACAAAATTTACAGATCTTAGTCTATGGTACGATACTAGTACAATTTATGCGGTCTTATCGCTAATAGCGATCTCTTCCAGACAACCTTAGGGTAGAGGAAACGTATAGCGTATTGAAAAAGGGTAAGGTAATGCAAATCAGAAAAGAAAAAATGACATCCTTTTTAAAAGGCCAGCAACACATTAGCGATCTCTCTGATTTCGCGGATGTTCATGGGCGGCGTTGATTACATTCCATCAGGTAACCCGCTTGCTCGTGTGTCGCATCTAGCATTAAAAATAATTGAGGAATTTTGACAGATTGTATTAACCTGATACATGCATTACATTTTACTGTGTACATTATATTTTACCGTGCAATATTTGGTAAAGTAGCTAATGTTACTCAGCAATTAGGTACTTTAAATTTCCAATAATGGGATAAAAAGTACATAAATAAATAAATATTTCACAACATCACATACATTGATCTGACTCTGAGATAGGTATCTCAAGCAACTGTGTTACGGATATCAGAATCAACAGTGGGATTACAAATATATGTATGTATAAATATAATACTTCTCTTTTGTAAATACATACTTATAATACATAGAAAACACCCAGATAAATACAAACACACATGTTCATGTACACAAGTGTTTGTACTGTGCGAGGATCGAACCCACAACCCTTGGACTAAGGCAGCGTTCACTAACACTGTTCCAAACGGGTCGTCAAAATACATACACATATACACCGTTTGCTTTTTATCGTTTAAATCCCGCAAACATACATAGTAGGTATCGTGAATGAACTCCATTTAGCATGTGAGATCAACAAAATAAGCGAAAGCAAAATCAGCTGTTTCATACTGGCCGGGTGGATATTCTACTTTGTATGGAACAGCTGTTTTTTTTTTTTCGCTTATTGTTTTGATCTAACATGCTAAATAGACTTCATTCACAATATCTCTTCTGAGGTTTTCGGGATGTAAACGATAAAAAAATAACGGTGTATACAAAATGACAATAAATATATTTCCATTAGTACCTTTAGATGAAATTAAATGAAAGGTGGTCCCTTTACCACACTTAGACTCTCTTTTGGTCCATTGTACTGGATGGGTCTGCTGAGCACAGAAGTTTCCTGGGACCCTCACAGGATCTCGCGGAGCGACCTTACCGTTGTGACGACCCGTTTGGAACAGTGGTAGTGAACGCTGCCTTTGGTCCAAGGGTGCGGGTTCGATCCCCGCACAGTACAAACATTTGTGTGCATGAACATGTCCGTTTGTATTGGTCTGGGTGTTTGTATGTATAATAAGTATGTATTTACAAAAGAAAAGTATAATATGTATATATTTGTAATCCCGCTGTTGATTCTGATATCCGTAACACTGGTGCTTGAGCTACCTATCTCGGAGTCAGATCAATGAAGTGATGTTGTGAAATATTATTAAAAAAAAAAGTTACCTACTGTATAGGGTTGTCCTCTTATTTTTTTATTCGCGTTGGGCAGCATTGCATTCCAGTACTTTTCTCATTTACCATCAGATAACATTACATATTACACATGTAAGTACAATTAGAAGACAGCACATAAAAACACAGATGTTTGACTTGTACTATCGTGAGCTATGAGTTTTACAAACTTATAAATAAGGAATTAAAAATCACCAATCGGTCAGACAATAATGAAACGACACTAATTAATTAATAATCATTACGTTTCGTTTTGCGAATAGGCAGACATTTAGAGACGGATTATGTTTGTCAGGTAATTTTCTAATTTCTTTTAAAAATGTGCGTGTACATGTGATTACATAGCGCTGGCACCTGTGGCTGGTATACCGTAAAATTCGTCGACTGTACCTATAACATACATGATCTGACTCCGAGATAGGTACCTCAACCACCTGTGTTACGGATATCAGAACCAATAGTGGAATTACAAATGTATACATGTAATACTTTTCTTTTGTAAATACATTCTTATAATGCATAGAAACACCCAAACCAATACAAGCAGACAATATGTTCATGCGCACAATTTTTTGTACTGTGCGGGGATCGAACCCGCAACCCTTGCACCAGAGGCAGCACTCACTACCACTGATCCAAACGGGTCGTCAAAAAAGTCTAAATAAAAAAGCTTTTTTATTTAGACCTATGCAATGATGCGATTCATATTTACAAATACTGGGCCCTTAACGACATAAATCAGAAATCATTGGGCAGTATTTCAAGTATTTTATGAGGTATCGTAAACGTTATTTGTCCATTTGCATATTACACAACAGTATACCTACATGAATATAGTTGAGTACTTAACTGTACTATGTCATAATTAATTTGTCTGGATTCTAGAACACGCTTTATTTCACACACTTTATGTAACATACACGCTTTATGTAACACACTCCCAACGGCATAATTTATTGGGTGTTCAAGTTATTTGGCCCATTTATTATAAAAGCTCGTGTATTTCATTTTAATTATCTTGCTGTAATGTTGTTATACCCGTTAAAGCTGTAGTAATTAAATTTTTGATTGCTGTTTCATTCATGAACTCATTTAAATGTATAATATATGACTTAATTTGCAATTACCTAAATGTTTTTTTGGGCTTGACTCAATCAGACTCTACCAGTTAGCCTTTCGCATTTTGTCCTCCATCTAACAAGAGGACGCCCTACGCTACGCTACGCCACGCTACGGCTACGCTACGCCATGCTACGGCTACGCTACGGCTTTAAAGATTTTGCAAATTTGTTTATTCAATGTTATCATCCTAGATTAATGACTCTAATAATAACAAGCCCGAAAGTCAGCATCAACTACCAACGATTGTGTTTCTGAACAGATACGACCTGGTGATTTTCAAGAAAAGAGCTTATTACTTCCTTAAGAGCCGGCAACGCATCAGTAATGCGTCATGTGTTGCAGATATCCATAGGCTCATCGCCGTCTGCTCCTATGTCCGCCGTAATGTAAAAAAAGTGATTGAACTGTAAAACAATGAAGTTGTGTGTTACAAACGTCCATATTTTTATTCCAAGTTTGTATACCTACCTATAAAACTGAGTAACACGTAGTTTTCCATTATACATCGAGGTATCTTCCAGTGCCTAATCAGGGAACGTACAAAAAAAATATCCCGACAAATTGATAACCTCCTCCTTTTCATGAACTCGTTTAAATATAAAAAATAATATATGTTATTTTTTACTTACACATTTTGCAATTATGTTTCTTTATTTTTTATTATGCTGGCGCTGTCGCTGTGAGACGTGATATCACTTAACTCGTCACACATTAATATATCGTATATTTCTATCTCGCTCTGCAAAATGGTGATCATAACACTAAATGAATTTAGAAATATCATGAGAGATTAAAACTTTTCTTGTACTTATGAGTGAAATGTGATTCCATGAGATTTGTTTATTCTTTTTGTAATAATTTGTACGAGTACAAAGCGTAAAAGTGCACATAGGCATTTTGGTAACCTTGATCCCATTTAAAACAATTAAAGAATAGTTTTTGTGTGACACAGCCGCTTGTCAGTATACGTGAAATTAGGCGACGCGACGGGGATTTAATTTATGCGGTCCACGCGGTAGAGAGGAGTCCTATTTTCCGCTATTTTGATTCAATCTTAGGGCAAAACATTAAAAAAACTGCTTAGAAAGAAGGATTAGTTACAGATCGTATCTCATTGAATCTGTACAAAAAAGGCCAAAATTGAAAATACCGAGTCATCGATATCAGCTGCACGCCCCTTCATAATAAAAATTCTCTCAAACATTGCAAAAGTTAATTCCTTTTATGTTACATAAAATGATGCAAAAAATACAAAGGGTGCATCCATTGTACGCAATCACGACTGCAGGCACGTGCCCTAGTTTTTTAACTTCATTTTGATCCTGGACTTCACAAATGAAGCTGGCAAAACATAATGAAAATAGTTTTGTATGTGATGCGAAATTCCTGCTCCAACGCCAACGTAGAAAATCTCTTTGTTCGTATTTTATTTTATTTTTATTTTACAAGTTTTTGGCCGTGTGGTCCCGGCAGAGTAGAATAGGCCACCCTCACTCTTACCGAGGTGTCGTAAAAGGCGACTAAGGTAAAGCTGCTGGCATGATCATCAGCACCCAGAGAAGGAAAACTCTGCATTTATATCAAAACCCCCGCCAACCCGTCTGCCAAGCGTGGTGAGTATGGCAATTACCCCTCATGTGATTGAGGGAGGCCCGTGCCCCAAGCAGTGGGGACTTAAATGGGCTGATGATGATGATGATGAAGTTTTTGGAAAACTTACAGCTAGATTTAGGGATACAGTCACAGAAGAAAAAACATCGAGGGTCAATTACAAGTTTCCACCAATAATCACTTGGTTGTTTAACAGAAATGCAAGTGGGTAATGTTAAGAAAGAAATAAGTTACTAAATTACAAACAAAACGAACAACGTATTTGCCACTCCTAGAAGAAGAAACATTGAAATTTATCAAGTCATCTGACATAATCAGGAAAAAAGAAATTAAATAACATTTGAGAAAAAGTTATCATTCAGTACACGTTTCAATTTCGAAACTGAAGTGTTGAACAAGTCAATGTCGACATTTACTTTTGCCAAATTATTAAATAGTTGACATGTTCTAATGGAATATGCGTTCCGCCTATAATTAGTCTTTGCATGCGGTAAAAAGAGCAAGCTGGGTGTCTGAAAGACTTCGAGTTAGTGCGCAGCCCTATAAGTTCAAGAAGCTCTGGACAGTCTATCTTAGCGCTTGCTATGCTCAAAAGATATGAAAGGTCAGAAGTATTTCTTCTTTCATACAGCGGAAGGAAATGAAATTTTCGACAACGTGAGATGTAGTCGGGGAGATAAATCCCAGCACGATATTGTAGATATTTAAGAAATTTCCTCTGAATCCTCTCAAGTATGACAGCACTCTTAATCGGCGTTACACTTTATAACGACTAATGTTATCAAGAATCAATTAGAACTTGGAGGTTGCAAAAAAAATCGTATTAACTCTTTACCGGGCTACACATCATTTATTTCATTGGTTTTCAACCTTAACTCAACTGCTCAAAGTTCAAAATCTGGTGGTCCCGTATGATTCAGTGCCTGGTTAACTAACGGTACGAATGATTGTATGAGGCTGGACACATTGACCTCAGACAAGTAGAATATGAATATAACTTGCTACCGAAGGACAGCTCTCAAAAAACCCCCGTCCTGGTTTTCACCTCTGAGTTTATCTCTGCGAGTTCACTTCTCAGCACTTCTTCTAAGTTCATCTTTATTAACTTTGTTAGAAAACTTGCACCGAAAATTATAAAAAAATACTTTCCCCGCACGAAATGGCTGAACGTAACGGCTGGATTTGTATAAAAGGCTAAAAATGCTTTTGCAGATTAAAAAAATAACATTTCTTCCAAAAAACGAGTTAGAGTGCTTTTTTAAATTATGGTGGACAAACGAGCAGATGGCTCACCAGATGGTAAGTGATGTCCGCTGCCCATGGACATCTGCAGCACATGAAACATCACGGATGCGTTGCCGGCAATTAAGGATGGAACAAGCTATTTTCTTGAAGATTACCAGGTCTTGCATTAAAAGGACCAAAGCCTATATTGCAAATACGTTATGGTGAAAAAGATGGTGGTTGCTTCGCTTTATATGTTTCCATATTCTTTTCTCAACAAAAAGCTTTCCGCTTTTAGCATTAGCATGTGTTAATACTTTCATCATCAGCCCATTTAGGTCCCCACTGCGGGGGCACGGGCCTCCCTCAATCACATGAGGGGTAATTGCCATACTCACCACGCTTGGCAGACGAGGTTGGCGAGGGTTTAGATATAAATGCAGAGTTTTCCTTCTCTGGGTGCTGATGATCATGCCAGCAGCTTTACCTTAGTCGCCTTTTACGACTCCTCGGTAAGAGTGAGGGTGGCCTATTCTACTCTGCCGGGGACCACACGGCTGTTAATGCTTTACCGGCTAAATAACCTTGATATATTCACCAGCCCTGATTCAGAAAATACATACAATAATAATGGTCTAACAGCAATATCGGCAATAGGAATGGGCGCCATCAATATCCTATTATAAGTGCCATGATAAATTACTTTATTATACGCTGGTCATACCTACTTTTATAATGGTTGGCGTTTCGCACAAAAAATCTGCCATTAGTTTGTGACCCTATTAATATTATTGTATTAATAGATGTATTCTTGCAATATGAAAGTGATATTTACCTAATACAAATACAAATACAAATAGTTTTTATTTCCATTAAACATGTGGGTTATTGGGCATTACAGTAGGTCCCACACTAGGAAAAGTCCTGTATCGTGGGCACCCGGTATAAATAACAAAACCAGGAGAGCGACAGATTACATTTAAAACAAAGATAACATTATCAACTATTTGAAACTGTGCTAACACTAAGTAATTTATTTAACAAAAGTAATTTATTTAACAAAAGTAATTTAGTTAAAAAGGTTTAAAAAAAAAAAAAAAGAAAGGTATAAATATATTGTAATATAATATGCTTGCTGTCTGTGAAGTGTGCGAGCGAGATGATAAGAAACTAAACCTAAAATTTGTGTGACGTATGATTGTGTGTGTGTGTGTGTGTGTGTGTGTGTGTATGTGATTATGTGTGTAAGTTTAATTTATTTATTTATTAATTAATTATTTTATTTTAATTATTTTATTTTAATTGCCTTAGTAGGTCTTCAGTCTCTTGGTAGGTTCGGGACAATAGAAAAGTGGAGATCGAAGAGTTGGCTTGCCTTACAGTGAGGACCTTTAGATAGCATCGTTTTTACAATTTTATTGTAAATGTATGGCAACATGTATTTCGGCAGTCTCTGTGCAAAAGAGGTACGCACAGTCACGGTTGGGAGTTTGAATACTCTTCTATGCGACATGGCTGCGAGCTTCGTAGAGTTTAGTACCTTCCGGTGGACTTTTAAGCAGGCTTTAAGAATATAAAGTTGACGTACACTTAAAACCTGTGCTTCTGCAAACAGTGCCACCGTGGGGTAGAGAAACGGCTTGTTGCACATTGTCTTGAGAACAGCACTTATACAGTGTTATACAGAAAATGATTCCCATTTCTTGAATGTCAACATATTTTCCTTTGTCGCGTTTTCTATCAACATAGGGATATTTATGAAGATCGAGAGGGTTAAAATATATTACATTTTTAGTCTGAAGATCTGAAGAGAAGGTTATAATGTATTTGAATATTTAAAACGCTCATTAAAGAATCGTTAGACGGCACGATGAAGACGTGAAGTCTTATTTGATTTTAGATTTATTAATATACCTTAATAACACGTAAAATATTAGACTTAAGTGTGTAAGTATCAGCCTATAAACTGTCCCACTGCAGGGCAAAGGCCTCCATCATAGAATTCAAGTTATCGCTACAATGATGGGATTAGACTTAATCACCACGCTTGCCAAATGCGGATTAGTGAGCTGAGAGATCATGTTCGCGGCCTGGTACTTAAACCATTAGACCAACAGGGCGTCGTAACTTTTTATTGTGTGTAGTCTAGTTTATATTAAAAGATCATTTGTTACCACATTTACTGGAAATAAAGAACTTTGACTTTTGAATTTCAACGACATTGGTATTGTGTGTGCGTCCGCTGTACACTATACATGTATACTATAGTAACCTTTCTTCATTAGGCGGGTTTTAATATGAGTCTTAAATTTATCCAGTGATAGGTTTATGACATTTTGTGGTTGCTTCTTGAATATCTTAATATTTAAGCCAACAAATAAAATACCGATTTTATGAAGTCTGAGGACTGGGACGGCAAGTCTATGTTTATTTCTGGGAACCTTCACTTTTCGGTTGCAATGCCACCAGAACGGATTATCTTGCTACTGATATTGTTTTAATGTGGTCAAACCTATAAATAAAAAAAAGAACATCAAATTTCCCGTATAATCCATTTTAGTACGACCGGTGCATCTAAAGCCCATTAAATAGGAATTAGAACATAAAGGAAGGAAACGAGATAACAGTACCTCAGGGAAACATAGATCTCACTTTATCTGCAGACGAGGGGATCTGTGGAAAATATGGTGTTATAGTAACCTCAGTGTTTTGCAGTCCAAGAAATACCATGTCACAACTACTACTTTCATATATTGTAGGTATAAAATATATCTTCTCTATTATAACCTTATAGTAGTATATTTTATATAATTTGTGTAGGTTATATTGTATTATAGTAAGGTAACATTTGTATATATTAGTGTATGATAACGTGTTTATTTATTTATTTATTATCTAGATATATGTATTTATACCATAAATTTACTTAATCAATGTTCATAATCAAAAGGATTGCACCACCCTCCCCTCTTCTATCTAATGTCCTTTACCTGAAGGTTGTCTGGTAGAGATCGCTCCCAGCGATAAGACCGCCTAAATTGTACATAGTATCTCTGTATACCTAGCTTTTAAGTTTTGTATGTTGTGCAATAAAGAGTATCTATCTATCTATCTATCTACTTTACCTACTGTTATTTGAAAATTGCTCGAATCACGAGCAATGTTTCTTAAGTTCCCAAGCTCGAAGGGAAAAACAAAACCCTCATAGGATCACTACTGTGACTATCCATCCTAGACGTGTGTGACTCTTTACTGCAACGACTCAGTGATCCGACTCAGCCAAATGATACAATGTTCCGAATCTCTAATGTTCTCTCCGAATGTACCATTTGACTCAAATGGATCTCGTGGTCAATCTGTAAGCGGTAGTAATCTTGCTCGCTTATACGGATGACCCGAATGAGCTGAATGATTCGAGTGAGCCGAATGAGCTGAATGATCTGAGTGAGCTGAATGATCTGAGTGAGCTGAATGATCCGATTGAGCGGAATGATCCGAGTGAGCCGAATGAGCGGAATAGTCGATGTTCCAAATGACGCGTTTCACTGTTCCGCATCTTTGCACTGATCCAGATGCAAATGTTCCAATCTTTTGTAATACTTTTGCCGCTTTTGCCAGGTCTAATCCATTCGTCTGTCACATCAAATGTCTATTTATGTCCAGCGAGCTGTACAGATTAATTCGTTTTTCCGATGACTCTGAATAACTGAGTACCTCAAAAAAACGTGGCTTGAAATCATTTCTAAATGCTCGCCTTCTGATAGATTTAGTATGCAATGTTAAAATAATTGTTGTATTTTTTAATAAGGACTTTTAAGAAACACCATCAATCCTTACCCCACATCCTTCACTCCCAAACAAGCACGTGTCACTCTTTACTCATCAAGTGAAGGGAGTCACGTATTCCTATTTCACATAAATACTTCGCAGTCATCCGATATTTTACAACGCATCGTAAATACGCTTTCAAATCACATGCACGTGACGCCTAAACTGTGTGTTACCATACTCCATTAGCTGGCACCCTGATTTGGGGACATTTCGACATTTTGGGGTGAATCGTGTCATTTACAGACCCACCATTATAACCTGAGCTCATCCCTCTTTACGTCTATAGCAAACTCGAAGCAAAGTTAGAGGCTGCTTCAAATTACGAAGTTCTTATTAAACTGGATCGAAACACAATAGGTATCGGGCACGTGGGAATCTCATAGGGGAGCTACATACCGCTGTAACAATGCGTTTATAGCCACAAAATGGTAGTCGCTGACTTATTGTGATCGCCAAACTTATTTATTTTAACGGCCATTCTGTAATGACTTTTACTACATTGTTTTAAGGTCCATATACATTTACGTTGAGGTTTATAGTACAATTCTCAAATGAATTTCTTCGAACGACTGTTGTTCAAATTGTTTACTAGCAATTGGGTGACAATTCTTGTTAATTACGTTTATGTAAACATCGAAGGTTATCCCGTTTGGTCCAAAATTGCTCTCAATTGTCATTTTATTACCCGAGAGTATTTGGAACAAAGAGCGATTTTATGCGGTACCTAAGTACTATGTTGTATAATAAATTAAAATTTAGATAGTTCTCTTGGGAGCAGTAACTACATTTCTTAATTAAAATTATAATGCCTTTACGTTAATGACTAAAATAAATTTTACGTCCTCATTCTTCTGTTTCCGTACAAGGGTAAAACCTAGTTGGAGACCAGGAGCCCAATTCTAGTGCTCGTGATATTTATTTTAATTCGACATCACCAAAACACGGTTTTTTCTATGGTGTTCAGGTGATATCGGCCATGTTTTCGAGCACGAGAATTGGGTTCTAGGACAATTTTTTTATGTGATAGGTGGCAGATGAGCAGACGGATCGCCTGATGGTAAGTTTGTTATGTAGTTTTGCGGCCAATCTTAAAGATCAGCCATTGACGCAGGACATATTATAGTGCACAAGTGTTTGCGCAGACACAAGTGCACTCTCTATTCCCTTACCCTCATATTTCGATGGGACTCCAATGTAACACGACCGAAGAGGTATCAAGCGCAGGACCAACGGCTTAACGTGCTTTCCGAGTTACAGGGGTACAAGACCGCTAACTTCCAGACTCCGGGCTGACACTTAAAATTTCTTAACAGAGACACTCAGGTACAAATTTTGGCCCGACCCGGGGATCGAACCCGGTACCCCAAGCGCAGCCGTCGCTTTAAAGTGCGACCCACTAACTACTGCGCCAACGAGGCAGTCATTGGTGATATACATAGTATGTAGTAATCATCATTTCAGCCAATAGACTACAGCTGGACATCGAACGTGGGAGAGCCACGCTTCGGCATGAATGCGCCGGCTCGGCCGGAGTGAAACCACGGCCTCACAGTAAACCAGCGTGAAGCAGCATTGTGCTGTTTCGCTGCGCGAGTGAGGGTACCGGAGACCCAATCCGGGGAATGGGGGGTTTAAAGGTGCGCTGCCCCTTGTGACTCCACTGGTGACGCGGGTGTTCTTGGGCGGCGACAATTGATTACCATCAGGTGATCCGTCTGCCACCTATCACATAAAAAACACAACACAAGCCTCCCCCAATTTTCTCCACACAGATCGGTTCTGCGCCGCCCGCATCCAATGGATTCCCGCGACCTTCACCAGATCGTCGAACCACCTTGTGGGGTAAGTAATCACCGATGTTAATGGTGTTTCTCGATAATGTTAAATGAGATGCACTTACTTAAATCTTAATAGAATAAAGTATGTACTACCTGTGCGGATAAGAGAATGGGATCAGAAATGGCGGCGCATCTATTCACTTCTCGCTCGCACACTATTTGCGTCTATACTCGCACCCCACGAGTGCAAGTATAGACGCAAATAGTGTGCGAGCGAGAAGTGAATAGATGCGCCGCCATTTCTGATCCCATTCTTTATCCGCACAGGTTGTAGGTATGAATTGTGTATTGTTCGTTATGCACTTTGCTTAACTTTAACGTCGACTCAGGTCGCGCCATCACAAACCGTAGTGGTTTAAGTACGTGATTATTTTAAGTCAATTTGAAATATATTATTATATGATAAATAAAATAAAAAAATATATGTACAATGTGACACCTTGACATCTGAAGGACGACTTCGATAGTTCATTGATAAGCCAAAACGCTGATGGGTCTAAGTGGCCTACAATGAACGACCGGATCGGATTTTTCTTCCCTTTCACACACACTGAGTGTCTCCTTTGTTTGGATACGACAGCCTTTATGCTCGTTCTTTACGACAGGTTCATTATAGATAAGCCACCAGGTCGGATCAATTTGGAAAAGGAAGCTATTACCTCACGTTTAAAATTGAATGGAATGATGTAAAATAAATAAACATTTCACAACATCACATACATTGATGAGACTCCGAGATAGGTAGCTCAAGCACCTGCGTTACTGATGTCAGAACCAATAGCGGAATTACAATTATATAAAATGATACTTAATAAGAAATACTTTTCTTTTGCAAATACATAATTATTAATACAAAGAAAACACCCAAACCAATACTAAGCCATATAGTCATGCAGCATGCTTGCAATGTGAAACACCATCTCACCTCTAGATGAGGATCGAACCCGCAATCCTTGCACCAGAGGCAGCGTTCACTACCACTGATCCAAACGGGTCGTCTTATTGAATTGAATTGACTTCGTAATGGATTCTCTTGCGAATTTATATAATTACCTTATTTTACATGGAAATTGGTATCTCAAGATACAAGCTTAGCTTAGTTTGGGTACGTCTGGAAACTGTTGAATATGTACTTTTGTCACATTTATTTATATTGTATACCCTAGTTTTAAGTATAATTTGAGCTATTAATAAATTCATTTTCAATTTTTTTATTTTTAAACCATTTTTAGTATTGGATTGAATTCAAATATATCCCTTGCTTTTGTTATTTCGTACACATATTAAGCAAAACAGAAGCAACTCAGGGGCGTTTTTATGGCATATGGGCGTATGCAGGACGCCCGTGACGTCACAAATAAGTTGCATCTGCCGATATGCAACGTTATGCGACCAATCAATTTCACGCATCACGTGGTCCATTAGGGGTTACTTTGATATATATATCCAATATTTTGGTTCTGCATTTCACATTGCAATAAATAAAACTGTTTGAAGTTTATTTACAGCATTGTGGCTTATTTTGCTGCTCGATATAACGTAGATACATATGACCAAGTATGTACCTACGGCCACATCAAACTGTGAAAAGACATCCTTTTTTTTGATCCAAATGCCAGCCAGATTTTTTTGCTATATTCTGTACGACTTGTCCTCTGAGTATTTATTACTATGACACCAACGATGTAGGGTCATGATCCTTGATTTTATTTCAGATCAAAACTCAACATCCTCATATGATCAATACGGGGATTAACACGATATTTTTTATGTGAAACAACATTGTGTACTCACATATTTTGCTCGACGTGTGTGTGAAAAATGGGAGGGTGTCCGAAGATTCACAGCCCGGCCCCAGCAGACGACGCCGTGCTCCGCCAGTCCGCTCTTGACCACGGCTGCTGTAACGTAGCCGAAACGTCGAGCCAAATATGTCAGTACACAATGTTGTTTCACATAATAAATATCGTGTTAATCCCCGTATTGATACATTATAGTTATAATGCAACGCGAAAATCTAAAAAACTATCCTCATATATATTTTCCAAGAATTAACAAACAATTTTTTTTGGCCGGCCATTTCTTATTTGGACCAAAAATATTTGCAAGTTTGAGGATCTCCTTTCTTCAACTTATATTGAACGTAATGTGTTAGATGAAATAAAGCTTAGAGTCACTCGGAGAAAATCGACCGAATTGTATGTACACTGACGTTTGTTAATGCGTTCATCGCGATGTCGATTCGAATACTTTACTCTGCAACTAACATTTTTTATGATTTAATAGTATCAAACCTTAGACAGTGTTAAATTGTCTAAGTATCAAACTAATCAAATATCCTTCAAACATTTTAGTTTTTTTTTTTGAAACTTAAGAAATATCAATGTTATACTAAGTATACAACAGGTTACTCTAAATAAAGTTAAATTTTCGAATTAACAACGCCAAAAAAATATCGAGGTTCCTCCCCTCAATTAAAAGTCTCAAACATCAAAATGTAAAAAAATAAAAACAGATAGATTAAAGAGACTAACGCGGCCCATGAAAAATTTCTGCAGAATTTACTGATAGTAACTACTAAAAACCCAATTGTACATTATCAGACTCACCATCAAAACAAGCGTATTTTATATACACCACGCCCGAAGACCAGCTCACTGCGGGCGCGTAGTCTTCTGCCAGCACGAAGCTGCAGTGGTTCACTCCACTACACCTGGAACCAAAGAGACAAACATTAGTAAACATACCTGAAGACAAAATTAATTATTATGTGTACGTGTACTTTTCGTAATTTTCAGCTTTCAGACGCCCACAGCTGGACATATGCCTCCACAGGACATCCAAACTTATCGGTCATGACTGTGCCACCCGCATCCAAGAGATTCACTTGATTTTTACCAGGTCTTTAATGGAAGTTAAATGGAGTACCCACTTATTTTCTTTAATCAAACTCTTAAAAAGTTTTTTTTTAATTTGAATTGCCAGACATTTGGCCACAATCTCACCTGATGGTAAGTGATAACGAGGCCGAGGATGGATCATGCGGTCTAGTAACAGTAACAGTAGTAGTTGTAATAGTAGTAGTAGTAAGTAAGTAAGTATCAGCCTATAACTGTCCCACTGCAGGGCAAAGGATTCCATCATAGAAATCAAGTCATCGCTACTATGATGGGATTAGGCTTAATCACCACGCTTGCCAAATGCGGATTGGTGGTCACAAACCCGAGCTAT
This sequence comes from Marasmia exigua, assembly GCA_019059595.1. Classification (NCBI taxonomy): domain Eukaryota; kingdom Metazoa; phylum Arthropoda; class Insecta; order Lepidoptera; family Crambidae; genus Marasmia; species Marasmia exigua. The sequence continues at coordinate 1,074,271 of CM032467.1, forward strand.
GTTCTAAAAATTTGAAACACACTTTTTGCTCGACCCAGGATCACGGCCCGGTACTTAAACCACTAGACCAAAAGGTAGTATTAGTATTTACTTATAATTATTGTGAATGTCTTCAATATTTACAATATAGTAATATTGGTACGAGTATAAGTATGTACCTAAGTAAAGAACATTAGATAGTTAATGTATGCCATTTTCAACCTCTAGGGTCTACCTCCTTCAGTTTATGCCATTGTTGTCGATCTTGGGCGGTTTCTATCCACTTTGTTCCTGCCAGCCTTTTGATGTCGTCACACCAACGCATTTGGGGTTTTCCTCTTAGGCGTTTCTCGCTTCATGGTCTCCACTCTACCACTGCCTTGCACCACGAGCCATGTTTTCGGGCAACATGACCAGCCCACTTCAACTTCAAGATCCGTTTCGCAAAATCGCTTACTTTGCTCTGCTCTCTGACCCAATAAACTTAATGCCGAATTAAGTATCTATTTATCCATTTAACATTTGGATTTTCGGTATTTCGTCCATCATCAAAGCTTCGGTCATTTGGAAATCGGCATTCAAAGCTTCGGTTTTCGTATGCAAGTATTGTCAAACAAAGCAATAAGGTATCGTAGTAGTGCGCTTCATGTTAAATACCTCTGAATGAGAGTCGACTAGTAGCAGAAGTTGTAAAATCCTAGCACTTTCATGAAATCATTTATGTGTTATAACTACTAACCATTTTAAATGTTGGCAAATTATATGTCAGTGTTATTTATTGTTTAAACCAGGATGTCAGCTAAAGTTAAAAGACAAGTGGTTCTGCAATTCTATGTTATAAACGAAGGTATTTTAGTTTTAGTTATTATGAACTTTGAGTATTATGATGCTCATTACGAATCCCTAAATACGCTTAAAGTCAGATAAAAAAGCTAAACTAAATATTCGGTTGAATAATGGAAACCTAAGGGCAAATGAAAAACTATCGAAAAAAAATTGCTCACACACGAAGAAATATACAAAAGTCATCCAAATTGGCGAAAAATATCTCAAGAGTTTTCGCATTTTTGCAACCGCGCAGACATGGAGAGTCGGTTCCAAAGTAAATTCAGCCAGTTACGAGATATTAACAGACACAGCGTCTAGACGAACTCACCGAAAGGCACGTCTTCCATCAGGTGCGAGGTAATAAATCTAAAAGTGGAAGGTTTTATATCCTTTCAACTATTTTATTCAATTACGTTCTGTGAGGTACTATTAACAAAAGACAAAAGCGATAACCTTACACTTTTCACTACGTTAAAATTCAAATTAAAACGCGCCGTCAGTCGACAGTAGATTTCCATATAGGTCCAATGGGGGATTCATGTGGATGTTTTGTCCACGCAGGTAATTCGTGTATCCGCCCATTACACGTTTAGTTTCGTTTACATACATATTACATATATAACAACGTTACATACATTAATCTTACTCCCAGATAGGTAGCTCAAGCACCTGTGTTACGGATATCAGAACCAACAGGGGAATTACAAATATATACTTAAAAAACTTTTCTTTTGTAAATGCATAGGTACTTATAATACATATAAAAACCAACATAGATTTATCTAATGCCTTCTGTTGAGTAGATGTCTTCGAACTAGCATTGTTTATTATAAAGAGTATTACCCCGTATCTGGGTACGTAAACGTAAACAAGATAACGTAAGATCATTTAAAAAGCATAATAATTTTTATATTCTTCTTCTTCTAGACGGTCCTTCATTACTGTGGATCGTGGTCACTGGATTATTACTCATCAACCAAACAAACTTTACCCATTGATTCCGTTTCGAAGTAGCCTCCACCACCGCCTCGTAGAACTGTGGTAGGGATGTAGCTCCTTTTATTTTTATGTTCAGTTTTCTAAAATAACCATACCACACTCTACAAAACCCAACGGAGCCCTCTTAGCGACTTTAAATCAGCAGATAAGCTTACATAGAGTAAATTACTAAAATTAAAGGTTTTACATCTTTGCCATTGTAATTTGACATTTAACATTTGCACACGATAGATAATGACTAATACGATAGATTTTTTTAACCATCCCGGAAAACAAACCCGCGACCGTAAGCAAGAACTTGCGTGCGACTTTCGCACCGGACGACGATAAAAATTTACTTCAAAAATATCAATTGATAATACGTTTCTATGTAACAGAATTCTTACTTAAAAAGCGTTCGTACGGGAGTAGGTAAGTATATTCCTTCGAAACACGCCAAATTCCTATAACCATTCCACCTAGTTACGCCCATATTTTAATTAAATTTCACATTGTGATACAAATCTCATGTTTGTTGGCGCGTTGTAAATGATAATTCTGGCTAGATAGCGCCCTGTCGACGAAAATTCTCTTGATTAATTCACTTAATTGAGGGTAATTACGTCGATAAACGTTTTATACGCATAAATAGGGGATGGAGATATTAATTAGCATTTTTGTGCTAATAGAATTGGGAATTAATGGCGTTAAAAATGTGTTAACTCACACCAAATGTGATTAAACATTCTGCCCCTACATAATTAACTTTTAATTAAAACACGTGGCCGCTGGCTTTGTTCCATTTGAGATATTAGCTTGGCTTGATTATAAGTTTTAATTCAACCTGCGTTTATGTGGGTATATCGGTAAACATTTACATCCCTTATTGTATTGTCTGTTGTTGTTGTATCATACTTATATTTTGTTTTTGTGCAATAAAGAATATCTATCTATCTTTCCCTTTAACCACGTAATCTAGTAACCATTCGGAACAACATTTTTTCTATGAATGTTGGAAATTCGTATTTTTTTTAAATCTCCGTACATAATGAACAAATCACGTGACTGACTTGTATTAAAGTTGTTTTTTATGCTTTTTTCCAAAAGTCATAGATTTTTTTGTTCAGAATGTTTAATCCAGTAAGAAAGTGGTTGAAGGGAAAGTGAGAAAGAAAGAAACTATTTATTGACCACAATTTATTTAGGTTTCCCAATAGTACACCATTCAAAAAATAATTATAACAGCTTTTTAGAATAAATTATACCTACATAAAAATAAATAAAAATGGTACAAATCATAAAAGTTGCGGCCAACAAGGCTCGGCCTCAGCATATGCTGCAACTGCCGCAAGCAGCAGCTGCAGCGCTGGTTTTCAGGCTGGACCTTGGTTGACGCCTTTGCGTTACAAAAAATATAGATATTGACATGCAATACAGAAGGGACATAAATGTTTACCGATGCCTGTGTGTATGTGTAATGAATAATTTTCGACTTCCTAACTTTGAGTGCATCCTTTATAAACTTCATATGACTTGCATTTCTATAGGCCCCATCCTAAATATGTATTGCATTAGCGTATTAGTATTTGTAACAGTTAGTAAGTGCACTTGTGGTCGGAAGTGAGTAGCATTTCACATGTGATTAATGTTCTGTTGTTGCCACCGAGCGTCTAATCTCTTGTTCGATCTATCTATGCCAGGGTTGTCTAAGTTCGATGTTTTACAGAAAGGACTTATATTTTGGCTCATTTTCTTTACGGAGGTACGGTCGCGGTCAAAAAGTGTTTACCACCTTAAGGATCATAATCGCACGCACACATGTAGCTGATAAGTTCTATATGTCTATTACATAATAATGATCATAAGGATCATAGGTATGGTATCTTCTTTAATGATATGACAGCTGACAGTTAGCAGCTAATAGAGTAAGGTGAAACTTGCCATTTTATTTTTAAATAATAATTTGTCGAAATTTTTTGTTCCTGTTCAAAACAAGTTCAAAAGATGTTTATAAATTTTATAATAAATGTTATGTCATTTCAAAGAAATTAGGTTTTTTTTACATTGGCGGAATTACACGTGCGGCCGTCACCGTACGCGGGATTAAGTCCAAAAAAAAAAAATAGGTCTATATGACTACTTTTGTGTTGTATCCTTTTTATGTGTATTTTTTCATATTTACTTTAAAAAGGTAATATGTAACTTGATATAGCATTTTTGACTTCAGTGCGAAAAGTGTGATATAGAATCAAATTTCAAAACTGGTAAACACTATTTGACCGCCACTGTACCTACTACTACTACCTATATTTTTGGAGAAAAGGTTAGGTTAGGCCAGTTAGGCTAGTACTTACATTATTCTTGAAACCTATTGGCTTTGGCATTATTTTGATATTTTATTTACATCATCAGGCAGCCCTATTTGGCCTAATAGCTATTGGCTCTGATTACCATTGATTGGAGTGGGAATGCTCATATCTTGCTGAGATCATCAAGTACCTACTGCTTCGGGTGCAAGTGACTATTTGATGAATGGTTACGGCTTATTGTCAGTTCAATAATTGCTTTTCGTAAATAGTCTTCGCTGCCAGCGAGACTTTAAATTACTAGTCTTAAATTACTATGGCTTTATTCATAAACGTTCAATAAACCTTTATTAGTTAAAACGGTGATATTGTTTGTTTGAAGTTTGACGTTTGAAACCAAAAATGAAAACTGCTTTATAACACCGTTTTAGTAACAAAAGTTTAACAAACATTTCTGAATAAGACCCTTGTCTCATTGTCAGCCCATTTAAGTCCCCACTGATGGGGCACGGGCCTCCCTCAATCACATGAGGGGTAGTTGCCATACTCACCACGCTTGGCAGACGGGTTGGAGAGTGTTTTTATATAAATGCAGAGTTTTCCTTCTCTGGGTGCTGATGATCATGCCAGCAGCTTTACCTTAGTCGCCTTTTACGACACCTCGGTAAGAGTGAGGGTGGCCTATTCTACTCTGCCGGGGACCACACGGCTCTTCATTCTGAGTCCAACTTCATAGAATCTATACAGTTAGATACATCCATTTAACCATTATTTCTACCAACCATTCGGAATAACGTTTGTTCTGCGACTTTAGGAAACTGGTCGAATTTTGTTTCGACTATTATACTTTTATACAAAATAAGCAAGGCACGTAACCGACTTTATATGAAAAGTTGAAATTTTTTTATGGTATAAAAATAAAGTTTAAAACTATAACCCGACTACTAAAAAAACACGCTCTATAAAGTACGAAACAAGAAAATTGTCTCTGCTGAAATTATTATGCGGTATCTCCCTGGTCGTATGCCACCTACTGTAGCAAAACAGATTCATTATAATAATAAAATAAAATCAATGTGGCATACGACCACGGCGATACCACATAATAATTTCAGCAGAGACAATTTTCTTGTTTCGTACTTTTATTGGTAGTGGGGTTATAGTTTTTAAACTTTATTTTTATTTGACATATTTTTAGTTATGTACATATAATTACTTATTTGAAATGTGCTTAAAAAAGCTCTATTCACACGGTACCGTCAAGCAAAAATTTGAACATTTATGAATAAAGCCCTTGATGTTTACTTTATTCACTTTTCTTGCTTTAGTCGCAGTGTTGAATATAAAAGTCCGGCCAAGCGCAATAGTGCATTCAGAAAAAATCCTGCCTTACGCTCCAAAAAGGTTTTGCGCGCAGTTGCGCTCTCCCACCCAAGGCACCTGCGGAAGACCACAGCGTCGGGGCGTCTGCGACATCCCGACACATGCTGAGTATGTGCCTTTTCAGCGATCATACCCTAGTGTTTACCTATAGTTAAATATATTGTTTGTTAATGTTATATCTACCTACTGAATTTGTCTTATGTCTGTCTGTATGTAACCGCTTCGCTGAATAAAATATTTACTTACTTACAAAGGTCGTAAGATCGATTCCCATTACAAAGAAAATATATCATTCGTGTGATGAACGTATGTCTCTTTAGTGTCGGGGTGTTAAAGTATCAATTCACGTATGTATTTGTGTAACCTTCGTTGATGATACCCATAACTCGGAAGTGCTTTTTACCTTTCACCTTTGCTATCAGGTCTAGTACGTATGTGTTATTGTCTACCTAAGCATACGTCATGATAATCAGTTATTGGGATTTTTGTTATGTGATAAGTAGCAGATGAGCAGACGGATCTATGACATACTCTTAAAAGTTGAAGAGCTCACATCTTTCAATAAAACGATACATGTATCTAATGTTGTGATAAATAATTTAAAGTTAATTTCACGTCAAGAAAAGCCATTAAATATTCAGAGCGTACAAAAAATGGTGTAATTAAGTAATAAATTTCTGAATAACGAGGCGAGCGCTGACAGGCACCATATAACACCGCGTCACGCTGTAGGTACCTAATATTAAAGCGAAAGCTTTTAAAATTAATAATACTGGATCAAGAGTCATGTTCTTAATGAGATGAATGACTAAGATTCTGTTATTCCTCATCTTAGCGTGTAATTTTCAGTTGCATCCAAAGCTGTTACTTCTTGGCTCGGGTATGATAGGACCATGATCTAGTATTCGGGAAGTCTGGTTGTTACAATGATGCGACAACCGTCTGACCTTCGCAACCTTTATACAGGGAAACCAGACCAACTAGACCATGGTTTTTTTCAAAATCATTGTCTCAATATTGTAGAATTACTTACTACGCTAGCTCAGCGACTCGAAGTGGATCTTGGCCTCCGATACGAGATTGACATTCCGGTCTATTTTCGGCCACCTGTCGCCAGTTTAGCCGTTGTAGGTGGGCAACATCTTTTTGGTGGTCCTGTTCGATCCAGCGATTCCTTGGGCGTCCTACCGGGTGCTTGCCAGTTGGTCGACCCAGGTAGGCTCTCTTAGAAGCTGGATCCGTTTCCATTCTCATCACCACTTGGCCGAGCCAGCGAAGTCTCGCTGACTTCGCTTCGCCCATTATATTTGGTTCAGCCACAAGCTCTTTTAATTGACGACCCGTTTGGAACAGTGGTAGTGAACGCTGCCTTTGGTCCAACGGTTGCGGGTTCGATCCCCGCACAGTACAAACATTTGTGTGTATGAACATGTCTGTTTGTATTGGTCTGGGTGTTTGTAAGTATTATAAGTATGTATTTACAAAAGAAAAGTATTATATGTATATATTTTTAATTCCGCTGTTGATTCTGATATCTGTAACACAGGTGCTTGAGCTACCTATCTCGGAGTCAGATCAATGTATGTGATGTTGTGAAAATAAAAATATATAACTCGGCGTTTTTTCGTAGCCTCCTTGCCTCGCGTTTAGTCATTGTAGAATTAAGATAGAGAGAAGACAACAAAGAAATAATAAATATGACATCACACACACCCATACACTGAACAAAGACAAGATATCATCACACGAATGTTTGTTTTTTTATGAGAAAGGAAGACAAACGAGCAAGCGAAATATTTGGCTAGGATGCCTCTTACGCCAAGGATAAGAAGCCGGATCAAGTGTCTGGTTCATCGGAAATTAGTAGTCTTTGTCCTATAGGTACTTTACTTCATCATCAGCTAGTCTATAACTAGGCATTTTGACCGTGATAGAGTCACGGTATAATTGGGCCAGCTCGACTGGAGAGTTACCACCTCACTGTGACTCCACTAATATTGCGGGTGTTGATTGGAGTCCATCGCCTACCATCAGTGAATCCGCGTGCTCGTCTGCCACCTTTTTTTAAGTTAGCCTGTAGCGTCCTCCTGCTGAGCAAAGACCTCCCCCAAATTCTACCATTGATCCCTGTCTAATGCCCTTACTTCTTGGACATACTTGTGATAATCGTCACACCATCTTTTTCTGGGCCTACCCTGTAGTCGCCGTCTATCGGTCGGCTGCCATTGAGTGTCGATTTTGTCCATCTTTCGGGGCCCATTCTGCACACATGAATCCCATTTCAGTCTTGAGTCGTCTGCCACCTATCACATAAAAAAGGCATATGCCTACCAATGTCGCTATTTGCATTTTCCTTTAGCGTGTAATTCCTGGTTGCGTCGAAAGCTGTCGCTTTGGAGCCCGGGTTACGCTTAGACCATGATTCAGGATTGGGGGGGTCTGGTAATTACAATGAAGCGACTGCCGTCTGACCTTCGCAACCCATTAACAGGGAACCAGACCAACTGAATCATGGTTACACGTTTCAGAAACTTTTTTCTTCTTTTCCTCACCGCCGAGCAGATGGTATTGTTAGAAATACGCACATAGATTTGAAAAAACCATTGGTACATGCTTGGATTTGAACCTCGACCACCCGCGTGGAAGGCGCCTTCGTATCCATTGAGCTACCATCGCTCCATGTTAGTGTATGTTAGTATTAATATTATAATATTAATATTAAAACACGATACATATTTAAAAGACAATATTTAAAGTGGCCATTCCTGAACCACTCCCCTCGAATTAGTACAGGAATAAATTCATACATCTCAAACATTATCAACAAACAACCCAGTTCTACTTATTCACTTCCACCCCTACTTCACCAAATACCGCTCACAGCCACGAACAAATTATTAATCAATACGGCCGATAACATCAACAAACAAACCGTGCACCTGGATGCATGTGCAATCGGACTATTATTCAATACGCCATATTGATTTTTGAGATCAGTCGTCAGAAGGACGCTCACGAATGTATTTTTTTAGATGTATAGCACCATAGATCGGCTTTGTTGCATTTGGATCATAGGTACGGTCAGCATCAAAAGTAGCTTAACACTTTAGTACCATGTCAAAGTAAATGTTCTGCCTATTAGACAGTTTTCAAGGGGTTCGTAAATAATGTTACTTCGACATGGTACCAAAGTGTTATGCTACTTTTGATGCCGACCGTACACCATAGAGTAAAGTAATAATATTCTGGTTAGGTACAACTTGATTCGCGTGGTTAAACTTATCATCTATGACTATGACTGACCGGATGGCGCAATTGGTAGTGACCTTGCCTCTTACGCCAAAGGTCGTGGGTTCGATCCCCACCCTGGATAAACATTCGTGCGATAAACACTTGTGTTTGTTCGGTGTCTGGGTGTAGTAATATATGTATTTAAGTATATATTTGTGTTCCTCTGTTGTCTGATATCTGTAACACAAGTGCTTAAGCTACTTAGTACGTAATCAGGTCAACCTATGAGATGTTGTGAGAATTATAGAATTATTATTATTATAAGACGTAACTATATATATTTTTGTTTATGAAAAAGGGAAGCGAACAAGCAAGCTAGGCACCTGATGGTAAGTGATCACAACTGCCCATGGACATCAGCCACACCAGAGGCAGTGGAGATGCGTTGCCGGCCTTTTAGGAAGGTATAGGCTCGTTTCTTGAAGAGCGACGGAAGCTCAATGGATACGAACGCGCCTTCCACGCAGGTGGTCGAGGTTCGAATCCGAGCATGCACCAATGGTTTTTTTCAAATCTATGTGCGTTTTCTATCATTACCATCTGCTCGGCGGTAAGGGAAAACATCGTGAGGAAACCTGCACGTTTCGGAAAATGTTTCTGAAACGTGTAACCATGATTCAGTGGTTCTGGTACCCCTGTCAAAGAGTTGCGAAGGTCAGACGGCAGTCGCTTCATTGTAATTACCAGACCCCCCCCCCCCCCCCCCATCCTGAATTATGGTATAAGTGTACCCTGGGCTCCAAAGTGACAGCTTTGGACGCAATCGGGAATTACACGCTAAGATGAAGAAGATAGTGGGAGAGCCACGCTTCGGCTTGAATGGACCGGCTCGACCGGAGTGATACCACGGCCTCCAAGAAAACCGTCGTGAGGGAACCGGAAGCCCAATCCGGGGGAAAGAGGGATTTAAAGGTTAGCAGCGCACTAGTGGCTCCACTGGTGTCGCTGGTGTCCATGGGCAGCTGAAATCGCTTACCTTCAGATCCGTCTGCTAGACTGCCATCTATCACATAAAAAAAATGTATATATACCTACTTACGTATATACGTATTGATAGGTGCCATCTATTACCATCGTCATTATAATCCAAGAAACGGTATCTCTACTGAAAGATAACTTTCCTTCGTATACTCAAAACTCGAAAATAATTAAAATGGTTAACATATCACACAAAATCAATATTCACACCTAAATAAACACCGCACATATGTAGATTCAACAGTAATAGTCATGCGCCCGCGCCGACCAACGGAACATGACGTTTAACAAACATGGCGCTTGCCCCGCTTCCGCCACGTCACTTCCGGCAGACCCTAGCTTAGTGGGTCATTAGGAAAGTAAATGGCTTCGCGTTTGTAATTAGAATTTAAATTTGTCTTAATAAAAGGACAATGGCCGGTTGAGTACCTTAATGTGGTAATGTATACCTTTACAAACGTTTGTAGGGCCCTAAGGATGAGTATGGAAATGTAATGGACTAGAGACCTATGTATGGTTGTAAAATGTGTTTATGTTTTGACCGTGGGAGAGCCTCATGAATGGGCCGGCTCGACCGGAATGATACCATGCCTCACAGAAAACCGGCATGAAGTAGCGCCTGCGCATATTTCGCCAATACAGTGAAGGTACCGTACCACAGAAAACCGGCGTGAAGCAGGACTATGCTGTGTTTTGCTGCGTGAGTTGGCAGGTTGGCAGCGCACTTGTGACTCCACTGGTGTCGCAGATGTCCATTAAAAAAAAGGATTACAGTTTCAGTGTTATTGACATATCTGACAGACGAAGCAAGTGACAGATAAAAATAAATAAGTAAATAAAATATTTATTGCAAATAACTTAAATCTATTACAACCGATAACCGATGGAGCAAACCCTCGATCGTGATTATATCGATGGGGCAAACGCCCATGTAAAGACCATGTCTCTGAAAAGATAGTGTAAGGCGACCCTGGGTTAGATTGAGCGTCGATATTTACGCATTTTTATCCGAGAGAGAGCTTCTCTTCGGCATAAATAGCCTGGCTCGATCACAGTGATTCCACGGCCCCGCAGAAATCCGGTATGATGTAGCGCCTGCGCATATTTCGCCAATACAGTGAAGGTACCGGAGAGAAGAGATTTTTAAATGTTAACAATTAGGTACTCGTTAGAAACCTACCAAATAAAAAAAAGTTGATCATACTGTTAGCCGAGCAAATCGAACTTCGAGAAAAGGATTGTACGGCCGTGTCACTTTTTTTGCTCGTCTTGGCGGTTCAGATGACATCTATCAACATATAGTGGAGTCAATCACTCGAGTTGTCGATTGTCATTAGAATCACGTGTACTGATATTTGCTTTTTTTATACTACAGGCGACACACGTGCAAGCGAGTCACCTGATGGAAAGCAATTATCGCCGCCCATTAACATCCGCGAAATCAGAGAGATCGCTAATGCGTTGCCGACCTTTTTAAAAAGGAGTACACTCTTCTCTTGAAGGTCGGGAATACTCCCATAGGTAAACTGTTCCACAGAACTGAGGTACGTGGTAGAAAGTTCCGCGAAAAACGCACAGTATTAGACCGCCATCCATCGAGATGAGGAGGATGGAATGACAATCGCTTGCTAATTAATTATTGCTATTACAACTGTAACTCTACTCAGAATGAGATTCATTGTTAATAATACTGACTTAGCAGAGCAGAGTAGAATAGGCCACCCTCACTCTTACCGAGGTGTCGTAAAAGGCGACTAAGGTAAAGCTGCTAGCATGATCATCAGCACCCAGAGAAGGAAAACTCTGCATTTATATCAAAACCCTCGCCAACCCGTCTGCCAAGCGTGGTGAGTATGGCAATTACCCCTCATGTGATTGAGGGAGGCCCGTGCCCCACCAGTGGGGACTTAAATGGGCTGATGATGATGATGATGATGAATACTGACTTAGGTACTTTAAATTAAAACTTTTTACTTAAGTCTTCCATTTCTTTCCACAATTCGAATTCATGATAATTCAAAGTCTGCGATAAATTATATTACAAAAGTCTCCACTTCTCCATTTTGCGAGTGCAGCGGAATTTTATTTGCATTTATAATTGCGAATTCTTGTAAGAATCCCATTAGCACTGCGAACTAACCATGAATAAATCTAGAACATTTCTAGAGTCATTTCCTTGGCTTTCTATGTAAATGGGAAAAGTTATTACTGAAAGTCCTGTTTCTGAAATAAAATCTTTGCCCTAGATTACGAATGACGGCCGTACGAATAATATAAATAATTATGAGTTATATTTTTCAAGTATGACGATTTGTAAGAGCTGTATACAAGCCTATGCAAATAAAGTATTTTTTGAATTTACGATTTTTTTATTTTTTTTATTGCGAATATTAGGCAGACGAGCATGCGGCCCATCTGATGGTAAATGGTAACCGCCGCTCATAGACATCAACAATCCCAGAGCACTTTAAAAAAAATTAAAGAGTTCTTCTTTCACGGTAGGCAGCGGCATGACTATGCCGGGGGGACACAAGTTGCCAACCTTTAAACCCCCCATGGGTTTAAAGGTTGGCAGCATGTGTCTCTACTGGTGTCCAATCCAATCTTTTTTTTTATTAATTCAAAGAAACATATAGCTTTTATATTCCTTAAAATGGTTTTGAACTTTAATATTTCATTAGCCAAAACAGTTTCGAACGTTAATTATTAACATGCATTTCGAAGTCCATATTTAGGTATAAAACAAAAAAAAAATTCCAGTATCTTCACGATATAGAAAACAATTCTGGTAGTATTATGGTCACAGGTGTCCATGGGCGGCGTCAATCTCTTACCAGCAGATGATCCGTCTGCTCGTCTGCCACCTATCATATAAAAAAGTACCTAATGTCAAATAGGTAATTTCATAATGACTGATTGTTTTAACAAAATTCAGTTAAATCAATGGAAGCCAAATTCAAATGAAAAATATGCATGATAAAATAATTATAATATCTATTCATTGGATCGAAATGTGAAATGTTTGCAACGTGTTGGATTTAATTCATAACAAGCTTAAGATTTACTTCACTAGTTTATTTTAAAACTACCGCCAACGCCTGAATACGAGATGAAAAAAATATTTAAGTGTGTTATTTACTTAAGAATAAACTGCAAAAGATTGCTATAAAATAGCAACTATTGATTAAGAAATCTCATCTTAACTGGTGGTCAAATATTTGTAATAATATTTCCACTGGATATTGCAAATATACCTACAATATTGATGAGACTATCGACAGCTCATGTCGAATAAAGCACTTACAAATTTCGTCGGCTTAGTAAATCGTTCAGTGGTCTAATTGGTAGAACATCCACCCGGATTGTGGAAGGTGTGGTTCGTGTCCCGCCTGAACACGAGATGAAATTTTTAAGTATGTTATTTACTTGGAGTAACATGTCTAATAACAAACATGATACCAGAAGTTTTATTTTATTTTTAATTTTACTGTAGATAGGTAAGCGTTTGACCATATTTCACCTGATGGTAAGTGATAATATGGTCTAAGATGTAGCACGATTACCTAGAAGATACCTATTTACTCGCGCTTTGAAAACCCCCAAATTGTAGCCACTAGGGAACACCTCCTCAGGCAACTGATTCCACTGTTTCGTCCAAAAAGAAGACATTACTGAAGTGGAGCTTACAGTTAATCTTCACCGCCACATGAAACTAATGAGAAATGATTTAAAGGAACATAATACGGCCGTAGCCCAAACTCTTTCAAACACATAAAATTTAAATACCATTTAGTGGTTCAAAGATTAAATAGCTTGTAAGTATGGGTCCCTATTTATACAGTTTCTGATCTTGGTAATATTCTGGCTTATTATATATTACAGGATTATATAGATCCTGGTTAGACATAAATCAGGTTGATTTATAAACCCCAGTTAATCCCAGAGCACGAGACGACGCGTCGGATCGTATGAGTATCTATAAATTAGTTGGACTGTACTGAAAACAATAGCTGTTAGTTTAATGGCATATTATGGGAACGAGTTAATGGTGTCTAATTTATTTTAGTTTTAATTTAGAAATGTTAATTTTCATTGACGGAGCGATTTGGGAGTCATTCTATTTGTTATTCTTTTTCTTTCATCTTAGCGTGTAATTCCCGGTTGCGTCCAAAGCTCTCGCTTTGAAGCCCGGGGTACGTTTAGACCATGATTCAGGATTGGGGGGTCTGGTAATTACAATGAAGCGACTGCCGTCTGACCTTCGCAACCCCTTAACAGGGGAACCAGAACAACTGAATCATGGTTACACATTTCAGAAACTTTTTCTGAAACATGCAGGTTTCCTCACGATGTTTTCCCTTACCGCCGAGCAAATGGTAATGGTAGACATTATATTTGTTATTACCTACTATTATTAGAACTAGATAATTAATATTATGACGTAGCTAGTAAGAAATAATTAGGTACGCTTAATATTCCTTTATGTTATATTATTAATATATAAGTATGTATATTTCTGCCATTTTCAATTTCCTTTGTTAAACTGTTTTGCACTGCCTTCCCCTATTACGAATACAATATTTCTTTCCTCTGCCCAAAGATTGTCTGGAAGAAATCGCTACAAGCGATAAGACCGCCTTATTGTACTGTCAGTTGTTGTTGTATCATGCTTGTATTTTGTTTTTGTGCAATAAAGAATATCTATCTACCTATATTCTGTACATATACTTACATATTTTTAACTTATAAAAGAATATAACTATTAATAGCTAAATTAATTGGTTTTGACTCAATAAGACCCTAAGGTATAATAGGGCCAGAAGGTTATTACCTACCTGGTAGGGCACACTGGCGTTGCCAGTGTGCCCTACCCGTCACATTTTAATTTTTTTTTTGCTACCAAACGGAATTTTTAGCTACTAAACGGAATCTATTTTAAACAATTTCGGGGTTACAATCTCTCGGCAAACACCTATACTATTTATTTAATACTTATAATTAACTGTTTGGTCTGCTTTTGCACTCGAATTTTGGATTACCGCCAAAAGCGGCCGCTTTTGGCGTGAATCAATTTTTCACGTACAAAAACGGACCCAACGTTTGTGCATGGTCATTTAATAAATAGTATAAGTTAAGAAATTGTTTGAAATAGATCCGGTTTAGCAGCTAAAAATTTGAATCGATTGGCGTCGCTAGCGACAATTGATTTAATTTGTTAGCAAATAAACCGGATACCTTTTTAACGATTTCGAGGCTGCAGCCGCTCGAAAAACAGTTATACTATTTATTCAATACTTATACTTAACTTTTAGATCTGCTTTTGTACTTGAAATTTGAATCACTGCCAAAAACGGTTACTTATGGCGTTAATCCAAATCTCGTGTGCAGATCAAAAAGTGGTACACAATTATTAATTAGTATAAATGTTTTCGTACCGCTCCTAATTTGTTCAAAATAGGTCCG
The DNA here is from genome assembly GCA_019059595.1 of Marasmia exigua. Classification (NCBI taxonomy): domain Eukaryota; kingdom Metazoa; phylum Arthropoda; class Insecta; order Lepidoptera; family Crambidae; genus Marasmia; species Marasmia exigua. Next base: position 1,089,477 of record CM032467.1, read on the forward strand.
GTTTAGTAGCTAACAAATTAAATCTATTTGTGAAATAAACTAAAATTACTAAAATATATACGAGTAAATAACTTCAAGAACTTGAACTTAACGTACTTATATACGTACTAACAAATATTTAAATCTACTGGTTTTTGAGTATGAAATGAAATGAAATGAAATGAAAATTGTTTATTCAATTTAGGTCCATACAGAACACTTATGAATGTCAACATGTTTACCACTGGTTCGGAATTATAGTACCTCGTACTAATCGATCAATCTATCAGCGTCCACTGCTGAGCGTAGACCTCCTCCAAAACGCCAACCATCGGTCTGCATCACACTCTCACAGGCTGTCTTCCTCAACTCGTCAGTGTATTGTGTCGGAGGGCGTCCTACATTACCTTTCCTGAGGAATTTTCATCATAAGCCTTTACATCTATAGCAGATCTTTCAAGCAGCATCACGGTGTGGTGACATTACAGCTGCGTTCGTGGCTGTACGAGTAGAATTATTTACGAAGTATAGGACGTCCTAAACTCCACACTAATAAATACAACTTAATAATACTTTAACAGTGACTAATAATAATGCCAAAAGTAACTTAGAACTCACAAACAAGAAAGATACATTAAGTAAATAACACACTTAAGATGAGACTGCTAAATCAATGGTTGATATTTAGCAGTCTCATCTTAACTGGTGGTCAATTATTTGTAATAATATTTCCACTAGATATTGTTAATATACCTACAATATTGATGAGACTATCGACAGCTCATGTCGAATCAAGCAATTACAAATTTCGTCGGGTAAGGAACGCGTTCAGTGGTCTAATTGGTAGAACATTCACCCGGATTGTGAAAGGTGTGGGTTCGAGTCCCGCCTGAACACGAGATAATTTTTTAAGTGTGTTATTTACTTAAGAATAAATTGCAAAAGATTGCTTTAAAAAATATCAACTAAAGATAGAAATATATTCTTTATTGCATAACTAAATACAAGTATAGATTACAAGAGATTTAAAATAAAAAACCCTCTTTCTTTGGCAGCCAGGTAATCATTGAGATAACTACCTGAGTGAACTTAAAATAAGCTCAAGGATATTGCTAAATGTAATAATGAAATATATAAACAGTTCAAAAATAAAATAGAAAAACTTTGCAAGAACCAAATCACAAGTACTTGGCTAGCGCAATTCCTGTTGAAATAGTTCTTCTATCAGCCTAGATTAAATTACAAGGAAATGGCCGCATTGATCGTCGCTTATTTCAAAGTTGGCTAGGCTCGTTTGCCCCATCCCTTTTGTCTGGTCAAAACGAGTCGAGTGCCAAATGGCAGTAGGTTTATCGCGATGGCGCCAATACATTCAGTATGTATCCATAACAGCCATACGTTTTGGAGAGCAATTACCGCTGAATGGCTCTTAGAAGAGATAATGGATGATGTCGCCATGATAAAGGGATTCCGATCTTTTTGATGAACGAGCAGATGGATCTTCTGATGATAAGAAAACAACGCCGCAAATGAACACCTGAATCACTAAAGGAGTTTTCCCATCTCCCTTTTATTATATTAGGTAACCTTTTAACTCCGCCACCGCCTGTATCAGAACTTTCTGCAATTAGTGTAATACATTATCGCAAAAGCAGCAAAGTATTTGAAAAGTTACCCCATCACAGACGAAAACATGGCGATTAAAAATCAAATATGGAATTCTTCATCCCAAATTCTCAGCCCTATACTATTTTAATCAAACTCTTAAAGAGTTTCTTCGTGAGTAGAAAATAAAAATCTCGATGTTGTGATCATAAATTGTGCACTTTAGCACACGGGCGTATGATCTATGGTGGCCTCACCTAAAGTACACCAAAATGGCAGCATTAGGGTCTCTTTCCACCAATAATGTACTACTGTAGGTAGCTTGATACATTTGATCGGCACCAATCATTACAATACGTTGCTATAGATGCGTTTGATATCTACCAATAATTTTCTTTAGCTTTTACATCTTTGCTAGCATAGCACATCTTTTGTGGAAAGACACATTTACCTACCCCGTATATTTGGGTCTCCTGTTTCTAGAAGTGACAATAGTTCATTCGTATACATTATATATGTATATATATTTACAAAGAGGTAAATTATATACAAAATAAAACTGAACCGAAACGCTTGCACGATGTAATAGACCCCCAGCGTCATCTTTTGGTACATTAGGGAAATTGTTTTAAACTTTCATGGTCACTAACATTAGAATAGTTATTGCGATTGAAATTAAAAAATACAAAAATTTCAATCGTGACCCATCCGGTTTCAATTGTCAAATGTCTGGAATCCAGTGATCCAAAATATAATAAAAATAAAGTTTAAAAACTAAAACCCGACTACTGCTGAAATGATTATGCCGTATCGCCGTGGTCGTATGCCACCTACTGTAGCAAAACAGATTCATTATAATAATAAAATAAAATCAATGTGGCATACGACCACGGCGATACGGCATAATCATTTCAGCAGAGGCAATTTTCTTGTTTTATACTTTTTAGATCGTGTTTTTTGGTAGTCGGGTTTTAGTTTTTAAACTTTATTTTTTTAGTAAATATAATTACATATTTGAAATGTGCTAAACAAGCTCTTTCATTTGATACCCCACACGGTACCGTCAAGCAAAATTTTTTTTTAGTTCCTTACTCTAAGTCCCCTAGAGGGCGCTGTATTAATGTAACATACGTCATGTTGCCTATAACTAGAAGACAGCCAAGACGCCTCTAACGACACCTCATTTGTTCAAATATGATGACTAGTTTAGAAGTTACGTGGAAACAGATAACATACATACATACATACATAGCCTGTCAAAATCATAACCCTCCTTTTGCTTTGCCGTAGTCGGGTAAAAAGCGCAAAACTAAACAAATTGTCATTTCGCGGCCAGATACTATGAGTGTTGTATGTCGAGAATAGGTGCGAGAGAATAGTGAGTTAGTTAACAGTGGTACCGCAGGTGCGCGTAGTAAAAGACTGCAAAGGAGGGTAGACCGATTTGGGTGCCAGTAACAACGTACCCGCAAAAACTTAAGTTACGCCGTAAACATGGCGCTTGCAACAGCTCCGAAATATCGGAAACTCAAAATAAGGTACATGGTAGAAATCTCGAGAATAAATATCTATTCTAATATTGTGATAGGTACAGACAAGAACCTTTGCTACTATTTAAACTTCTTTCACAGGCTGGACTGAGTAGGTCAACGAGGCATATGTTGGAATTCGTTAGCACTGAGCCCGAGCTTTGTGGCGCATGTGTGTCGAGTGCCGCCATTCTGTTTCCAAGTCCCAATGTTTCTAAACCGCGACCTACATGTACGGGATTAAGTTCTTTAGAACTAGAGGAAGCTTGAATTGAATAGTTGAAAAGCCGAACCCTTGAAAAAACTTTCACCCTTCCATTTGATTGAAAATAGAAATCTATGTGCGTGCACCTAACAAATAAAATAAGCCTTCATTATATCAGCGTGACGTCACAAAATCTATACTATTTATAAAAAGGTAAATCCTAAATAGAACGGCAACGCATATAGGTAATCCGAAAACACGAAAAGCTTGTGCGATGTAATCGACACTAGCGCCATCTATTGGTATAAAGTAGAACTAATGTCCCGAAACAAAGGGAGAAACGGCCACTAGTAATAGATTGAGAAGGACGAAGGTAATCTACGGGCTAGACACTAATAAAATCGGTATCATGTCCCTCCCGGACACTTTTCGAATGGTCTGAGACATAGGTCCTACGTTGGTTCTGGGTCCGTGATATGCTTGGATTCAGAAAGTAGTTTTATAGCTACCTTTACAGCAGGTAACGACACCAGCTGTATCATAGTTACATGTTCATTATCTGAACAATTGTCTATAACCAACGTTTGCGAAACTATCCGAAACGTGCAGATAGAAAACGTAGGTATACACTTGGATATCGTTGTACGGTCAGCATCAAAAGTATCTTAACACTTTAGTACCATGTCAAAGTAACTGTTCTGCCTATTATAGGAAGTTTCTAAGGGGTTCGTAAAAATGTTATTTCGACATTGGTAGGTACTAAAGTGTTAAGCTACTTTTGATGCTGTCCGTACCCACACAGTACACCTTGTTAAATAGGTCTCTCTCTCTCTCTTCGGTCGATTCCCTCACTGCTGAAGATCATGACTCCTTCCGATTTTGTCGACCAGCTGTCGCCATTGGCTGCGCTCCGCCGCTCGTGCGGCAGTGCTTATCGGGATCTCGATCTGTTTCGCTATCTGGTCTGACCATCGCTGGGGACTTTGGCCTCTCGGTCTTCTCCCTTCTACTTTCCCTGTCACAATCGCTCTAAATTGTCCCCAATCGTTCGTGCAATGTGTTCAAAATAAATATTACACTTAAATAGGTACACTTCCTATTTAAGTGAATGCCGTGTGGTCCCCGGCAGAGTAGAATAGGCCACCCTCACTCATGCCGAGGTGTCGTAAAAGGCGACTAAGGTAAAGCTGCTGGCACGATCATCAGCACCCAGAGAAGGAAAACTCTGCATTTATATCAAAACCCTCACCAACCCGTCTGCCAAGCGTGGTGCGTATGGCAATTACCCCTCATGTGATTGAGGGATACTATGAGGTATGGCCTAGGTGCGAGAGAAATAGTGAGGTTAGTAACAGTGGTTACCGCAGGTGCGCGTAGTAAAAGACTGCAAAGGAGGGTAGACCGATTTGGGTGCCAGTAACAACCGTACCCGCAAAAACTGTAAGTTTACGCCGTAAACCATGGCGCTTGCAACAGCTTCCGAATATCGGAAACTCAAAATAAGGTACTTAGGTAGGAAATCTCGAGAATAATATCTATTCTAACTATTGTGATAGGTACAGACAACTTTGCTACTATTTAACTTCTTTCACAGGCTGGACTGAGTAGGTCAACGAGGCATATTGTTGAATTCGTTAGCACTGAGCCCGAGCTTTGTGGCGCATGTGTGTCGAGTGCCGCCATTCTGTTCTGTTTCCAAGTCCCAATGTTTCTGAACCGCGACCTACATGTACGGGATTAAGTTCTTTAGAACTAGAGGAAGCTTGAATTGAATAGTTGAAAAGCCGAACCCTTGAAAAAACTTTCACCCTTCCATTTGATTGAAAATAGAAATCTATGTGCGTGCACCTAACAAATAAAATAAGCCTTTATTATATCAGCGTGACGTCACAAAATCTATACTATTTATAAAAAGGTAAATCCTAAATAGAACGGCAACGCATGTAGGTTATCCGAAAACACGAAAAGCTTGTGCGATGTAATCGATATAGCGCCATCTATTGGTATGAAGTAGAACTAATGTCCCGAAACAAAGGGAGAAACGGCCACTAGTAATAGATTGAGAAGGACGAAGGTAATCTACGGGCTAGACACTAATAAAATCGGTATCATGTCCCTCCCGGACACTTTTCGAATGGTCTGAGACAGGTCCTACGTTGGTTCTGGGTCCGTGATATGCTTGGTTTCAGAAAGTAGTTTTAAGCTACCTTTACAGCAGGCAACGACACCAGCTGTATCATAGTTACATGTTCATTATCTGAACAATTGTCTATAACCAACGTTTGCGAAACTATCCGAAACGTGCAAATAGAAAACGTAGGTATACATTTGGATATGGTTTTATACAGTCAGCATCAAAAGTATCTTAACACTTTAGTACCATGTCAAAGTAACTGTTCTGCCTATTATAGGAAGTTGCTTAGGGGTTCGTAAAAATGTTATTTCGACATTGGTAGGTACTAAAGTGTTAAGCTACTTTTGATGCTGTCCGTACCCACACAGTACACCTTGTTAAATAGGTCTCTCTCTCTTTCTCTCTCTTTTCGGTCGATTCCCTCACTGCTGAAGATCATGACTCCTTCCGATTTTGTCGACCAGCTGTCGCCATTGGCTGCGCTCCGCCGCTCGTGCGGCAGTGCTTATCGGGATCTCGATCTGTTTTGCTATCTAGTCTGACCATCGCTGGGGACTTTGGCCTGTCGGTCTTCTCCCTTCTACTTTCCCTGTCACAATCGCTCTAAATTGTCCCCAATCGTTCGTGCTATGTGTTCAAAATAAATATTACACTTAAATAGGTACACTTCCTATTTAAGTGAATGCCGTGTGGTCCCCGGCAGAGTAGAATAGGCCACCCTCACTCATGCCGAGGTGTCGTAAAAGGCGACTAAGGTAAAGCTGCTGGCACGATCATCAGCACACAGAGAAGGAAAACTCTGCATTTATATCAAAACCCTCACCAACCCGTCTGCCAAGCGTGGTGCGTATGGCAATTACCCCTCATGTGATTGAGGGAGGCCCGTGCCCCAGCAGTGGGGACTTAAATGGGCTGACCATGACGACGATGAGGTACACTTCTGAAAATTTTCCAATTAAGACGTAATTTATAACATACACAACCCTTCGTAACACGTCAAAACGGTTTACAAGCCTTATTTTACGGTATTCCCTGCCTCCCTAATCGAAACATAAACGCGACTTCGAGTATTTGCATACGTAGTTGAAAAATTCCAGATAAGACCCCAGCAGTAGTACACACGAACTTATTTGCATACATGATAAGGACGGGCGTTTCGAAACTATTCCGTATCGATACAATTCTAACGATAAATCCATACTAATATTATTGACTACCTCGGTAGCGCAGTGGTTAGTGGGTCACACTTTATAGCGTCGGCTGCGCAAGAGGTTCCGGGTTCGATTTCTTAACCTAAGTTTTCAGTAAGAAATTCTTAGTGTCAGTCTGGAGTCTGGAAGTTGGCGGTCTTATACCCCCGTGCCTCGGAAAGCACGTTAAGCCGGTGGTCCTGCGCAAAATCCATCTCCGGACGTGTCACGCTGGTGTGCCATCGGAATATGAGGGTAAGGGAATAGAGAGTGAACTTGTGTTTGCGCACACACTGGAGCACTGTAATTTATCCTGCGTACGTGGCTGATCGTTGAAGTTGGCCGCCGTGGGCGTAATCGGTTGGAGGATATTATTTTTATAATATGTTTGTCCATCTGTCTGTTTGTACATCTTTCACGGCAAATCGGAGCGACACGGATTGGAGTGATATTTTAGTGAAGATAATTGAAGGAATGGGGAGTAACAAAGAATACTTTTGTCTCTTTCTAACTATCTGGATTGGGTCTCCAGTACCCACACTCGCTCGGCGAAACGCGGCGCTTTTTCATGCCAGGAGCCCAATTCTCGTACTCGTGACATTTATTTTCATACGACATATATCACTAAAACATAGTTTTTTTGTATGGTTTTCAAGTGATATCCGCCATGTTCTCAAAATATCACAAGCACGAGAATTGGGCTCCAGATGTCTGTCACGCCGTGGTTTATCACTCGCAGTCGAGTTGACCCAATTCCGAAGAGTCCTAATTCTCTAAACAATTTTTTTTATAAACTTGTATTTTATTTTATTGAGGATAGGTTTGCTCTTTGCTTCACACTGAACTCTAGAGTTGGAAACCTACGATGGAGCAAGCTTACCCAAAAGTAGTCTATTCACTCTAGCTTTGAAAATATTATTTCGGAAGGAGTTATTTTGTCGTATTTTTATTCAATGTATCGATAGCACTGTAAATAAATACAACCTGTGCGGATAAAGACTGGGATCGCACCCCACGAGTGCGAGTATAGACGCAAATAGTGTGCGAGCGAGAAGTGAATAGATGCGCCGCCATTTCTCATCCCATTCTTTATCCACACAGGTTGTAACTACAATTGACGATACCTATCCCATACCACCCATTTGCCCATCTCTACAGGGTGCGCTCTAGCGAGCAACTTGTGTTATAGTTTAACCGACTTTACGAGTTTAGATACACTCGGTTTGTGCCGTTTTGTTTCGTATCTGCGTTACTAACTTGCTTGTATACACGATGTTCTATTTTCAAGTAGTCGGTAGAATTTATCGAGGACGTGTGAAGAGACGGTTAAAAGGATTTGACTGTTTATCGATACATCCTGAATAGCCTATTAACGTACATTTCAATTTCAGTACCTAACTTCTGCTCGCTTCTTTTGTGGGAAGATTGGATACATGTACTAATGTTAACAACGAGTTTAACCTCCGGCAAAAGGCACAACTGTAGGAGTAATGTGCATTTTTAAGCGAAGCTACAAAAAGCGGTTGGAACGCAATTAAAGCTCCGACTGGATACGCTCTAAATTTGCTCCACTTTCTGTATAAGTTACTTGTTTTTATCGTACGAGCTGGGATTGTACTTCACATACCTACATATTCAGTTGATGAATTATTTTTTACCAAAGGGTATATTTTTAGGGTTCCGTACCTCAAAAGGAAAAAACGGAACCCTTATAGGATCACTTTGTTGTCCGTCCGTCCGTCCGTCTGTCAAGACCCTTTTTCTCAGGAACGCGTGGAGGTATGAAGCTGAAATTTATATTAATTACTCAGGTCTACTGTCCCTTAAAGCTGTAAAAAAATCAAACTTCTAAGCCAACGCAATCAAAAGATACAGCCGTTTATGCCGCAAATTTTCGACACTTGCAAGGGAATCAAAACCTACAGGGTGCTTCCCGTGAACTCAGAATCTTGAAATTTGGTAGGAAGCAACGTCTTATAGCATAGATAAAGGAAAAATTACGAAAACCATACATTTTTAGTTACATCACATAATATATATTTTTTTAATAATTTTAAACTTACTACCCATTTCGTCATAAACGCGTAGAGGTATTAAATTGAAATTCATACCAAATACTCAGATCTATAATACCTTTAAGCTGTAACAAAATCAAACTTCTATGTCAACGCAATCAAAAGAAACAACAATTTAAGCTGCATATTTTGAAACTCGCAAGGACTCGCAAGGGAATCAAAACCTAAACGGTACTTCCAGTTGACCTAGAATCTTGAAATTTGGCATGAAGCAATGTTTTATAGCACACATAAAGGAAAAATTCCGAAAACCTTAAATTTTTAGTTACATTACAAAATATATATTTTTTAATAAATATAAACTTATTTCTTTTTTCCTCATGAACGCGTAGAGCTATCAAGTTGAAATTCATATCAAATACTTAGATCTAATTGCCTTTAACCCGTGAAAAAAAAATTCTAAGTCAACGCAAAAACTCTTAAATTTATGCTCCTCCATCTTTCCCCATTGTAATGTTATGAATTTCATTTTGCAATAAAAATACCACAGTTATGACTCGATTGTCGTAATGAACGAACTTTGTAAACCTTGCAGGTTTTTACGGAACCCTCGGTGTGCGAGTCCGACTCGCACTTGGCCGGTTTTTTTTAATGATGAGCAGACGTATCACCTGATGGTAAGTGATATTATTACTTAATAAATAAACTTACGTCCGCTATCAGTATTTTCATTAACCGTTGCTAAAGAACGTTTACTTTTTCACATATAATGTTAACATATAGTTTTTTAGATTTTCAAATTGCATTATAACTATAATGGACAACATTTCAAAATTGCTAAGCTCTGAAACAAAAAATACCAATTCTTTGTTTACTTTTCCGCTGCTCGAATATATATTTATACATTTTTTATATTGCTTATTTACTGAGAAAAAAATTAAAAACTAAAAAACATAAGATGACGTCATCGGACGGCAGAATGTAATATATTTCTTTGCTTAGCACATTATAGTTTTAAATTTACGAAATGCCAAACCCATGACATGTAACTGTCAAAAAAAAGACAACTTGTCAACGTTGAATGTATGAATGACGTTGACAATGTTGACACTAGTATTATTTACCTTTGACAGTAGTACCTTTTTTTATTAAAACAATGATAAGCAAAGGAATATCGCTGTATTCAGCCGTCCGATGACGTCATTTGGCGCTTACGTCTATTTAGAATAAAAAGAATTTCAATAATTATTTTATGCATGAAAATGGACATATTTTGAAAAAAGAAAAAATATGGGTCTGTTCATTTTATGTCTATTTTCATTTTAAATATCAATATGGACCTGTTAAAAATATGAAATGTTGTCCATTGATTAAGACGTGTGTCACATAATACATTTCGTGTTAATCCCGGTCTTAATTTATTATTCTTATAATGTGAACATGTAAAGGCATTTAGGTATTGGGTTAAAATATAGATATTCAGTAATTTCATATGGAGTCTTTGCTCTTACAAAATTCAATCTACGTTTATTGCGGATTATATTACATTTCTCAAATATTCTATTGATAAAAAAATTTTCTTGCCAGTAGTAGTAGTAAGTATCAGCCTACTTACTACTACTGTCCCACTGTAGGGCAAAGGCCTCCATCATAGAAATCAAGTCACCGCTACTATGATGGGATTAGGCTTAATCACCGCGCTTGCCAAATGCGGATTGGTGATCGCAAACCCGAGCTATGTTCGAAAAATTCGAATTATACTCCGAGATCATGGCCCGGTACTTGAGCCATTCGACCAACAGGGCGCTTCTTGCCAAAATAAGCGTATATGATCAATTTAAATTCATCGAGTTAGCCTATGAAAGTTCGTTCAAATCGTTTATTAACTAAGTGCACAGGGGAGGAATAATTTAGATTGTTTCCTTTTCAATTTCCTCGGTGATTTTACTCAACTTACGCTGAACATTTAAGAGGAACAGTCACATGAATGACAGTGAGAATTTTAGCTTCGAGGACTGGCGCGACCACCTGAGGACAAGGGTATGCACGGCTGCAACATATCGTCGACCTAATTCTAATAGGACGAATCTCATTTTTAAGGTTTCGTAGCCAAATGGCTAAAACAGAACCCTTATAGATTCATCATGCATGTCTGTCTGTCCGTCTATCCGTCCGTCCGTATTCACAGCCACTTTTTTCCGAAACTATAAGAACTATACTATCGAAACTTGGTAAATAGTTGTATTTTGTTAAGCGCATTACAATTTTTACATAAAAATTTGAAAAAGAAAATTGGTCGTCGCCATACTGAGAACTGAAACTCTTTTTTTTTCATCAAACCCATACGTGTGGGATATCTATGGATAGGTCTTTAGAATGATGTTGGGGTTTCTAATATATTTTTTTCTTTACTCAATACTTTGCGCAAAGATGCTCCCAAAGTGGTAAAATTTGTAACTTTTATAATAAAAGAATTATAAAACTAAAAAAAATATGTGACATACATTACCATCAAAACTAATAACGAAAATTAGTTTGATCTAGATCTAGTAAGTAGTTTTTTTCAATACGTTATAAACCGTAAACCGCAATCATATATCTTACATGCTGCTACGGAACCCTTCATGGGCGACTCCAACTCGCTCTTGGCCGGTTTTTAACATTGAACTCCTGGAGCCCAATTCACGTGCTCGTTACATTCATCATCATACGAATATGCATCCGTAAAAAATCGTTTTTTTGTATGGATTTCATGAGACATCCGCCATGTTTTTTCATATCGAAAATCCCGAGAATTGGGCTTCAAAAGTCCAATGCTAAAAAATGAGATACGTCCTATTAGAATTAGGTGGACGATATATACCTACATATTTACCTACTTATCTTAACTCTGATCATATTTCTGAGGTACTTATTAAGAACTTCTCGCCGTAAAACTTAGCTCCTGGCCCGACCCAAGTATCGAACCCGGGATCTATTGCACAGCTGTCGCTCTATTAGCTACCGCGATCATGTGACACTGTTGCGTTTGCGCACACAACGCACTAATATATATAATAATCCTCCAACCGATTACGGCTTCGGCGGCCAATCTCAAAGATCAGCCACGCACGCAGGATATATTATAGTGCTCAAGTGTGTGCGCAAACACAAGTGCACTCTCTATTCCCTTACCCTCATATTATTGACTGTCTCGGTGGCGCAGTGGTTAGTGGGTCGCACTTTAAAGCGACGGCTGCGCAAGAGGTCCCGGGTTCGATCCCCGGGTCGGGCCAAAAAATTTGTACCTAAGTTTTCGGTAAGAAATTCTTAGTGGCAGCCCGGAGTCTGGAAATTGGCGGTCTTGTACCTCCGTGCATCGGAAAGCACGTTAAGCCGTTGGTCCTGCGACGAATCCCTCTCTGGTCGTGTCACAGTTCTAATATATATGCTGCGTATGCGGCTGCCGTAGCAGTATCGGAGGATATTATCATTATTTGACGACTTACTGACAAGCTTTGGATTGTGCCGATGTTTCGACAACCGCCCGAGGGGGTGCGACCGTACACGAACTGCATACATTATGAGGGTAGGTGCTGATAGCAGAGGAAACAATCCATATGCACAAATTATTGGCAGCGAGATAAAATAAAAATGGAAATTTATTAGTTCCCCAGGGCATAATTATCTTTACTAGGTTATAATTTCCAAACAATGTCAAGAATATTTTATTGATATTGAATATGTAATCCTTCAAAAATATTAAATTATAGGGGGATGGTCGTTAACGTGCTTATTATGTAAGATGGGAAAGGTTTGGCAATTGAATCACAACACGAGTCCGGGTGAATAAGTATAATAGCACAAACACACTTTACATAATAGATACGATCGGGACAATACAAAATTATACGTAAAAGCCAAAGGCGGCTCGCGCGCACTGTAGCAACAGCGAGAAGCGCGGGAAAACGTTACGCGTATACGCGTCGTTCTTAGATCTCAGACAGACTCGAACTGACTGTAGCTCGGGGAATAACTCTTTTTATATGTATAATCTATGGGGGAATAATACGAAAGGTGGGCGGGAGCGCGCCGTTGGCGCCTAGCTAGAGCGACAGTGCCGGTGTAAACCGGTTTTACCAGTAGGGACGACGCTCTCGCTCGCTATAAATAGCATTATGAAATAAGAAAACTGATTTGAGCTGAAAAGCAATAATAACTCCTTTACCAAATAACTAGAAATAGTACGATTTTTCCACAACAATAAAGAATAATTATTTGGTAATTTGAGCAAAAAATTAAAAATATATAATATTATCAGACTCAAAACCTTTCCAAAAACACAAATTTTGAATGCACACGGATAAATACTCGTTTTCTAGTAAAGAAAACGAGTATTTATTCGTGGGAGAGGCACGCTTCGGCATGAATGGGCCGACTCGACCGAGTGATACGACGGCTTCACAGAAAACCGGCGTGAAACAGCTCTGTGCTGTGTTTCGCTGCGTAAGTGAGGGTACCGGAGGCCTAACCCGGGGGAAAGGTAAGCAGCGCACTTGTGACTCCATTGTTGTCGCGGGTGTCTATGGGCGGCGGCAATCGCTTACCATCAGGCAATTCGTCTCTTTATCTGCCACCTATCACATAAAAAAATGTACAGATAGTCACATATCAGATTACTACATTCTGTCAAAATTCCTCAATTGATATTGAAATGAACGTATTTGACATTAAGGTGAGAATACTGGCTGAAGAAAATTAACAGTTTTGTTGATTTGATGTGTGGCTGTACGTAACCTACTCCATATTTAATAGAAAGAAATGTTATATACCTAATTTTGTTTAGAAATCAAAACCTTATTTGGTTTATTAGCTAAACTTAGTTCGGAATCGTAAATATAGCCCAACTAGAAAACTAAACGCAAGCATAGAATTCTAGATTCCACAGCCGGGCCAGGCAGGTAATGACTTCCGACTGTTTCGAATGAACTAGTGATGGTAGAGACGTAGGGAGAAGATGTAGGGATTTTTTTATATTCGAATGAAAAAGAAATTGTTGGCTTACGTTTCATAATCATCAACCTATAAACTGATTTATTTATTTGCATTACATATGACTATATGATCTTTATTATTTTGTTTTCTTAAAAAAAAATCACGACTTTTGTGCAGCAGAATGACGAATTTTGACAAGCACAACAGACCATAGAGTAACTTAAATGCTGGGTATAGAGGCATCAGTCGAGTTAGTCTATGAGCGCCATCTATTGACTAACGCCGTAATCACATCTGGATACGCATAATTATGATAGGGACGTACAACCTGTGCGGATAAAGAATGGGATCAGAAATGGCCGCGCATCTTTCGCTTCTCGCTCGCACTCGTGGGGTTTTTTTTTTATATATGAGAGGTGGCAGACGAGCAGACGGATCACCTAATGGTAAGCAATTCCGCCGCCCATGGACACCCGCAACACCAGTGGAGTCACAAGTGCGCTGCCAACCTTTTCCCCTTCCCCCCATTGGGCCTCCGGTAACCTCACTCACACAGCGAAACACAGCGCAGGCGCTGCTTCACGCCGGTCTTCTGTGAGGCAGTGGTATCACTCCGGCCGAGCCTGCCCATTCAGGCCTAAGCGTAGCTCTCCCACATTCAAAGGTGCTAGTATAGACGCAAATAGTGTGCGAGCGAGAAGTGAATAGATGCGCCGCCATTTCTGATCCCATTCTTTATCCGCACAGGTAGTATATGAGAATATTACACAATCACAATAACGTAATTGGCACAGAGAGGGGCAGACATGTTTTTATTTTATTGAAAAAATATTTGCTTTTCACGTCTATTCTCCTATGTAATGGTAATGTTTGAAATTTGTAATATGTATGATATATTAATAATCCCCATGTACTTTTATTTTAACCTGTAAATATTCGTTTTTTTATATGAGAGGTGGCAGACGAGCAGACGGATCACCTGATCGTTTACTGAGCAGTAGCATTTATGGGTACGTAAATCTTTTAGTAAATGTATAAAGTTATTGTAATTAGTGTAGTGTATAGTGGCAGTCCACTGCTGGACATGGGCCTCGCCAGCGTTGGCCATTTAGGTAGGTAGGCCAGCCCATTCATGCCGAAGCGTGGCTCTCCCACTGTTAGAGAAAATGCCCCGTTGAGGCTCACAAGGGAATGTTCTGACAGCCACACATCAGGTGACTACAATCTAACAAAATACCTCAATTAATATGAAACCCAACGTGTTTGACATTAAGGTGACAATTGACTGAAAAAAAAATGACAGTTTCGTATATTTTGATGTGGGGGCTGTACGTACATAAATATACACTTTACTTCACTAATAGTTATCAGATAACCAACATTACCTACCTGACTCCAAAGTTAGTAACGTAAGCTTTTGCATTATGGTATTGGAACTAGATCTACAAAGAAACACAAAGACAATACTTCAATATATGTGTGTAAGTACAGGCACAGGCAACCACAGGGCCGAATAGTACTTAAAATCTATCAATTTCTTCATTTTATATAATCAGCTTACACCAAATGTATTTGACATAAAAGTGAAAATCAATGGAAGGAAGACACATTTGTGGCTCATCCTCATCATCAGCCCATTTAAGTCCCCACTGCTGGGGCACGGGCCTCCCTCAATCACATGAGGGGTAATTGCCATACTCACCACGCTTGGCAGACGGGTTGGCGAGGGTTTTGATATAAATGCAGAGTTTTCCTTCTCTGGGTGCTGATGATCATGCCAGCAGCTTTACCTTAGTCGCCTTTTACGACACCTCGGTAAGAAATAATAATAATAATAATTCTCACAACATCTCATACGTTGACCTGATTCCGTACTAAGTAGCTTAAGCACTTGTGTTACAGATATCAGACAACAGAGGAACACAAATATATACTTAAATACATATATTACACCCAGACACCGAACAAACACACGTTCATCGCACGAATGTTTGTCCAGGGTGGGGATCGAACCCACGACCTTTGGCGTAAGAGACAGGGTCCCTACCAATTGCGCCATCCGGTCAAGAGTGAGGGTGGTGGGTGGCATTTTTGGCTGTTCGTACCTAATTCATTTTTTATCAAGGAGACATTCTTGTACAAACCCCTACTTCCAAATCGATACTAAAAGTAGAAAAAAGGCAAGCTAATAAAATAATGTCAAAATTGATCCCCGGATGTACACTTCAAGGTTCGAACTTCCGACTAATATCGGTTTGATATTGATACTAGTTGTAGGCGCAAATCCGCTGGCCAGTTGCCAAGCCAGGACGTGGTGTTCGATTCCCGGCTCGGGTGGCATCGGGTAATCTTCCCTGACCTACATACGTGCTTGGGAAATTTAGTAAATTTGAAACCTTCTGCACATAGGATAACTGTAGAAGATGGGTGTACAGGCAATTACGTGTTGGGTTTTTTCCTTTATCCTCTTTTTCATCAGTGCATGTGCTGTGTTCCGCTGCGTGAGTGAGGGTACCGGAGGCCCAATCCAGGGGTTAAAAGGTAAGTAGCGCACTTGTGACACCACTGGTGTTGCACGTGTCCATGGGCGGTGGTAATCACTTACCATCAGGTGATCCGTCGGCTCGCCTATCACATTAAACAAAAAATCCTACATCCAAAGATGTCGCTTAGAATCCCGAGGTACGCTTAAACCACGAAGCGACTGCCATCTGACCTTCGCAACCCTTTAAAAGGGGAACCAGACCAACTGACTCATGGTTACACGTTACAGAAACGATCTAAACGTGCTGATTTCCTCACGATGTTTTCCCTCACCGCTAAGTTAATGGTAGAAATTTGTTCCACCTATTCTCAACTTAATGTTGAACACATTAGGGTCAAATTGAGAAAATTCGACAAGTGAGCTCCTTGAAACTCCTTTTTATGCGGCCTACAATATAACCACAGTCCTTAAACATCTGTGAGGGATCGCTGATCTTGCTAGTCTTTTAGGAAAGAAAGAGTGTCTTTTGAAGCATCTCCGACTTAAATTGCTTTATGATTTATAATTTTGAATAGTAATTTTTGAGGTTTCTACCATGTACCTTATTTATGAGTTAGTCCGTGACCACGTCGCTTGCAACAGTGCCGAAATATCGGAAACTCAATAATAAATAAGCGATCTCTTTGGTTTCGCGGATGTTCATGGTCGGCGTTGATTACTTTCCATCAGGTGACTCGCTTGCTTGTTTGTCCGCCTCTAGCATATAAAAAATAAAACATGGTAGAAATCTCATAAATAACTATTGTAATGTTAGTGACCATGAAAGTTTGGAACAATTTATTATTATATTCTGTTAGAACCAAATATATACTTAGTAGTTTGATTTACTTTACAATTGATTTACTTATAATTCAATAAGTTTATCAGAACTTCAAACATATTTTGAGAACTGTTTGTTGGAACTGTGTTGTATGAATTATTAATTTTTGGTAACTATCTCTTGTTAAAGATAGTTAGTAGAATGCATGAATTTCCTGAAAAAGTAACACACATTTTTCACTATTATCGTATTCAAGTTGCAATAATGAAAAATACTGTAAAAACATTTTTTTTATATAGTGACACAGTATATTGGCTCTCCTCAGCCTGATGGTAAGCAAGAGGAGAAATACGTATAATATCGTCTTTTATCTTAGATCTTAGCTTACATCAATCACCATCAAATATTATTTTGATTATAAGTAGGTATGGTTTATCACAATAACTTCTTGTATTTGATATAGCAAAATAAGGTTTACCAATAATCATACTGAAAAACATTATTTGCGCCATCATCAGCAATGTCAAACATAATGGACAATACGACCAAAAATCTTTTTCTGAAATTAAAAATACTAATTCTAGATTAGACGCATATAAATTCAAGAAAAAAAATCAGCATTTTAAACAATTATTTATGGAAAAAAAAATAAAATGTAAAAATCGTCCTGCTCACGTTGATTTAAAAAAAAAGTAAAATCTCGGGTCATAAATTGACAAGACAAAGTAATGACAGTGACAGTAAGTTACTAAAAGTCACCTAAACTTTTGGACATAAAGCACCAACATCACAATACGTTGAGCCTCAGGACTACGTCACTACCGGCATATTAATTAATAATTTAAAAAATAAATATTTCAATAAAAACACATAAAATGATAACTAAAAAATATGGATCATCTTTTTCTCTTTCTTTGTTCGAGAAGCGTATAAAAATGCTAATATATTTTTCTGTCGTATTGTCCATTTCTAATCTACCCTAAAATTTAACAATTAGGAGAGAGTCTGGTATATTGTACTGCTTGTTAAATTGTACCACCTTAAAATTTCCTACTAAACATCAATATTTTTTTATCCTGGCAATACAAAAATATGCGCTGACAGAGCCCCCTACTACTTTTCTATTTGTGATGGCGTCCGGCAAGTGTACTTAGTTTGGGCGAGAAAAATAAATTTTGTTAGTGGTTGATGGAATATTTCGGTTGAGTACGTAAGGATATTTCTCAATTAAAAGGCAATTCTTATGTTTGCTATATTTTTTTATTCAATGGAGAGTTCATTACCTTATAAATTCTATTATAATGATGGTGTTAGGCTTTAAGGTTATCTCTTGATAAACACTTGTTTTAAAAATCGGGTAGTTCGATAAAATGTACCACCAGTAGTTTGTTTAAATGTACTGGTACATTTTACCGAACCTCTTGATTTATATCTATACGTTACGTGTGTGTGTGGAATATGTGTTGATGGAATGTTGGCTGGATTCAGTGCGTTCGTTGTGGTAGGTGGGTTCACGAAACCTGTACTTCTAATCCTGATATTTGCGACAATTGTTTAAACTAAAAACACACTATGTAAAAAAGTTCCTAAAGGATTTGATCTCAGTTAAAATTAAAAATAATTTATTGATTAACAAAAATAGTGCTTATAATAATATGCAAATTATTTTCTACTAAAACCTAATCGAACATCTTTATAGTTAAGAGATTTAAGTGTGCTATATATTTAATTTCGTTCGGTTTTTGATAGGTAATTTTATTTTATTATTTTCATATAGGTACATAAGAATGTTACTATTTAAAGAGATATAAGCTAATTAAAACTAATTTATAATAATGTGTATGTGTGAATTCATCGTTAATGGTGACAATGAGTCCCTTATCTTTTGTTGGTACAATTTGCCAGACCGGTGGTACGATTAACCGAACGAGTCGGCTTAATTGTACCGAAGGAAAGCTTCTAGAAAACTTCGTATTTTAAGAAAACTGTTAAGACTATGGTGTTGATTTTGCTGTATAAGTTAAAAAAGATTCCAAGCTATGTGGTATCAGATAAATAGTTTGTTTTCATTAATATAGAAACGAGATATTTTGATAAAACTGAAAACTGGTACAATATAACCGACTCTCCCCTACATTTATTTGTAAACAAAAGAACCGAATCAAGTCTTTTTATTTCAGCTTGAACACAATTATTCGATAAAAAGGAAAACAAAGCTTATCTGAAAAAATCAGCGCTTGTTGAAAAATAACATTGCCCCGGTTATTTTTAAATTTTCGCCGTCCACAATGGACCCACTCCAAAAAGCTACTATTTAAAGCTCGGGACACAATGGAAATGCAATTGGGACGAAAAACAAAAAAGCGAGATAAACGAACCCAAATTTGTATCATGATTCACCTGCTGCAGACGTGTTTATACGTTTGCAGATAATAAAGATGATAAATTAGATTAAAGTGGTCCAAGGGAATGACTATCTCGAAGGTTCGGACCAGGTGATCCCTGATCGCTTGAGAGGTAACCGAAATCAGTTTGGTTTCTGATAGAGGTCGACCAACAAAATCTCGAGAAAAACCACTATAAATAAATTCTTGATAAATACGCATCATTGCTTGTTGGCGTCAAACCTCTTTTTTATTATCTATAGTTTTTGAGGATTTTATATATTTGAATTTACCGTTCTTTTCTTTTGATATTCATATTTTTATTGTGTGTGATTTAAAGCGTCACGGTGATAGGCGAAAAAAAGGGTGTTTTTGTAATATAAATTCTTTAATATAAAAGTTACGCTCAACAGTGCGTTTTAATGCTGCCGTCCTCCTAGGTAAGTTCCCTAATTCTTCATATAATTCCTTTGCCACGGACGCTAGGTAGGCGCCTCATATTCCATCCTCAACAATTGCTGATATTGCAACTTTTCACTATCTTACGGCCGCACTCAGAGACGTCATTTAATCTAATGTTCAGTAACTTTAGTATCGGTAGTCTTTATGCGTATCAAAATAAGTGTCAATATTTTTTCTTAAGTAGCCAACTAAGTTAATCAACGACTCTGAGTGTGGCAGTTAGCTAATTAGGTAATGAAAAATTACCTACAGATTTTATGAAACCTGGCAACGCACTTGTGCGTCTTATGACGCGACTCTGGTGTCGCTCAGACCACTCAGTCACTCAGACGAGCAGACGGATCACCTGATGGTAAGCGATTGCCGCCGCCACCTATCACAATAAAGAAACATAAAATAAGATTATGTGCAGTAGATAATATTATTACCTATTTATCTACAACAAAATCAGATTTTTCAAGTTTCAGTCACATTAATGGGATTAATCTATCTCCCTCAGTATAATTAGGTGACGACTACAAGATTAAATCCACATCTAAATGATTTAGTGATAATCGCGCCGCCCAATTTGAGGGGCGCCATCGCTTTTAATTACATTTTTAATTAATGTGTGAGCTTCTTGCATTAACTTATTTCAATCTCCGGACACGCTCACACTTTTTATTGTGAGTCTACGAGAAGCAAAACATGTGTTATAATAGTTTAGGGTTCCGTGTGGACTTGAAGTCACAGAACGAATCGTAGATTCTGTTAATTAGCCTTAAGTTTATGTGCGCCAAATAAATATTTTTCTTTCTTTCATTGTTCTTTTTTTCTTCCTTTCTTTCTTTCTGTTATCTTATCTTTTAAAGTTTCGTTTTATTTTCTGCTTAGAAACAAATATCCCCAAAAACCTTTTCTGATGAAAAGCGTTAACCGCAACCTTACCTTACCTTACCTTCGTAATATTAGAAGTATCATTTGACTAAATTAATTATTATCTATAGCCTATATACAATACAGCTACGTGCATTTCATGAACTTAAAGATTCACAAATACTAAAGCATCAGCCTATAGCTGTCCCACTGCAGGGCAAAGCCCTCCATCATAGAAATCAAGTCATTGCTACTATGATGGGATTAGGCTTAATCACCACGTTTGCCAAATGCGGATTGGTGATCACAAACCCGAGCTATGTTCGAAAAATTCGAAACACACTTTTTGCTCGACCCAGGAATCGAACCCAGGACCCCGAGATCATGGCCCGGTACTTTAAACCACTAGACCAACAGGGCGTCATTGTGTTGTGTGTGTTCACACAAATACTAGTTGTTAAGTAAATATGTATTAATTGTCCTTTAGCCGAAGGTTGTCTGAAAGAAAATGCTCAAAATTAGCATGCTTATTTGTAGCACATGCTACTATGTAGCAACTGCTCAAAAGTAGCATGCTTTAAGCTTGAAAATAAGCATGTGTAAAAGTACCTTGTCAATGCGCGATGCAGTCCACTGCTAATATAATCCAAATAGATTTAAAATCAATGGAAACATTCATTTGTCAGCATGTACAATTGAATAAATAAATAAATAAATTTGGGACGCAAGTTCACCCACAAAAATACAACGAATCCGATACGTTCCGATAGGTACTAACGTAATAAAACCAGTGCAAACAAACAATTCAATAGACATAACCATTTTATGAGAAACGTGACATTGAGCGGATTCTCCAGATTTTCCCATGATTTCGAACAAGCCTGGTGTATACCGTAAACTTATTTTAGCTGTGATCAAATGGTTTGGGATATACAATAATAATTTAAAACATCGATCGAGGATATAAATATTTATAAGGAATTTGAAATCAAAACTTCGATAAAAGTTTTCAGCACGAATGTAGATACCAAACGAATAATTTAAAATTGTATAAATAAAATATAAATTGTGCCTTACATTGTTTAGATCCGAGAATGAATGTTTATTATGATTCGGGTATTATCTCTTATTTCTTGAAATATTCGTCTATAAATAAGTTTGCAAAATTAAAAACTTATTTAAGAAAATTTCAATCTGTTCCAATAAAATTAATGTCACAAAGTAGAGCAAGAACCGTAATATTTGAACTCTCGACTAATTAATTACATTACTAGCAAAATAATTAAACAAAATAACTAAGTTAAATTATTATAATACTCACAGAAAACCGGCGAGAAGCAGCACTGTGCTGTGTTTCGCTGCTTGAGTGAGGCTACCGGAGAGGGACAATCCGGGAGAAAAGGTGGTTTAAAGGTTGGCAGCGCACTTGTAAGTCCACTGGTGTCGGAAATGTCTATGGACGGCGGCAATCGCTTACCATCAGTTGATCCGTCTGCTCGTCTGCCACCTATCACAAAAAGAAATATGTTGACTCTGCGTCACGCTTTAGAAGGTTCGATTCCTACTCAGGAAGAAACTCTTGTGTGATGAACACACATACCTATTATGGTCTGGATGTTGCAGGTAATCTCTTATATGTTAAGTGTTTTAATTGAAAATATGTATTTGTGGCAGCTAGGTATGTAGATTCTGATAGTTATGATAAAGTTGTGATTTTGTCAAATATTCATATAATGTCTGATGACATTATATAAATATTATATACAATTATATAATATCATCCAGCATCATCATTATTCAGCCAAAAGCCCAGGTAAGCCTCTCCACAGAGATCGGTCCTATGCCACCCGCTTCAAAAGAATTCCAAAGAATTCCAAGGGCCAAGCAGCCAGCCTTAATAGCAAACCTTATAGGTATTTACGGCTTAACGTAACGAAGACAAAAAAATGTTAAACATCAGACATCCTGAAACCTTAAGTATAATTTGTGCGTAAATGACACAGATCCAAAATACCCGGTTGCGCAAGCGCCGATGCCCAAATAACACAGTTTTCAAAACATCTCACTCAGCCGGGCGTAGGTTTACCATGTTTCAGGATTTGTCCTGAGATCTTAAAATTTTGAAGTTATAAAAAAAGAAAATGGGCAAACCTCAAGATTTTTGGGTTTTTTATAAAATAAATTGTCAATGTGGGAGAGCACGCTTTGGCATGAATGGGCCGGCTCGACCGGAGTGATACCACTGCCTCACAGAAGACCGGCGTGAAGCAGCGCCTGCGCTGTGTTTCGCCGTGTGAGTGAGGTTACCGGAGGCCCAATGGGGGGAAGGGGAAAAGGTTGGCAGCGCACTTGTGACTCCACTGGTGTTGCGGGTGTCCATGGGCGATCGGAATTGCTTACAATCAGGTGATCCGTCTGCTCGTCTGATACCTCTCATATAAAAAAAAATAGTTGACATAATTGGCAGGACGCCGGGACTGCCCCCACCACTCGTCGCGATCCCTTCCCATGTACATCGTAGATGACCAGCCTGTCGAGGGTCGTTTTGACCCGAATCTCATGATTTTTCATTGTATTTGGACAAATCTGAGGTCTTTTGGGTTTTTAAATGAAATAGTCGACCTTTTTAGGGGACGCCGGGACTACTATACCCAAAGTTGTGGGTGACACGAGAAGCCACTGGTGGTGGTCGCAGATGACACGACGACGAGGAGACAAATTTTAGAATTTTTCATTTAAAAAGTTACAGCGTATAAACTGTCCCACTGCAGGGCAAAGGTCTCTATCATAAAAATCAAGTTATCACTACTATGATGGGATTAGGCTTAATCACCACGCTTGCCCAATTGCGGATTGGTGATCACAAACCCGAGCTATGTCCAAAAAAATTCGAAACATACTTTTCGCTCGACCCGGGAATCGAATCCAGGACTCCGAGATCACGGCCCGGTACTTAAACCACTAGACCAACAGGACGTTAGATCAACAGGGCGTTTAATATACCTCTTTTTCATTGTATTCGGACCAATTCCTCAGGACTATTCAAATTTCCATAATTATGGTAGGCCTAGCGGGCGGCTCTGCGCCTGCGACGGCTCGTATAAATAAACCGGGAATAGAACAAAAGGTAAATTATTATGTCATTACTAACCCGGACCATTTTGTCTAACATGATCAGAATGTTGATTTTTATCGCTAAAGTCATTTAATCTTTCTTGTATCCGTTTGATAATCATCGTCATACCAGCGTGTCATTTCCATTTAAGTCGTCGTTTCCTAGTCCAGGGGGGGGGGGGGGGCTATTCTCCACCGTTTACAAGAAAACGGTAGCCAGTAGGGCAGCGGGGAAACGCCTCTGCCCCGTCAAGAGGGAGGCTGTGCGTACGGAGGCCCGTAAGGACCTCCTAAGGCGATGGTCTGTGGACCTTCCCATCTCCCGTTTCGGTCGAAGGCCCTCAAGGCCTCAGGCTTTCGCTCGCCCCGGTCCTTGACCGGTGGCTTGAGTCTCCTTCCGGATGGTGCAGATAATGACCGGACATGGGTGCTTCGGTTATTATCTGCGCAAAATCCAACGGGAGGTATGCCTCTGGCCGGCTTCTCGCCTCCGCTAGAGGGGAGCTCGACATAACCCTCCTACTCCCTAGCATGAGGGCTTGCATAAGACGCCGCTGAACGGCGGCGACGTCGGCCCATTACACTTCGGGCTGGCGGCATTCCCAGCGAAAACAAAAACTTAAAAGGCTATTCTCGTGCACTCGACATATTACAAATTATTTCAGTGATCAATGAACAATATATGTACATATAGAGAAACCAGGAAAAAGGAAATCTTTCAAAGCTGTGTAATAAACTGTGTGTCGGGTGATCTCTGGACATTACTGTACTAGATATTGACATAGAAATAAGAACCGTCATGTCAAGATTTCTTTATTGAAGCGAAATACATATTATTGATCAATGACACAACACACCTCCACCGACTCCAGGTTATTGTCAACCGCTGTCTTCGCCGAATTCTTGGAACGCTGCAACAAAACCCCGATCGACCAGCAGATCAAGCGCCGCAAGTGGAACTGGATTGGCAACACTCTCCGGAGGGACTCTGATCATATCCCTAAACAGGCTCTGGATTGGAATCCCCAAGGAAAACGCAAACATGGCCGTCCCAAACAAACTTGGCGACGCACAGTAGCAAACGAAGTGAACAACATCGGCAGGACTTGGAGTGAGGTCAAACGCGAAGCTCAAGACCCAACGCGATGGAAGACCACTGAGGATAGGATAGACACAAGACATAGGATAATAAGTCAAGTCACAAAACACACCTTTTTTTTTACACTATGGCAGACAAACGAGCAGACAGCTCACCTGATGGTAAGTGAATTACCGCCGCCCATCTGCGACACACGGGGCATCACAGATGCGTTGCCGGCTCTTAAGGGAGGAATAAGCTCTCTTCTTGAAGATCACCAGATCGTATCTGTTTGGAAACACCATCGTTGGTAGCTGATTCCACAGTTTCACTACGCGCGGTAGGAAGTGGCGTGAGAAGCGCACTGTGGTGGAGTAAAATCCATCCAACCTATCACAATACCTAACTTTTGGCCAAAAAATCAGAAAAATCTGGCTGCCGCGTGTCTGGATAAGAAACTCAAACTAGTCAAGGCAAGTTTATAATAGGTATTTACCTATGAAATTGGCGTTTTTTTTCTAGACACAATAAGGTGTACTATAACTCCTTTAATAAGTTAAAAGTCACCATACTATAATTTTATTTTGGTTTCAAACTATATTTTAAAGTTTATATTAAATAGACATCAGATACCTGTTTTTTTGTATGAGAAAGCAATAAACGTATTTTTATTTAGATATTTTTGTATTATTGACTCAAAAAAAATCTTGAAAATGACCCTTTTTTTGCTTGGCAGAATTAACGTTACTATCAACAATATATTTTTTTCTGAAAAACTATCCTACACGTCCCTAAACATTGTCCATTAAAGCATAGTTAATTATGGAGTACTTTATTTAGTTAGTATGGATAATACAATTTCTAAGAAAATCGCCATACAAAACGCTAATTTCATAGGTAAGGACCTAATATTTTCTATTTGGTAGGTGCATGACAGAACAAGTTTATTTATGACCCACTCTGTCTAAACAGATGATTAAACAGTGACTAGCAAAACTAGATTATGACATCGATTACTCACTCGCTACTGTCAGGGAGAAATGACAAACGTCAGCTTTTGTTCCAAATGTTTACGGTCTATTTATACGAGCGTTTTGAGAACGATGGAAACATGATGCCACTGGTCAACAGGTGGGACACAGAGACAGTGTTGAACCATATATTTTCCTATTTATTAGTTACTAAATAAAATATAATAGTATATTTATAATGTCCAATGGTCGGAGTAGGTAGAGGTATTTGGGTTCATTGACCGCAAACATAGATCTTAATATGGACAAGCCACGGGATCTGGCAATGATTCCGGGATTAAAATAAATATTTTTTTATTTTAATAAAAAATATAAAAGAAAGATCACTTGTAAAGTATTACATAAACTTGCGAGCGCGCGTGTTACAGTTTACTTAAAGTTTGTTCCTTTCTATCTAACGTACATATCTGGAATTTCGAAAAAACAAATAGAACTTTTTAATCAACATGGTATCACAAAGTATTTATGAATAAGTTCGTAAGGCTCGTATGTATAAATGAAACTAACTGTTAATAGTTACAGAAAAATAAAAATCAATTTTAATGAATTATGTTTCAGTTTATTTTCAATAACCCCAAAAACATCCTTATTATACTTAGTGGGGGGAGGGGGCCGAATTTTTACTTCCTAAGACTGTGAATCGCTTTTTATAGGTAACACTTTTTACAACATGATTAAAGTATATTTTTAATCCCGGGATTCCGGGCATGTCCATATTATTTCAAAAAATCGCAAGTACCAAAAATAGCTCTACCTATTCCGATTATTGAAATATGCACGAAGTGAAGGTACCCACGCAATTTAAACGAAGTGTAGGTACCGGAAGGCCTCTGATGCCGGCGGGATTCGGGAACGTATGTGTGGCGTTTTAAAAATAAGGTGGGTTATGTATGGGCAGGCGTTTGTAAATAAAAATAACTAATTGAATCTATAAAAATTACAATGATTTACAAGCGTAGTTAGGATGATTTTATAAATTTGGAACCCGCGCAACTTGGCTCTATAAAATGAACATAAAGTTTTCATGCTGGAGTCTCGGCGTGTGTCCTCGACACAAAGCTTAGTGAGGCAAACGCGAATGGGAAATAACTAACCTATAATTCGATATCAGTGAGAACCTACCTATAATGTACATGTATAATGTACATTGCATTATAACTATAATGTAACAATACGGGGATTAACACGATATTTATTATGTGAAACAACATTGTGTACTCACATATTTGGCTCGACGTTTCGGCTACGTTACAGCAGCCGTGGTCACGAGCGGACTGAATAACGTGTTAATCCCCGTATTGATACATTATTCAATTCAATTCAATTCAATTCAATTCAATTCTTTTTATTGGCAAAAAATATAAACAATTAAAGTAGATTCAGTGACTTATGCACTAGGCTCGCAGGCCTGTGTCGCATAAGTCGTTGAGTGAGCTAATTAAGCCTAGTTACAATTTGCGTAATGCTCCAGTTCTTTAACTGCCAAATGTGAAACATAACAAATTAAAAAAAAAAATCTATAATATCAAAAATCTGTAAAAGGTTACTTAATGTCTACAACGCGTGGCCAAAAAAAAAAAATAATAGAAAATAAAACTGAAAAATAACAATCGGATAAAATAAACAAAACTAGGGACTTATGGGTGTAGTTAGAAAGTGGTTTCTGTGTGTGTGTGTTGTGTTATAGTTATAATGCAACGCGAAAATCTAAAGAACCTACCTATTTTGATCTCACTCACTTGAAAACAAGTTAGCACCATGATACAGGTGCAACAAGTGTTGCATGGTAATCATTAGTATTAGAACTAAATAAATTAATACAGTTTTCCGTACTAAGTAGCTTATTCAATACTCAACTCCATTCCTTCAGCAAACAACTACGGACAGAAAAGATTGAATGAACGGCGTGTAATGCGCTCATACATCTGTGCGTAACATGAGCGTGCACTAAAGAACCAATGCGCTTATTTTTAATATCAAAAGTGCGCCATAAAACAAACTGCGCAGTAGAACACGTGGCCGATGGCAATTATTCTGTGCCGATGGCCCCTGCCCCACTTTGGCCCATATAGCACGTTCCCACAAAGCAAGGGATCGACCGGTCCATTGAACAAGGTTGGACCAAAATCCCTGCGTTTGCGTAGGATATTATAGCAATCCGTCTTAAATAATTAAAAACCGGCCAAGTGCGAGTCGGGCTCGCGCACAAAGGGTTCCGTAGCAGCAAAGTCCAAAATTACAGTTAAATCAACCTATCTCAAAAACTATAAGAGATACTTTGATCAAACCAAAAATCGTTGAAAGAGTTAATTAGCATGCATCACCTCTATTTTTTTTAGAATTTTATACCCCGTAGTTATAAAAATAGAGGGGGGGGGACATACTTTTTACGACTTTGAGAGCTGATATCTCAAAAACCGTTCACTTTAAGAAAAATGTTTTTTAGAAAACTTTATATCATTTTAAAAGACCTTTCCATTGATACCCCACACGGGTATGTACATCGAAAAAAAAAATTTCATCCCTCAGTTACATGTATGGGGGGCCCCACCCCCAATTCTTTTTTTTACTATTTAGTGTCATATTTTTGTAGCGGTTCATACAACACATATTCCCATCAAATTTCATCACTGTAGTACTTATAGTTTCCGAGTAAATCGGCTGTGACAGACGGACAGACGGACAGACGGACAGACGGACATGACGAAACTATAAGGGTTCCGTTTTTGCCATTTTGGCTACGGAACCCTAAAAATGAATCAAGTGGGTCGTGTGTAATTATAAAATTATGTTTTACCTTATTTAATGTACTTATCACAATTCTATTTTATTACAATACATGTCCCTAGCCCTAACCAGCGACACCATTCGTTTTTAATAGTTAGCTACTAAACCGGATCTATTTTAAACAATTTCGTTTTTGTACGCGAAAAATTGATTACTGCCAAAAGCGTCCACTTTTAGCGTGAATCAATTTTTCGCGTACGCCTTGGACCCAACATTTGTGCATGGTTTTTTAATTAATAGTATAAGTGTTTGCTGAGAGGTTGTAACCCCGAAATCGTTTAAAATAGATTCGGCTTAGCAGCTAAAAATTAAAATCGATTGGCATCGCTAGTGTGCCCTACCCGTCACCTTATTGTATCTAACAATAATGTAATTCTACCAATTAATTTGGAATAAACTTGAACTTGAAACTTTGAAGCAAACATACAAAAAAATAAAGAATCGAGAACATAAAATAAAAAACAAAAACTCCCATCCTCACTTGCCCAGATCTTCAACAAACAATCAAGTTAGTAATTAAATTAAATCGATGCTATTTAAGTCGCCGCTCAAGTCAAAAGAACAATTCGAAATGGGTTAATAGTATTCTGGGAGAGTGCCAAGAGAACTGTCAAACAGCTGTCACTTGTGGAACTTCCCGCTGAACGATGACAGATCGCTATTCTAAGAGCATGTATTCTTCGAAGGTTGTAATGTACCATTCATGAAGTTAGCAGTCATACCTACGTCGATGGTGCCATGTATTTGTATGAATTTAAAATGTGGGAGAGCCACGCTTAGGCATGAATGGGCCGGCTCGACCGGAGTGATACCACTGCCTCATAGAAGACCGGCGTGAAGCAGCGCCTGCGCTGTGTTTCGCCTTGTGAGTGAGGTTACCGGAGGCCCAATGGGGGGAAGGGGAAAAGGTTGGCAGCGCACTTGTGACTCCACTGGTGTTGCGGGTGTCCATGGGCGGCGGAATTGCTTACCATCAG
This sequence comes from Marasmia exigua, assembly GCA_019059595.1. Lineage (NCBI taxonomy): Eukaryota > Metazoa > Arthropoda > Insecta > Lepidoptera > Crambidae > Marasmia > Marasmia exigua. The sequence goes on from CM032467.1 coordinate 1,119,101, forward strand.
GTGATCCGTCTGCTCGTCTGCCACATCTCATATTAAAAAAAAAAAGATTGTCTACGTACGAGTATAATACGACGTAGGTACGACTGCTTATTTGGCGTAGTGGTTAGTGTATCGCACTCAAAAGCGACGGCTGCGCAAGAGGTCCCGGGTTTGATCCCCGGGTCGGGCCAAACATTTTTACCTAATGTTTTCGGTAAGAAATTCTTAGTGTCAGCCCGGAGTATGGAAGTTGGCGGTCTTGAACCCCCGTGCCTCGGAAAGCATGTAAAGCCTGGCTCTTCATCTACTTACATCTCATTATAATTTCAGCTAATAGACGCCCATTCTAGATTTTCTACACAGATCAATCCTGTGCCGCACGCATTCGAAGAATTCTTACTACTTTCAGAACGTGGATCCACCTCCACAAGGCCTTGTGAGGGGTCTGTTACGGCTTCTACTCCATCTATACTAAAGAAAATAACATAATGTAATTTTCCATAAAGTTTATAATAAAAACTTATAACTAGCGAACTCTGCACTATGCTTGGCTTGTATCGCAGAGTCCAGACTACGATTGAAAATGAAAATGAAAATCTATTTATTGGAACAGAACTGACTTAAAAACTAACTTAGAAATATGTTTACAAATGCTTAAATATTCAAAATCACTTCATTTTCAGGGGTACCCAAACTAAGCAAAGCTATCTTGGGAATTGGGTATCTTGGGAAACCAATTACCATTGTATAAAAGAGTTATATTTATTACGTAGCAATAATATAATATTGATCTTATTCCACATGAATGAGTAGTACGAGAGTTTGTGTGTATATATGTATATGACTATGATCAAACCGAAGTTCTCATCCCAAACTGATAGATAGTTTGGGATGAGAACTTCGGTTTGATCATAGTCAAGACAAGAAAGAAACTGTACTAACTTTAATCTCACTTCCCTCACAGATGCATCACTATCCTAATTACTAATATATTATTAATTTAACACATCTCGAGCGAAATAGGCAACAAATTAATTACATACATAAGTACAGCCTACAAACTATCCTATTGCAGAGCAAAGGCCTCCATCATAGAATTCCAGTTTTCCAGGATTAGGCTTAATCATCACGCTTTCCTAACGCGGATTGGTGATCAGAAACCCGAGCTATGTTCGATGAACTCAAAATATAATTTTTATTCGACCCGAAATAATAGCAATAAATAATAGCAAATAAAGAAGTCCAATGTATATTAAAATTATTTGAATTACGAGTGCCTGAATTACATATTTACCCAAAATTAATATGACTCGATGTATCTAGGTATACCTATGTATATGGTACATACTTACTTGTCGTATTTGTTCTGTAAAAATTACGAAACAAAAACCATAAAGCCTAAACTTATATTCCTTTACCGAATGTAAACGTAAAAGGGTAAGTCTTTAACACCCTTCCTCACGACAAGTAAGCAAAAAAACAACTTGAAATCTAACATCCAGTAAATACGGTGGTATTTACTGAATGGTTTCAGAAACTGAGAATATGTGATATGTGCGAAAGTAAAGGAAAATTGAATACTCGTAGAGAATGCGAGACGCGATATATTGCCCCTGATCAAATACTGCAGTCTAGACGGCTAAGGCCAGATGGCGCATTTGCTGTTAAAAGTCGCTAAAGGCGAGAAAAAGTTGGTGTAGTCACATGCACTAATGCAAACTTATTCAAATATAAACCTTATTGTTCCGCCTTAAGAATCGAGGTGTTTACATTTCACTATAGGCGACTGTACTTGACGATCCGCAGGAGAACTAAGGTCACACGCCTCAAGTGGCAATGGGCAGGGCATATAGCGACGAGAACAGGCGACCGTTGGGGCGGAAAGATTCTCGAGTGGAGGCCACGTACAGGAAGTCGCTGCCGTGGCAGGCCTCCCAAAAGGTGGACAACGATCTGGTGACGGTCGCGGGAATCCGTTGGATGCGGGAATCCGTTGGATGCGGGCAACACAGGACCTATCTGTGTGGAGAACATTGGGGGAGGCCTATGTCCAGAAATGGACGTCTAATTGGCTGATATGATGATGATGATAACTGTACTTACCTATACAAATCGGTAGCGCAGTGGCTATTGCGTCGCACTTTAAAGAAACAGCTGGGCTTGGAATTCCCGAGGCCGATTCCCAGGTCGGGATATAATTTTGCGCCTGATTTTTTTACATATTAGCATATGCTACTGTCAGTCCGAAGTTTGGAAGATTTGCACCCACGGCCCCGGTAGGGTTGCCAGCCAGAATATTATTGCCTTACTCTATGGTTGCCAGTTTGGTCGGGAATTGGTAAGATGCTTGGTGTTATGTCATACAATAGTAATCTGCAGCTCTACACCCCTACAGCTTACAGCAGGCATAGTTTCAAAAAATCTGAAGAGCGTTATTAAAAAAAATGAATGACCGTGGCAGAGCCACGCTTCGGCATGAATGGGTCGGCTCGACAGGAGTGACACAGAAAACCGGCGTGAAGCAACTTTGCTGTCTTTTGCTGCGTTAGTGAGGGTGCCCGATCCGGGGTAAGGGCGTTTAAAGGTTATCAGCGCACTTGTGACTCCACTGGTGTCGCGGGTGTCTATGCAGCAGCAATCGCTTACAATCAGGCAGGATCCGTCTGCTCGTCTGCCACCAATTACATAAAAAAAATTAATAGCAGTATCAAAAATATACCCTATGACAGCTGATTGATGACTGTCACTGATACTTATCGCTTAAGCGTGTGTACACGCTTATACACGTAGATAAATATCTATATTTATCTCGAAATTATACCTTACTGCCACCTCGTCACGTCCTGCTCAACCCTTCATAATAATTAAATCATACCCGCGTAATGCAATTTGTCATCAAAAGCACCGGAGCTCAAAGCCAACGCGATCTAAACCACTTATTTACGAGGCTAATTAAACATTCCCTATCTGTGTGCCCATTAAGTATATTTTTACACTAGTTTCAGTTGCAGTGTCGGCATAGTATAATAGAGGAAGTAGTCCGTAAACAGAGTAACCATCCATGGTTTGAAAACAAGCACAAACATTCAGATTCGGTACATGAATTAGAGGGAAGCGGACCAGGGAACGTGGTAGATTACCAAGAGTATTAATTACGAAATTGAGTTGGTACTGTGCGACAATCGTAAAAAAAATCTAACAACAAACAACATTTTTAGACAAACACTCTTGTCCAGTTTTGTAACTATGTAGTTACAAAGATATCCCTTATTGGACTATAAAAACAAGTAAATTCAAATTCAAATATTTTATTGCATTACGTGTGGTTGTTACTTCGACAATTTAAATTGTCTAAGGGTTGTTACAAGTATTGTGTTGTACAGCACATGTACCCTGTAAGGGCATCGTAAAAACTTATTAGTAGGTACACTAATTTATACTCAATTAATTGCTTACTATGTAATGTTTAGTAGCCAGTAGCAGGTAGATAACGAATAGATATTTGTATAATTTAATCTGTCATAATCTTTCTGTTGTCTATACTAACTAGTAATATATTTCAAGAAGCATTCTAAATTTGAACTACTTTTCTTTAATACTATGTCATTACTGCCCATTTGAGACGGCCAGATGTTCGGAAGAGCAATCTTATTTCTTTAGTGTGAGAGCTTGCATAAGTCCGCAAGACTTTACAAAAGTGATAAAACATCGTATAAAATAAGTTTAATGTTGAAAGTACTTCATCTCTTTAAGTAAATTGCCTCAAGGAGCTATAAAATGTATCTTGTGCTCATGAGTACTTTACCACTTCAAAGTAGGTTCAAGTTTGGTTCTAAACTTATGGAACAGAAAAGGTTTCTTCCTCATTAGTTTTCATTTCTCCGTTGAATGTACATAAGTATGAAAATAATCTACATAAATATGCGACAAAGTACTATTTACTTAACATGGAAGCACGAAGGGAGGTTTATTTCCTCAGCTTCCTTCCTCCTCGGCTGTTGGTGATGATTAGGTATAAAATAAAATGAGTTTACAACGATAATGGTTTAGTCACGTGCCGTTTTGCGAAAAAACACCACTGCATTGGCTTCGATCACGAAAGAGGGAGAGCCACGCTTCGGCATGAATGAGGCCACGGCCTTACAGAAAACAGGCGTGAAGCAGCATTCTGCTGTGTTTCGCTGCGTGAGTGAGGTTACCGGAAGCCCAATCCGGGGGAAAGGCTTAAGGCTGCGCACTTGTGACTCCACTGGTGTCACGGGTGTCCATGGGCGGCGGCAATCGCTACTATCAGGTTATCCGTCTGCTCGACTACCACCTATCACATAAAAAAAGTCATTCATGTAAAGTGCATACGTTAAAAAGGTACATCATACAAAAACGGAAATCGAAAAAACCAGCATGTGGCATAGTTAATCATCATCATTTCAGCCAATAGACGTCCGCTGCTGGACATAGGCCTCCCCCAATGTTCTCCACATAGATCGGTTCTGTCGATCTTCACCAGATCGTCGGTCCACCTTGTGGGGGGCCTGCCACGGCTGCGACATCCTGTACGTTGTAACGTGGCACAGTTAATACTGAGCAGAATAACACAATTAACCCTTGAAAACAAATGATTTAACAGACTTCCTTTAGACCTTAGGTCTTTTACAGGTTGCATTTCGGAGAGTGTGCGAAGGAATTACATAATCTAATTCCACCGGCCCCCTTTCATCATCGGGACACAAGACGGAGAAGGGGTTACCACCCTTATGTGGTAGAAATACCGACAACACGTACCAAACGGTTCAAAGGTACATTCATGTTGCGTACAGCTAAGGAATGGAACTCTCTGCCGGAAGATGTGTTCCCCGAACGCTATGATCTGAACTTATTCAAGAAAAGAGTGAATAGGCTGTTACTAGACAGGCATGATCCATCCTCGGCCACATCATCACTTACCATCAGGTGAGATTTTGGCCAAATGTCTGGCTATTCTAATAAAGAAAAAAAAACTACCGCTCTTATTGGTCATATGAGTAGACCGCACTAGACATGGCACTATCGGCTGGTATCAGGCCGTAATTGTAGGTACAAACGGCCTCCCAATTGCGGATAGCCCAGGGCAACAGCCTAATGCCATTATGTGCTTAAAACTTATAGCACTACGGGTATTGCATGGGGTTAAGTTGTTAGAGGTATCCAGGGATATGAATATTTATCGATACTCTAGCAAACAATTTTGTTAAAAATAATGCACTTTTGGAACTAATATATGCTACTAGGTATGCTGAAAAATCATCTAGTCATATATAACAAGTAGTAATAATAATAAGTTTATGTATTTAAGTGGACAATTACAACTTTTTTTAGATATTTAACGTATTAAGTAAATACTTAAATATTATAAAAGCAGTTTTATATAAATTACTTAATGTCAACTTATTACCTAATCTTCAAGTTGTCAAAAAAATTCACTTAGTCAGTACTGTAAGTTTCTTTCAATCGCAAGATATTGCTAAATAAACTAAACCTCTACACAATGGACTCAGCTAGCAAAACACACTGTAATAATAATATCCTCCAACCGGTTTCAGCTAAGGCGGCTAATCTCAACGATCAGCCACTTACGCAGGATATATTATTAGTGATCAAGTGTGTGCGCAAACACAAGTGCACTCTCTATTCCCTTGCCCTCATATTCCGATGGGACACTAGTAAGACGCGACCGGAGAGGGATCGGGCGGATAAACGGCTTAACGTGCTTTCCGAGGCACGGGGGTACTAGACCGCCAACTTCCAGACTCCGGCCTTACACTAAGAATTTCTTAACACACTGTATACTTAAAACACATTGTAATCTACATTTATTAGCACATCGATATGTATGTCGACACTTTTGCTATGGAAGCATCTCTATTGGCGTTCTCAGAAATATTAACACATAAAATTACTTTATTTGAAGACGTTATTTTGTTGCTTAATAAATGTTCATCATCATAATCAAAAATGCTTTATCTTAGCCCATCTTAATTTCCTTCAAGCGAAAAGGCAATAAACTTAAAAACCTCTCGCTGACAAAGAAAGCAATAACGTGAGAGAGTAAATTGTGAGTGCTCCAGTTTCATCGAAAAATTACTTAATTTTTCATTGAGCACATCCTACTTCAAGTAGGCAATTCTGGCTTAAAGGTAACGGGTAGGGCACACTAGCGACGCCAAATGATTTTAATTTTTAGCTACTAAACCGGATCTATTTTAAACAATTTCGGGGTTACAACTTTTCGGCAAACACTTATGCTATTTATTAAATAACCATGCACTAATGTTTTGAGAGTAGAATAGGCCACCCTCACTCTTACCGAGGCGTCGTAAAAGGCGACTAAGGTAAAGCTGCTGGCATGATCATCAGCACCCAGAGAAGGAAAACTCTGCATTTATATCAAAACCCTCGCCAACCCGTCTGCCAAGCGTGGTGAGTATGGCAATTACCCCTCATGTGACTGAGGGAGGCCCGTGCCCTAGCAGTGGGGACTTAAATGGGCTGATGATGATGATGATGAATGTTTTGACGACCCGTTTGGAACAGTGGTAGTGAATGCTACCTTTGGTCCAAGGGTTGCGGGTTCGATCCCCGCACAGTACAAACATTTGTGTGCATGAACATGTTTGTTTGTATTGGTCTAGGTGTTTCCTATGTATTATAAGTATGTATTTACAAAAGAAAAAGTATTATATGTATATATTTTGGTCATCCCACTGTTGATTCTGATATCCGTAATATAGGTGCTTGAGCTACCTATCTCGGAGTTAGATCAATGTATGTGATGTTGTGAAATATTTATTTATTTAATGTTGGGTCCATTCTTGCACGGGAAATTTGATTACCGCCAAAAGCGGCCACTTTTAGCGTGAATTAATTTTTCGTGTAACAAACCCTACCCGTCACCTTAAGTAGGCACTTACTTAGTATCTGCTTACTTATCTTACTCTATGCTGCTTAATTTCGCGAACTTTGCACGCTCACGTACTACAATTTGGGTCTATTTTTCTAAAACTAGCATGGATATCATAGATCTCATCATCATTTAACATCAGTGTGATGTGATTGATAAAAATTTGTTGATTATCAATAGTTTCATTTCGCTATAGTCTCTGTCTAATCCATATTTATGTTAAAAGGGTTTTTTTACCGTGAGAGAGCCGCGCTTCGGCATGAAAGGACCGGCTCGATCGGAGTGATCGTCTGCCACCTATCACTTAAAAAAATCCCAAACTTTGATGATGTAATCATCATAGGCACTGTAACCCACAGATAACTGATGCTGTAACCATTCATTGGTGTCAAAATCTCATCAACATCAACATTCAACATCAACATCAAAAGTTTTATTTTTAATTTTTTGGAATACAAATGTCGCTTTTGTATAACATAGAAAAGTTTTCACCGAATACCCAAAGCCAAAGTGTTATAACAAATTCCATTGTGTGCAATGCAATTTCGCACTGCCTCAGTCCAACATTCCAATCGAAAGCGTCCTAAATTCACTTCGTATTTTTATTTTTAATCCCCAAAATAGCATCACGAGGCAATAACATCTTTTGTTGCGCCCGTCAATGTCGTCACAGGTTGTGGTATCAATAAATCGACTTACAATCGCCCGAAATAGAAAAACTGCATTCTTATACACTCTAGTGTTGTCCGAATGCAAGCAAGATAACCTAATGCAAGAATGTTTTGATGTCAATGTGGGAAATGTGTGGCAAAATTCGCAATCATATCGGAAGCGTTATCAAATGCAAACCTAACGCCCCAGCGTCATGTTAGGACATTTTAGTCTAAAGCTTAGGAAAGTTCCTCTAAAAGCGGAGAGTCTCACATGTATAAATATTTTAATACTTATTAAGTATTGATTTTGGTCTCGCTATTCACAAGCGTAGCATATACCTAAGTAATAATAACTTTACACGGCTAAAAGCTGGCAGACTCGGCATTCTTTCTCGAAATTGAGTTGTATGAGTATTAATGGGGGCTATTGCGTCTAAAAAATCTAATAGATGGCTTACTGTTTGACTAAGGTTCAACTTCAACAGCATTGGCTGTTTCGTTCGACAAACATCATCGTGTACAAAAATAACTAATCAACTTATATTTGGACCTTAGTCCTATTATTATAAGACTGGGGACTAGCGTACTCGCCACCTATCTGTTTTTTAACACGAGGTAGTCTCCGTATTCTGGCAATAGAGTTTGGTCTTGCAAAATTTTCAAGATAAACATCCATTTTGGACTACACTAATACCTACACCTAATGTTGTCTTCGTGACTCACGGAAAATGGGTGTTCTCTTCACGCCTCGTCAGAAATGAACGTAGTGGACAACCGAATGAAAGTAGAAACGATATAAGGTGTTTATGTTTTGTTGACTTTTTGTGTATTGCCTTTTTGGTTTGTAGGTTATATTGAAATGACTATAGAAAGTAGGTGCTTATTGTAATGGTGTTTTTATTAGATTGGGAAAACTGAGATAGAGAGAAACTAAAGATTCTAAACTTAATTAAGACTTAACAAAAACCAGATAGAGCGATGTTATCTCAATAGTTCAAACCGCTCCTTGCAGAAGGTGGGTCCAGGTTAGATTCATTATCATCATCATCATTTCAGCCAATAGACGTCCACTGCTGGACATAGGCCTGCCCCAATGTTCTCCACACAGATCGGCCCTGTGCCGCCCGCATCCAATGGGTTCCCGCGATCTTCACCATATCGTTTGTCCACCTTGTGGGGGGCCTGCCACGGCTGCGACTTCCTGTACGTGGCCTCCACTCGAGGACCTTTCCGCCCCAACGGCCGTCTGTTCTCCTCGCTATGTGCCGGTTAGATTCCGAGCATGCAATTCTGGATTTTTCAAATCTATGTGTGTACCATTAGCTCGGCGTAGATGAGGATGAGGAAAAATGAACGAGCGATGACATAAGTTACTCAAAGAACGAGCGATGTTATCGCTACTTACGATTGTAGATGAGGATGAGGAAAAATGAACGAGCGATGACATAAGTTACTCAAAGAACGAGCGATGTTATCGCTACTACGATGGGATTTAGCTTAATTACCACGCTTGCCAAATGCGGATTGGTGATCACAAACCCGAGCTGTGTTCGAAAAATTCGCAACATACTTTTCGCTCGACCCGGGACCCCGTGGTCACCCGGTACTAAAAACCACTAGACCAACAAGGCGTTTACAAATATAGTACCTGCAAGGAAATTCCCTAATCTAGGACCAGTATAATAATGTATGTGGTGTTGTCTCAATTATTAATATTAAATACGATAACATGTTTAATAAAGCTGGCAAAAATAATCCTTGTCCCAGACCGACGTTTGCCCTTGTGCGCCGTCCTACTTGCGGTCTCAGTCGAGTCAGTCACACTGCGGCTGTTATTACCCGGCGTGAGCCTGGGATTAACTTTGTCTTTCTGCTGAATGTCCTTTATACTGAATTTATTTTTTTTACAAGTTGTATTCACTTTGGCAGCGTTAATAATGAGATTAATAATATTTAACTATGCCGAAGCGTCGCTCTCCACGCTTCGGCATGAATGGACCGGCTCGACATGTGTTATACCACGGCCTCACAGAAAACCAGCGTGAAGCAGCCCCGGATTGGGCCTCTGGTACTCTCACTCACGCAGCGAACACAGCACAGTGTGTTTTTTATTTGATAGGTGGTAGACGAACAAACGAATCACCAGATGGTAAGCGATTGCCGCCGCCCTTGGAAACCGCGACACCACTGGAGTCACAAGTTGCCAACCTTTAAACCCCCTTTCCCTCAGATTGGGACTCCGGTACCCTCACTAACGCAGCGAAACACAGCAGTGCAGCGTCATGCCGGTTTTATGTGAGGCGTGGTATCACTCCGATCTAACTGGCCCATTCAAGCCGAAGCGTGCCTCTCCCACGGTCATTCTACATAAATTATGTTTAAATTTACAAATCCAAAAAACGTACATAGATGTTATTGCTTCTTAAACGTCGGTACGCAATCGAGCCAGTATCGAGCACATCACACAACTTCCTAGAAGTCACTCACTGTCAATACCGATTTCCAACTGCAAACAAACCACGAATACTAATACAGGGCTATTCCTAAAATAGACGCAGCAATAACATGTAGATTTTAGGAGGTACCTTCTCGTGGTTGTCAATCAGAAACTGTGTCGTCACGTGTTATGGTATCAATAAATCGTTTCTAGTAAACACTGCGGCTAAAATAGGAAAACTGCATTCTTGCGTGACGTGACCGATGAATATTAGGCGTTGTCCGTATCAATGTATATGTTACCGGCCATACCCGATTTCAGGACAAACTAGTTTGGCCTAGACTAAACTAGTTCTTCCTATACGCGGTAGGATTAACCAGTATAGTCTAGTCCAAACTAATTTGTCCTAAGCCCCATAGGATAGACCAGTTTCGCCTAGGCCAAACTAGTGGATCCTAATATTCATACGCACACTCTAGTATAAAGTGTTATATGTGAGTATAATTGTTTATTTTACTATATATATATAATGTTTGAGAATGATCTGCGAGAACTTCAGGCCGGTGACTGGCGACAAGTAGTGCAGGATCGATCAAAGTGGCGTTCTCTTGTTTCGGAAGCCAAGACTCGCTTCGGGTCGCTGAGCCAGTGGAGTAAGTAAGTAAGTAAATTTAAACGAATTTTTTAGCGAGCTAGGGAGTTGAGTAAAAATAGCAAGAAAACAATAAAAATATAGAAATAAAATATATTTACGTACCGCTTGCATCAAACCAAATCAATGACAACTATAAAGAAACGTCACATTGAGAATAAAATAAAAACGAAAATAAAAGGATTAACTTAAAGAGGTCGGTTTGCCACAAACATAATAATTGTAATAATTGAGAATTATTGCTTCTATTAAAAAAATATTATTCGTTAAATATAGTATGATTGTTCGTATCAATCGTTCGTAAAGTGATTATTTTTCCAAATACGTAGTATTTTATTTCGTTTATCCATTTATTTTGATTATTTTTATATACTTTGACTTTAATGTTTAGACTAGGCCTTACCAGTTTATCCTAGAGAGTGCGTATCTATATCAGGACCAACTAGTTTGGCCTATTCTAAACTGGTCTATCCTATCCAGCTAAGGACCAATTAGTTTAGACTAGGCTAGACTGGATAATCCTATCGCGTATAGGAAGAACTACTTGAGCCTAGGCCAAACTAGTTTGTCCTGAAATCTGGTTTGGCCGGTAACATATAAAAACACTCGTATGTCAAAATTCGTCAATCGATTCTCACCTTGTTCGTTTGACGACCCGTTTGGATCAGTTGCAGGTTCGATCCCCGCACAGTACAAACATTTGAGTGCATGAACATGTCTGTTTGTATTGGTCTGGGTGTTTTCTAGGTATTATGAGTATGTATTTACGAAAGGAAAGTATTAAATGTATACCTATTGTAATTCCGCTGTTGGTTCTGATATCCGCAGTAAAGATTTTGCAAATTAATGAAATAACCATGACATAACATGCTTCATTCCTAAACGAGTCCCTATATTTATTTCGCCATGGCCGGTCGTTCGTCATCACATTATCATAAAGCGGGTGGTTTCCCTCGGGAGTCCCTCGGGAAATCAGGGGTTGCCCAGCAATATTGGACAATATTTTTGGTTATTTTTTTATAAGCCGTGTGAGATTTTTTGGTAACCCTTTTGGGCATTATGTTTACGCCTATGGTACTAAGAGTAAATTAATTTTATTTTTATTTTATTTTTAGACACTAGCTCACTGTGCAACGAAGTCCGAATCGAAAGTAGGGGACAGACAGTAGGATATTTTTATAGCCTACATATATTATTATTTTAATTGGCAAGTTTCTTTTTATATAATTTTATTGGTATTATTAATTAATTTTAATTTATTCATTTTATTGTTAATTAATTATAATGCGAAATAATATGTTACGCTATGGGTAAATGCCTGAAATAAATGACTATTTATTTATTTATTTTTATTTTATTAGGACAACCAACTAGATAAACACTGTTACAAGCAAATAAGAATATAATCTTAAAGCTAAGTGTCACCTTACTTATAGGTTGCCAGCGGCATGCAATGTGCACTATTAGTGCGTTAAGAATGTTTGTACTGTGCGAGGATCGAACACGCAACCCTTGCACCAGAGGCAGCGTTCACTACCACTGATCCAAACGGGTCGTCAAAAAATATAAGTACCTACCTTTTCTCAAAAGCTTTTTTATTTAGACCTACTGCAATGATACGATTCCTATTTATTGAATTTACAACCCCATTCGGTGCCCGAGAAATCAGAGACCCTATTCACATTTTCCGAACGGATGAAAACGGCATACAAATGGCGATAAACGGGCAGATCTCCTGAAGCAAACTCTCTGATCAAATGAGCGATATTCCTATGTCTAGACTAGATTTGACTTTGACCTTTGACCCAGAGTCCTTTGAGATAATAGAAATTAAAGTGAGTAGGCTCTGCTTGATGTCCTTTGAGTAATGAAATGTTGGGAGAAGTTATTTGCAACAGGGACACAGGGTGTTATTCTAACATCTCTTAAAATACAGGTTGTATCTGTAAACATTTATATCCCTTTAACCAACTATTCTCCAAATCATTCTGAAACACCTTTATTCGGTGACTTTTGACAATTCGCATAATAAATGACTTGTTCATTTTGTTGGTCATTGTTTTGTTTTATGCTAGAGGCGACAAACGAGCAAACGAATCACCGGATGGAAAGTATAAACTTTTGCCGTGGTTCATGTTTACACGCTTCTGAAAACGATCCCAAACGAGCAGGTTTCTACACTATGTTTTCTTCACCGTCGAGAGTAAATATAGAAAAATATGCACATAGATTTGAAAATCTAGAGAAATCGCCCTCCGCATGGTGGGCGCTTTCTAAACCACTAGGTACATCGGCTTGCTGAGTCCTAATAGTTCTGTGTAATACATATAAAATATGTAGTGGCTTTCATATAATACTTGATGCCAATTAGGTACATTTAACAATCGATATGTAGGATGAGTTACATTTTATTCATACTAAATTATGCATAGAGGCTAATATCTTACTATTTTGGTGTCATATTATTAATACTTTAGAAGTTCTATTTGAATCATACACAATTTAGATGCTAAAAAATAACCACTATGCTAAGTTATATTTACAGTGGCTTACATATAAGATAACTAGTGTCTGAGATACTATTATTTAGACGCGCATTGGTTGTGGCCGACTTAGTAATTTAGAAGGTAACATATATTTTCTGAGGCGAATAATGCTATTAAAAAGAAGCTTGTTTAATTAGTACCCTTTAATAAATAGTATAAGTGTTTGCCGAGAGATTGAAATCCCGAAAATGTTTAAAATAGATCCGGTTTAGTAGCTAAAAATTAAAATCGACTGGCGTCGCTAGTGTGCCCTACCCGTCACCTTAAGGACTTATATCGTTTCGTGAACAATTGAAATGTGTCTGCCCAGTCCCCCCGCGCAGTAACCTTTTTAAATGGCCTAAAAGATAATGTTTCTTATCCGATGTTGTAGATTGTAACCACCTGTGTGTTTGCTATGTATTATAAGTATGTATTTACAAAAGAAAAGTATTATATGTATATATTTGTAATCCTACTGTTGATTCTGATATCCGTAACACAGGTGCTTGAGCTACCTATCTCGGAGTCAGATCAATGTATGTGATGTTGTGAAATATTTATTTATTTACCTTACAGTTATGTAAATGTTTACTGATACGACCTGTATTGCTTGTCTGGCAGCTATCACATAAAAATAATATACGGATTTTTGTCCAGAGTGGGAATCAAAGTATGTTTTTTTTATGTGATGGGTGGCAGACAAGCAATACAAATTGCAAAAGATTGCTATAAAAATATGAACTTAAAATTACTTGCGAGCCTTTTTATTTTGCACAATGGTGTCCTACGCTACTTCACTGTTCTTCGTTTTACTATAATAATGAAGCATGATATTGGCGAGAAAGTCCAATATCGAGGCTTGCGCTTTGAGGCTTTTATTAAAATTATATTACCACCAAAATACTTTTTTATACATGAATAAACGTATACTCTCCGGGATTAGACCTGTTATTTGAAATATAACGATAGCATAATATGAGATAGATAGATATACCTACTTTTGCACAAATTACACAACTTATGTACTAGGCATGTACAATTTTGGCGGTCTTTTATCTGAAAGCGATCATGAGATAAAAGCTACAAAAAATGTTGAGTATAAAATCTCTTTTTAGAATTAGATATTTCATCATCCTCCTGCCCTTTTCCCAGGTTATCTGGGGTCGGCGCAGAATTAGATATTATGCTATCAATATTTAATACTAAAGGAAAAATAAAATATGCAGTGCTCTAACAGTATGTATTTGTACATGCTCATTGGTATTGCTCATCAATCGCTAAACGTATAAATACTTATTATTTAAAGAAAGTTTAAGGAAGGATTTAAAATAACTGATGATTATCAAAAATGTGAAATCCATTGCTGGTTTGGAATGACGACTTCTTTGAAAAAGAAAACGGCAACTAATTCAGAAGCTAAGCAAAGCTACTTGTGTACGAAACTATTATACAAGTTGAAAAAAAATGTGTAAGTCATACGCCACAGTAATAGCTTTCTATCACTCACTTTCTGCCTGTTTAGACATTTGTTCTCAGACAGAAATGTAATGTAGAGATTTTCAGCCGCATAATGTTCTATTCGGGTCAGCACCTACACATCCTAGAAGTTTCCTTACATTTCAGCCGTGATGTATATCAACAGGATATGTTACCTTACCACGAGGTGTGGTAGGAATCGGAGGGGGGCATGAGCACCAACGATCGCCCCGTTGCAGGGGCGAATCGGACGGATTGATCAGCGACTTTGTTCAGCTCGCTGACTAACTAATTTCTTTCGGCACAACTGACCCTACCGTCCGTCCGGTGGCGTGTGGTCCCCGGCAGAGTAAAATAGGCCACCCTCACTTTTACCGAGGTGTCGTAAAAGGCGACTAAGGTAAAGCTGCTGGCATGATCATCAGCACCCAGAGAAGGAAAACTCTGCATTTATATCAAAACCCTCGCCAACCCGTCTGCCAAGCGTGGTGAGTATGGCAATTACCCCTCATGTGATTGAGGGAGGCCCGTGCCCCAGCAGTGGGGACTTAAATGGGCTGACGATGACGATGTATATGAACATTATTACGCACATCAATCACAAAATAAAAATTTTCTACGCGATATCAACTTGGGAGCACTAGAGCGTGTTTGCTCTTAAATGTATAATAAAAACTTCCTTTCCACATTTTCTGTAAAGAGGAAATCTTTACATTTCCTTAGAGATGTGAAATATAATTGTTCGAGTAACATCGAATTTGACGATTCAAATTCACTCTCACTCGACTCGTGTCGAACTCTTATTTGGGGGAAGGACCCTTCCTTGATCAGGAGGTAGGTGCAAGGACGCCCAAAATTTGCCTAATTTGCGTGAAGCAGCGTCTCTGCTGTGCTTCGCTGCGTGAGTAATGGTTACGGAGGCGTAATCCAAGGGAGGTTTGAAGGTTAGCAGCGTACTTGAGACTCCACTGGTGTTGACAGAAAGATGCAAACAGACTGTGCCTTTTCATAGAAACTGTAGTAGTACTGGGGTGAAGTGCTCGGCTTCGTTCTTTCTCTACCGCACCCATATAGAATCTGCGTCGGGCCGGTTGGATCTCTTTCACACTTTGTGACGTTTTTTCCGAAAATGGCACATTCAGTTTGAAGCGCGTGTTTTCTAGTTCCATGGAAAGGTTTGAGTTAGATGCAAACTGCTCAGGACCGGATTTGTCATTTGCTCTTTAGGGTAGCCTACTTTTACCAGTGGAACGTAATAGGCTGAATAAATGTAAAAGTATAAAGCACGTACCAACCGTCCCAATCCAGGGCACTGGATATCCCCTGATCCCATCTTCCAAGGGATGAGCTACATCCCATTGACTAGCCATCATTGTAAAATAATAAAATGACTCGAATTAATCAAGTGGCAAAATGTTATTTTAGTCACATCACTACGATTCCAAGAAAGCAGAGTTGAACATACTTTCGTCGTCAGATATCAAGGTAAGTACTATCTAACGGCATTTATTGGGAAAACTGTTCACAGTTCTACAAATTTTCCGCAGAATTCAATTCTCTGAGCAGTCGTTTGTTGAAGCATAATACATTTATACGTTCTGTTAGTTGTTGATGCTTATAGCAGATGTTGGCTTCGAAAGCCACCGATGACAAATTTAGTAGGTACTCGGAGTTTATACAGCTTCTTGAATTTAGATCAATCTTAAATTAGACACGATACATTATGTATCGTCGTATAGAATATTTAAATCAATCAAATATTTATTATAACATAGCATAAAAAAGTAAAACGAACACTACATAAAGAAATACAGAAAACAATTAAAATGTAATAAATAAAAACAAAGACAAACACTCAATCAGGCACATTAACATAAAATCCAAAGATTAGATCACATTCAAGTATTTTGCCACATCTAGTCATGCCGTGAGCGTAGCATAAATCTATATCTGTGATCCTTGTTTACCGTGCGTGCCATCTATACCGAGCGCTGTGCGATACTTATTTTATATGTACCCCCCATTTTAAGCTCTACGATTTACTTTGTAAATTATATTTTATGTTCTCGTTGTAAGCGAATTCCTGTAATTCTTAATGAGAATAAAGATCTTAAACCTTATCTACTAGTGATGCTACCGAATAAATTCAAGAGAAGAGCGTACTCTTTTTAAAAATGCCGGCAACACTAATATGTTGCCGGCCCTATTAGTGATATCTCTAATTACGCAGATGTTCATGGGCGGCGTTGATTACTTTTCATCAGGTGACTCGTAAGCTCGTTTGTCGCCTCTTAAAATTAAAAAAATATTTATTTGTCGTTTAACGAATAAAATAACGAGTAAGTATTATTTCACGTACCCACACTCCGTTGCAGTTATGATCTTTAACGACGTCTTTCAGCTCTTTAAGATGACGGGTAGGGCACACTAGCGACAGCCAATCGATTTTAATTTTTAGCTACTAAACCGGATCTATTTTAAACAATTTCGGGGCTACAACCTCTCAGTAAACACTTATACTATTTATTAAATTACCATGCACAAATGTTGGGTCCGTTTTTGTACGCGAAAAATTGATCAACGCCAAAAGTGGCCGCTTTTGGTGTGAATCAATTTTTCGCGTACGCGTTGGACCCAACATTTGTGCATGGTTAAAATTAAAATCGATTGGCGACGCTAGTGTGCCCTACCCGTCACCTTAATGTACTTTAACTGCAGAAGAGCCACATTTACACGAAATACTATGGCCTCACAAAGACAAACGTAAGCAGCACTTGCGATGCGTTTCGTCGAGTGAGTGAGAGGAGATATGTAATGTAAAAAAAATACAGCATTAAAATGCTTTTTATTTTTCCACAAAAAATATAACATGTTATAAAACCACTTGACGTGTCGACATTTAGTTACACATTTTATTGTTACTAGTCAAATTACCCAAAACAGACAAACATTAAGTAAACAATATACGAATGTGCTATTCTCGTTGAAGTGTAAACAAAACGAGTCCCCAAGTAATCCAATAAAAATTATAGGGCCATAAACAAGTTTCTTCTTGAAATATACGATATAATAGGATACTTGGAGTTAGGATTGCCAGATCTTAAAACTGCAAATCCGGACAATCTCACCAGTTTAGTTTGACTTCTGAGCGATAATATGGTGTCGCGGGTGTCCATGTGCAGCGGCAATAGCTTACCATCAGGTGATCCGTCTGTTCCTCTGCCACCAATCACATAAAAAGAGATAAAACCAGATCCAAACAACTACAAACATCAATTTTTTAAGTTTAATTATTTAAAATTAAAAAAATAATGTTTATAGTTGTTTACCTTATTGTAATAATATTTAATTAGTCTCTTTTATTAACCCCCGACGCAAAAATGACGGGGTGTTAATAAGTTTGACGTGTCTCTCTCTCTGTGTATGTGTGTGTGTGTGTGTGTATATGTCTATGGCATCGTAGCTCCCGAACAAATCGACCGATTATGATTTTGTTTTTTTGTTTGAAAGATGAATAAGTAGGGAGTGTTCTTAGTTATGTTGGATAAAAATCGATCAAGGATGGCCGCCGTCACAAAGATATGGAGTGTATATTTTAACACAACTCCCACAATATGGGTATCATATAAAAGGGCTTGAGTAGCAGAATACATTTATTGTAACAAATTTCAAATCCAAGATAGCCGCCGTCGGGGGTTTTATAAATTTTCAATTTTACACTTTTTATTAATAAAGAGAAGGATAGGGGATATACAATACTAAAACAACGACAGTTATAGACAGTGCAAGATGTTTGTGAAACGGAAGCCACATGTGCTGGCTTGTAAAATAAATTGTGAATTTTAGAAAAGCCGGACATACCCATGACATTATTTAATTTGTCCGGCTACTCAACCAAAAAACCTATGTCCGGTTTTATCCGAACGCCTGGCAACCCTGTCTGAAATGGATTTCGGAAAAACTATCGAATACAGTTACAGTTACCACAACTGTGGCTTTGGCTTGATGCCAAGTCTTAGGCCGGTTCAAGGACGACCAACAAAACCAAAGATTTATGTATTTACAGAACAACTTTCACAAGGTTAATGTAACGCCTCATAAAGCAGTACATTATTGGCGCAAATAGCTTATTAAGTAGGTACTCGTCTGCTAATAAATGTTTGGTGAATGAAATATTCGCGTAAGCATATAATAGCCATTAAGGTGACGGGTAGGGCTCACCATAACCATACACAAATGCGGACCCAACATTGATTCACGCAAAAGCGGCCGCTTTTGGCGGTGATCAATTTTTCGCATGCAAAAACGGACCCAACATTTGCGCATGGTTATTTAATAAATAGTATAAGTGTTTGCCGAGAGGTTGTAACCCCGAAATTGTTAAAAATAGATCCGGTTTATTAGCTAAGAATTAAAAACGAATGGTGTCGCTAGTTTGGGCTACCCTTCGCCTTAATAGAAATGTGGAGTCAAGCCGCTAATATGAAAACAGAACACCGAACAACACTACTTTCAAAAATAAGGTCTAAATTGAAATCTCGTAAATAACTATTCTAATGTTAGTAACCATGAAAGTTTAAAACAATATAACACTACTTTCGTTTTAAAAGTGATCCTAAAATTAAGCTGTAGCTTTAGGGCCTTAGCCGTGTGGTCCCCGGCAGAGTAGAATAGGCCACCCTCACTCTTACCGAGGTGTCGTAAAAGGCGACTAAGGTAAAGCTGCTGGCATGATCATCAGCACCCAGAGAAGGAAAACTCTGCATTTACCAAAACCCTCGCCAACCCGTCTGCCAAGCGTGGTGAGTATGACAATTACCCCTCATGTGATTGAGGGAGGCCCGTGCCCCAGCAGTGGGGACTTAAATGGGCTGACGATGAACCTACATCAGGCACCAGTCTCTCACAATGTTACGGCGGTTTGACCCTAACATTAGCTACAACATCTACAATTGAGTAACATGTAAGCCATTGTGAAGAGAATAATAATAATATCCTCCAACCGATTACGGCTACGGCAGCCAATTTCAACGATCAGCCACGTACGCAGGATATCTTATAGTGTTCAAGTGTGTGCGCAAACACAAGTGCACTCTCTTTTCTCTTACACTCGTATTCCGATGGGACACTAGCCTGACACGACCGGAGAGGGATTGGGCGCAGGACCAACGGCTTAACGTGCTTTCCTAGGCACGGGGGTACAAGACAGCCAACTTCGAGACTCCGGACTGACACTAAGTAGTTCGAAAACTTAGGTACAAATTTTTGGCCCGACCCGGGGATCGAACCCTGGACCTCTTGCGCAGCCGTCGCTTTAAAGTGCGATCCACTAATATCAATACTGAAGTATCTACCATACAAAGAAGATACCTACCAGACCAAGTTCCGAACACTAATGAAATCGCTTGAACTAACCCGCTAGCCGAAGTTCGTCTGACTTTTAATGCAATTCCTCACTTCGTAATTATTCCGAATCCAAGTTTCAACTACAGCGGAACTTCCCTCTCCTTCGGGAATTCCGGGAATGTAATGGCGAGTTTGCGAGAAACGCCCTGTTATTACGCTTTTCATTTACCAGTTCTGCTCAACTTAATTGAAACGTGGGAAAGTCTTGTTCTTTTTGAGTAACACTTACTTACAAAACATTTATTTTATGAGAAAGGGAGGCAAACGAGCAAACGAGTCACGAAATGGTAAGTGATCACCGCCGCCCATGGACATCAGCCATGCCAGAAGGAATGGAGATGCGATGCCGGCCTTTTAGGAGGTATAGAGTAAGTATTTTTTTATGTGATGTGATCCACCTGGCAGACGAGCAGACAGATCACCTAATGGACACCAAACAAACAAACAAAAACATCTTTATTTTATTTTTTTATTATGGCTCTACCCGAAGATAATTCGCCAATATCAAGTAACTTATTAATATGTAATGTAATAATATTAATATATAAAATAATGTATATTTCTGCCATTCTCAATTTCATTTGTTAAACTTCTTTGCACTGCCTTCCCTTATTACGAATACGATATTTCTTTCCTCTACCCAAAGGTTGTCTGGAAGAAATCGCTACAAGCGACAAGACCGCCTTATTGTACTGTCTGTTGCCGTTGTATCATGCTTGTATTTTATTTTTGTGCAATAAAGAATATCTATCTATCTATCTTATTGAGAATAAGTAGGTAGTCAACAGTCGCAGTCAGTCAAAGTCACAGTCACTCAATAAAACGCCGGTGTTTTACGTTTTATCGACCTACGGATTCAGTGGATATCACTCTAAAAGCAATCGCAGGTTTTAAGACTCTATTAGGTCCAAGCAAGTTGTCACGAGACTATGCACTCGACACACAATAGTAGTGTTAAAAACGATACAATTTCAACGATTCTCATTATTAAGATCACTTTACGGCACTTCATTGCACAAATAAACACCAAATTTGTACACTAAAAACCACTAGACACTAATTTAAAACCTTTGAATTACATCATCAGCCCATGCGGCTTGTTTTAGCCCTACCCGCCGAATCCTTATTCAATTTAAGTCCATACAGAACATTTATTAATGTCAAATATTATGTAATCTACCGCTGATTCGGAATGTCATTTTCTACCGAGAAGAGTCAGCAAGAAACTCAGTAGTTCATCATCATCAGCAACCCACACTCGTCCACTGCTGGACATAGGTCTCCCCTAATGCACGCCACTGCTCCCGATTTTCGGCCACTCTCATCCAGCCCACACCAGCCAGCCTTCGAATGTCATCATCCCATCTTGTCAGTAGTTACTCTTTTCAAATAATATGGTAATTACAATTTTCATTCTTATACAAATCACCAGCGACACCAATGGTCACACAGTCACAAATGCGCTGCTATACTTTAAATCAAATAATATGGTAATTACAGTTTTCATTCTTATACAAATCACCCGCGACACCAATGGAGTCACAAATGCGCCCCCCGGATTGGGCCTCCGTTACTATCACTCAAATCACAGTGTAACTATAATATGGGGTACAACATGTTTTTCTCCTCGCCGAGTTGTGGTAGAAATATGCGCAAGATACGTTCCTAGCTGCTGATCTACTCATCGCAATGACAATACTCGGGAGATCCAACAGTAACTTCATATGAATAATCCGGTGGTAAATAAACTAGATCATAAATCTAATAAGAATAGCGTCCAGATGTCAAACGGTCTATCGATTGTGGTTGTAAGGCTTCCACACTCGTAACCATTGTGGAGCAATGATATTTGTCCGGTTCATTCACTCACATTCTAGGCCTTGGCATCTTTCGAAGATTGTAATAGCACAGAATAAAAATAAGTAAAGCTTTTGTTTTTAAGTGCCTAATACTCGCGTATTTTATATACTACAAATTCTACGGACACTGGTTCCGTGCCTTTTTTGTGATTATTTTATTTTTAAAGGGTTACAAAATTTGAAAAATTGCTCCGCGATAAAATTTTAATTAAATAAAATTACAATAGCTTAAGTTTAGGCAATGACGTTTGGAACCACGAGCTTTGAGACTTGGGATTTTTTAATGAGTCCTTTGGGACCACGCCCTCACATGGTTGAAACAATTCGGCTAGTTATTGAATATTTTAAAGTGCCAGTTAGCTGTGGCAGAGTCTCGCTTCGGCATGAATGAGCCAGCTCGACCGGAGAGATACCAGGACTCACAGAAAACAGGCGTGAAACAGCACTGTGCTGTGTTTCGCTGTGTGTGTGAAGGTAAAGGGGAAAGGGGTTTTAAAGGTGCCAACCTTTGTGAGTCGCGCCCTTGTGACTCCACCGGTGTCGCGGGTGTCTATGGGCGGCGGCGATGTCTTACCGTCAGGTGATTCATCTGCTCTGATTACGTCTGCCATCTATCACATTATAAAATACCAGGCAAGCAGAAGACAAGTGAAAGTAGGTTCAGGAGCCAAAATACAACTTTTGAAGGTTTGTAATATCTGGCATTCATGTGCCCCTCATAGCAAATAGGATTATTTTGATTTCATCAACAGATACGATTGCACAACGTCACTCATTCTCATCAGGGTTCATTTCGTGAATTCTTAAAACATCTGGACATTTCCAAACGTAACGACCACAAGTAATGATTCCGCGATCGAACTGTATGACAATCGCATAAGTGCACTGAATCGAACCTGCGACCGCAGAGCTGCGGTTGCGTCTGGCCGGTCGCACGCCTCACACCTTATCATGTTCATGATTACGTATCTCATACGTAATACTAGTAAATACAATGTAATTGTCAACAATGTACTAAGGACACTAGTCGCAGTGGGTAGTGCGTCGCACTTTAAAGCGACGGCTGCGCTCGGAACCCGGGTTCGATCCCCGGGTTGAAGTAAAATTTGTTTCGGAGTTTTTCAGTTACAACACTTTGCACAGTACAAACATTTGTGTCATCATCATCAGCCCATTTAAGTCCCTACTGCTGGGGCACGGGCCTCCCTCAATCGCATGAGGGGTATTGCCATACTCACCACGCTTGGCAGACGGGTTGGCGAGGGTTTTGATATAAATGCAGAGTTTTCCTTCTCTGGGTGCTGATAATCATGCCGACAGCTTTACCTTAGTCGCCTTTTACGACACCTCGGTAAGATTGAGGGTGGCCTATTCTACTCTGCCGGGGACCACATGGCAAACAAACATTTGTGTGCGTGAACATTTCTGTTTGTATTAGTCTGGGTGTTTCTATGAATTTACAAAAGACAAGTATTATATGCATATATTTGTAAGCCCACTGTTAGTTCTGATGTCTGTAACACAGGTGTTTGAGCTATCTCGGAGTCAGAACAATGACATAAAATATGATGTTGTGAAATATTTATTTATTCTGTTAAGAAAATCACAGTATCAGCCCAGTGTCTGAAGTTGGCGGTGATGTCCCCCGTGCCTCGGAAAGAACGTTAAGCTTTGGTCCTACGCCCGATCCCCCTTCGGTCGGGTTACATTGGATACCAGTGCATCGGAATATGAGGGCAAGGGAATAGAGAGTGCACTTGTGCTTGCGCACACACTTGAGCACTGTAATATATCCTGCGTAAGTGGCTGATGCACGTACAGGAAGTTGCAGCCGTGGCAGGCCACCTACAAGGTGGACCGACGATCTGGTGAAGATCGCGGGAATCCATTGGATGCGGGAGGCACAGGACCGATTTTTGTGGAGAACATTGGGGGAGGCCTATGTCCAGCAGTGGACGTCTATTGGCTGAAATGATGAAGTGGTTGATCGTTGAGATTGGCCGCCTTAACCAAAGTCAATTGGATGATATTATTATTATAAGGACACTAGGGGCTTTTCGTTTGTATTTGGTATTTAAAATAGAGACGTCGCCACGTAATGAAACGTAGCGTAGAACGACTCCCTGCGGTACGATTGGACTGACGATTCGGAAAGATGGCTGACTTACAACGAGACCGAACGAGAAGATAAGATACCTACCTGTCACATCCAAACAAAAGACACGCACAGAGCGTGTGAAAGGAAAGATACTGCTCTGGTCATGAATTTCGCTTCGTTGTAGACTTACTTGATGCAGATTGATATTTAGCGTTCTTTCAGGGAGGCCTACGCTCAGCAATGGACGGCGATTGACCGTTTGATGCGGTTAGTGTTTCATGCATTACAATTTTGTTTATATTTTATTATAACCACTAATAATGGTCAAAATCAAAATAAGAATAAAATAATTTATTCAGCGCCAAACATACACAAAATAAAAAAATAACGAAATTGACATTAGAATGGCACTGAAATGGGCTCCACTCAGCATGTGTCAGTGTCTAAAGGACACCCCGACGCTGGTCTTCCGTGGAGTCCAAGGAACTAAGGGACGTCACTGAGCGTGCCGACGTCATAAAGTACATAAGTACACCTAACCTTATTTAAATTAATTAAGAATAGACACAACCCAGACTATCATTACCTTACTCTATGCTTACAACTAATGAAACAGCAATACTACTTGTAGGGCCACATTCTTAACTGATTACTCCGGATATAACATGAAACATTACACTCATACATATAAAACACCTTAGTCACCTTTTACGACACCTCGGTAAGGGTGAGGGTGGTCTATTCTACGCCGGGGATCACACGGCTAGCTGCTGGTATGATCATCAGCACCCAGAGAAGGAAAACTCTGCATTTATATCTAAACCCTCGCCAAACCGTCTGCCAAGCGTGGTGAGTATGGCAATTACCCCTCATGTGATTGAGGGAGGCCCGTGCCCCAGCAGCGGGGACTTAAATGGGCTGACGATGATGATGATGATGATATAAAACACAACATAAAATAAAAAATAATAACAATAAATACACAGCTTGACAAAATAAATAAATAGATGACTGGCAGGAGGTGGCGCAGGATCGACCAAGATGGAGGCTCTTATTATGGGAGGCCAAGACTCACTTTGGGTCGCTGCGCCAACCTAGTTAGTTAGTTAGTTTGACAAATAAAAGGTAAGGAACAGCAGCCTTTGGCCTTTTACAATGCCTGGCAGCAACAAAACTTTTTATTTCATTTCACTACATAACAATTGTGAAAATGAAAACATAGACACGTAGATATTTGATATTATCCAATGGGAGCTATCGCGTGTGAAATATCCGCTAGATGGCGTGCCTATGAACCGAGGTCCAACTTCAACATCATCTGACTTATTCGTTAATTGAAATACCCAATCACCTTGTCCTCAGGCCTATAGTACGCCATCTTGCGGATTTGTCGCACGCTATAGCCCCCATTTAGCACACGTGCTTCTTGAACAAATTCGAACACAACTATGAAATTGAGGCATGATTGGTTATATACAAAAGTGTATGGGCTGTAGAACTTCAGTCAATCTCAACCATGGACCTAGTACGCAGGACATACGAGTATTTAACACTAGTGCAATCTTTAACTCTGATGAATAAAATACCAGCGTGACACAATGTAAGAGGGATTTGGCGCGCTCAAGGGGTAAACAGACAGAAATATTCTTTTTTAAGTATAAGTCCATACACAACTTACAAGTACACCTTTTCTTGATCGCTAACCGATATGAGAGACGCCGTGGAAATATGGGTAGGTATATATGGGTTTTAGAAATTATATTTTGGGTTTATCCTTTTGTGAGCATCCTTGTGTTTAAGGTGACGGGTAGGGCACACTAGCGACGCCAACCGATTTTAATTTTTAGCTACTAATCCGGATCTATTTGAAACAATTTCGGGGATACAACCTTTTGGCAAACACTTATACTATTTATTAAATAATGCACAAATGTTATTCACGCCAAAAGTGGCCGCTTTTGGCGTGAATCAATTATCCGCGTACGCGTTGGACCCAACATTTGTGCATGGTTATTTAATAAATAGTATAAGTGTTTGCCAGGAGATGTAACCGAAATTATTGAAAATAGATCCGGTTTAGTAGCTAAAAATTAAAATCGATTGGCCTCGCTACCTTAAGAAGAACTCGGTGGATCAAAATGTACCTAATGAATATTGTAATGAAGACAACTCATTTTTTACTAAAGCAAAATGCTCTTCCACTATGGGATACCCAATAAAACTAGGTATGTACATACTAATTTGGGATCCTCGTCACGTTTTTACATAGATAATATTTTTTTACGAGTCCTCAACCCTTCTCATATTAAGATAGACATCTACAACGTTTTACGAACAGCAATCCACTTTGGGGACCGACATTTTTTCTAGTGTTTTGCAAACAGGAAAATTGTTTTGACGCCATTTTCATAATCAGCTTTCCTTATTATTTTGTTGTTTTTGTCAGGGTTGTAGAAAACATTCTCGTTAGTTCTTCATATTCTTTGTGATGCGGTGAAAAATGCTTTCAAAGATTGTGTTCCTTATATCAATAGGATGTTACTAGCATGTAGAATGACACGCTAGGTGTTGCGTCCTAAACTGTCACTTCGGAGCCCGAGGTATGCTTGGACCATAATCCAGGATTTGAATGAAATGACCTATTAGTCACAATAGAATTAAAATATCAGCCTTTTGAATCAAATCAATTAAATCGAATAATACACCTAATGACATTTATAACGGTACCTATAGTGTTTACCTCAAGGCACTTTTCTCAGAAATCGGACCTATGTTGTTGAATAATACTCAAGTAAAACCAACGAATGCCAAATAATTTGCAAGGAAGCAATATCGAATTACCTAGAGTTAAGAATAACTGGATATAGTCTACTATATCCAGTTTCGATAAGACAAAGGAATTCATTTTTAATACTAAGCAAATAAAAATTATACGATTAAAAATTTTGTACATAGTACAAAGTAGCTAATGGAAAAAAAATTTTTCTAAACTATTATTTTTCTGTTAATCAGTATCGAGCTCCTAGATCATCAATCACTTTCATGTTGTAACAAACATTACGATGGAAACGATTTACTTTTTTTTTATTAGAATAGCAAGACATTTGGCCACAATCTTACCTGATGGTAAGTGATGATGTGGCCGAGGATGGATCATGCTGCCTACTTCCATTATCTGAACCTACTAGTTCTCATTGTATCATTTAGAAACCATGCATAATACCTAGGTACCTACTAAGTTATGTTCCTACATCATCAGCAACCCACACTCGTCCACTGCTGAACATAAGTCTCGCCTAATGCACGCCACTGCTCCCGATTTTCGGCCACTTTCGTCCAGCCTACAACAGCCAGCCTTCGAATGTCATCATCCCATCTTGTCGCAAGGCGTCCAACACTACGCTTACCGAGTCGCGGTCTCCACTCAAGGACTTTACGGCTCCAACGGCTTTCAGTTCTGCGACTGATATGACCAGCCCACTGCCACTTCAGTTTGCTAATTCGGTGGGCTATGTCTCTGGTTCTCTATCGGATTACATCATTCTACTGTTTAAGGGTTGCGAAAGTCAGACGATAGTCGCTTCATCATGATTAACCTGAATTCCTAAATTCTGGATCACGATAGCGAACCCTAGACGGATACATGTCGGATTATGTTGTAACATTTTTTCCGAATCAGCTAACTTTGGAAGCCCTGCGTACAAATTGCTCTGGATAGAAAATCTGTCTCCGAAACCTTCTTTGTGTGAACTGACAATGAGAACCTCGCTATAAGTGAGGCATATCAAAATACTTGCCATTTGACACTGGACCTTACTACTCTCATTTTAAGTGGCAACGGGTGAGGCTAGCAAAATATTGCAAACGGACAAAATATATGACCACCATTTTATTAGTGGAGCGAATGACGTTGAACTTTATGACAAAGGAAGAAGAGCTATGTTAGCTGTACCTGTTGCAATTGATACTAGTTGGGATGGTACAATGGAAGGACGTATTGAATGGCAGTAACGATTCAATAACGATTAGTGTAGTCAAGAGGATCTATTGCAGCACTAATAGTATCATCATTCGTGATGTATTAAAGTTTCTGTACGGAGACGATGGTGGCTATTTGACGACCGTTTGGAACAGTGGTAGTGAACGCTGCCTCTGGTGCAAGGGTTGCGGGTTCGATACCCGCATAGTACAAACATTTGTGTGCATGAACATGAACATATCTGTTTGTATTGGTCTGGGCATTATCTATATAACGCCCAGACCAATACAAACAGATATGTTCATGTTCATACATAGGTATTATAAGTATGTATTTACAAAAGAAAAGTATTATATGTATATATTTGTAATCACTGTTGATTTTGATATCCGTAACACAGGTGCTTGAGCTACATATCTCGGAGTCAGATCAATGTATGTGATGTTGTGAAATATTTATTTATTACACTATAACTTGTTTTTAAACAGTTATAGTTAGTTAAATACATACTCCGACCGTGGAAGAGCTACGCTTCGGCATGAATGGGCCGGCTCGACTGGAGTGATACCACGGCCTCACAATAAACCGGCGTGAAGCAGCACTGTACTGTGTTTCGCTGCGTTAGTGAGTGTACCGGAGGCCCAACCTGTGGGAAAGGAGGGTTTAAATGTTGGCAGCGCATTTGTGACTCCACTGGTGTCGCGGGTGTCCATGGGCGGCGGCAATCGCTTACCATCAGGTGATCTGTCTGCTCGTCTGCCGCCTATCACATAAAAAAAGATATGAAAATTCCAAAAGTGCATGCTCGTATTCGACCCACGACATTGAAGGCGTGTTCTTTTCCACTGAGCTACCATCGCTCTTGATTAATTAATTTATTAGTAATTATCTTTTCTGATAAGAAACGTTTTCATCGAGCACCTTGACTTGACTCTATGGTATTTTTGTCCCTCTCCTCTATCCTTTACACTGCTACTTAAACATTCTTCCCTCATTAACGTCACGAATTCTTTCGGAATAAAGATAATATTATATGTATAGTTTATATATCATAGAAACAAGGTAAACTATAATAAGATAGAATAGGTCACAGTTCAGAATACAAAACAGTATAATGATCCCTTTATAATACCGTAGATTATAATTTGCATGAAAAGGCAATAAATTATAGATAAGCCGAATATAGGTATTAGAGGGCTGGTGCGCTGAGAATATACGTAGATACAAACATGGTTACTATGACAATATTTTAATGCGTTGATAATATGGACAACTTGCACTTTTTCCATTTAAATATGTTACCACTAGATGATGATAATTAATAGGTAATAATTCTAGAATTAATATTTGCAGGACTAAACATTGATATTAGATGAGTATCATCATCATTTCAGCTAATAGACGTCCACTGCTGGACATAGGCCTCCCTCAATGATCTCCACACTGATTGGTCCTGCGCCGTGCGCATCCAATGGACTCCTGCGATTCTCACCAAATCGTCGGTCCTTCTTGTGGGGGGCCTGCCTCGGCTGCGACTTCCTGTACGTGGCCTCCACTCGAGAACTTTTCCGCCCCAACGGACGTCTGTTCTCCTCGCTATGTGCCCTGTCCATTGCCAGTTGAGGCATGCAATCCTTTGGGCTATGTCAATGACCTTAGACCTTACATGAGTTGCAAGCATAAAATTTACTTACTCAGAGACCCGAGTCGAGGCCTCATAACAAGTGAGAGCCACTTTGGTCGATCCTGCCAGTACTTCTTGCCAGTCACTGACCTGAAGTTCTCGCAGATCAGTCTCGAGGACGTCCAAGCATAAAGTTAATATGTGTACAATTACAGTCGATATGTAACAGTACTAACGTAAAGTCCAACACCCAACATGGACGCCTTCAATCACCCAATCTCGAAAGGAATTGGAACAAATTCGAATATCATTTCCTCATAACGTAACAAACAAACTTTAATATTTCCAAAAGCATCTCTTGCGTGTCACAATGGGGTCCCATTGTCCACAGATTCCCGTAACGGGGTCCATTTCGTGACAGTGGCACAAAGGGCTTTGTCCCTCTATCGCATCATCTATTAGTTTCTTTGGTCGAGATTGGTTATGGGGCATTCAAGACGTTATTGACTAGTTATTGACGTCATTCTCATGATGATGGTCTTTAGGCTAAGTTGATCCAATAGTGGATACGACCATGATACATATACATTTTTTTTATTTTTTACTGTAGATAGGTAAGTGTTTGACCATATTTCACCTGATGGTAAGTGATAATATGGTCTAAGATGTAGCACGATTACCTAGAAGATACCTATTCACTCGCGCTTTGAAAACCCCCAAATTGTAGCCACTAGGGAACACCTCCTCAGGCAACTGATTCCACTGTTTCGCAGTACGAATAAGAAAACAGGATTCAAACCTCTTTGTGCGGACTTTTGGTATTTCTACCATGTACCGGTGTCAATTGAGGGTCTGCCTGGTGGAGTAGTGGTAGTGTTTTGTATCGGTGAACAGTTACACCTTTCTAAACATTTTTTTTCTGGACAACTTTATGTGTAAAACAATTATCGTTTTTCAAACAAGGCCTGCCGTACTGTTTAATTATTTTGTATGGAAAAAACATTTTTTTGTGCGAATTGTAAAAAAAATCAGATAAAAGATGTTCTAAATGACGTTTAGAATAAATCGAAACGGTAAATAAATAATAAATAAATAAAAAATTCTTTATTCAATTTAGGTCCACACAGAACACTTATGAATGTCAAAATAGGTACATAATATCTACCGCTGGTTCGGAATGTCGATTTCTACTGAGAAGACACCAGCAAGAAACTCAGTAGTTACTCTTTTCAAATATTGATGTTGTTACAGAGTTTCAATTGAGAAGAGAAAAAAAATACAATTATGAAGGTTAATAGACTACTATGAATAACAACTCAAAATATTAATCAATTAACATGACCAAGAATCCTTATCATTTAAATAGTCTTGTACACTATAGTAACCTTTCTTCATTAGGCAGGTTTTGATATGAGACTTAAACTTATCCAGTGATAGGTTAATGACATTTTGTGGTATCTTATTAAATATCTTAATACTTAAGCCAACAAATGAATTACCGATTTTATGTAGTCTGAGAACCGGGACGGCAAGCCTATGTTTATTTCTAGTGTTAAGACTATGACTATCGGACTTTTTTGGAAAAGTGTGCAAGTTCTTACGTACATACATAATGCAGTCGAGCATAAATTGGGAAGCCACGGTTAAAATATTAATTTCTTTAAATATTTCTCTAAGTGAGTCACGTGATCTAAGGCTGTATATAGCGCGGATGGCCCTTTTCTGTAATACAAAAATAGTTTGTATGTCAGCAGCAGACCCCCACAACAATAGACCATATGACATCACACTGCGGAAATAGCTGAAATATACCAGCCTTGCCGTCTCGATATCAGTCAGACGCCTAATTTTTCTTACTGCATATGCAGCGGAACTTAGTCTTCCTGCCAAGGCAGCAATATGGGGAATCCACTGCAATTTCGCATCTATAGTTATACCGAGAAAAACTGTGGAATTAATGATTTGAATAGATTCATTGTTCATCTTAATACTAGTATCGACCTGCCTTACATTTGGCATGGTGAATTTTACACATTTAGTTTTCTTTGAGTTAAGCAGTAAATTGTTAGTCGTAAACCAGTGCAATACCTGCGAGAGAGTATCATTTACGTCGTCAATTGATTCTTTATATCTATCAACCTTAAAAATCAAGGAAGTGTCGTCAGCAAATAACACTATCTCACATAGATCTTTCGTAAAGTATGGAAGGTCATTTACGTATATTAAGAACAACAAAGGCCCCAATATTGAGCCTTGGGGCACACCCATTAATAGAGGAGCGCCAGAAGAGTCGATTCCATTAACATTAACCCTTCGAATTCTATCAGACAAATAAGATTGAATCATATCAAGTGCGTTATTCAATACACCGTAATGCCGTAACTTCATCAATACTGTTTCATGATTAACGCAATCAAATGCTTTCGACAAATCACAGAAAACACCTATTGCATCCTGCTTTTTCTCCCACGCATCAAAAACATGTTTGATAAGAGCCACTCCTGCATCAGTAGTGGATTTTCCTTTAGTAAATCCAAACTGTTTTTCATGCAGTAATTTATTAATATTAAAATGACACAAAAGTTGAGTAAATATAATTTTTTCGAATATTTTACTGAGTGCTGGCAATATGGATATTGGCCTAAAGTTAGACGGGTCACTCCTTTCTCCAGATTTGAATAAAGGTATGATTTTACTAATTTTCATCTTATTTGGAAATTGACCCTCGTCAACACATTCGTTAAATATTATAGCTAAGTGGGGTGCGATAAAAAATATAATACACTCTGTATTATATTTTTTATTATATCTATCGAAATTCCCCATGCGTCTTCAATAGAATAGAATAAGAATAGAATAACTTTATTGCTATAAATGTGGTTACAAAAGATGGAACACAGTACAATAACGCACATTTAACCAAAACATTTGGCACACAATATTCAATTTGAGAAAGGCTATTAATGTATTATTATTAAACATATAAAATAAATTAAATAAGACTTTGAGCATAAAAATACATAACAATTAATTAAATTTGTAATTCATAAATTCATCAATACTGTAAAAACATTTATCACATAATAACTTATATAGAATAAATTTGAATTTATTTATAGGGAAATCTTTAAGTATGTCTGGCAATTTGTTGAAGATTCTCACGCACATGTAGAAAACATTTTTTTGAAAGAGAGTTGTAAACGACTTTGGTATTACTAATCGATTTGGATATCTAGTCGCGAATTTACAAGTCTCATTCTTCTTTTGATAATTTTTTATGTTAGTTTTCGTGAACACACAGATTTCATAAATGTACATGCAAGGCAACGTTAGCAAATTCAATTTGCACCACACATAGCTCGGACACACTTTTTCTGTATTAAAAAAGCCCTGTTAGCATCTACTGAATTTCCCCATAGGATAAGACCATATCTCAAAGCAGAGCACACATAGCCATGATAAGCTGAGAGCGCTGTTTTTCGAGAACTAATATTTGTGAGCCGATACAGTGCATATGTAAATCTATTTATTTTCTGGCATACACTTGAAACATGATCCTTCCACGTCAATTTAGCATCTACTTCAATGCCTAAAAATTTCGCTGTACAACATTCTGTTATTTCTTTACCTTCATGGCTCACACTAATAATTTGGGGATGTCCATTTTTATTACAAAACTGCAAGAATTTAGTTTTTGATAAATTAAATGATAAATTATTAAATTTTAGCCATTCTATTACATTGTCAATTGTCTTATTAATTTCATGTTCATAATCAATATTTGGAATTTTATTAATAATTAATGAAATGTCATCTGCGAATAATGTACATTCGTATCCCCCCGTAACATGCGGAAGATCATTTATGTATAAAATAAATAACAGTGGTCCTAGAATGCTACCTTGTGGTGCACCATACTGGATTTCTGTGTATTCAGAGTGGTAGGTGCTTAATTGGTGAGATTTATCAATCCTATTTATGTCCACTCTCTGCTTTCTACCCCTTAAATACGACGCAATCCATTCATAAGAGTGTCCGCGCATCCCGCGCATTCAGTCTTTTTAATATTTAAATGTTTTAAGAATAATCTCTGAGTTTACATGACTAAATCTAAAAGATATGGTGCACTCATCTACATGCGACTTGATGAGAGAAGCAGCGAGATGCGGACTCGAAGTTAATGTTTTAGTGGTAGTGACTGGGATGTTTGAAAAGAATGACTCAAATGTGTTTGCCACTTCCGAGTCTGTATCAATAGATTTGCCATCAATTTTAAGAGAGACCTTGCTGTGTTGTGTTTTGGTTATCTGATACATCCTGTATAACACGCACATTAACCGATGATGATGAATTTGTAATAGGGTAAACTAAATCTAAATTAGTCAAGCTAAATTAGTATAGAGTAGGTAGCAGCATGAAATAAAATAGAAACGTCAATAACGTGTGAGCCAGACAATAAGAAAGAAAACCTTTTGCTATTCATAGAAACGTATAACAGTTACCTTAGACTATCGAAGTATTAAGCTAAGCTAACAATGAGTCCATGAAATCGACAATATCTTTACCTACTTGTGCTGTTATGTATCTTAAAGGGTACTAATTAAACAAGCTTCTTTTTAATAGCATTATTCGCCTCAGAAAATATACGTTACCTTCTAAATTACTAAGTCGGCCACAACCAATGCGCGTCTTAATAATAGTATCTCAGACACTAGTTATCTTATATGTAAGCCACTGTAAATATAACTCAGCATAGTGGTTATTTTTTAGCATCTAAATTTGTGGTATGCATTCAAATAGGAAGCTTCTAAAGTATTAATATATGACACCAAAATAGTAAGAATATTAGCCTCTGATTGCATAATTTAGTATGAATAAAATGTAACTCATCCTACATTAATCGATTGTTAAATGTACCTAAAATTGTCATCAAATAGTATAATTAAAGCCACTACATATTATTATTATGTATTTACACATGAACTAGTAAGGACAGTCAGCCAGAGCGATGGTAGCCTAGTGGTTTAGAACGCGCCCTCCATGCGGAGGGTCGATTTCTCTAGATTTTTCAAATCTATGTGCATATTTCTATATTTACCTCGGCGGTGAAGGAAAACATCGTGAGGAAACCTGCTCGTTTAGGATAGTTTCAGAAGCGTGTAACCATGATTCAGTTGGTCTTGTTCCTCTGTCAAAGGGTTGTGAAGGTCAGACGGCAGTCGCTTCATTGTAATTACCAGGCTCCCCAAATCCTGAATCATGATCAAAGAGTACCCTGGGCTCCAAAGCCCAGCTTTGGACTCAACCGGGAATTATACGCAAAGATGAAGAAGAAGAAGAACTATTAAGGACAGTCATAGTAAAACCATTTCAAGTACAATCATTTATAGAAAAGTAATTAATAAACATTAACACGTATAATTACGTGATTAAAAGAAAAAGAAAATAAGGGCAGGCGGGCGGGCGGGTCGGCACAAGTATCGAATAGCGCTCTCTGATTGGTGCAAATGGCCGGTTGGTGTCATGTCGCACACTTGCGCCAAATCGTACAGTGGCTATTTTCACGATAAAAGAATATGAAGTATTATTTTACATGTTAAGTTATAATATATGATGTTGAGTATTGAAGCTTGAATACATAATTTTTGAGGAGCTTGTATTGAAGCTGTAAAACGTAATATGGTGATGAGTTACAAATTTCGTGGCTGAGTTAGTAAATTAGTTTGCAATGTATAAATCAGAAGGACAAGGAAAATTAATTGTTGATATTGACTTGACGCTTTCTTTCACATTTTTAGTTGGCGTTGTAAAGAAGATGAATCAGTTAATTAAAGGCTATGTCAATTTCCCGGTGCTTAGTTAGTAAATTAGAAGTTTGCGCGCGTGGCCAAATAAAAATTCTGTGGCCTTGTTTATTATTTCTCTATCTTAAATAGTGAGCATAATAATGTCATCCTTGTCATTTACTTCTTCAAAAATATCGTAAGATATATCAAAATTCAATAATATCTGTAACAATTTCGATTTCAATAATGACAAACAGTTTTATACTAATCAATCAACTCCAAACAACTCTGTGGCGAACATAATTCACCTAAATTCGAGCCTAAGCATTGAAAATTAAATACCCGTTACTACAATACCAGAATTAAATATCAGCAATACGTTTGCTTCTCTGGTTCCTTGTGCATTGATGGGTTTTAACAAATTACTTTTTCCCAAACACCTACTGAAGCAGTAACGAACACCAAAACTCAACTTATCCCGTTTCATACTGACTCGTGACGTAACTGGATTTGTTTGAAATCCGAATCACTTTGTCCGTGAATCACAAGGAAGCCGCCACAAACTAAATTAAACTTTGAATCCGGCTAATAACGTTCCTTTCTGATAGTATTAATATTACATTAATTGCGTAATAAAGATGCCAAATGAGACTTTGATGACGGGAACGAAGAGGAAGAAATTATTCGATGGATATGATTTAAGGACTTTGTGGTTCCCAAAGGAATTTGATTACAAAGGGATCTTTCAGACCTGTTGAAATTTTTTTAGCTCTCGGGGAAAGTTTTAAAATTTTTAACCTTGTACACACAGCCTAAAGTCAGGTGTGTCTCGTGTTGTGGCAAGTAACGGAAACGATTTTGATTATTGTTTGAAATTAAGAAAGTAGTGCTGCCTTGGGTACCTCCAGAGATCAGAAGCAGATCATACCAGGGCCGATCGAAGAGCCGACGCCCAATTAGCTGACCTTAGTATCAATGGAAAGACATCGTCGTGACAGATTGGGAAACGTCAAGTCCATGACCGGCAAGAAGTTTCCTGTGTAGGATCGACCAAAGTGGCGATCTCTTGTTTCAGCGACCAAGATTCGGTTCGAGTCGTTGAGCCAGCGGTGGAGTATTAGGAGTACCTAGTTTGTGAAGTAACATTTCGTCAGTGAAGTTCTAACACTATGTAAAGTCATTTTAAGCAACTTTTCAGGAAAGCCAAAAAACTGATCAGAGACTTACGTGCTATTTCCACTAGAATTCTATTGTTGACTTCCGTTCTGTTACCTTTTCAACATTTAAAAGGTTTATGATGGCCGCAACTGAATTCGGATTGATAAAAACGATCCGTCTTATAAGTCTCTAAAGAATGGCATCAAAATGTCATAACCGCCACTAGCAAATTAGAAAAAAAAAACTAAATTGTGACTTACGTCATCCCGAAGCGTAGGTCATTTTATGATTTCCGTGCTGTTACTTTTTCGTAATTATAAAGGTTTTTATTGGTCGTATCTCGATTCTGATTGGACAAAATGTCGTGTCTATCGATTCTCTAGTGAATGGCATCAAAATGTCAAAACCGCCAAAAAAATACTTACGTGGTGTTAAAACTTCACTGACGATTTTCAGAAGTGTTTAATAGCACTCGTGCTGGTAGATCATCAGCTCTTTAGATCTTCGAATTGCATTAAACCGTTTTATCTCATTGAGTCGGTTTCTTTAACTTTTATGATAATCAGATAATTAGATTGGTCCCAGCCGGTTTCGGCTACAGCGACCGCTTACGGACTCCTATTACGAGTCAAATGCCTGTTGGACTGACCTCTCGAGCGCGCGCCAGTGGCTGGCATAGCCTATCTTGGCGCATCTTATACTGTGAGCTTCAAGAGGGCAAACGTAAGCAAGGTGGACAGCTCCTGCGATATAAGTATGTGCAAAAGCGCCACTTTAAGAGCTGCGGCATTGATCCCAATACATGGGAATCTCAGGCAGTAAATAGACCTGAGTGGAGACTTTTCCTAATGCGAACCATCGACACTTTTGAAGACAAACGCATGGAGGATCTGGACACCAAACGGGATGTGCTTAAAAGACAATAACAAAGATACATATGTACTCGTATTATACCTTACCTATTTTCTTATAAAATATTGTTAGCGTTTCTTTGGAGATTTCTCCAGCCAGCTGTTATAAGCTCCACGGTATAATAATACCTTATTGTTAACCCGAGAAAGGATCTAGATCAGCGTATTTCTTTAGCGAAAAATGTGTAATACATTGAAGGGTTGGAAACGCATTAGCGACCTGATGGATCGTGTGTTCGCGCGTATAAGTATGAAATCTCAAAAGCAAACTTAAATATGTCCTGCTCCTTATCTCTTCCTCTTCTTTCTTTAGACATTTTCAACCACTCGGATTACGACCTCGCTAGTAGAATAATAAGAACATTGTCTCTCGGATTTTAATATATCTGTTTTTTTTTCAATTTTTTTTTTGTGATAGCTAGCATACTTGCCGCCGCTCATCAACACCCCTTTTCCCCCGAATTGTCCAAAACCACGAATTAAATTTTGTAATCTATAATAATTTATGTAATATTGATTTATATTAATAAGTAGGTATGCAAGTCTACAATTTTAATATTATAATGTATTGTATAATGTAAATACATAGTCCAATAACTCAAGAACATTGTATGGGGTGGAGGGTTAGTTAATATCCTGAGGTACAGGAATATCCTAATTCAGGTATTAGTCCGCCATAGTCATCTGTCCTCACTTACTGTTTATGTGAATTATACTGTGTACAAGCTTGTATTGTTAATAGGTTTATTATGTACCTACCTGCATCTCTTGTTATATTGTTTATGAATGTAAACATTTTTGACTATGGTCCGGTACCCTCACTCACGCAGCGAAACACAGCACAGTGCTGCTTCACGCCGGTCATATAGAAGTTAATCTAATAACTCTCTCGGTGGCGCAGTGGTTAGTGGGTCGCACTATAAAGCGACGGCTGCGCAACAGGTCCCGGATTCGATCCCCGGTCCGGGCCAAAAATGTGTGCCTAAGTTTTCGGTCAGAAATTCTTAGTGTTAGCCCGGACTCTGGAAGTTGGCGGTCTTGTAACCCCGTGCCTCGGAAAGCACGTTAAGCCGTTGATCCTGCACCCGATCCTTCTTTGGTCTTGTCACGCTGGTGTCCCATCGGAATACGAAGGTAAGGGAATAGAGTGTACTTGTGTTTGCGCACACCTTTGAGCACTATAATATATCAGTTGGAGGATACTAATTTAATCTAATATAAAACTTGATTATCGGACGGATGTTAAAACGCTTTCGATGCATCGCCATTAAACTTATCTGCTATTTTACTACTCCCATTCGATAAAATGTGGCCTAAATTTATTTAATGGAAACCTTGCAACTATTTAAAATAGCGGATTAAATTCTATAAATCACAGTATGAAAATAAGTAGTAGCAAGATAGGGCCGCCCTCGGTGGAATTGAACGAGCCAATACTTTGAAATAAAATTCAATCTCTTTTTAATTGAGTCTCTATTTATTTACTCGTGTACGTTCGATTTCAATAAATTGTCCTATAAGATGAAAAAGAAAGACCTTTGAAAACGAGAGTATTCCTTTTTAAAGGCCGGCGACACACCTGTGGTGTTGCAGAAGTCCATGATCAACGGTAATCGCTTATCATCAGGCGATCTGTCTGCTCTTCTGCCCCCTAACTCTTAAAAATAATTAACCAGTCGGTTGCGTTTATACAAAAAGTCAAAAAAATACCATACCAATAAAAATATAGGTATTTCAGTTTCCCAGTATATTCAGCAAGATTAATTGCAGTAAAAATCAAATCTTGGACCTCAAAGTTGAAAAACCCGATCCGTCGGTGACCTACTTCTGCTAATGGACCCCGCTAACCGCCGCATAAAAGTCACATGTAAATAAAACTTACAAAAATACACCTCGAATGGCAACACTGACAAGTTTTACGATCGACAGAACAGTGTCACAGTGTAAATATTCCGAATGAGCTAAGCCGTGGCAAGTGGCACCCTTAATGTGGTCAGTTTTTCCTAAAACTGATCGAAATATTTTTTTTTCAGCCCAAATAATTTAGCCAAACGGTCTCTCCAAATAGAAGGCCACAATGGCGCCCACTAGTGTGTAGGGAAAATTGGTTGGCCTTAATGTGGCGGAATGTCAGGGATGTGACACTGTTTAAGGAAAGTTTGATCGTCTGTGGCCACCTTTAAACGATTAAGCTATGTTTGGGTCAAACCAAAAGTTCCTGAGTTTATCTCACAAGACCTGTTTTGATGTCATTTTAATGCACAGGCGCCTCGCTTGTCCAATACCATTTCCGTCGTGTAACACTTGTACAAATGCACTTAAGTGTATTAAAAAAAATCGTACGCTCGCTTGCGTAGTAAGCCCGGATATCCGCGCTACGACAGCCTTTCTATCTAGACCAGTGGTTTTTAACAAGCGGTTAGCGGAGACATCCAAATTGAATGAATGATAAATTAACGAACAAACACAACGTGTCAACAAACGCGGCGCGAGTCTTCGCTTCATCTGGGTGGTCCACGGCAATATACAAAATTGTCGATTGATCCGCCTGAACAAAAAGGTTAAGAACCTCTAATCTAGAGAAAGACTCTTGCGTATTGGGGATCGAGTTACCGCACCTTTACCCGAGCTACTGTTTGTTTGATGTGTATGTTCTGTTTTGGTTTTTGTGCATTTCTATACAGAAACACAAATTTAAACACGAATGACATAAATACACAAATGGACAAATTCTGTGGCCAACAACCTCAGCATTTGCTGCAGCGACCGAAGCCGCTGCTTTTAGTCTATCTACTAGCCATATTCATACTGTGGTAATATACTGAGCTGAGCGCGACGAGAAACGGATATGTTATGCTCAGTCGTACATTTTATTTATTACAAATAGCTACAGAAGAGTTGAGGGTTAAGTTCGTTTTTATTATGATGTTTTACTTTCTTTTATGATGTTAATAATTTTTGAGATTCAAACGGTATTATTTTAAGAGCTTTCTAATATTATTTATTAAAACGTTTTCAGTTTGATAAAAAATATTTATACATTTTTATTAGGTAATACACAAGATAATTTTTTCAGTAGGTAGACTTTACATTTTTTTTTATATTAACTTATTATTATACACGGAAGCTTAGAGCTCACTGGCATGTTTCAGCATTACATTACTGTGTACTGTAATGTGTACCTACATATAAAAGCTTTACTACTTTCGCTATATCTTAAAAATATATAATGTCCTTTAACTGAAGGTTGTCTATTAGAAATCGCTCTGAATGACAAGACCGCCTAAATAGTACATTGTATCTCTGTATACCTAGCTTTAGAGAATGAATAAGAAAATAAATACTTTCAACAGTAGTTACCCAAAATACTCCTTATAATTAAATCTAGAAGAAACATTTTAATTAGCTTATCTTACAAACGAGCCTTACGCCTATCTTAATAAGATCTTAATGGCCAAAGCAATTATAACTGAAACGTTAAGGAGGTATGCTCAAAACTTCTTACATCTTAATCTCTGGACGATTATTATGAAGTAGGGGTGGGAAGATGATGGATTGTAAAAAACGGTTAAATTTTAAAGATACATTTTTTTCTTATTTGTTTATACTTGTGATGGACAGAACCATAGCATAAGATATAAGTAATAAATATTTCACAACATGACATACATTGTCTGACTCCGAGATAGGTAGCTCAAGCACCTGTGTTACGGATATCAGAATCAAAAGCGGAGTTACAAATATATAATACTTTTCTTTTGTAAATACATGCTTACAATACATACAAACACCCAGACCAATACAAACAGACATGTTCATAGACACAAATGTTTGTACTGTGCGGGGATCGAGCCCGCAACCCTTGGACCAAAGGCAGCGTTCACTACCACTGATCCAAACGGGTTGTTTGTTTATGTACCAATGGTTTATTTTATGTCCAAAATGGTTTACTTAATTACTTACTCCGATGGCTGAGCGACCCAAAATGTGTCTTGGGCTCCGATATAAGACTCCTCCATTGGTTCCGTTTATTCGCGGTTTCGCGCCAGTCGCTAACACGTAGCTCGAGTAGATCTTTCTGCACATCATCATCCCAGCGATATCTGGGGCGGCCGACCCAAGTGAGCTTTTTGTTGTATGCTTTGTATTGTACCTGTTGTGTCTCGGTCTAGAATGTTGACTTTCTGTCATCATCATCGTCATCGTCAATCCATTTAAGTCCCCACTGCTGGGGCACGGGCCTCCCTCAATCACATGTTATTGCCATACCACGCTTGGCAGACGGGTTGGCGAGGGTTTTGATATAAATGCAGAGTTTTCCTTCTCTGGGTGCTGATGATCATGCCAGCAGCTTTACCTTAGTCGCCTTTTACGACACCTCGGTAAGAGTGAAGGTGGAGTGAGTGTGGGTGACTTTCTGTATTAATATTTATTTATGTATTTAATATATATCTTCCACATTGTACACTTCTTTTAATATGTAACATACGTGTATATATATCCCCACCTGCATTATATATTGTATTCCTTATGTTAGTTCCTACCTAACTCACTCGCAACCAGGTTCCACCAGAATACCAGCGCTGCTGCGGCATCGCAGATAATGCCGTAGCAGCAAATGCTGAGGTTCGGACCTGATTGACCACACCCTTCACTTATTCCTTACAAAATGTATATCCACCATTAAATGTTTCCGCTGTTGTACGAGTAAGTAAAGCAACTACCTATGCTCTGCATCTATTCATATGTTATGTCATTCTGTATTATTGTATATTGTTTGTAGCCAATAAGTGTATTTTCTTTCTTTCTTGACAATGCGATCCTCTTCTATCCTTTCCATGTGGCCTAGCCATCGGAGTCTATGAGTCAATGGTTTGATAAATTTTAGTGTGGCAAAGTATGGGACGTCGTTCCACTCGTTACACAGCTGGCAGTAGCAGTAGCGCTCAATGCTGCGCTGGAGACTCAAGGAGACCTCATCCCCCTTATTACAAATTGCGAACTAAGTATAGTCCCGGAACAAAACTCGTGCCGGCCCCTTTTAACATTAAGTGTTGAAACAGGATGACATGAGCTTTAGTACGGTAATAACCTTAAATCGGGATTTGTAATAAGGTAGCTTATGTTTCGCTGTAGAACAATACTATTAATGTTGATCGATTGGCAATCAAAAATCGATTTGGTTGTTTTGTGTTACAGCCCTATATTAAAGAAGAGCTACTTGTTCCATAATTGGGTCTTGGAACGAATTGAAGAAAGCTCGAAAGATGAAAGAAACCGCCTGATCAGCCTCTTTCATGTTTCAAGAGATATTTACAGCGGCTACCGAAATCGTAAGTAACTATTAAGGTTATTTTAACTACGAATATGTTGAGGTAAATGATCCGTTTGAGCGCCGCTTAAATTGATGATGGGCTACTGAAGACTTTTATGAGACGTAGAACTTCTTGTTATTAATAGACTCATTAAATATTTATTTCGTTTTCTACGGTCGTTTGTCACTAGACCATTCGTCTAATTATTATTATTTCCACAAAAAACATATTTAAATTTTTAGATCTGGTGTCGGTGTGCTGGTAAACGCCACTAAAAATAAATAAATAAAATAAAATGATTTTATTTCAGATAAATTTGATTCATAACATTAATTTATAAATAATTAAATAATTAGTATTAGTACAGCTTAACCTAAAGTTGTTAGTATTCTTAAGTGTCATGAATTGAGTTGAATTGAATTTTGTAATAATAACATTAAAATGGAATTCGAAAATTAATTTAAATAAAATACCTACATAATGTCAAATAACAATGAAATTTGAATTAAATCAAACCAAATTATAACACTAATAATAACACTAGCAAAATAAAATTAATTAAATTAAAAAATAGAATTTAAAAAAATAAAATAAAATAAGGATTAAAATCAAAATTAAAATTAAAATCGTGGTTACTGTACGAAATAAACGATTTATATATATAATATAATACTGGTTATTGTATTTTTTATAGTGACTCAGTATATTGGCTCGCTTCAGCCTAATTGTAAGCAAAAGGCTGCATGCTGCAGTTCAACGGAGGCGAAGGCATGGCGCCACTTCCTAGTGAAATACTCTAGTTTTAAGCTAGATCAATCAATCTACCGTGTGACCGTTGCCTGTGAACCTTTA
Organism: Marasmia exigua; assembly: GCA_019059595.1. Taxonomy (NCBI): domain Eukaryota; kingdom Metazoa; phylum Arthropoda; class Insecta; order Lepidoptera; family Crambidae; genus Marasmia; species Marasmia exigua. Next base: position 1,162,751 of record CM032467.1, read on the forward strand.
CTGCTGGACATACATTCACAATTCATGCTAGACAAAAACTACAATCCATCACAGGCTGCATCCAAATCCACCAGCTGCTAGCAGCAGTCATTCTTATGCCGAGAATTGCCCGGTTTTTTAAGCTTAGATGTAAATATTTTTGTTCTCGTTTCGACTTATTATAGCTATGCCACTTATAAAAAGCAAGCAATTGTAATTCCATCCCCATCATCTCGATCGGTGGTGGTCTCATACTGTGCGTTTCTCGCGGAACGTTCTACCACGTAGGTACCTCACTGTGGAACGATTTGTCTGTGTTGGAGTATTTCCCGACGGCTACGACTTAGGGACATTCAAGAGAAGAGTGTACTCTTCTTTGAAGATGCACATTAGCGATCTCTCTGGTTTTGCGGATGTTCATCGGCGGCGTTGATTACTTTCCATCATGTATCTCGCTTGCTCGTTGGTCGCCTCTAGCAAAAAAAAAGCCAGATTTTTTTTACTAATTCAGATCGTCTTTCTACTTAGCTGGCTCGCTACCATTTTGTCCTAATCTGTCTATCACCATATCAAATATACTACATTTTCGTAAAAGATTTTGTAGAAATGCGTTTCCAAATTCGACCGAATGTAATCAAACGCACTCAGCTTTTGTAAAAACAAAGTTAAACCTGTTTGATTTATATTAAGTAACCCCAAAGAAAACGTGACCCGAAAACTTCCGGTGTTACCTTATTTTCTAATTAACACGCCAAAATTAATCCTCTGTTTACAACAGGAGTACCTATCAGATGTCACTCCGTATCCGGCAGGTCACTGGGTGCAAATTGCGTGACGAACCTAATTGGGCTAATTTCTTGGCTATCACGCACAGGAAACCAAAGAGTGATGCCTGTGCAGTAACGTAGTAAAAGAAGTTACAGTAGAACGACTTCATCATCATCATCATCAGCCCATTTAAGTCCCCACTGCTGGGGCACGGGCCTCCCTCAATCACATGAGGGGTAATTGCCATACTCACCACGCTTGGCAGACGGGTTGGCGAGGGTTTTGATATAAATACAGAGTTTTCCTTCTCTGGGTGCTGATGATCATGCCAGCAGCTTTACCTTAGTCGCCTTTTACGACACCTCGGTAAGAGTGAGGGTGGCCTATTCTACTCTGCCGGGACCACACGGCGAACGACTTGAGGACGCTTTAAACTTTTAAGAGCGCCATATCTATCAAATGGTGAGTTCTACAAAAAAAATCAGAACAACTTTTGTAGATAATTGTGACTACAAGTTTTCGAGAAAAAAATTAAAAATCTTAATTTCGTTGACATGTGTGTCTGCCCATTCTCACCTACGGTGCTCAGACCTAGTCGCTAACCGAACATTAAAAGTCAAGGTCTAATCCGAAATAACGAAATTCGCTCAAACCGAAATGGAACTGGCCGGGTCACGTGTATAAGATGCACCCGGAGAGGTAGACTACGTCACACAATACCAGCCAACAGATTGGAGGGCTTTTGGAGAGGCCTTTGCCCAGCAGTGGGATAATATAAGATACAAAAAATTGTAGTTTGACCTTAGACCCTGAATCAATATTTTTACAGAAGTTGGATCGACGGGGGCTTTAAATATTTAATTTATGAAGTGTATTATCACGCCAATTTATATGCAAATTTGTCCAGATTTTAAAGCATATTTTTTTCTATTTTGACCAGAGTGTTAGTTTCAAAATATAGTTATTGCACTATAATGTTTACACTGGATATTAAGGTGTCTTGTACTCGCATATTGCCTTGTGTGACCTAATTGAAATTATCCTGTAGGCCATCACGCACAGGAATTGCCACGGAGTGACGCGCGTGAAATGTAATTTTAGCTTATTCAAAACCTAGATTTAAACCACTCTTTTTGCGTTTGTCAAAGTAATATTAGTTAAAATCAATATGTGGTAAACGGTGCTGGTGACAAGGTAATTCTTTTTGTTATTTAATTCATTTTGTTAATGAAGACTTAACTTTGTTAACTGTTTGTTTACCCAAATAAAGATAAAAAAACAGGGCGTCATCATCGCTAACTGTTACAATAAACATTGTAATTATTATCAGACTTAAAAGCCTGAATCATGGTCGAAGCTGCCTTTAGGTATGAAAAGCCTCAACCGGGAATAGAACATGAGATGATGACATCTATTGTCAAACCGTAAACAACCATAACAAAAACAATCATAACCAGCTTGTTACGGTTTATATAATAATTTATTCACTAAATAATATATCCACTGCTAAACCTAACTAGGGCCTGAAAAGATTAATTAATTAAACGTATCCTTGACAGCTTATGCTATTGAAAGCTCCGTAACTGAAGCTTTATGAAAAATTACTTTTATACTCGAATATAAAAGTTTTTTGGAAAGATGAAACCTATTGTGGGAACTTTTAGACTAAACTTTCTTTTGTCTGATCCTAAGTCATTAATTATAATTTTTGAAATGATTGAAAGATGAATGTATGAGTGAAACAAAGAAGGCGTCCAATCAAAAACAATTTCATGTAAAATGCTGCCAAGTTGAGCTGCCATATTGTATCTCACACTTTCAAAAAGAACTTATGTTGAGCCATGTTTTGAGCTCTACATGACCTAACATGTATACCATGTTATGAGCAAATAAATATTCATTCATTCATAACTCTACAAGATTTGCTTTCTTTGTGAAATCTACACCTTAATTATGATTAAAATAAAAATATTTTTCTGGACTTAGTCAAGACTAGATAAAGTGTAAAAAATCTTATTAATTTTATGCCATGATTTCGCAATAACGATATTTAAAACGCTTAATAAATAACTCAACAAATATTTCGCCATTTCGGAATTATAAGGCAAAACTTAAAAGTTTCATTCCTTTTGTTGTCTTTAAGTATACTAACCTTTCATAAATACCGAATTTCAGATTTCTAAGACATTCGGAATTATGAAGATCAACAGTCAGTCAGTGGCTAAATTGAGGTTTGGTAATTTCAATATACTGTTTATCGTTTACATCCCAAAATCCTCATAATAGGTATCGCGCCTGAATACAATGCATTTAGCATGTTAGATCAACAATATAAGCGAAGAAAATCCGCTGTTCCATGCAAAATAGGATATCCACCCGGAAATACTGTATGGATCAGTTTTTCGGGATGTAAGCAATAAAAACTAACGGTGTATAATCGAAACCATAAATGCCATGGTTTTAAAATTAGGCACATTTTATAAACAAATGACAATTCTTTTTGAAACCCCGACCCAAAAACGACGGGGTGTTATAAGTTTGAAGTGTCTGTATGTGTGTGTGTGTGTATCTGTGTGTCTGTCTATGGCATCGTAGCTCCCGAACAAATGAACCGATTTTTATTTTGTGTTTTTTTGTTTAAAAGATGAATAAGGAGGGAGTGTTCTTAGCTATGTTGGATAAAAATCGATCCAAGATGGCCGCCGTCACAAAGATTTGGATTTTATGTTTTAACACAACTCCCACAATACGGGTATCATATAAAAGGGCTTGAGTAGCAGAATATATTAATTGTAAAAAAATTCTAATCCAAGATGGCCGCCGTCAGAATATGACGAATAACCTATTTGTTGTTCCAACTGCCTCAATATAGGTATCAATTGAAAGAGCTTCAGTTGTGTCGGGGGTTTTTTAAATTTTCAATTTAATTTTGACATACAAATGCAAGATTTTTGTTTATACGGTGAAACGTTTCGAGAAAAGGTTTAGCTAGTATCGTTGCTCTTTCGCTTTGCTCGTTTTAGCGGGGCACTAGCCGTGCTCCTAGATCAGTGAGCATTTCCAATTCCGTAATTCGAACAAAATATTTGAACAAAGACGCCGACAAATATCTGAATCAAGCGGCGCACAAAGAATGTTTTTATTGGAGCAATCTGAGGCTCGCTTTAATAAACTCCAACGTTGACACACGTGCGGCCGATTGAGCTGACAGACTAGTGATGCGAGCATGGCGAACCATAGATTAATTATATCGATAGATATCAGATATACATTAGAAGGATGCCGATTATAATCTACTTAGGGCGCAGTTCACCAAAATCTAGGTAACAGACAGTTACGAAAACGGGATGTAATAGTTAAGTTAAAAGTTAACCAGCCGTACTGTTAACCACAAAAATTGGATATCCAGTAAACAAAAGTTGTCACACTCTCGCATTAGGTAACCCCTGTAATGTTAGTGTAAAAAAATTATAAATAAATAATATTTTGTTTGTATACATATAGCATTTAATTAATGTAATTGGTACGCAAACTACTACAGTCAAATAATGTTTATAACCTAATAATTAAAAAAACAGTCGTCATAAAATGTCTTGTTACCACAATCCTTGGTAAATTTCTTTGATAAATTCCAGCGTCAACCAAATGCTTGAAATTACGAAATCGATTGAACCGATTTCGTAATTTCAAGCATTTTATTTTTATATATCGATAGTTTAACTAAGTAGGTAGATATACCATTGATGGTTTTATTTATTAGTTTATCTTAGTTCGACAAATAAAACCGTTGATTCAACAAAAAAATATAATTTTAAAAAAAAACAAGATAATGTGCCAAATAGTAGGCAAAGACAGTATCCTTTTATATACGAGGAAATCGATATCAATAAAATACCGTTTTGCTATCGATTGACAACACTATGACCGAATCTGTTGATTAAAGTTAAAGAAAGGAGCATTTACGAGTTTTTGTTGACAAGACAAAACATGATGATAACAAATTAACCAACGATAAATCTTTATTGGGATCAGCTCTTAATTAGTTAACTATTTGTTGTAGACGAACCCGAATACTGCTATGTCACAACGTTGAATTAGCCAGTAAATCAACATTACCAACGTGAGTTTTTCTAGATCGGAGATGGAGACGATAAAGTAGAAAATTTACACTCTGCTCGTACAAACGAAATATAGGTGCGACACATAGTTTTTGACAACCTAACATCGTTAATCTACAAATTTTATAATGTGATACTGCATAAAGTTTTATGGTCGGTTCGCATTGCTGACGTAATAACTGTGCAATCTTCGAAAAGGGTGGTGAGTTCATCTCTATGTTGATGTAATCTACATGGGTTCCACGTATACTTTTTTTGAAACTTTCGAAAAGTTATGTTTAATTTGAATTGATGAACAGCACTTCTCCAGAAACAATAAAATAAAAACATTTGAAAATTCAAATCAAAACAAATAATCACTGCAGAAATTACTGATAAAAATTTCCATCTAGATGATAAAAAAAAAGAATAGAAAACTATGATATATTTAACAAGCAGGTAGGTACTGTTAGCCGAATAAATATCGAATGGCTAGACATCACTAATCATCCCTAGTGGCGTCTGTACTCGAGCTGTCAGATTCATTGTAGAATTCGCGCGTATTGATGTAATCATTTTAAATTATATTAACCTTTATAGGTAATATTTGTTTGTAAAATAAATTAAAATGAACTTCCCATTTCATTTCTGTGTTGTCTATGTGTACAGTCAGCGTCAGATCAAGTTACCCCCCTGCAGTGGAAAAATAGCACTTGTGCCCCAGACAAAAGGACGGTATAAAGGTCAACAAGGGTAGCTCGATGTGACGCCGTGTGTACGTTTTATTTTGGTTTTCTAAAAAGAAAATTCAATTAATTAAGTAATAAACTCGAATCACCGGTCTAAAACCCACCAGTTAAATTGAATAAAGAGCTTTTTGATTTTTTTTTAATTTTGGTCAATTCAATTCCTGATGTGTCTCTACTCACTTGACATTGGCAGAGTTGACTACGTCTCTGACGTACAACACTACTAGCCATAAAAAAATGTAAACCTACTCATAATGCGTTTCATTGTTAATACTACTGAGATAAAAGATATAGCGTACCTACTACTAACTCCATCGTTTCTATCAGAAAAGCAATCTAAGAGCTAAGAATAGAATAGGTTCTTACTTATTTCAAATTCAAAACGATTTCTTATTTTCCACGTGCAGAGTTTTGAAAAGTTCTGTCGAATTCGCTGGAAACGACACCACCATCAGTCGTGCACGCGCGGGAAACGAATCCAAGCTCCGAGCGAGTTAAAGTGCTTTATGTGTAACTATTACTCAAGTCTGTCCACTGATGGTGCACTGCGAGCAGGGCTGACCGGTCTGATGGATTTTTCACGGTTGATTATAGTGTTTATTATGGTTCACTGTCAAGAAGCATAAACATTTTAAGCATAAAATAAGTTAGCATAATGTAATTACTACTAATGATAATTTCGCATAATACTAATAAGCACAACAGTTTTTAGCATAAATGCAATAAGCATAAACATGATTAAGCATAAAAATAATTAACCATAAGTCATTAAAAAGCGGCTTACGCCGCACCTATACCTACTTTTACTCTATATAATATAGGAAATACTTACTTTTTCATGTTTCAGATTCAAACAACCATTAATGCCTAAAAAAATTGTGCCAAAAAAATATATGCATAAATGCATTATGCTAAATAATAATTATGCCACAGTTCATATTATGCTAAAACCAAATTCGGCCAAATCAATATTATGCTCAATAAATTATGCCAATTTCATTATGTCAATCCATTTTAGGACAAAACACATTATGCCAATTAAAGGCATCCCGTTTCATCATCAGCAACCCACTCTCGTCCTCTGCAGGACATTGGTCTCCCCTAATGCACGCCACTGCTCCCGATTTTCGGCCACTCTTATCCAGCCCACACCAGCCAGCCTTCGAATGTCATCATCCCATCTTGTCGCAGGGCGTCCTACACTACGCTTACCGAGTCGCGGTCTCCACTCAAGGACTTTACGGCTCCAACGACTGTCAGTTCTGCGGCTAATATGACCAGCCCACTGGCACTTCAGTTCGCTAATTCGGTGGGCTATGTCGGTGACTCTGGTTCTCTGTCGGATTACATCATTTCTGATGTGGTCCTTAGGAGATACTCCGAGCATAGCCCTTTCCATAGCTCTTTGGGCGACTTTGAACCGGTGGACTAGTCCAGCCGTGAGTGTCCACGTCTCGGCACCGTAAGTCATGACCGGAAGGACGCACTGGTCGAAGACTTTCGACTTAAGACTTTGAGGGATGGGTGACGAGAAGACTTGACGAAGTTTACCAAATGCTGCCCAGCCTAGCTGAATTCTTCTATTGGCTTCTCTCTCGAAGTTGTTTCTGCCTAATTGGAGCGTTTGTCCTAGATAGACATATTCCTGAACAACTTCGAGAGGTACTCCATTAACAGCGACCGGTCCCGGATCAACGAGCTCGATCCCGTTTATTATAACACAATTGGGCAAAATGTTAGTCGGATTACTTGAAACCACCTGCCAATAAAGACGCGGCAACAACAAGTTTTGCAATGAGGATATTAGAGGCATTCTTGAACATTTATTTTTTATTTTGCTTTATCTTTCGCCACCTTCCTCTCTTATACTAGGTTGAAGATTGTCAATATTTTTTACCTTTTTTTATAATTAGGTACTATTGTTAACTTTTATATAAGTTACATTTATTTTGTACCATGTAATTTTGGAACTCCTTCTCCTAAAATCGTAGTTCCTTTGGACGATAATACTTCCTCAATGTTCTCTGAAACACTTCCTCAATCGGCTATTTGACTAAAGGGCTTGACATTTTTACACGGTAAATAATCCTTTCTTTGGTTTGTTTTTCTACTATATTTCAAGTTTTTTGTAAAGATGCAACCCTAACTGTATGAACAGGGCGATGTTACTCGGATCGGTGAAGTTTCTTTTTGTTTACGAAACCCGAAAAAAAGGGGGGCGTCAGTATATTAATTAGTATGAGATCATCACTCCTATTACAGCGAAGATAGCTTACTTACTCCCTATTTAAATTAGAACACAAAGAGAAACAACATCAAGGATGAACATGATGGATTTATTTAAGTATGAAACCTACCTTACCTATACACCGTTATTTTTTTATCGTTTACATCCCGAAAATCGCATAACAGGTAAGTGTCGTGAATAAATATATCTAACATGCTAAGTTAGATCGCCAAAATAAGCGAAAAACAAAATCAGCTATCCATACCAAAAAGAATATCCACCCGGCAAAAATGTATGGAACAGCTGATTTTTTTTCGCTTCTTTTGGTGACATGCTAAATTGGCTTTATTCGCGATACCTATTATGAGGTTTTCGGGATGTAAACATTAGATGTAAAGTATACAAAAATGACGGTGCATAATTAATTGATTATAAAGACTTCTTAATCGACTTAAAAAAAAAGAGTAGGTTCTTAATTCGAGATGTCTTTTTTACAATATTATTATTTTACACTTTTTAGTTCGAGGTTTTTGAAGGCGGTTTTATTCGCAGAAATTATTTTTTAGATTTCTTGTTCTGAGATTGGATATATTAATCTTAAGTAGAAGTGGTAGTACTATTGTAAGATACAACATAAAGAGATTTCTCGGACGTAAAAGTCCTTCATAAAATAAAGCTCAGTAAGCTACTTATTTACATAGTTGGCTGGCTTCTGCGCTTGCTGACCGCAGAGAATTCAAAGAATTTAGGGCCCAGATGGCCTAGTGCAGGGGTAGCCAACGCTAGCGCGAGAACACGGCAACTTGCACTGCTGAGTACGTAGTTTTTTTTGAAGGATGTGTTATTCGGTGCATACATATTACATTTAGTTATTCAAAACTTATTTCAATAAAATTGTGTGCGGACTGCAATGGCAATTTTTTTTTTAAACTGACTCCGAAACTAATTGGTGATCCCTGGCTTATTATTATAAGTAAGTAGTATTATTAATAATTTAATGACTATCGAATCAGAAAAATAATAATAATAATTCATTTGTTATTTCTCATTACAAATAGGTATTAAGAGCTAGGAGTAAGAGGCTAATTCTCCTGCGGATCTCATCATTTCTGATACGATCACGCAGAGAGACTCCGAGCATAGCCCTCTCCATTGCTCTCTGGATGACTTTGAGCCTCCTTAATCAGCACATTGTCAGCGGCCATGTTCCGGTTCCGTATGTCATCACTGGCAACACACACGCATTAAAGACTCGTACAATGTCATTGTAAGTACAAATGTTGAGTAGGTGCCGTAAATAATTTAACTGTAGCAATTGGCGTGTAAATAAACAAATAGGCTAGAGGCGTGCTCCTCAGCGGCCGCTTGCTCGTGATCAATATTACATCAGCGGACTAGGGTTGCCGAGATGTACCACGGCATCACGTCGAATTACCCTTGTTGGACTTTGTACCGTCTTTATGTCTGTGACACAAGTGCTATTTTGGCACTGAGGGGTCTTTTTATGTGATAGGTAGCATCCGATCAGACGGATCACCTGATTGTGAGCGATTGCCGACGCCCATGGACCGCCCATGGACACCCGCGACCCGCGACACCGCACTCTAAAGGTTGGACTAAATGGACACTTCTAGTCACAGGTAAACACCGCATGCAAAAGATAAGTAATAAAGGAAATCTACATCTAAGTAAAATGTAATAAATGTAATTAAATTTACTGGCTCTTTTTTTTAAACATTCTTAAGCCATCCACATTGGTATACTTTATGGCTAGTCAAGTTATACAAGTTAATGAGTCCACTTACATACAGGAGAGTTAGATCCCAGCTTAGATCTACGTAATGGAGCACTAAAAAGCTTTGTAATAGGGTGTCTGGGATATCTGGAGGGCACTCTGAATTGATCTCTACTCAGCAGTTGGGGGCAGTCGATTTGACCTCGTACTAGTTTAAAAAAGAAGAATGAAAGAAATCTGAATTTAACTCTACTCAGCAGTTGGGGGCAGTCGATTTGATCTCGTACTAGTTTAAAAAAGAAGAATGAAAGAAATCTGAATTTAACTCTACTCAGCAGTTGGGGGCAGTCGATTTGATCTCGTACTAGTTTAAAAAAGAAGAATGAAAGAAATCTGAATTGAACTCTACTCAGCAGTTGGGGGCAGTCGATTTGATCTCGCACTAGTTTAAAAAAGAAGAATGAAAGAAATCTGAATTTAACTCTACTCAGCAGTTGGGGGCAGTCGATTTGATCTCGCACTAGTTTAAAAAAGAAGAATGAAATAAATCTGAATTTAACTCTACTCAGCAGTTGGGGGCAGTCGATTTGATCTCGTACTAGTTTAAAAAAGAAGAATGAAAGAAATCTGTATTTAACTCTACTCAGCAGTTGGGGGCAGTCGATTTGACCTCGTACTAGTTTAAAAAAGAAGAATGAAATATATCTGAATTTAACTCTACTCAGCAGTTGGGGGCAGTCGATTTGATCTCGTACTAGTTTAAAAAAGAAGAATGAAAGAAAAGAAAGAACTAGTTCAGAAAAGAAATAAGAACCTTAAAAACTATATACACACCAACCCTATAAGCCTAAGCAATCCAATAGCTACACGTACGATAGATTACACGTGGATTTTTAATGTTTACTTGGGTTACTGATTTTCGCTGGGAACCTGCAAACTAAACACTATAATAATGGAATGTATGTTGTATGTTTTTATTTAGAGCCCTCCCGATTGCTTCTCGTTACAAACTTACTTTCGTCAAAGAAAACATATAATATTTTGTATAGATAATTATCATTGCAATATTCATTGCCCAAACGAATTTAAATGTAAGACAACCACTCTTTGGGAGAGGGCGTTCTCACTGTGCTTCAGTTTAAAACTTTTGCAGCTGAGAACACCACAAATGTTAAGTGTCCATAAAGTTTTTGATAAATAAATAATTTTGTATTTGTATTTGTAAAACATGATTTGAGCAATGAATGCTTTGTTTGCATTTGTGCTATTGCCCTACAATACAAGTCCATAGTATAAATTAGATGCAACATATCCAAAATAAGCCGATAAGATTACATCAAGGGACGTTTTCTTTGCTAGACGTCTAAAGACATATACGAATCTATTGAATTTATAACACACTATGAAACTGACCAGAGTCTGCGATTGTGCAACCTCAGAGAAATTTCTGGTAAACTTGTTCTTAAATAAAACTACCAACGATTCCGACTTGTGTTAATAGATTCTATGAGAAGATACTTATAATACAACTTTAGTTGGGATCCGTTATTAAAATATAAATGTTAGATCCACACTGCACGGTAGGTACAGTGGCGGACTGGTCAAGCTATACAAAACTGTCAAATTTCCTCAATCGATTTCGAAGTCAATGTGTAACAATATAAGGTTTATAATCGAATGAAGAAATTTGACAGTTTTGTATAGCTTGATGTGTCCGCCACTGTACACATACAAATGAAAGATCGTTGTGACCATGAAAGGTTAAGGTGGCGGGTAGGGCACACTAGCGACGAGAATCGATTTTAATTATTAGCTACTAAACCGGATCTATTATAAACAATTTCGGGATTACAACCTTTCGGAAAACACCTATACTATTTAGTTAATACTTATAGTTAACTGTTTGGTCTGCTTTTGCATTCGAATTTTAGATTACCGACAAAAGTGGCCGCTTTTGGCGTGAATCAAAAACGGACCCAACATTTGTGCATGGTTATTTATTAAATAGTATAAGTGTTTGCCGAGAGATTGTAACCCCGAAATTGTTTAAAATAGATCCGGTTTAGTAGCTAAACATTAAAATCGATTGGCGTCGCTAGTGTGCCATACCCGTCACCTTAATGTAATCATCAGTCTATATCGGTCGCAGCGTGGACGGGTGATTTAGCAACAAAAGCGTGCCGCAATCAAAAATAAAATTAACCTAACTAATTGGTCTAAATATACCGGGTCGTTCATATCGAATGGCGCCGAGTTCTGTTTGCAACATAATCTCTGATTGGGCCGATTTATCCAACGTACGTTAAGAGGCTGACAAACGATCACAGTCGTAAAATTACAACCGCTATTCCGTCTATAGTTATGAAGGGACTTAGTAGAACACTAGTGCTATGTACAATGGACAACATTTCATATTTTTAACATATCCATATTGTTTTTTTATATGAAAATAGACATAAAATTAACAGAGCCATATTTTTTCTTTTTTCAAAATTTGTCCATTTTCAAGCATAAAATAATTATTGAAATTCTTTATATTCTAAATAGACGTAAGCGCCAAATGACGTCATCGGACGGCTGAATACAGCGATATTCCTTTGCTTATCATTTTTTTATTAAAAAAAAGGTACTACTGTCAAAGGTAAATAATACTAGTGTCAACATTGTCAACGTCATTCATTCATTCAACGTTGACAAGTTGTCTTTTTTTTTGACAGTTGCATGTCATGGGTTTGGCATTTCGTAAATTTAAAACTATAATGTGCTAAGCAAAGAAATATTTTACTTTCTGCCGTCCGATGACGTCATCTTACGTTTTTTAGTTTTGAATTTTTTTCTCAGTAAATAAGCAATATAAAAAATGAATAAATATATATTCGAGCAGCGGAAAAGTAAATAAAGAATTGGTATTTTTTGTTTCAGAGCTTAGCAATTTTGAAATGTTGTCCATTCTTTTTTTTCACACACTCAAAACGCATCCAACAGCATGCACGCTCTCTATCTTGGTTGTAATTATTTTGATGTAATGTAGTTAGATACTTAACTTTATTGTTACATTATACTGTTTTTATTGTTACGTTTTTATCTGTACCTTAGAATGTAATAAGTGTTAAGGAAGAGCGGCCTTTTCTGGCACAAGTGCTTCTTGCACTTAAAAGAAGAGGCCAAACTTTGTTTATAATATGTACCTATCTGGCTATGTTGAAATAAATTATTATTATTATTTTTCTGTGATACTATCGGCCTGCCCGGCTTCGCACGGATACAATATTATGCATGTACAGTGGCGGTCAAAAAATGGTCACCAGTTTTGAAATTTGATTCTATTTAACATTTTTCGCACTAAAGTCAAAAATGCCATATCAAGTTACATATTGCCATTTTAAAGTAAATATGAAAAAAGACACATAAAGAGGATACAACACAGAACGAATGAATGAATGAATATACTTTTATTGCACTCAAAGTACAGTATGAAAACTTAATACTTGGTATTACAGGATAGGTACAACGAAGGCGGCCTTATTACTATGAGCAATATCTTCCAGGCAACCTTTGGCACAGAAGCAGCCATAAAAAAATGTAATTTCTTTAAAATGACATGACATGACATGACTCTATTAGATGCTAACTGTTAACTGTCATATCATTAAAAAAGATCCCATATCTATGATCAATATCATGTAATAGACATATAGAACTTATCACTTACATGTGTGCGTACGATTATGATCCTTAAGGTGGTAAACACTTTTTGACCGCGACCGTACCTATGCATTATAATTATATTATACCTTCATATAAACCTTTCACGTGATTTACCCAATCTTTAAAAAAAACGCATCAAAATCCGTTGCGTAGATTTTTTTAAGTGATAGGTGGCAGACGAGCAAGCGGATCGCCTGATGGTAAGCGATTGCTGCCGCCCATAGGGGTGTCTATGGGCGGCGGCAACACCAGCAGAGTTGCCAACCTTTAAACCCCCCCATGGGCATCCGGTACCCTCACCCACGCAGCGAAACAAAACACTGTGCTAAAAACCTAAAAACCTATTAAAGATCTAAGCAAACCTAGGGACAGATAGCTAAAGCGACTTATATACACCCGCAACACTGCCCGCAACAAAACAAATGGAGTTACAACCGCGCCGCTCCGCTCGTGACCACAGTTGCTGTAACGTAGCCGAAACGTAATGAATATGTGAGTACAAAATGTTGTATCACATAATAAATATCGTGTTAATTCCCGTTTTGATTAATTATAGTTATAATGCAACGCGAAAATCTAAAAAACTACTTATTTTTACCAGCGCGTCTCCGATTTGGCCTCCCTCCCGAAGTACCCTCACTCACTCGAAGAAATACAGCGCAGGCGCTGCTTCACGCCGGTTTTATTTGAGTCTGCGGTATATCTCCAGTCGAGCCGGCCGATTCATGCCGCAGCGTATCTCCACTTTAGGTAGGTCGTATTTCTACCCTAAAATGCTAACTTGCTTGACCTTTTCGTGAAGAACTTACATGTGCTTACACCCGACAAAAAATGCCAGATCCTAAATTTTATTCAGTAGTAAATCCTTGTACTACAAGTTCAATATTTGTTTTACGAGCACGCCCGAAATCCCTTCGGCGATTAAATTCATGTCACGAGTTTGTTTAGACCTGTACCTAGACCTAGACTAGTGATGCGACATGACTCGACTCTTAGCTGAGTCACTCGTATCTTCTTTGATCCTAAAAACGAGATTTTGGATCTGAAAAAGAAATCTGGGTGTGCAGGGATACGCTCCCGGCTGTCGTCATTTAGAACTGTTATTGGGGATGCCGTAACTTGGTGAGTCTATTAGTGTGATTTGTCAGGATCATTTCAATTTTTATTGAAAATTTCTAGCTTTAATTTAATTGTGACATTAATTTGTATGATATGGTAAGAATTTTGTAATTTTAGGAAAATGTAATGTGACCAATAGATATGGAATGGACGTTTTTATGCAACCCCCGTTTCACCCCCTTAGAGTAGAGTTTCGTAAATTCATTCTTAGCGTTATACCCTAAAGGAAAGGATCTTACCTTTTTTGATGATGCTCCTTATGCATACCCTCCTGCTGGGGGGCAGACAGATTAGGTCGAACTCTCGTCTGGAGGGGGCTTCTCCTAACGAGAGGTATACCGACTTAACCCTAGCCACGCTCTCTCATCGCCAAAGTGGGGAGGGGACACTTACCTACCAAATTTTAAATTTGTAGGTGTTAATCGACGAACAAAATAACTCAAGGCCCACCACTGGACCTGGATATAGGGTCGTGTATCCTCCGGGCTGGCGGTTTTAATTTCATTGTTCCTGCTTGACAATTTTCTCCCCAGGGAATGAGTTGTGGAAAACATGACACGAAATGGTTACGCTTTTGTTTGTTTTGTATGCTTTAAAAGAGCTGGGTAATTATCGTTTATTGCGAAAAATATCCGCACTACATGTATAAATATAATATGAAATTTAAATTTAAAAAAATATTATTTTTATCAGACAACAGCTCGCACTTCGACCTGACCCCAAAATATGTGGTATGGGTACCAGATTCGACGAAAGATCTACAACTATGTAGATATACTTAAATAGAGTATAACACTGACCTGACTGACAACCCGTTTAGCGTAGTGGTTTGAGAGCTGGTTTAAAGGCAATTGTTCGCAGGTTCGGTTTCCCCACCAACATAAGATGTTTATTGATATTTCTGTCGGGTTTGGGTGTTTGGCGTTTGTGTTACCTTCGCTGCTACTGGTCTCCTATAGTATTAAGGAAAAGCTAAGTTTGGGGCCAGGATAATATATGTACAGTCACGAACTTTAATTTGGACCCATCCAAGGTTGAATGTCGTGTAGCAAAGTTTCGCTATTAAGAGCTAATATTTTAACGTGTCAAAGTCATTTACCATCGACAACTTTACTTTTCTAGGGGCAACCGTGCAATAACGTCAACTTGAGCAAGGTCATACTATTATTACCGATGTTTTACGAGTAATTGTTGACCTTGTGTTCTATTTGTGAAAATGTAACAATACACTACTTTCTTGAATGAGACTGACTCGAGTGACACAACATATGTTCGTAATCAGAAAACTGTATGTATAATCGTATAATATCTTATTTCTTAACTTGATATTAAACATTATTGCACTAAAGTTTCGACCTTATTGCATTATGCATGGTCTAATGACATTTAACGGAAATAGGTCCCAAATTAAAGCTCGTGACTGTACAATGTAAGTAGGTTTGTGATGTTGTCTCAATACTAAACAAACACAAGTGAGGCTATCAGCGCTAAAGTGGTGTAACCCACAGTTTTTTAGTAAGGTTTTAGTGTAAAATACATTCGTTACATTGAAATCTTTCAATGCAATAGTGACGTAAGCCACCTTTTCTGCCTGTCAACAGATGGCTCTGAAAACCTTGTTTTAGCACGGAACATATTAAAACAAAACTATAGAGCAAGAGTGGTGTAAGTTGGATACACCACTTTAATGATGTAGGTTTGGGTTACACCACTTTTGCGCTGATAGCCACAAATGTCAATCACACGAATGTTTGTCCAGAGTGGGAATCGAATCCAGACAGGTTCATTACTATTCAAACTATTTTCTCCATTGACTCTACTAAATGCGCCATACTTAATGCGTCGGTTCTGCGGCCATATTAGCCGCAGAATCGACAACCGATGTGGTAAACGAGTTCTGGAGTGGAGACCGCGTCTTGGCAAACGTAATGTAGGGCGCCCTCTGGCTAGGTGGGGGGACGATCTGCGCAGGATGGCTGGCAAGAGCTGGATGCGAGAAGCCATGGATAGATCACAGTGGCGAACAATTGGAAAGGCCTACGTCCAGCAGTGGACTGCAATATTCTGATGATGATGATGAATGCGCCATCGGTCCAAAACAAAGTATGTCAAGTAAATTATCAACAGTTGAATGTCAAATCTAAGTTCCATGGTATGTTTCGGTAAAGATGCAATTAATAGATGCATTTATTTACGAGTGAAAGGTTATCTATTGGGGTCGCTGATAACGGAAAGGTGAATGTTATTGTCTGTACTCACTGTCACTAATGCAATGTTTCCGTTTTTTTATTTGAACCGGAATTCTAGTAATGATCACAATAAGTCTAGGACAACACGACATAACGCGCCAAATTAAGATATCTATACACAAAAACTTACTTAAGGTGACGGGTAGGGCACACTAGCGACGCCAATCGATTTTAAATTTTAAGCTACTAAACCGGATCTATTCTAAACAATTTCGGGATTACAACCCCTCGGCATACACTTATACTATTTATTTAATAACCATGCACAAATTTTGGGTCCGTTATTGTACGTGAAAAACTGATTCACGCCAAAAGTGGCCGCTTTTGGCGTGAATCTTTTTTCGCGTACACGTTGGACCCAACATTTGTGGATGGTTGTGGTTGGTTTAGTAGCTAAAAATTAAAATCGATTGGCGTCGCTAGTGTGCCTTACCCGTCACCTTAAACAAGTATTTGCTGTAAGTCTGTTCTGTGTACCTTATAAAATAAATAAATAAATAAAATACTTTCAATTCATTTCATTCAAAGCCATTGGCTACTACGAATGACAGTGTATACTTTAAAGAAAGGTTTCCTGATGAAACATTTACTATAACTTTCATCGTCAGCCCATTTAAGTCCCCACTGCTGGGGCACGGGCCTCCTTCAATCACATGAGGGGTAATTGCCATACTCACCACGCTTGGCAGACGGGTTGGCGAGGGTTTTGATATAAATGCAGAGTTTTCCTTCTCTGGGTGCTGATGATCATGCCAGCAGCTTAACCTTAGTCGCCTTTTACGACACCTCGGTAAGAGTGAGGGTGGCCTATTCTACTCTGCCGGGACCACACGGCTACTATAACTTTAATACACAGATTCTTCACATCGTAACCTTCATAAATCGTTCATGAAACGTCAAAGATCAAAGTGTAGAAAATCTCAGAAGCAAAATAAAAACTCATAGTTAACGATGACACCAACTCTAACACAACGTTAGAAAGATCTTTCAACAACATAATTGATTAAATAATACCCGTGAAATATACAAAGTGAAATGATGTCAGAATGTTTAATTTATAATATAAGAGATGTTCCGTCGACCGCCATAGCTCTGTAGATAAAACACGTAGGTATTTATAGAGAGATATAAATCATAACTTTAACTGGAATTGCTAACGCGTTTTCAGTAGGGCGTTTTTGTTTCATTATTTTATTTTATTTTATTTTATTTTATTTTACAAGTTTTTGGAAAACTTACAGCTAGATTTAGGGATACAGTCACAGAAAAAAAAAACATTGAGGGCCAATTACAAGTTTCCACTGATAATAATCACTTACTTGTTTGACAAAGATGCAAGTGGGTACCGAATGTTAAGAAAGAAAAAAACAAAAAGTTACTAAATTACAAACAAAACGAACAACGTATTTGCCACTCCCAGAAGAAGAAACATTGAAATTGATTAAGTCATCTGACATTATCAGGAAAAAAAAGAAATTAAATAACATTTGAGAAAAAGTTATCATTCAGTACACGTTTCAATTTCGACGTTTCAATTATGTAACTATTGCCTCGATGGCGTAGTGGATAGTGTGTCGCGCTTTAAAGCGACGGTTGCGCAAGAGGTCCCGGGTCGGACCAAAATTAACCTATGTTTTCGGTAAGAAAAGTGTCAACCTGGAGTCTGGAAGTTGGCGGTCTTGTACCCCGGTGCCTCGGAAAGAACGTTAAGCCGTTGGTATTGCGCCTGAACCCTCTCCAGTCGTGTCACAGTGTCCCATCGGATTATGAGGATAAGGGAAAAGAGAGTGCACTTGTGTTTGCGCACACACTTGAGCACTATAATACCTATATCCTGCGTAAGTGACAGATCGTCAACGCCTTAGCCGAAATCAGTTCGAGGATATTATTATGTAAAAACGAATTCAGCAGTGATTTCGTTTTGTCTAGCGTCCTTAAGAAACCGTTTTTTATTATTTTAATGGATTCAGCTCTTTCCTTTATTGATGGATTTTTTTATTTTTTATTATGTGATAGGTGGCAGACGAGTAGACGGATCACCTGATGGTAAGCAATTGCCGTCGCCCATGGACACTCGCGAAACCAGTGGAGTCACAAGTGCGCTGCCAACCTATAAACCCCTTTCCCCGGGCCTTCGGTACCCTCACTCGCAGCGAAACACAGCACAGTACTGCTTCACGTCGGTTTTCTGTAAGGCCGAAGCGTGGCTCTCCCACGGTCGAGAAATTTTTCAATGTCAAGTGAAGAAAATATTAATTGATTCTTACAATACATCTTTTTTACTTGTAAAATAATCCCAAGAATCCGTTCCAATCAATTGAGACAAACACCAATTCTCGGGATTCTCTTCTGCATTGGTAGAGCACAGAAAAAACTGTCAATTTAGGTTCGTGAGTCAATGTAAGCTAAATGATCAAGCAAGCAGCTACCTTATGACATTAATCGTGTCATCAGTTCATTTCGTATATTCACTTGCACCTTTCGTAAATACAGGAAGAAACGAAGAAGAAAAATAATCTATGGGTTGTTGCAGCTCAAAACTACGTGGAACCAGATGCACCGGCCAAGCCAGGGCTGCCAACTCGACAGCATTATGGGTTGGCATGATAAAAAGTGCTAGAATACTCCGGGCTAAGAAACTACAGCTTATACTTTGTAATGATAATGGACTTGATAAGTAATTTTCATAAATAGTGCTAATAGTGATAATGAAGTAAAAAAAAATCTGCGAAAAAAAACCGCCCTCAAAAACAAAAAACTAAAAAGTTTCTCGAGTGTACTGTTATAAAATGTTATTTGAAGTGTATTAAGTGTTAAAAATATTATTTAACACTTTTTAGTTCGTGGTTTTTGAGGGTTTTTAATGTCTCATTTTTTGGCAGCAGGTCCTGATATCCTGAGCATGGTACCAATCCGGGACTATCTACTTTCCAACTAAAAAATAGTCATCTAAATCGGTTCAAAAAAAGTATATATATTGGACATGTCGAATTGAGAACCTCCTTTTTTTGAAGTCGGTTAAAAATATGTTTGATCATGTTTTTTTAATTCGAGCGGCTATGCAGGTCCTAATCAGACCAGTATCACTGTGACCAGTTTGATCTATTGTGATCGCCACTATGCTACATATCAGTTCCAAACCCTACACTTTTCAGAAAGTGTATTAGTTGTTTGGGATTGAGATCCCTAGCTTAAATTCATTGGGGCTCAAAAAGTGCTTTCCCAGATGCAAGCTACGTTTGCGCATCAGTGGTCCGCATTCAGTGATAATGTGTATAGGGGTTTCATCCGCCTCGTTACACATTCTACAGATTCTAGTGTCGCTCAGTCCTATAGTGGCCATGTGCTTATTGAGGGTTAAAACTCTTACTAGGATGCGTATGTTGTTCCTACTTAGCCCAAGAAGCGCAGCGGAGGATCATAATAGGCACGCATTTAAAATCCGTTTTAGATCAGAATCTAATTACAAGTTTGATGATGCCATTGATGAGATGGATGATTTTGTTTTGCATGATGATATGTAATTGTGGAGATTGTTGCAAACGAATGAATTACTGTTGCCTTGTTGTCGAATATAAATATTAAAATTTCACAACATCACATTCATTGACCTGACCGTCCAAGGCAGGGAAATCAGAAACGTAAAGCACATCTTGCGTGGTGAAACTACTAGCAGTTAATAAAAGATAAGGCTGCAAACGTTCCAAACTTTAATGCACCTAATGCAAACTTTAGTTCATTAATGGTAGCACATTTAAGTTAAAATTTAGTGGTGTCACAGAAGTTTCCAGGTTGAGTTACAGTGTTATTTTTACCTTAGGTTGGTAAACAGAGCATTGTTTATGGGCTTAGCCCGTACATAGTATGTGTTCGGTGGTCTTTGAGCGAAGACGTCCCGTAACGATTGCGAATATCCCAGCCGCATTCAAACAAAGGTTAAACACAGCGCGTGTAAAAGAGAGGGGATCTCCGATTCGGTCGTATAAAGTCCGGCTCGGGCTAATGCCCCGGTTGCTGGGTAAACATCAATTAATAAAATATCTTTGAGATCCTGATTTCCATATAGCCAACGTTTGTTATGTATTTTATATACCAGAGACAAACTATTACTTTTAAAAAAGAATAACAGAATAGATAATTGCAGTTTTGTACGTATGTTTTTTTTTTACATTATAGCGGATAAACGAGCAGACGGCACACCTGATGGTAAGTGATCGCCCCTGCCCATGGACTTTTGCAAACCTGAGGTATCACATACGCATTGCCGGCTCTTAAGAAGGGAATAAGCCCTTTTCTTGAAGATCACCAGATCGTATCTGATCGGATAGACAGTTGGTTCCACAGTTTTACTGTGCGTGGTAGGTTCCAATATTGTTACAATATTATAATCATTTTTATATTACAAGCCTTTTTCTAGTAATTGGATAATTACGAGTATTTGATCCCACACGCGACTTCCAGGGAAGCGGTCGGACTTTTATCAACACGCGTTAAATGTATTCAAATTACTGGAATCGGTTTATACCGCACTTAAGTTTAGTTACTTAATTTGATGATTATGGATTAACGTTAACGGATAGTTGATTATGGTAATTTTATTAAACAAAGTTGTATTTTGACGTGTTTGATGTTGATAGCACCAATTTTGTCACGCTTTTAAGAAGTTATAGATGTATGATTTTCTAATATTTTAATGCGACGACCGTTGAGAACCACGCTTCGGCATGAATTCCGGCTCGACCGAAGTGATACTACGGCCTCACAGAAAACCGGCGTGAAGCAGTGTTTTGCTGCGTGGGTGCGGATACCGGCGGTCCAATCCGGGGGAAAGGGGTTAAAACGTTGACAGCGCACTTGTGACTCCACCTGGTGTCGCGGGGGTCTGGGCGGCGGCAATCGCATGCCATCAGGTGATCCGTCTGTTCGTCTGCCGCATCACATAAAAAAATGTATCTTAATCTGAAATTGTCTAAAATTATTACAACAAGTGTAACTTACCATCTAACCACTTCACAAAGAAACAGTCAAAAAATGCGAAGAAGATTATGTCGATGCGCGGATGACATGATATTTACCCTCAGTTTTTACCCGACTACGGCAAAGCAAAAGGAGGGTTATGATTTTGACAGGCTATGTATGTATGTATGTATGTATGTATGTATGTATGTATGTATGTTCATCTGTTTCCACGTAACTTCTTAACTACTTATCAGAATTCGACAAATGACATATCATTATAAGCGTCTTGATCGTCCGCTGGTTATAGGCTATATGAAGTTTCACAAAATCTAATGTGGCGCCCTCTAGCGGACAAAACATACAGAGTAAAAAAATAAAGTTATGATAAATATGCCGTGTTTGGTATCATTTGAAAGCGCTTGACTTGTACATTTTGAATATATATATATATTACTAGCACTTGGACACCAAAATAGTACAAATAAAATAAAAGTAAAAAAACTAAAACCCAACTACGACAAAAAACGTCGCTGAAAAAGTATAAAACAAGCCTTCGTTGTCAATTTATGCAATATTCACTATGTAGAGATAAAATTTCATGTTTGGGAAGGCGTAGTCACACGTTAAATATACTACCCTTTGACAACGTGTGACTGCGGATTTCCAAACATGAAATTTTATCTCTACATAGTGAATATTGCATAAATTGACAACGAAGGCTTGTTTTATACTTTTTCAGCGACGTTTTTTGTCGTAGTTGGGTTTTTATAACAGTGTACAGATAGCAAAAGAAAGGTTCTCAAAAGAGTATGTTGAACGTTTTGTGAACAAAGTGACAACCCTTACCCATTCGTAGAGTAGTAGATGTTAATTGTATGGTCTGCCTTTTATTTCTGATAGTATGTTATTTAGCAAAAAATAATCCTAATTATGAAGTCTTCCGATCGGTGTGATAAAGCTACAGGGTAATTTTTTTCTCGTGTAGCGGGTTCGATTCCCGGTTCAACCGTGCAATTATTTAAAATCTATGGATGCAGTTTAGATTGTTTTTGAAATTGAAATAATGATGAAATCTTCTTTCTGTAAAATGTATCATCTACGATAAAAAAGGTACTTTCCCTCTATGTGGCATGGCCGTGGGACGCCCCGCATATTAATTACTAAGGGCCGATTCGACCAATCTTATTCCGACACTAAATCTATGATATAGCACTGACATTCTACACAAATCTGACGTTATACTATAGATTTATGCAAAGATTAGTCGGAGGATTCGGCGGGTAGGGCTAAAACAAGCCGCATGGGTTGATGCAATTCAAAGGTTTTAAATTAGTGTCTAGTGGTTTTTAGTGCACAAATTTGGTGTTTATTAGTACAGTGAAGTGCCGCAAAGTGATCCTAATAATAAGAATCGTTGCATTGTAGCGTTTTTAACACTGCTATTGTGTGTCGAGTGCTAGTGCTATTGTGTGTTGACTGCCTCGGTGGCGCAGTGGTTAATTGGTCGCACTTTAAAGCGACGGCTGCGCAAGAGGTCCGGGGTTCGATCCCCGGGGTCGGGCCAAAAATTTGTACCTAAGTTTTCGGTAAGAAATTCTTAGTGGCAGCGGAGTCTGGAAGTTGGTGGTCTTGTACCCCCGTGAGCCGTAAAGCACGTTAAGCCGTTGGTCCTGCGCCCAATCCCTCTCTGGTCGTGTCACAGTAGTGTCCCATTATATATCCTGCGTATGTGGCTGATCGTTGAGATTGGCCGCCGTAGCCGTAATCGCTTGGAGGATATTATGTGTGTCGAGTGCGTTGTCTCATCACAACTTGCTTGGACCTAATAGTCTTAAAACCTGCGAATGCTTTTAGAGTGATATCCGCTGAATCCGTAGGTCGATAAAATGTAACCGGTGTTTTACTATTTATCGACCTACGGATGTTACGTTTTATTGAGTGACTGTGACTTTGATTGACTTCGACTGTTGACTACCTACATATTCTCAATAAGTTACTTGACATTAGCGAATTATCTTCGGGTAGAGCCATAATAAAAAAAATAAAAATGACGACAATGTTGTGTAGTATCACAAAAAGTGTAAACATTACTGTATAAATTTATTAAAAATAATATCCAGAAGAACATAATCCCATCTTTACCGCTCAATTTTCATATAAAACGTGTCTATTTAATCACTCGACACTGGCAGAGTTAAAAAATGTGTTCGACATAAGCAGGCACATTAGCAGCCATGAAAAAAGAAGAAAAACATCTTTTAAATAATGTAATTTTGAATCTATGTAATGTAATTTAATTTATTATTGACATTGTAAATATTTGCATGCTATTTTTTTATATTAGCGAAACATGAGGACTTTTTACTTTGTTTTTATGTCATATTTGTATACCATGTTTTGTGCAAATAAATGAATGATTTAATGATTTAATGATTTAATGATTTAAACTTACCGGTAACTAAGCGGCGCCCTCAAGTTGGACCGAAGAGTTCCTCTCCACTGACCTCCGCCTCTTGTCCCCCTCCCTCCAACTCCCATAACTCCTCGAGAACGTATTCACTCCACAAACACTCCCGTTTACTTCCCCACCCATATCAACTGTCTCATTCGCACTCCCCATTGAATCATTCAAAAACACATCAAACGTACTATTCACTAAACTTTCTGGATTGACTGTCAGATTGTCTGCTGAAGTCAAATTTGTCACTTCATAAACTCCATTATGCTTCGGACTAAAGTACACATACACCTTGTTGAGTTCTGAGTCGTTCTCTGTCTTCAGCCTCAAGGCTTGAGGCTGGGAGGCATTGGTGAACTGATAGTCCTCAAGGGAGGTGTACCATGCATCCAGTATAGCGATGTGAGAGTCCAAGTCGCGGCAGGTGAGTCTGAAGCTGTGGTCGTGGCATTGCTGCTCTTCGACTATTTCTGGGGAGAAAAAAAAACTTATTTTAGAAACTTACCAAATTTATTCTTATTGCAAAAAAATCAAAACAAAAAACAATATGACGTAATGTGGAGTATCGTGAGTTCGAACTGAGTTGGGTAGGTATAGGTACAGGTGTATCTGTGTACATTTACATCCCTTTAACCACATGTTCTATCAACCATTGTGAACAACATTTGTTCTATAAAATTTCAACTTTTCATACAAAGTCGGTCACGTGACTTGGTCATTATGTATGGGGAGTCGAAAAATATTTCGACTAATTTCGAAAAGTCGCAGAACCACACGTAGAACAAATGTTGTTCAGAATGGTTGGTAGAACACGTGGTTAAGGGGATGTAAATGGCCACAGATACACCCTGTATGATCTAGAAACGAAGGTCTGGAACCCAATTCTCGTGCTCGTGACATTTATTATCATACGACGTACATCACTAAAACATAGTTGTTTTGTATGGTTTTTAGGTCACATCCGCCATGTTTTCAAAATATCACAAGCACGAGAATTGGGCTCCTGATATGGCCCTCTAGAAGTCACCAATGATGATGAAGACGCATTTGGCCTTTAAAGAATGCGTTTGATTCCCAGTCTAGACAAACCGTCATTGTGTTGATGTTATTCAAGAAGGTTACAGATAAGATATAACTTAGTGGTGTTATTACATAAATTTAGCTAATTAAAACATTAGGTATATTTGTGTTACCTTTGTTGACTCTGACACGCATAACATAACAATTGCTTATGCTGCTATACTTTGGGGTTAGGTTGATGAATTTTCATCTCAAAAGGGTACAAGTACTCTATAATCCTTCACAAATCCCATAGATAACCAAAAATGTCAAAATGTCAGATTCACGGACAATAGGGCTTACCAAGTGCATGGCTTATCGTTCTCCACAGAGACGTGCTACCATGGACTAATGGTCCTTGGTGCTACGAAACTCCGTCCACAGCACAGTGACTCTTTTGATTTACAGGGGGTAGGAAAATGTAAAATTGAACAACTGCAAGTATAAATAATGAATGTTCACGGGACAAAACGCGGTTATTTTAACTTATTCGTAGTAATATCTACTCTCAGCTTGACGTTTCGACCGCGTTACAATGGTAGTGGTCACAAGCGGACTGGAGGTGTACAGCGTCGCCTGCTACGCCAGATTTGTGAATGTTTTTTAATTGTTTGGTTTTGTTTTGTAATGTTTATTTTTCCAAAAACATGATATTACATTGAATCAGCTTGTGGTTGGAGCCTTCCTCCTTTTTTCTTCGCCGTAGTCGGTTAAAAACCCGACTACGGCGAAGCAAAAAGGAGGGCTATGATTTTAACCTTTATGTATGTAGGTATGTATGTTTATCTGTTTATGTATTTTACTTCTAAACTAGTTATCATATTTGAACAAATGAGGTGTCGTTAGTAGCGTCTTGATTGTTTTCTGGTTGTAGGTTACATGGCGTCACGTTAAATTGACTACAGCGCCCTCTAGGGGACTTGCTTTTTTGTTAGTCGGGTTTTAGTTTTTAAACTTTATTTTTATAAGCATAATAATGCCTGTGCCAGAAGACTACGCTCTTCCATATAGTTCACACATTTGATATGATTTAAGAATATAGATCTTAAATAATTATATTCTCAATATGTGAGATTGTGACTACTTGTTTCATGTTTGTATGAAAATGTGAGATGTGTGAATGAAAGTGTGTGATGTCTTAATGAAAGTGTGAGATGTGTGATTGAAAGTGTGCATATGTTAGTAGGTATAGTTTATATTATGTGTTTTAATCTATGCATTAAATGTGTAATAGCGAAACTAGATATGGTCCGTCTGTCTACTAATTTCTAATCTTCATATCTTCGGCTACCTTCTCATTTTCGTTATTTACACTGCTACTAAATAAAATGTCAGTAAAGACTTTTTTTTATAATCGCCGAAGATAATTCGCCAATATCAAGTAACTTATTGAGAATAAGTAGATAGTCAACAGTCCAAGTCAGTCAAGTCAACAGTCCAAGTCAGTCAAAGTCACAGTCACTTAATAAAACGCCGGTGTTTTACTTTTTATTGACCTACGGATTCAGCGGATATCACTCTAAAAGCAATCGCGGGTTTTAAGTCTCTATTAGGTCCAAGCAAATTGTCACGAGACAATTCACTCGACACACAATAGCTGTGTTATTTAACATAAGTAATAAGAATCCTATTATTAAGATCACTTTGTAGCACTTCACTGCACAAATAAACACCAAATTCATACACTAAAAGCCACTAGCCACTAATTTAAAATCTTTGAATTGCATTAATCCACGCTGCTTGTTTTAGCTCTACCCGCCGAATCGTCAGTAAGGTCACTCCGACACACTACACTCACAGTACCCGGGCTGGAAGTAAGTGACCTCACTGACATTTCATTTAATGGCAGTGTAAATAACGAAAATGAGACTAAAGGCTCCAGTACACAATGGCCTGTGATGGGCCATGCTTTGCAATGCACAACTGTAGGCCACGATCACTTGGTGTTCACACAGTGGCGCATGTCTCATTGCTGCCTGACATACCACTTGCGATGGACGTAGAAGAAATT
The DNA here is from genome assembly GCA_019059595.1 of Marasmia exigua. Taxonomy (NCBI): domain Eukaryota; kingdom Metazoa; phylum Arthropoda; class Insecta; order Lepidoptera; family Crambidae; genus Marasmia; species Marasmia exigua. Next base: position 1,189,869 of record CM032467.1, read on the forward strand.
ACAGCTGCGGCTATTTATTTATATACTGCTTACAAGTATTACAGAAGTGTGTACAATCACAGAGTTATAAAAAAGAAATGGCGCAAAAGGCGATGGTGGATGCTGAGCATTCATCGTAACAGAACTTTCTTTCTTCTTCATTGCTTCACGATAGTGACATTTTGGGCGAACAAAAATTCTAGTTCTGATCCCGGTCAGCGGTCGGTGACGAACTAAACAATGGCCGATTGTGTGAACACCACAGGCCATGCTACGCCACGATTGCTTTGAAGTGTGCCCAAAAACCGAAAACTTACAGATTGCGCGCCACGATGGACCATTGTCCACCACCATATACCATTACCCCCTGTACACAATCATCGTCAGCCCATTTAAGTCCCCGCTGCTGGGGCACGGGCCTCACTCAATGACATGAAGGGTAATTGCCATACTCACCACGCTTGGCAGACGGGTTGGCGAGGGTTTTGATATAAATGCAGAGTTTTCCTTCTCTGGGTGCTGATGATCATGCGAGCAGTTTTACCTTAATTTTACGACACCTCGATAAGAGTGAGGGTGGCCTATTCTACTCTGCCGGGGACCCCACGGCTAACACAATGTCACCACGGCTGTACACAATAGCTATGGCCTATTGTGGGCCAGCTCGGGCCATTGTTTACTGGGGCCTTAAGAGTTTGTACGTCTGTACATTAATTATATGTATAATGCAACGCGAAAGTTTAAAATTTTATAACTAGGTACATGTATGTCACTCGCGGCTGCCATTGTGTCACCTTTTGAGAAAGAACAAATTAGCTGTTGGGTCAGGTGATACGTCTGCTCATCTTCCACCTATCACATATAAAAATACCTACCTGATACACTTGGGAATTTGTTTCAGCACTGTCCGTAAATTAACGGGAGATTATGTAAAAATGTGCCAACTGATTAATGATTTTTGGGTCATCAACATTCATCATTAGTGGTCCTAAATCAACAAAAAATTTATTTAACCTGTCACAGAACAACAGGTATCGATTTGTCAAAATAAAACGTTTAACCGAAAGTAGCCATCTGTCGAACCGTTACCGGCAAAGACATCGCATGCATATTAATATCTATCAATGAATGCACTTAATGCAGTAATACGATATGCACCGCCATTAACACACGTTTTAGTACTATAAAACTGGTTTTTTAAATGTATTTGAAACTCACAAATTGAGGTTTAAATAAATTGTTTTGAGGTACAAGCGTTCAATTTGTAGAAATGTGATTGTAGAAAAGATATTGGCTGGTAAATTGACAGCGATTAAGTTATTACTGTGGCGCTATTGCATATGTACACAATCGTTATTCGATCTTTATCAACATTTTTTCTCTTTATTGGAATGGATATTATGAATAACCAGTTATTTGTTAACATACGTAAACTTTCAAACATACGAAACATTCACCTGTGTGAGCTGTTATACACGTTTACAAATAAAAATTATTAACGTATTCATTGTACTTAGGTTACGGTCGTATTTCACAGTAACTGATACCTATACGTGTGCTTATGTATATTCGTACTTATAAAGTAACGAAATATTATAGGTACGAATTTACTGATGCGCCTGGGTCCCGTAAAAAAAATTGTTCTGAATATTTATGAGTAGAACACTATCCATGTCAAAATTTGGCTGGTAATATAAAAATGTCAGTTATCGATTGTTACATTTCGATGTAATTTATTGAATCGGCAACACTATGTACGACCACGATCAGAACGCACTGCAGTGACATTGACAGAAGGGCGTTTTAAAACGTTGTTTCTATGCGAAAATGTCAAAACAGCATTTAGTTCCAACTTTTGCCACGTGCCTATTAGCCGTGGTCGGACTGTACTTTTTTATGTCATATGGGAGATGGATCACCTGATAGTAAGCGATTGCCGCCGCCCATGAACACATGCAACACCAGTGGAGTCACTGCCAACCTGACGCTGAGTCGCTCCGTCGAGCCGGCCCATTCATGCCGAAGCGTGACTCACCTACGGTCAGGCCCATGTTTATGTAAAAAAGTATATTATCTGAACAACTATCCATAAATCACTCACCAAGTAGGTATACCTACTTACATTATCTTTGAGCCGGAAAATAAATTGCGAGCGGGCGAATATTTCCTTTGAATGTTCTGAATTACACAAATACTCCTTTGGCGATGGAATTTATGGGTTTCTTTAGATATTGAAAAGAAAATAGTACACTTGTTTTTATATAATATTAAAATCCATCTGCTTAGATGGATTCCTAATGTTTTTTGATTATGTATAGCTAGATTATGTACTAGGCAGACATTTTGACAAATCTTATGGTGATGGTGGTGATCCTCTCAGATAGTTTCCTGACGCTCTTGATAGAAAGAAAGAAAGAAACATTTTATTGACCATCACAATAAATAATAATAAATAGTTTTTTAGATTTTCGCGTTGCATTATAACTAAAATGTATCAAGACGGGAATTAACGAGATATTTATTATGTGATACAACAATGTGTACTCACATATTTGTCTCGACGTTTCGGCTACGTTACAGCAGCCGTGGTCACGAGCGGACTCCGAGCTCCGGTGAGTCCGCTCGTGACCACGGCTGCTGTAACACAATGTCGTATCACATAATAAATATCGTGTTAATTCCCGTCTTGATACATTATAGAAATAATAATAATTCTCCCATATACAAAGTTGCTACATTAGAGCACTACAATTAATATGTAGGAGGTTCTTGATGTTAAATAGCCCTGTATAAATAAAGTTGATAAAGTTTTATTCTCCAAAAACGTGGACCTGCGTCCCTTTGTGTTAAGAAGCATTAACCAAACTATGTGTAGTCAAAGGGCTCATGTAGTACAATGTCGTAGTGAATTAACAATAAAGCCTCCGTGAGGGAATGCAGCCCCGATGAATTATGCAAGCAGCGACGAGGCTTTAATCCAGCGTCGGGAGTCATTTTCATGGTACGAAAATGTAGGTTTTTTTAACTTTATCCATGACTGTGAAGCAGGTATTTTAATCGTATAAAATTCTAGAGTAATGGCAGCTCAGAGGTTAGAGAACGATTACTTCTCATGCAATCGACATAGATATGGAATGTATGGAAATCTTTAATTCGTCTTCTTTGTCGAATGTACGAAAATAGGCCCTCAGTTAAATAAATGAATATTTCACAACATCGCATACATTTGTAAGTTAATAACACTTAAAAAATTATCAACAGTCTTCGAGTGGGACTCGAAGCCACGATCTTTTGCTAACCGGGCAACTTGCTTTACCTACTATGCTACCCGAGACTCTATATAAGAGAAAACTTAATCAAAATCACATGTTAATTGAGACTGACCGGATGGCGTAAAAACCCTGCCTCTTACGCCAAAGGTCGTGGGTTCGATCCCCACCCTGGACAAACATTCGTGCGATGAACACTTGTGTTTGTTCGGTGTCTGGGTGTAATATATGTATTTAAGTATATATTTGTGTTCCTCTGTTGTCTGATATCTGTAACACAAGTGCTTAAGCTACTTAATATGGAATCAGGTCAACGTATGAGATGTTGTAAAGAAAGAAAGAAAAATTGACTTTTTAAATTTACTTTGGTTCCAAACATTTTTAATTGCGTTACAAGTTTACAAGGGTTGTAAAACTAGCTACACTTAGCTACGATGTAATAAAAAACCCGTTAAGGACGGGTAGGGCACACTAGTGACACCAATCGATTTTAATGTTTAGATACTATTTATTGAATAACCATGCAAAAATGTACGGTCCAACGCGTACGCGAACAATCGATTCACGCCAAAAGCGACCACTTTTGGCGTGATTCAATTTTTCGCGTACAGAAACGGACCCAACATTTGTGCAGAGATCAAGATGATCATATTTACTTTCTATGCATGTCTTTTTAATGACCTTTATGAGGTACTTTAGAAACCAAAAATCAAACCAATTTTTTTACGGCTACAATAACTTTTTTAAGGAATATTATACCCCAGGTCTGTAGGCTTTTTTTTTTCGTTATTATTACGAGGCCTAATGTGTAATTGTTTAGAAGTAAAACAAGAGGTGAGCAATAAAAATGGTATGCCATTTTACCCAACCAAGAGGTATGCCATTTTGTCCACTTTTTATCCTCAAACATAATCAAACTGTTTAAAATGTAATACGGAATATTAAAATTTTAACACATTCTCGGTGTTTTTAAATAAGTTAACACTCAAACAAAGCCAATAAATAAAATTTACTTGAAGTTATGTTTATTTTTACGATGTGACAACATCCGTCTGAGCAAAACTCGCGACTGCAAAAATCAAACAAACAAGTGTCCACGACAAACGGCCGCGCGAACGACGACGGCGTCGTCAGGGGGTCTATTTTGAAGTTAACTTTGAGACTCAATCAAAAGTATTTTACGACGTTTCCTAATTTGAAGTGAACATTGCGTCCGATATGTTACTGGGCCCTCATTTTCACATCATACAGATAATTAAAATCCCTATAGTTTTGAAGAAATGCAATTGTGTCATTTGACCCATCTATGTTATTTTGTACGCATTTCCCCTACTGTGACATGGTACTAAAGTGCTATCCTACTTTTGACGCTGAACGTACCCTAGTTTTGGTCTGGGTGGTTTCTATGTAATCAATCAATTATTTATTTGCAAGAATACAATACAATAAGGTGTTACAAATATCCAAAATTGGTGTGTCCGCTGTTGGTTCTGATATCCCCTTTTTTTTTTGGTTTCGTAGGAGGCTCAAGAGATGAGCCGACTACCTTATGCATACCAGACCACCGGGGGGTGGCCGGGTTATGTGGGGCTCTCCTTTGGCGGGGGGCTTCTCCCAAGGAGAAGCCAGGCAAAGGCATACCCACTAAACCCCCTGCGGTTCTCCCTCATCGCCCATATTGGGGAATATAATGGTGATACAGCCAAAGCCTCCCTCCACGATATTCCCCGGGCGGATGTCCGCCTGTACGGCGGACTAGGCGTGGTTCTGATATCCCTAACACAAGTGCTTGAGCTACCTATCTCGGAATCAGATCAATGTATGTGATGTTGTGGAATATGTATTTATTTATTTAATGTCCTTTAAGTTTAATTATTAAATGTCACTCTCAGCGCAGCCTGATATTCCCGGTTATTTAGTAGTAAAATACTAGAACCTCAGTTATAGTTTCGGAATAAAATGGTATACAGATGGACAGACCGATAGACATGACGTATCGTCCCTGTCCAGAGCTACGCGTGAATTGAAGGCGTATCATAATACATTGCTTGCTTAAAAGGAAGTGTTTTACACATGCTTTCATCTTTTGCGCCAGTGTATCTGAAATTGCGACTAAATTCGCGCCAAAATCGTAATTCGAACTTCTGGAAATACTCGTAGCCTTAGGGTTATGTTTTTCTTCAATTGGCTACGAGACCTTAGAATAATGTAAGGTAAGTAGGGAAAACTCGTGGCTAAAGATTAGGTCTTGTGATCATTCGCTTACAAATTCAACAGATTGGGGACATTCGTTCAAAAGGCAGACTAATGCAATTTAACCATGCACAGAGCAAGTGCGCAATGCATCATTCAACCCTCGCCAGCCCTCTCTGTCACTCACCATACATAGGAGCATCCCTCTCATTTCCGCACGCGCACCCTATCGGTATTCCAATTTGGACCAAGCGTTGCCATAGCAACCGCCCAAAACAACCTTGTTTAGAGAATCCAACTAATTTAAATTGACCGATCCACTTGAACAAAAACTATGAAATTCAAGGTCTTTCTACATTGGTTTTCTGCGGAACCTCTGTATGAAAGCTCAATGTAAATTGGTTTTCTACGAGATTAGCAAACCTTGCCTATTAGTCCAAAATAAACGTTAAATAGTGGGATCAGAGTATAATTTAGGTTAATTGGGAACCGAATGGGTGGTTTTCCCGGGCTTGGGGAGACGGGATAATCCCAGGAGCAGATTTACCGACACATGGTTAGGGGTACAAAATGGTGTACCTCGGGCTTAAAGTAATTGGTACAGATGAAGACATTAAGGAAGGTGATTTTAATTGATACGTCCTCCTTCTCTGCCGCGCTTACAGTAAGAGCAGTAAGTCGGAAATTTTGAAGTTAAGAAAATGTCGTATAAAGTTTTTGATTAAACTTTGGTTACTACTTTCTTAGCTTAAGAATATTAAAAGTAAAGCTCAAAAATGGGTGTAAGACGGGAGTATAGAGCATTACATGTTCAGTGGCGGACACATCAAGCTATACAAAGCTGTCAAATTTCTTCATTCGATTATAAACCTTATATTGTTACACATTGAGTTCAAGGTCAAATTTGACAGTTTTGTATAGCTTCACCTGTCCGCCACTGTACATAACTCATTTTTGAAAAAATATGATTTACCTACTGCGCTTATCAGTCCTCATCTGAGCGTGGAATTCCCGGTTACGTCCAAAACTGTCGCTTGGATCATGATTCAGGATTTGGGGAGTTTTTTTTATGTGGCAGACAAGCAGACGGATCGCCTGATGGTAAGCGATTGCCGCCGCCCATAGACACCCGCGACACCTGTAGAGTCAGAAGTGCGCTGGCAACCTTTTAACCCCCTTGAGTGAGGGTACCAAAGGCCCAATCCGGGGGCCTCCGGTACCCTCACTCACGCAGTGAAGCAGCACTGTTCCACGTTTTCAATTGATAAAAAGCTTTCAATTGATTTGTATATTACGTAATACCATTGACTAATTACTTTCTCAATTAATCTGAACAAGAACTTAAAATAGTTATTTCCAATAAAATTTGTAAAAAATACTTTATGAATTGCATATTGCGCTGATCGGCACTTTTGATCATAGGGATTGACACAAACAATCGCAATGAATCAGTAATCGGTATGACGGCCATCATACCCTCGAATCACGATTATTGTCTCGTGCAAAATATTCAAATTCAAAATTCAAATTCAAAATTATTTATTAAATAACACACATGTCATACAGATAATTGTGGTTGGAGCTTTCTTTTAAGCAACATATTTGCTTGTATTAGGGAACTCCGCTCTTCTTTAAATTATTACATATGTTATGTTTAAACTTAAAAATATGTAGGGACCAAGAACTAGTAATAATTTCTTTTGGTGATGAAGGTGGCTCCGACACGGCAAGCGAGTGTTGTTATTTTTCATATTAATAAGATGCATATTATTTAATTATTTGTGATTTATTGCGTGTGTACCACTAAGAATATTTGTTATTCCATCTTCAGATAGTTCAAAATCAAGGATAAAATGTTGATTAAAATTAAAAATCAAACAAATAAAAAGTCGATTAGATTTCTTAAAAAAATATTCTCGATTCTAAAAAATATCGGTAAGGTTTGAAAGGCGCATCTCACTTTTAATGTCAAAATAGAATTGTCCTCTTCACCTTCAGCTACTGGACTATAATTGTTCTGTTTTTTTTTCTCAACCTGCTGTATGTCCTGTGATGTATTGTCTATAATAATAAATGTTGTCTTTCTTTATATCTTTCTTTAAAAACCTCAAGAGCAGTAGAGCGGATCGAAACTCTGACACTTACTATATACTAGCATAAGAGAACCAACCACTAGAAAATTATCACCGTGCTCTAAAATGAACCTTGGTCAATACCTAGGTACATGACAAATCTAAATACTTATTCCCTTGACAGTATTCAAGTCACATCCATCAGTCAATTTATTACGATTTTACAAATAGTCAAATAACTTTAATACCGCCGACTTTGAAGCTCGCCCTCTGCACTCTATCAAAAGCGAAGACAATAGACGTCAACTCAAGAAGCTTGCGTTACTCTGTCGGAGGGAAGCTGTGGAAATCAATTCAGTGTACAACAAATGCCTGCGAAACGGAGGGTGAGACGCAGGGACAAGGGTGCATCTCGCGATACGTCTCCGTTGATGCACGATGTTTAAGTTTACTATAGTATCTCTATCGAGAATTTATGTAGGTAAGCCTGCCACCGCTATGGCGATTCAGGATTCAGCGCTCTGAATCTAACGCTATCTGGGTGGACCAGAGGGGCAACTCATTCACTCGACATTGAAGTCGAATTCAGAGAATTCATACATTCGTATATACAATTCTCTAACTCGATTTCATTGTCGAGTGCTCGAGAATAGGCCCTGAGTATTGAAAGGAGTGGACGCAAGCGAACTTTTTTAACCGTTTTAGAAACTTCTTAAAGGCATTATACTGATCCAATCATTCTTCGTCAAGAACATAGGATCTAATCTCAATATAAATCGCACTCCCAAACAAACTGCATTAGTCAGCTGATCACTTTTGAATGGGAAGGCATTTTTTTATTAGACAACGAGAGTTAGCTAGTAATACACACCAACGGAGTATAATTCAATGAATTGTACACCGATCAGATATCGGCGTTATCACCATCGCTTAGATTGGATAATATTCTCCAACCGATTCTCCAATGATTCCGCTAAGGCGGCTAATCTCAACAAATTTTGTGTATAAGGCCAATGATGATCGGTAATTCATTCAAATATAGTCTTTGATCTATTTGTGCAAGTTCTGTAGTAGGCAACTTATTAATCGGATGTTCATGTCGCTTTATTAAATAATACAAACTACCTACCTATATTGGGACTCGTCGCACAAATAACTTTATAACCCGAAGATATCTTCCCATAAAATCTCGTGTCAAGCGCGCCAATGGACACAGACGAGCAATGACCCACTTCTCTTGGATCCGTCGATAAGCACGAACACTACACTTTGTGGACGGAACAAGTTAATTAATAAGAACGCCAATCATTACTACGGTAAACAAAAAAGGTTAAGTTCAGTGACATCCGCTGGGAGTTTGTATTACGAGTAAAAAATAATATTTAGGTAAAAGCAATGCTGTTTTGGCCGAAAATTACATTGACTAGGGTGCGTTGCGCTCATGGACCTGGAACACCATGGTTGTACTGAACATTTTCTATAGAGAAGTGTCAAACGCAGTCTAGTCTCTTCATGTTGTAACAATTCCATAGAAATACAGAGGGCGCACCACGAACCTTCAAGGAAATTGTAGCGTGCCCATGCAATACTTGAGCCCAATTCTCGTGCTCGTGATATTTTGAAAACATGGCTGATATCACCCGAAAACCATACAAAAAACTATGTTTTAGTGATATATGTCGTATCATAATAAATGTCACGAGCAAGAGAATTGGGGTTTTGTCACCTTTTTATTCCAAGTGACAGAGTGAGGGAGAAGATAGTTAAGCTTAAATACAATAGATGGAGCTCTTCACTTTTCATACAAATTGGTCCGATTCTTCGAAAAGTTCCTACTAGCCGTTCTGGGTAGCATCGTAAGTATACATTGTTTGCTCAGCATTTGTTCCGATTTTCACCATCGGACGTGCACGAAACCTCTAACAAAATGCGAGACTTTATTTTCTCGTTGGCCCTTTAGGGACGCCTACCTATGTCACAAAATTACAAAAATAAGTGCGGTTCTCTTCTAAAGATACAGATAAAAAATTCTTCATTCAATTTAGGTCCACACAGAACACTTATGAATGTCAAAATAGGTACATAATATCTACCGCTGGTTCGGAATGTCGATTTCTACTGAGAAGACACGATCAAGAAACTCAGTAGTTACTCTTTTCAAATATTGATGATGTTACAGAGTTTCAATTGAGAAGAGCCGTGTGGTCCCCGGCAGAGTAGAATAGGCCACCCTCACTCTTACCGAGGTGTCGTAAAAGGCGACTAAGGTAAAGCTGCTGGCATGATCATCAGCACCCAGAGACGGAAAACTCTGCATTTATATCAAAACCCTCGCCAACCCGTTTGCCAAGCGTGGTGAGTATGGCAATTACCCCTCATGTGACTGAGGGAGGCCCGTGCCCCAGCAGTGGGGACTTAAATGGGCTGATGATGATGATGAATTGAGAAGAGAAAAAAAAACAATTATGAAATTTAATAGACTACTATGAATAACAACTCAAAAGATTAATCAATTAACATGACCAAGATCCAAATTGATTTTCTAAATTACGAATTACTTTATTGTTTTTACTGCATTTCAGTCAGTGAACTAGTTCTACTCGAAACTCAATGCAAATTAGTTCCATTAACAATCACATGGAACTAATGATAAGAAAAAGCTTAACTTGTTCCGCTGGAACTGGTTCTACCGGAAAGAAATGAGAAAAAAGGGAGCAAAAGAAGAATCTGCTGCTGAGGTGACTGTCAAAATGGACAACATTTCAAAATTGCTAAGCTCTGAAACAAAAAATACCAATTCTTTATTTATATTGCTTATTTACTGAGAAAGAAATTAAAAACCAAATAACGTAAGATGACGTCATCGGACGGCAGAATGTAGAATATTTCTTTGCTTAGCACATTATAGTTTTAAATTTACGAAATGCCAAACCCATGACATGCAACTGTCAGAAAAAAGACAACTTGTCAACTTTGAATGAATGAATGACGTTGACAATGTTGACACTAGTATTAATTACCTTTGACAGTAGTACCTTTTTTTTATCAAAACAATGATAAGCAAAGGAATATCGCTGTATTCAGCCGTCCGATGACGTCATTTGGCGCTTACGTCTATTTAGAATATAAAGAATTTCAATAATTATTTTATGCATGAAAATGGACAAATTTTGAAAAAAGAAATAATATGGGTCTGTTCATTTTATGTCTATTTTCATATAAAAAAACAATATGGACATGTTAAAAATATGAAATGTTGTCCATTGCCGCATGTTTCGGCTGGGGCGTCCCAATTTTTATGATGTCCATGATAAAGATAATATAAAAGTATCAGCCTATAAACTTTCCCACTGCAGGACAAAGGCCTCCATCATAGAAATCAAGTTATCGCTACTATATGATGGGATTTAGCTTAATCACCAACATTACCCAATTCGAATTGGTGATCACAAACCCGAGCTATGTCCGAATAATTCGAAACATACTTTTCGCTTGACCCGGGAATCAAACTCAAGACCCCGAGATCACAGCCTGGTACTTATGCCACTAGACCAAAAGGTCGTTCATGGTGATATACCAATACTAATATTAAACTTTTTACATGTCATCTTAGCGTGCCATTCCCGGCTGCTTCTATTGCTATGGAGGCCGGGGTTTGATAGATAGATAGATATTCTTTATTGCACAAAAACAAAATACAAGCATGATACAAAAGCAACAGACAGTACAATAAGGCGGTCTTATCGCTTGTAACGATTTCTTCCAGACAACCTTTGGGTAGAGGTTTGGTTGGCATAATCTAGGAGTTTAGTAACTTTCACCGTTATTATGTTTAAGTTTTTATTCATTTATTAAGAAAACTTACAGCTATTATTGTAACATTAAGATTATATATAATTATTTACACTTTAGCAAATTGTTTTCAAGATTATTCTATACATTTTGTTTTGTTGGTATACGCTTATATTCCGTTAAAAAACCGTCACCAAATCAATGATTTGATAAAAACGATGAAAATACATAAAGCTAATCAGAGGTTAATCAGAAGTCCTGTGACCGTTCCCGCAACGGAATGCAAAAAATAAGTAAATTTAAAGTTATACCTATATCAACCATTGGTTATTCACTTTTTATGTTTTCACATTCTTGGTTTAAGATAAAGAAGCGATTTTCTTGAGCTAATGTTCAATATAAAAAGCATTCTACCCCATTTTCGACATTAACTTTACAGTACTCTTAATCTAAAAAATCGTCGGTTCTCTCCGATTACCCTACCAAGCCCTTTCGATCAGCCTCAGTTACGACGGCGCCCTGGGGACCAAACCCTGCTCGTTATCAATTATTCACATAAATGACTTTACCATATTTCAATTGTCATGTCAAAGCTTCGGCAAAAATCTTATGGGTGCAATAACACTAAGATAACGTCCATATTTCTTCACACAAGTTTCAAGATCTTTACCCCTCGCTCTCTTTGTCACAGTGTCGAGATCTCTTCACCCTAATGTACGTCACGTCATAGGTCATCATCATCAGCCCATTTAAGTCTCCACTGCTGGGGCACGGGCCTCCCTCAATCACATGAGGGGTAATTGCCATACTCACCACGCTTGACAGACGGGTTGGCGAGGGTTTTGATATAAATGCAGAGTTTTCCTTCTCTGGGTGCTGATGATCATGCCAGCAGCTTTACCTTAGTCGCCTTTTACGACACCACGGTAAGAGTGAGGGTGGCCTATTCTACTCTGCCGGGGACCACACGGCACGTCATAGGTACTTTGCCATTTTACATCTAAATAACATTAGTTGATTTTTTATAGCACTCTTTTGCAATTTATTCTTAAGTAAATAACACGCTTAAAACCCGTCTGAACACGACATGAAAATTTTAAGTGTGTTATTTACTTAAAATAACATTATGTTGAATTGGAGGGCGAGAGTAGGTAATCTTGGTTGGTTAAAGATAAAAGATAAAGATAAAAAATTCTTTATTCAATTTAGGTCCACACAGAACACTTATGAATGTCAAAATAGGTACATAATATCTACCGCTGGTTCGGAATGTCGATTTCTACTGAGAAGACACCAGCAAGAAACTCAGTAGTTACTCTTTTCAAATATTGATGATGTTACAGAGTTTCAATTGAGAAGAGAAAAAAATACAATTATGAAGGTTAATAGACTACTATGAATAACAACTCAAAAGATGACCAAGAATCCTTATCATTTAAATAGTCTTGTACACTATAGTAACCTTTCTTCATTAGGCAGGTTTTGATATGAGACTAAAACTTATCCAGTGATTGGTTTACTTGACAAAATAACATTCAAACAAATACTTAAAGAGGTACAGACAGTAAAGTATCAACATACTCGTATATACTGTCCCACTACAGAACAAAGGCCTCCATCACAGAAATCGGATTAGGCTAAATCATCACGCTTGCCAAATGGCTGGTGATTATAAACCCGAGCTATGTTCGAAAAATTCGAAACATACTTTTTCTCAACTCAGGAATCTAACCCAGCAGGGCCACGAGATCACAGACCGGCACTTAAACCACTAGACCAACATGGCGTTGAAAGTTGAAAATGGTCCATTAATAAAAATAATACCTGGATATTCAACATAGTAGTAACCATTAAAATTTTTCGTTGTAAATGAGTTCTCAACTGCGTATATTTTCTCACTGATATATTTTTTTTTAATATGGGATGACTAGGCTGCTTCTGGGAAAGCTCGTAGGATTCTACTTAAGTTGAAGGGTAGGGCACACTAGCGACGCAAATTGATTTAAATTTTTAGCAATTAAACCGGGTATTTTTTAACAATTTCGAAGCTGCCGCCCCTCGGAAAACACTTATACTTTTAATTGAATACTTATACTTAACTTTTGGGTCTGCTATTGTACTCGAAATTTGAATTACCGCCAAAAACAGCCACTTTTGGCGTTAATCCAAATTTCGAGTGCAAAAAGTGATCAAAAGGTAGTGCAGAATTATTAAATAAATAGTATAAATGTTTGCTTAGAGACTCCCGCTCCGAAATTGTTAAAAGTAGATCCGGTTTAGTAGCTAACAATTTAAATCATAGTCGCTAGTTAGGGCTCCGTCGCCTTAATAAGAATAAACCTGGATACTCAACATAGTTGTAACCATTACAGTCTTTCATAGTAAATGAGTTCCTTACTGCGTATATTTTCTCACTGAGCATAATTTATTTATTTTTTGGTGAAGGCTGCTTCTGTGCAAGCTCGTACGATTCTAATTAACTTTAGAGTTCAGTGTGAAGCCAAGAGCCTTCAACTAAATAAAAAAAGTTCGTGTTGCAAAGCTTACATTATAAGATTTAATTTTTGATAAATAAAAATAATATTAATCCATTTCACGTTCATAGGTTACTCCCAAAAGGGTAACATGATGTACAGGAATATACTCGTAATTGTAACACCTTAACTTCATTCATGAATGCAAGAAACGTATTTAACTTTGAGTGTTATCTATCTTACGCATTCTACGCACTGTACGCCATGGCTTTGTCGGTAACCATAGCTAAATGTTTAGTAGCAAGAAAATGATTTTGTTTGCCATTCCAAACAGATGCGGTAGACGCGTCACATAAATTTAAGATGAGCCAAGAAACCTGAAATTGTGACTTCGCCCATTGCACCGGGAGAATACGAAAGACTTTGAAAGTATTTCTTCTGAATTCCGCTACATTACTTGATAATGCTTTTCAAATAGAGTGTACAAAGTATATCGCTGTCAGACTTCAATACATAAGTGGTTTTCCTTATGGACTGAAATTATAGGAGCAGAAAACAAACGGCTTATCAGTCTGGTGAGGAAATCCAAATAAAAAACAAGTCAACATTTCTATTGATACCATGACCATCATCGATCAATTTACACCAGCTATAGAAGCCGAATGCTCAACAAACAGAGCGAGAACATGCGCTGGATCACTATTAATCATTTCCCCCAGCCGGGAATCGAAGCGGGACAAGGTGCAACACCCAACCGGATAATAGCTCACTTTGTGCCAACCCTGTTGAGTATGATGGATGGATACCATGATTTTAGGAGAGACAGCTGTCCTGGTAAATAAAAAGAGTTTCAAAACCTTTCGCTTTTTTTCGTATAGCACCCACTGTGCTATTACTTTCAAATAATAATATATACGCCTAGGTAACCTAGACAGTAGCATTAGTAGTAGGAATTTATTGATAATTCGTTCATCAAAATTGGCTCGCAGAACATACAAACATACTTTTACACATACTGTTAAAATCATTTTGCCTTTGCCGTAGTCGGGTATAATAATGACATATCAACCAATGTGGATGCCCACTGCAAGGCATCATAGAAAAAAAGTCATCGCTGCTATGAAGGGATTACCTGTATTTTAATCACCACCAATCACCACCCTTGCTTAGTGCGAATTGGTGTTAGTTACTTATGTACAAACCTGAGCTAAGTTCGATTCTATTTTCTCGAACCTGGAATTGAAGTAATCGAACCCAGGAGCCCGGCCAGGTACTTAAACCACTAGAAATCTAAATATTGGTATAAATTAATATAGCTACAAAAATGTTGAAAGACCGTATGATTTGTTTTCATCGAAAATACGATTAGACACCTTAATGCAGAAAATACAAACACTACAGCGTACAAACCCTAGGTTACCCAGGTCACAGTCGAGAGGCATGCTAGGTCGCTTTGCTACAAATAAAAGCCAACTTCGCAAACTACAGTTTATTGTTTTCCGAATAGTCCTAAAAAGCCGTAAACATACATCACTATTTAGCTTAAGTAGTCTCAGAAAATCCCTTTGCTGGTACGATGTAATTATGCAGTGACCTCTCTTAGTACTTTTATGAACTGTTCTCAAAATAGTACAGTTGGGATCGAACCTAACGAAGTGATCGATTGTACAACATACATTCCTATTGTACTGCATTTTTTTATTGATTGATAAGAAAAATTTGGTCTTAGTGATCTTTTATCATTACTTTAGTCCATCAGAGGAAATCTGTAGCTGTTCCTCTATCGTAGTTATGTGACGGATTGTGAGAATATGGAGTATATTTTGAATACTTGAAACTCCATGATAGGTATTATTATTTTCACAATATCACATACATTGCCACATATCACATATTTGCCGTGTGGTCCCGGCAGAGTAGAATAGGCCACCCTCACTCTTACCGAGGTGTCGTAAAAGGCGACTAAGGTAAAGCTGCTGGCATGATCATCAGCACCCAGAGAAGGAAAACTCTGCATTTATATCAAAACCCTCGCCAACCCGTCTGCCAAGCGTGGTGAGTATGGCAATTACCCCTCATGTGATTGAGGGAGGCCCGTGCCCCAGCAGTGGGGACTTAAATGGGCTGACGATGATGATGATGACATACATGATCTATCTCCGAAATAGGTAAGTCAAGCACCTGTGTTACGGATATCAGAATTACAAATAAATAAATGTAATTATACGTATTACATACGTATACATAGAAAACACCCGGTTCAATACAAACAGACATATTCGTGCACACAAATGTTCAAACTGTGCGGGGATCGAACCCGCAACCCTTGCACCAGAGGCAGCGTTCACTACCACGGATATAAACGGGTCGCCAAATAATAAAATAGGTCCATGTTAGTAATCAAGAAAATAAAGTAACACTTCCCAAAAAAAATCTAAACTTATCCCTTTGTGTTAATACCTACTACAACCTGTGCGGATAAAGAATGGGATCAGAAATGGCGGCGCATCTATTCACTTCTCGCTCGCACACTATTTGCGTCAATACTCGCACTCGTGGGTGTGCGAGCGAGAAGTGAATAGATGCGCCGCCATTTCTGATCCCATTCTTTATCCGCACAGGTTGTACTTGCTTTTATTACCTACTCCTTATTTTATGCTAAAAAAAAAGTAGCCAGTCAGCCAAATTACATAAACAGCTGAACTAAAAATATCATGTTTTTACCTCGAATATTACCCGAATAAAGTTCTTCTACACCCTTTCGCAACATTAAAATTTTATGCAACAGAAATGTTTCAGCAATTTCGAAACGACTGTTAGACGTTTCGTAATCACTGTTTTCAGGATTTAAATTGTGCCAAATTTAGAGATGTTCAGGAATTCTGCATTTTAATCGATCTGTCTTTATTATTTTGCGACGTCAAATATTTTCTTGAAACTTTGCTTTTTTCCCATGTCCTGATATGGATATCCGAATCAAATAGACATTGTAAATAACTGCTTGTCTCGTTTCAATTATTTTATTTTATTGAAACACAAAATCCACAGCTCTTACAAATTAGTACACTGAGCTTATACTGAGCCGGTGGTAGAATCGCATTATGTTTATTTATTTCTTTAGTATATTATATGTATCAACATATTTATGTATTAACATGTAAATTATACATAAGTACTTATAAATAGTTTTAAGTCATTCAAATGTATGACGATTTGTAAGTGCTGTGTACAAGCCTATGCAAATAAAGAATTATTTGACTTTGACTTCGACTTTGTAAACATACAGCTAATAATGAATTTACTATTTTTTTAACCAAACCCTAAAAATCATAATTCAGCAATTGCTAACAATTAACACTTCTGCCATATCGTAAAAAAATAGTTAAATCCTATTACTCATAACATGTACAAAATGGTAGGTACCTATTAATAGCAAAGTTTGCAATAGTTGCATTGTCGTTATAAACTCTCACATAAAACCTATGATATAAAAAAACGAGAAAACCGGCCAAGTGCGAGTCGGACTCGCACACGAAAGGTTCCGTATCATTATTCCCTATCTTTAAAATATTAAAACGTTTTATATAATAAATAAATAAATGCTTTATTGATAGAAAAATTGTATAATTAATGTGTGATTCCCCTGTATTCCAAAATATGCGGAGCATGTAGTATGGAATGCAGTGTCCTCTCCAATTTAGTTCACAAGTACAAATTTTAACATTACAAGTAATTTTTATAAAATTAATAAACTTTATTTTAACAAGCCAAAAAAATATATAATATGGGAATGTTGTATGTTAAATCAAGGTTATTGTATGGTAGCCTCCTTTGAATATTGGTCTCCGGTATTTCTTGTTTTAGCATAGCGGCAACGAAAAATTCGTCTGTGAAAATTTCATTTGTCTAGTTATTACGGTTATTGCAATACAACCTTTTTTTTATGTCACAGGTGGCAGACGAGCAGACGGATCACCCGATGGTAAACAATTTCATTCGCCCATGGACACCCACGACACCAGTGGAGTCACAATGCGCTGCCAACCTTTAAGCCCCCTTTCCCTCGGATTGGGCCTCCGTTACCCTCACTCACGCAGCGAAACACAGCACAGTGCTGCTTCACGCCGGTTTTCTGTGAGACCGTAGTATCGCTCCGGTCGAGCCGGCCCATTCATGCCGAAGCGTGGCTCACCCAAACCTGATACCAGGAGTCTTAGTAATAGGGTTCCGTTCGTTTGTTAAAAACAATATATTTTTAACGAAAGCTAGAAATTTATTTTAAATTGAAGAAAAAAATATTATTCTGTTTCGGCAGTTGAGGATAATATATTGGCTAGGAATGTGAAATTCTGCATGGGTATTCGTTTTGACTTGTATTTTCCATCACATCACCAACATCGTAGAGTATCACGTCTCTAGCCAACTATCTAGCAAATGCCTAATTTTCGGCCTAATGGCATATAAACACGCGAACTAGACAAATGTCTTGATATTTCGGAGTTGGAACATCTAATCGAATGGAGTTCAAGGCTTTTTATTTACTTAAACTTATTGCACAAAAAATTGGTAAAATAGGCAATTTTTGAACAAAGCACTCGCTACCAGTCAGCCTTTGCATAGGACTTAAGGACCTAAAATAAATACCTCCGATTGGGATTAGTCCTGTGGATATGTAATGTAAGTATAATCTGTCAATGTTGGTTCTGATATCCGTATCACAGGTGCTTGAGCTACCTATCTCGGAGTCAGATCAATGTATGTGATGGTGTGAAATATTTATATTTATTTAATTATTATTTATAATATCCTCCAACCGATTACGGTTACGGCGGCCAATCTCAAGGATCAGCCACGTACGTAGGATATATTATAGTGCTCAAGTGTGTGCGCAAACACAAGTGCACTTCCATTCCCTTAACATCACAATCCGATGGGACACCAGTGAGATTCGACCGGAGAGGGATCGGGCGCAGGACCAACGGCTTAAAGTGCTTTCCGAGGAAGGGGGGTAGAAGACCGCCAACTTCCGGACTCCGGG
Source organism: Marasmia exigua (assembly GCA_019059595.1). Lineage (NCBI taxonomy): Eukaryota > Metazoa > Arthropoda > Insecta > Lepidoptera > Crambidae > Marasmia > Marasmia exigua. The sequence continues at coordinate 1,208,686 of CM032467.1, forward strand.
CTGGCTCTAAAAATTTCTTACCGAAAACATAGGTACAATTTTTTTTTGGCCCGACCGACCAGGGGATTGAACCCGGGAAACTCTATAGTGCAGCCGTCACTTTATAGTGCGACTCACTACGATAGGAAGGCAGTCAATGTAAGTATACTGTATTCAATGTAAGTATGGTATTGAGGCAATGCAATGTAAGTAAACTTTATTCAGGGTAGACCATTATTATTTTAATTTGATGTTATGTAATAGGACAATATTTTGGGTAGATCGAATCAGACTATCTCTAAACCATAATAAATAATGGCTTCCGTGGTCATCATCAATGACATGCATTTCATACAACAACCGATCACAAAAAAGCTCAAAGTAATGCCTATCATTAAATTCCATTCATGTTCTGCTCTGCTATTGATTTCTTTTCGCATTATATGTTTATAGATCAATACCATTGAGAAAACACAATAGGCTCCCCCAGAGTTGCTCGATCGATCGTACTAATACCAAATCGTTATACTCATTCATAATAGCGTATAAAAAATATCACCCTTCGCAGTCTGTCATAGAATTTTGGATGAAATAATTATCTGCACGAAATTTTAAATTAGTGTACTAGTGTTGCGCACTGCGCACACAACAAACTATATCGATATGTTACGTTATTTTCACGATGCTCGAGTTTCTTTATTAAATTACTATACTGCCTCGGTGTTAGGTAACACCCCGGTACAGTGGTTAGGTGATATATTATAAAACTCTTGAGGTCCCGGGTACCATAAACGGGTCGGGCAAAACAACGTATGTGTGTTAGTTGATCCCTCTCCGGTCATGACACCCTCAAAATATGAGGGTAAAAGAATAGTGTGTACACTTGTATGCACACACTTCTAGATTATACATAACAGGACATTTATGTTTTTTTTATTTACTTACTAGTTTGATCGTAGGAGGACGATCTTTTTTGTGATTTTTTTACGATTTACCTTCATTTGGTAGCTGAGTACCTGCTAAAATGCCATGTCTTGATTCATAAACTGGCGCCATGTCATAGAGACTTTTTCATTTGTCACATTTTATCATTAATTTGGAAAGGACGCGCCGGCACATGATCGTTACTCTGTCTATTTGGATGATGAATGTCACATCCATATCTTATTCTCACAGACATAACAATCCGCAAGTGGGATCCCTATTGGACATCAATCAAACCCGGACACTGCAATCATAATCGATAGTGACAAGCACTTGTGGAAGTCATAAAGGATAGCTCTCATTTCTCCAAGTCTTATATGACAGGTATTTTATATACAAACACTGCTCCAAAAATTGGCGTCAAGCTGGAATCGGGCAACTGGCTAACTTATGATAGTTTTCAAGAAAAATATATTAAAAAATCTATGTAATTAACCATGTCAATGACATTTTTTTTCTGACTTGCACTGCCTTACCCTTTTCTAATTCGCCATACTTTTCCTCTACCCTGAGGTTGTCTGGAAGAGATCGCTATTAGCGGTAAGACCCCCTACGTTGTACTAGTATAATCCATAGACTAAGATCTGTAAATTTTGTGCAATAAAGTGTATCTATCTATTTATGTCATATAATTTTCAAATCATAATACCTCCTAGTTTTTAAAATTTTCGCGTTGCATTATAACTATAATTAATCAAGAAGAGTCCGCTCGTGACCACGGGTGCTGTAACGTAGCCGAAACGTCGAGTAAAATATGTGAGTACACAACGTTGTATCACATAATAAATATCGTGTTAAATCCCGTCTTGATTAATAATAGTCATAATACCTCCTAATCTAAGTCAATACTTATAAGGGCGAATATATCGATGTTCTTTGTCACATCCCTATTTCTCTAGGTTAAATATTAGGGTTGGCGCCATTTGTCAGGCACGTCGACACGTGATCGCGGGTTCTGCTGAATCGCGATTAAATTACGGGTTGAGGTACATCTGTCATACTTTATCAACAATTTGCCACTTTACATACACAACCGGAGGACATTTTCATAGAAGCTTTCATTTTGGTCAAATTAGGAAAAAAAATCTTGCAAAGAAGTAGGCAGATAATTGTAGATTTTAATTCCATCTCCAAAATGACCTGACCGGGAATTGAATTCAGAGCTGGGTGCCAACGGCCCACCGTCGGTACCCTCCACACTCAATTGACGAATAACAATGCCGGTTTTCTATGAGGCCATGCTATCAACCCAGGTCGACCGGCCAATGCCTGCCAAAGCGTGGCTCTCCCGCGGCCAAATAAAGCTCCTTGTTGCTGTAATGTACCAAAGCCTATGCAATAAAAATACTTTTAGGCAAACGCGTATCGTCACTTTCCATCAGGTGCGATGGTTTGACCACGTTTGGCGTTAACCTATAGACCATAAAAAATTACCTACTCCACGTAGCATTGCACGACATCTTCAACCACGAATCCAAGCTTATGACAGTCATGTCAGTTTAATACGGAAACCAAGGCCAGTCGAGTTTACGAGCTTTGCCCGATGGCTTCAATAGCTGGAGTGGAAACGAGCGACACTCGCTATGGAACGATGATACAGGGACATAACTTTACCACTTGCTAAATGCTATGCTGAACTTTACGAAAAGAATATACCGTCGGTGATACCATACAAAAATATACAAAATAATTTATTTCAGTCACTCATGTATAAATTACGTGTCCATGTTTACTCTATGCAGATGACCTCAAGGTGTTTTCTACTATTAACTGTTTTGCAGATGTTTCGGTTCTACAATCTGACTTAAACATAATTCAGAGCTGGTGCAATATAAATCACATGCACTTAAATGTTGGAAAATGTTTTGTCTTGACTTTTGGCCATAAAAAACTAAAAATACTACACGATTACTGCCTTGGTGGCCAGGTGCTTCAAAGAAAGACTGTGGCCCGAGATCTTGGAGTATTTTTTGATGAAAAACTAACTTTCCATGCACACTACGACGATATCTCAGCTAAATGCTGGAAACTTCTTGGTTTCTTATACAGAACGACAAAAGAATTCAGGAATCCCAATAGTCTGCTCTACCTATATAATTCTCTTGTGCGCAGCACCCTTGAATATAACTCGTCTGTTTGGTCTCCATATTACGCTGTTCACAGCAATCGAATTGAAGGCATTCAGAGGAGATTCCTTACTGTTCTAAGTTTCCGTTGCGGCCTGAATAGAAGTTTACCCAAATACGAAGACAAACTTAAACGTTTTAATATCATATCTCTCCAGGCTCGTCGCTCGTACCATGACATAGTAAATCTCTTTAAAATTATACACTCCTATATAGATTCCCCGAGTCTCCTTTCCTTTATCACTTTTAACACCAAACCAAGACATCGGTATCCCTTCCTAAATACCTTTTCCCTTTTAACATATAAAAACAACACATCATACTTTAACCCTGTAGTTAGAATGTGTCGCCTCTACAATGAACTCCTGATAAATAATTATAATTCTATAGATATATTTAATGACAACCTGCCAAGTTTCAAACGGGCAGCAATAAAAAATATCTCCAAAAATGTATAATTTAGACCAATATAGCCGCACGTTACTTGTAATATTATTAATTGTTATTTTAAGATCTGAGGTTTGTTTTTTTTTAAATAGTAGACATTTTTATTTAGTCTCATTGCTTTTGATGTCATGATGTGTACATGATTTTGGGATAATGTCTGGACTAAAAATATTTAATTTGTTAATTTTGATGCTTTTTTGATGTTATTCTGTTTTGTGTGCCAATAAATAAATAAATGAACAATGGGTCTGTACTCTCCTTTTAAGGTGACGGGTAGGGCACACTAGTGACGCCAATCAATTTTATTTTTTAGCTACTAAACCGGATCTATTTTAAACAATTTCGTGGTTACAATCTCTCGACAAACACTTATACTATTTATTAAATAACCATGCACTAAAGTTGGATCCGACATTTGTGCATGGTTATTTAATAAATAGTATAAGGGTTTGCCGAGAGGTTGTAACCCCGACATTGTTTAAAATAGATCCAGTTTAGTAGCTAAAAATTAAAATCGATTGGCGTCGCTAGTGTGCCCTACCCGTCACCTTAAGCAAATACTTACTTGTGTTAGGAGAGACCGCTCTTCTATATTGGTACAGTTAGTATACTTAAGGCAGTCGACTGCCTCGGGGACTCAGGTGAATCTACCTCCTAGAGTGGCCCCGCTGGTAATCAGTTCTGTCCTGATTCCAGCTTCGGTTGGTATTAGGCAGAAACGGTTACCGTGGGGCACGGTTTTCCCCGGGCAACGGCGGGTAGTAATTCATTCGTGGATTGCTACCCGACGGCCAAAGGATGCACAGAATTTCCGGCGGACCAGCCCCGACGCAGTGGATCGCGTGCAGCGCACACCACTCGGGGGCTTTATTTGTCTGCTGAGGGCTTAGAGGACCTTTACGGACCTGAACACAATAGGGCCGGGCACGGAGGCTGCCTTCTTTATCCAGCCCCCCCTTCTGCCGTAGGTTGGCGTTGGGGTCTGGTGGCACCCGCTGTCGGGCGCTTTGGCGTGCGGTGGGCCGGTGTTCCTGGTGTGATGGTGCCGTATGGGGGCCTTTTTGTTCTCGGGCCTTGAACTGTCGCGCCTTCGGGCGCGTTCGAATGTTGGGGAGTTCCACGGTGGTGGAATTCCTGCCAACAGTCTGTTGCGCCCCGATTCTCGGGAGCGCTCTCCCCGCCTTTATGGTGGGGGTTTTGTTGGTGGGTCTGTGTTGAGTCCCGCAGCCAGTGGGATGCAGCTACGACTCGCCACCCCCGCTTTTCCCGTCCCGTCGATTGTCTCCGCAACCCAGCGGGGATGCTCGAACGGGAGGGTTTTTGGGTATAACTTAAAGTCTGTGGGTGCTCTCTCCTCTCTCTGCCCTGCAGCCAGCAGGGTATGGGTTGGGGGAGGGGTCTGCAGTCGTCCCTTCCGGAGCGTCTGCGTTGCAATCCAGCAACGTGGACGATTCCGGAGAGGGGGGAATGGTGGGCCATGGGAGTGGCCCTAGGCCTCGTTTTTCGGCGAGGCCCGTTTTTGAAGAGGCCGTGCTGGCGAGCCTCTCGTCCTTCGAGGGTGGGCCGCGGACTTGGTTTCGTACCCGTTACCGTAGCCCACCCCACACGGACGTAGCAGGAAATGCCCCGGTGGTTTTTAGTGGGTAGGCCCCTGGGAGCATCAATATTATAAGTAGATATTGTTGACATTAAATAGATGTCTAAAATATTGCATCACTCATACAAATCTAGGAATCCTCTTTGTATTTTTTTAACTCACAGATTCACTTCACTCATTGGGATATCAGATAAAGAGAAGGAGCTATTGTAGGAACATTATGATTTTCTTAAAGATAAATTAAATTCTTTAAAATATATGAAATTAATGTTGTTTACCTATATACCCGTCCACGATGCAAACGTACAGAATCCACAGCAATCCGAGGTGCGTGCATCGCGCGCGGGACGCCCTCAACATTTTTCCAAACTCACATTTTCTGACAGCATTTTCCACACGTAACTTTAAACTAGGAAAACTTCCAACCACATATTAATTACTAATCACCAGATTATCCCATTATCGATTGATAGGTTCACTGACACATTGCATTTGTTTTTTAATTGGATTAAAGGTTGAATGGCAGCGAGCGTAAATACGCGCGCGTGTGTTACCGCTGGCCGGGGTGCGACGCACGTCTCTCCCGCTTTGCGTCTGGCGAGCTACTGAATTCCAAGTTCGAATTTCGGAGCTAGCCGTTCTGTAGCATTGTAGCGCTCTTCGTAGCATTGTAGCGTTTCGGAAAACCCGTAACAAATTGATCGGTTTGCGGAACCCTTTTGTTTTGTTTGCGTTGTTCTAATTTGATCTCGACATATTATGTCGCTTTGATTTATACAAAATTGAATAGTTTGAAAGGAACATGCGTAATGAATCTCCAGTTTTTGGATATACTAGAATGCAATATAAGCTGTTATGAAAAAGGTGAGATAAAAACTGACGATAAAAAGTAACCTTTGATTCAATATCTACTAGCAGCTTACTTCCTGTTTACTTTCTTCCCCTCTTTTCTAAAGATGACATCATAAAGCGCAAAAAAGGGGAGATATTATGACATTTTGACCCCTAACGATCACGATGAATGGACTGCGGAAAATTTCTTACAGTTTTCACTGATAAAATGAATAAGTAGGTATGGCATTCTTTGCGCCGATAACTGTACCTATTTTACTACTCCTAGTTGTTGTTGTTGTTGAGTGATGGTAGCAAAGTGTATGCCCTGTGGCTTGGGGCATTTAAGAATACTGTCAAGGTTTTCCGGCCTGTCGTAAGAGGTGACTAAACGGGCCTTCAGAGTACGTGAGCGTACCGCTGGGGAGTGGCTTGCTCAACATACGACTCTGCGAGGGACAACGTTACCGGGTGACCTGGGGTCGTACAGCGTTGAAAGGCAGCTTTGTGCCAGGTAGGTGAAGCAGCGAGCGCGATTCGAGGTACATGGTCGAGTTCCGTGGCCAGCCGCGGATTTTACGACCGCAATCGCGCGGAGTTGAACAGGTAGTGAAGCCGTGGTATCACTGCGGTCAAGCTGGCCCATTCATGACGAAGTGTGGCTCTCCCACGGTGAAGCGTTCTCCACGTTTTCGAAAGACCGCCGCATCTGATTCATAGGACACACAAGCACGTGATTGAATTGTTAAGGGCCGCCCTTTTATAATAGCGTCCCTTTGCCCATACTAATGTGCTTGACACCAATAGATATCTCTACGCGGTATCCTTTCAGCTATTTAGGGAGTAGGTAAGTACGAAGCGTGAACCGAAATCGGTACTGGATTTACAATCGGTATTTTTACTGTCCGGAATCGAGGTTGAACAGTAAAAGAGACAGCAGGTACAATTGTGAAAATCGCGGAAGATCCTGGGTTCGGTTGTCGGTCGTGTTAATTTAAAAAACGAACCCCACCTGGGTCTTAGGACAGAATATTATGGTCTTCCGTCTCTATAAGGCAGGCTAAAGTTTACTTCGCCTAGTCCGCCGTACAGGCAGACATCCGCCCGGGGAATATCGTGAAGGGAGGCTTCGGCTGTATCACCATGATATTCCCCAATATGGGCGATGAGGGAGAACCGCAGGGGGTTTAGTGGGTATGCCTTTGCCTGGCTTCTCTTTGGGAGAACCCCCCGCTAAAGGAGAGCCCCACATAACCCAGCCGCCCCCCGGTGGTCTGGTATGCATAAGGCGGCATTCCCCCTGCGAAACAAAAAAAAAGGAAGTTTACTTAACATCAGTTGTAATAATAAATAATATTACATTGATCTGACTCCGAGATAGGTGGCTGTGTTACGATATCAGAATCAACAGTGGGATTACAAATATACACATATTATACTTTTCTTATGTAAATGTATACTTATAATACATAGAAACATCCAGACCAATTCAAACAGACATGTTCATGCACACAATTGTTTGTACTGTGCGGAGATTGAACCCGCAACCCTGCATGGTTATTTAATAAATAATGTAAGTGTTTGCCGAGAGGTTGCAACCCCGAAATTGTTTAAAATAGATTCGATTTCGTAGCTAAAGATTAATCGATAGACGTCGCTAGTGTGCCCTAACCGTCACCTTAATGAACAACGTTTAGATACATTTAGAATAGGTTTCCAGAAAAGCATTGTTTATTTAAAAATGCCGTGTGGTCCCCGGCAGAGTAGAATAGGCCACCCTCACTCTTACCGAGGTGTCGTAAAAGGCGACTAAGGTAAAGCTGCTGGCATGATCATCAGCACCCAGAGAAGGAAAACTCTGCATTTATATCAAAACCCTCGCCAACCCGTCTGCCAAGCGTGGTGAGTATGACAATTACCCCTCATGTGATTGAGGGAGGCCCGTGCCCCAGCAGTGGGGACTTAAATGGGCTGATGATGATGATGATGATGATGATGATGATTTAAAAATGTATAAATGCTGAAAGCGACGATATTGATTGATTATGCCTTCCAAACAAAAGAGTATCTTTCAAGATTTTGACGACCCGTTCCACTGCTCCAGTGGTAGTGAACGCTGCCTTTGTTTAAAAGGGGTTGCGGGTTCGATCTCCGCTCAGTACAAACAATTGTGTGCATGAACATGTCTGTTTGAATTGGTCTGGATGTTTCTATGTATTATAAGTAAACATTTACATAAGAAAGGTATTATATGTGTATATTTCTAATCCCACTGTTGATTCTGATAACGTAACACAGCCACCTATCTCGGAGTCAGATCAATTTAATATTTATTTATTATTACCCCTGATGTTAGTAAACTTTAGCCTTTTTATTTTTTTTACGCGTCACCATAAAGCACAGTTGAATATAAATCAGTACCATTATTATTTATTTTGAAAACCTTAGAATGGAAAACATAGCTTTTCAAAAAGTCTCCGAAAAACTACAATCTCCGAAGAAATTGGCAATTTTATACTTTAACCCTAATATAACTTAAGAGATTCTAATAGAAAATTATCGTCGGTCAACAATGGACCGATGAAGCCACAAAAACTTCGAGCTTCGAGTTTCCACCTGGACGGATTGGGACAAAGTAGGGACAAGCGCTGAGGGACTCACTTATTGATGAAGCGAGTTATTCGTTTTGTTAAAGAGAATAATACAGAGCGTTATTTTAAGCTAGTAACATAACAAAATTATTATGCCCTTCTTCTGCCAAGAGCTAATAAGTAAGTAAGTACCTAATTAGCGCGTAGGTCAACAAACTCTTTTTTTATGTGATAGGTGGTAGACGAGCAGATGGATCACCTGATGGTAAGCGATTGCCGCCACCCATGGACACCGGCGACACCAGTGGAGTCACAAGTGCGCTGCCAATCTTTTAACCTTCTTTACCCCGGATTGGGCCTCCGGTACCCTCACTCAGGCAGCGAAACAAAGCACAGTGCTGCTTCACGCCGGTTTTCTGTGAGACCGTGGTATCACTTCGGTCGAGCCGGCCCATTCATGCCGAACCTTTGATAATAAAACGGGTACTACCGATGATTGTGGCTCTGCGGTAGACTTGCAGCTAAGCTTGCAGCCGATGTAGAGTAGGTATACATTTTAATTTCAAGCCCGATTCGACCAATCTGAATCCTTATATTAAACCTATGGTATAGCGCTGTCATTCTATACAAAGCTGACGTATACAGCGTGTATCCTATTTAAGCCCTAATATAACTTACGAGCTTCTAATAGAATATTATTGTCGGTCAACTATGGATCGATGAAGCCACAAAAGCTTCGGGCTTCGAGTTTCCACCTGGCCGGATTGGGACAAAGTAGGGACAAGTGCTGAGGGGCTCACTTATTAATGAAGCGAGTTATTCGTTTTGTATACATTTTAATTTAAAGCCCGATTCGACCAATCTGAATCCTCATACTAAACCTATGGTATATCTATGGTATAGCGGTATCATTCTATACAAAGCTGACGTATACAGGATGTATCTGTTAACATGTAACATGTATTTAACCACGTATTCTACCAACCATTATGAACAACATTTGTTATATGAGTTTTGAAAATTGGCATTAAAAAAATTCATCAACATAAACTACTTATATATAATTGTCCAATGCAAAAAAAATATATACCTTATTAGATTTGATACACATTGTAAGCTTAAACTCAATTCAACAACCAAAATGTAGGTCCCAAAAATAAATTATGTACAATATAGTAAATAGTGCTAAGATTATAAGTGTAACTGAAATTTAGAATAATTAATTGATGTAACTTCTAGATATATAAAATTTATATTTATAATTGTACTATCCACCTAATTACCGCACAAATAATACACTCTTATTATCAATGAACTGTATTAAAAACTCAAATGAACAAAAAAACATTAGCCGCTTAATTAAGGGCAAACAAAAAAACGAAATGCTTGCGCGATTAAATTGTGCAGAACGCCATCTATTGGCGATCGTTGCACTTCACGCCGCTCACGCCTAATTCTCATCGCCAATAATTATAATATATAATAAAATAAATAACATTTAATAGTTCTACAAAAATGCTACACATTATTTGGTGATTGCCTGAATCACCAAATAATGTGTTTCAAAGCAAGCTGTGAGAGCACAAGAGCATGTACTCTTATATTTTAAGCTTTATTTTTAAGGTTGTGCCACCTGTCCGTGTTGGGATCCTAATAAATAAATAAAATTTTCATAAAACTCGGTCACGCACGGGACTTGGTCATTTTGAAGGAGAGTCAAAAATAAATTCTACAAATTTCAAATAAGTCGTAGAACAAATGTTAATCAGAGTAGTTGGTAGAACAGGTGGTTCATCATCATCATCATTTCAATAGACGTCCACTGCTGGACATAGGCTTCCCCCAATGTTCTCCACACAGATCGGTCCTGTGCCGCCCGCATCCAATGGATTCCCGCAATCTTCACCAGATCGTGGGTCCACATTGTAGGAGGCCTTCCACGGCTGCAACTTCCTGTACGTGGCCTCCAATAGAGGACCTTTCCGTTCAACGGCCGTCTGTTCTCCTCGCTATGTGCCCTGCCCATTGTCACTTGAGGCATGGAATCCTTTGGGCTATGTCTGTGACCTTAGTTCTCCTGCGGACGTGAACACATGGTTAAAGAGATGTAAATGTTCACAGATGGTACACCCTGTAAATTTATCCGCGGAAAAAAATCTATTAAGGGAACATACATAAGACCGTCACCTCTCGCTCTAACAGATCTGTTAAGGTGTCTGGTGATGGGTGACCATGGGCGGTAGAAATGCTACCATTTGGTGATGCGTCTGTTCGTCTTCCACTTATCACAAAAAAATGGTAACGTGAAATAATTTAAAACACCTACATCTTCTTACCTAAGTAGGTGTAGTTTTTCTCTCTTAACACCTGTTAAGAGTAAGTAGGTATATCATATTATCGCCTCTTGCGCATAGGTTAGGTTAGGTTAGGTTAGGTTGGGGCGTGCCCCAAGTGCTTTCGGAAACGTCCTCGTCGTACGCCCTGGACCCCATCCTGACCCCGGTAACGCAGGTGGCAGGTGGGTGACTGAACTTCGGTGAAGCAATACTTGTGGCTTTCTTTCGCAAATCCCTGAGCGTCCTTGCGATGAAGAAAAGAGTGACGAGATCGTCGGTGCGCGGGTCCAGTCCTTTTCAGGATAGGCCCGCCACGTTGGTAGACCCCGGTGTGGCTGGTCTTTCTCAAGATAGGCCCACCAACAACGACAACTTGGCTTCGTGTATGGATTCTGATTCCGCTCACGATTCTGCTTCGAATGTTTTGGTGGTGGAGGCGGCGGCCCCGATGGTCGGCGCTTCCACTAAGACTCTGGCTTCTAAAAAGGACTCCGAATTTGCATGTGAACCGGCTCTCAGTGAGAGCGATATGGAAGTGGAGGTGTCAGCTTCTAAAGCTGGCTCCAAAAAGTCTTCGCCTTCCAAGGCGAGTAAGAAGGGATCGCCTAGTGGGAGCAAGTTCTTCTACCCAGGCGTGCTGGATCTTTCGGACGCAGATACGCTGAAGGGGACCTCGGATGCCGAGTCCTTTGTTAGCGTTACGTCGGACGAGAGGTCTAAATATCTTAGATCGGCGCGTAAACGCACAGCAGTGAGGAAGTTACAGCAGTCTTCGGACTCCTGTGACTCGTCAGTTAGCCGGACCTCCTCAGCAAAGCGAGGCCGCGGCCGCCCAGCTACCTCGGGCCACTATGTGGCTTTGGCCGAGAGCAAAGCTAAGGCGGCCAAGGCTCAGCGGGAACTGACACAGGCCCAGTTTGAGGCTGAGATCGCGGAGAAGGAGCGGCGCACCCGCGAAGCGAGGGAGAAATCGGGATATGGCGTCGCACACATTCTCGATTATACAGACATGTCGGTCGAAGAGTTGGAGGCAACTACGAAATCCGACGCAGAGGAGATCATAGGCGTGGCCCTCAAATCCAAAAATATCAAGGGTACGCTACAAAAGTCACTCAAGGACCACGCGACGTCGTTCCTTGCAGTGACTTCTGAGATGGGGAAGAGAAGCGTCTCGAACGAGACTGCGGCTCTACAAGCCACCGTCCGACGGCTCACTAATGAGTTGTCGGCGGTTCGTGAGGAGTTGCGCATTGTGCGCGCCGCACAGGCCGTTTCAGCTGCTCCTTCTGCGTCTCCCAAGACACGTAGAGCGTCCGCTTCACCTCCGCTCGTCGCAGCTGATGTCCTCGCGCAAATTGATGTGCGCACTGAGGACATGCTCAATAAGAAGATGGCGGAATTCAAGTTTTTTGTCAGGGCCTGTTTTGAGGGCATTGAGGACCGGCTCCTACCGAAGGTTCGAGTCCGCCCTCCTCTGGCTGCGGATAGGAAGAGGGCTGCTGAATCCTCGCTAGCGCCCGAATCCGTCCTGCCTCCCCCGACGCCCAAAAACAAGGGTAAGGGGGTCGGCAAGAAAACAAGGAAGCAGGAGGCTTCCCTTTCTCAGGTCCTTGACGCTGACTCACCTGCGTCAGCTCCGGCGATAGCTTCAGCAGCACTAAAGCCTGTGCAAGAGGACGTGCTTCTCCCCTCGACGACTCCAGCCAACGATGGCTGGAACAAAATTGTGGGGAGAAAAGCCAAAAACAAGGCTAAAAAGGCAGCTGCGGCGACCTCCAAGCCTATTCCCTCGGCCCAAAAGAAGGGTAAGGCAGAGGCAGGCAAGCCGACCAAGAAAGCTGCACCCAAGAAGAAGTTGGTCTCCCCCAAAACGGCAGTGGTGGTGGTCACCCTGACCAAAGAAGCCGAGGAGAAGAGGGAAACCTATGACACCGTGCTAAAGAGAGCACGGGCCGGAATGGACGAGGCCACCCTTGACGCGGCCAAGGCAAAGTGCCGGCAGACCCTTACTGGGGCTCGTCTCTTTGAATTCCCGGGGGCTGCAAGCGCGGAGCGAGCGGACCTGTTTGCGGGGAAAATAAGGGAGGCAATCTCCAGTGTCGCTAAGGTGGTGCGTCCTGTCAAGACTACCACCTTACTTGTCAGCGACCTGGACGTCTCTATCTCCAGGGAGGAGGTTGTTGCCAAGGTGGCCTCCGTCGGAGGATGCTCCCAGGAGGCCATCAAGTCTGGCAGTATCCGGCCAGGCCGTGGCGGTGTGGGCTCACTCCGCTTAGAGTGCCCTGTCACCGCAGCGAAGGCCATTTTGAGGCCGCCTACTTATCGGGTGGAGCGCGGTGTCTGTTCGGGCGCTTGAGGACCGCCCGTTCAGATGCTTCCGCTGCTACTGCACGGGGCACACAAGTGCATGCTGCCCGTCTGCCAACAGCCGAAGGGAGTTGTGCTTCCGCTGTGGCAAAGAGGGCCATAAGGCTGCTACATGCACTGCCAAGAAGGCACACTGCCCGGTCTGTGCAGAGGCCGGAAAGCCAGCGGAACACAGCATGGGGGGGAAAAACTGCAAACCCCCCCCCCCCCCCTAAGAAGGGAAAGCGGCCGACCCCACCTCCGGCTACAGCTGCTGTGGCCGCTGCCACTCCAGCGGCAAAAGATGGTGCGATGTCTGAATGATGGACCCAGTCAGACATCGCGCCATACTGCAGGGAAATATTAATCACTGCCGCTCAGCTCAGGACCTGTGGATGCAGGTCCTGGCTGAATGGCAGGTTGATTTGAGTATCGTGGCAGAGCCCTACTACGTCCAGCGCACCTGGTTCAGTGATACCAACGACGTAGTAGCGGTGTTTTCAAGGTTCTTTTCGGACGCATCTCCCCTCTCGCTTTTAGAGAGGGGACCTGGTTTTGTTGCGGTGGCCTGGGGGTCGATCGCTGTCGTCGGGGTGTACTTTTCTCCAAGTCACCCCCTCAGGGAGTTTGAGATCTTCCTCAACTCCCTGAGCTCGGTTTTGGGCCGGTTGGCGCCGAGGCAGGTTCTGCTGGCAGGCGACTTGAATGCCAAATCGGTGGCATGGGGTAACCCTGCCACCGACGTTCGGGGTCGTCTGCTTCAGCAGTGGACCATCTCCCGTGGGTTGTGTCTTCTTAACAGAGGCACGACCCACACATGTGTCCGACAGCACGGAGGCTCAGTCGTCGACGTGTCCTTCGCCACTGCAGCTCTCGCGTCCCGCATAGAGGACTGGCGGGTGGATCCGACGGAATCCTTGTCGGACCACAGGTATCTTAGATACAACGTGCGGGTCAATGGCCTGCCAGGCCTGCAGAGGGCTGTCCAGCAAGCGTCCCCGTTCAATCGGTGGGCGCTCTCTAAGCTGGACAAGGACCTGGCCAAGGAAGGGGCTTTCCTTCAGGACTGGCTGAGTCCAGCCTTGGATGAGGATGTAGATGTGGCCGCCTCCCAAATGCGAGACTCTCTGACCGAGGTATGCGACTTCAGCATGCCTCGGTCCCGCCGCCCCGATCCCCGTCATGCCATTTATTGGTGGACGGAGGAGATCGCGGGTCTCCGGGCAGCCTGCTTTGCTGCCCGGAGGGCGTATACGAATAGTAGACGCCGGCGGAGACGGGACCTGGAGAATGAGGCTCGCCTTTACGAGGTCCTTAGGGAGGCCAGGCGGGCCACGAAGGCTGCGATCGGGGCAGCGAAAGACAGGGCCAGGCAAGAGATGCTGGAGGGCCTGGATTGCGATCCATGGGGGAGGCCATACAAGGCGGCGCGCAACCAATTGCGCCCGATTGGTCCTCCCCTCACAGAGACCCTCCAGCCAGCCTCTTGGGAGAAATTGTACGCGGCCTATTCCCTGCGCGTGACCCAGAATTTTCCCCCCCGTCGATGGCTCCGCCTCCGGGGGTTCCCGCAGCGTCCGTTGAGGACCCCACTCCCATCTCATCCGGGGAGTTTGGGTCGGCGGAGATGGTTCTCCGCTCCAAAAAGACGGCACCGGGCCCTGATGGAGTCCCGGCAAAAGTGTTAGCACTGGCCATCACAGAGATGGGGCCACGTTTTCGGGGCCTTTTTGACCGCTGTTTCGCGGCCAGGAGGTTCCCCCGATTATGGAAGAGGGGGCAATTGTGCCTCCTCAAAAAAGACGGGAGGCCAGCCGACAACCCTTCGGCTTACAGGCCCATAATATTGCTTGATGAGATTGGGAAGACGTTTGAGAGGGTGGTGTCTTCCCGTCTCATCGAGCACCTGGCGCAGGTTGGCGGCCTCTGTGAGGCGCAATTCGGTTTCCGGGCAGGGCGTTCAACTATCGACGCCCTGTCGCGCCTCCGGCGCATTACGGACGAGGCGGCAATTGCGAAGGAGGGAGTGATTGCGGTGTCACTCGACATCAAAAATGCATTCAACTCCCTCCCGCACTCGGTCGTACTGGAGGCACTCCGGCACTTCAGAGTGCCGATGTACCTCCAGGAGCTCCTCAGGAGTTATTTAGAGGAGCGCGAGGTGCTCTTCGTCAATGGGGACGGCGAACTGAAGCACCATGCGGTCGAGTCCGGCGTTCCACAAGGGTCAGTCCTTGGCCCTCTTTTGTGGAACGTCGGATATGACTGGGTGCTGCGAGGGCACCTTCTCCCGGGCATGAGTGTCGTATGTTATGCTGACGACACTCTTATTACAGCCCGGGGGAAAACCTTCGACCGAGCGGCCATTCTGGCGTCCGTCGGGGGGGACTTGATGGTGAAGCGCATAGGGCTCCTTGGCCTGCAGGTTGCGGTGAGCAAGACGGAGGCGATGTACTTTCCGCCTCCACGTAGTCGATTCCCCCCCAACGCTTCCATCACCGTTGGGGGATGCCAAGTCCCTGTAAAGCCCGAGATGAAGTATCTCGGGCTTATATTGGATGCGAGGTGGCATTTTGGCCCCCACTTCCGGGGGATGTTGCCGCGCCTCCTAAAGGCCGCCGATACGTTTGGCTGGCTGTTGCCTAATCTGGGCGGGCCGAGCGCCAAATGCCGGCGACTCTACGCCGGCATTTTGCGCTCAATGGCGCTATACGGCGCGCCCATATGGGCGGAGAGTTTTGAGCAGGAGAGAGAATGTCTCTCTCCTGCGTGCGCCCCAGAGGGCCATCGCTCAGCGGGTCGCCAGAGCCTACCGCACGGTGGGTTTCTCGGCGGCCTGCGTATTGGCAGGTACTCCCCCATGGGAGGAGGAGGCCGAGGTTTTGGCTGCCGTCTATAAGTGGACGGCAGACAAAAGAGCGCGCGGCGAACCCTTCTGCCCCACCGAGCGTGAGGCCATAAGGAGAGAGGCTCAGCAGGACTTGGCTGTGCAGTGGGCCGAGTCCCTAGAGACGGTGGAGGCTGGTCGTCGAGTAATAGAGGCCATCGCCCCAGTCCTCGACAATGGCTCAAGAGAGAGCACGGTTTCCTCTCGTACAGGATGGTGCAGGTGCTCACGGGCCACGGCTGCTTCGGCTCGTACCTGCACCTAATCCAGCGAGAGGCAACCCCGGTGTGCCATCACTGTGGAGCCCCGGAGGACACGGCGCAGCACACGCTCGCTGAATGTCCAAACTGGGACCCACAACGGGACGCTCTGGTGCGCGTGGTTGGGAGCGACCTTGCGCTCCCTGCCGTCATTCGCGCGCTGCTAGCGTCGGAGCAGGCATTTACGGCCTTTGCCTCCTTCTGCGAGGACGTGATGTCGCAGAAGGAGGCTGCAGAGCGCCTCCGTGAGGAGGACCCGCGCGCAGATGCGCAGCGAAGGGCAAGGAGGGGAAGGAGACGCCGAACAGGTGCGCGTCTCCCTCCTCTCCGCAGAAGAGGCCAGTCAGCGACCGGTGCGGGGGCATCGGCGTCGACATTGCACAGGCCTCCTCTGCAGCCTGGTAGGGACGGTTCGGTGCTCCCGGCTGTCCCTATCACTCCCCCCACTCCACCCGGGGGGGGGGACGTGAAGGGAGACTTCTTAGTCAGATTCTCACGTCCCCTCCCCACTCTGGCGAAGACGGGAGCACCCCTGGGTTTTTAGTCGGTATACCTCTGGCCGGCTTCTCGTTAGGAGAAGCCCTCGCCAGAGGTGAGTCCGACATAACCCGTCCACCCCCCCCCAGTGGATGGGTATGCGTAAGGCATTTTCCCAGGGTGAAAAAAAAAAAAAAAAAAAAAAGGTTAGGTTAGATTAGGTTACGTGAAAGGGGGGACTACGGTGCGGCGGCCTCCTCGTGTGGCCCCTTCGGTAGTATTTTTGCTCTGTTTGGAGCTGCTACCGAAGGGGTCCCGGCGTCCCTGGGCAACGGCGGGTAGTAATATGGTGCGCTCGCCATATTGCTACCCGACGGCCGACGGCTGCACACATGGAGGGGGGGCTAGGGTTCGTAACCCCCCCTACAGACCTATTGCTAGGTCTCAGAGAGGACCGCTCCTTTCCGGAGCGAGGCGTTTGGTGGGGGGCTGTTCTGTCACCCCCGGAGTTTTAGTTGGCTATGCGCGGGCCTAGGCCTCTCACCGGCAGTTATCCGGATGGGCTGAGCCGTTAAGGGCCCTGCTCCTCCCGCTTGCCTTAACCGGCCGGCGGTGGTCGAGAAGTGAGTAGTCTTCGAACATAAATCCCGGGGACTCCCACGTCCCATCGGCCGAGGTCGGACGGCAGGGTTCACGCCTAGTGCGCTAGGGGTGAACCCTGCCCCTTGTTATCCTCCTCGACATGCCGTCTCTGACCGGTGGAGGCCCTACGGCACTCCCACGAAAGTGGTTGTGCCGAAATTGCCTGCGCATTTAAGGCGGCTCAGGACCAGTGGCAGCTGGGGGGATGTCGGACGACTGAGGGCTTCAGTGTCCAGTCCAGCCCTCCCAGTCTGGCCACGCTTCGTCAGGTGCCACCCCTTCCTGGGTGGAGAGCCCGCGGGCGCGGTGGCCGAAGGGCCGTGTTTCGGAGGTTCTGCGTCGGGCCTCTCAGCCGGAGTGGCTCGGCGGCAGTCCGGCGTTGCCAATCTTCCTGGCTCCGCATCCAGCGGAGTTAGGACTTGCGGCGGCTTCGTGTTAAAGCCTGCAGGTTTTGTTTCCCCAACCCACTCTGCACTGCAGCCAGCAGTGTATGGGTGGGGAGGGGTACCTGCAGTTCTCCTCCCGGCGGTATTCTGCACTGCAGCCAGCAGTGTGGATGCCATTTGGGGGGTGGAGTTGGTGGGCCGTGGGAGAGGCCCTGGGTCCTAAGGACCGATGTTTGGAAGAGAGGCCGTGTTGGCGAGCCTCTTCGCCCAGGACGGTTCGCGGTGGCAGCCTGGTGGTAATCCCGCGTTCCGTCCCGACTTAGCGGGCGTTGAATGGGAAAAGCCCCGGTGGTTTTAGTGGGTATGCCCTTGGACGGCCTCTGATTAGCAGAGGCCTAATCCAGGGGAGATCCCCACACTACCCGGCCGACGCAAACGAAAAAGCAAAAAAAAAAAAAAAGGTTACGTGAAAGGCTCCGAGTTTTGGCCCCATGTCACTCGCCCACCCATGGACAGATGAGTGAGAGTCCCAGGAGTTTTAGTCGGTATGCCTCTGGCCGGCTTCTCGTTAGGAGAAGCCGTCGCCAGAGGGGAGTCCGACATAACCCATCCGTTTACAGACGGACGGGTATGCGTAACGCATTTCTCCTGGTTCACCAAAAAAAAAAAAATAAAGGTTAGGTTACGTTTCCGAAGAGCGACGAGGGGTCGGAGACGACGCCAATAAGTGCGTCAGCCGGCGCCCGGTACTGGGATACCCGCGTCGGCATTGCATCGGTCACCTCCAGTGCTCGTTAGGGACGGCTGCTCACCCTCGGCTGTCCCTAACGCCAGTTCTTCAGAGCACTCCCCATGATAAATGCGGTATAGAATGCTGAGGGAAGCTATGTCCCGCCGCAATGCTAGAGGATCAAGTCGACTAGAGAGAGTCAGGTCACCAACAATTCGAGCAGCCCTACGTTGTACGCGGTCAAACGGAAGAAGTTGGTACTGAGGTGCACCAGCCCAGAGATGGGAGCAGTATTCCATATGGGGCCGAACTTGTGCCTTATAGAGTTGTAACCGATGAGCTGGTGTGAAATACCCCCGCTCTATTAAGTACACCAAGTTTCTTTGAAGCTATTTTAGCTTTGTCTTCCAGATGACCGCGAAACTGGACATCGCTCGAAATGTCGACACCAAGGATCCCGATAGAATGCTTGACATCAAGGGGGGTGCCCTGAAAACTGATTGGCACTTCAAAGGGACGTCTTTTAGTGGTTAACGCGCACACTTGTGTCTTGGAGGGATTAAACCGGACTAAATTAAGTCGACCCCAGTTCGAAACATGATTTAGCATATCTTCGACTTCAGACACAAGTGTGTTCCGGTTTTCGATGACGTTTTCCGTTGAAATATTTGCACGTCCGGTATACAGTGCATCTCCAGTACTATCATCCGCATAGCAATGAATATTGTTCTGAGACAACATATCATTGATGTGCAGAAGAAACAGTGTTGGAGATAATACACAGCCCTGAGGGACACCAGCGTTCACGGGCTTCAGATCCGAGCAAGAACCGTCGATAACAACCTTAATGCTACGCCCATTTAAAAAACTAGCGACCCACGTGTATAATTTCTCCGGAAGACCGTATGAAGGAAGTTTAGATAGCAGCGCTTTGTGCCATACCCTATCAAAGGCTTTCGCTATGTCCAAACTGACAGCCAGAGCCTCACCCTTACTCTCCAACGCCTGTGCCCATCGATGAGTCAGCAATACCAGCAGGTCACCGGCGGAGCGACCACTACGGAAGCCGTACTGGCGGTCGCTTAATAGGCAGTTCTCCTCTAAGTATTTCTGAGAAGAGCTGACGGTTGGTAATGGACTCCATTACTTTAGAGAGGATTGAGGTAATGGCTATTGGTCTATAATTGGACGGGCCCGAGGGATCGCCTTTTTTGGGTATCGGGTGGACAAGGGCTGACTTCCAGTTACTCGGTACTACGCCAGTGGTGTAGGAGAGCCGGAAAAGACGCGTTAAAACCGGAGCCAACTCCGGAGCACATTCCCTCAGTACAATCCGGCCCACTCGACTTACGGATGTCAAGGGAAAAGAGAGCTTTACGAACCGAATCTTGTCGGAAACGGACGTTCGGCATTGAACTCGCACAGGGCGGTATAATTGGTGGAGAGTTCCCAGAGTCATCCAAAGTCGAGTTAGATGCAAAAAGAGTGCCCAGAAGGTCGGCTTTCTCTTTTGCAGTATGGGCAAGGGTATCATCTGATTTGTGAAGTGGAGGGAAAGACGACTGACTAAAGTTCCCCAGGATGGCTTTGGCGAGACCCCAAAAAGCGCGGGTGCCTGATGGAAGGCGCATTAGCTTCTCGCCAATTTCACCGATGAACGATGCCTTTGATTTGGCAATATCCTTCTTGAAGGACCTAGCAGCGAAGTTGTGAAATCTGCGTTTCGGTAAGAAAAAGCAAGGCCGGCTTTTCCGTCTCCAGGTGGTGGTGGAGGGCATTCAGATTCGAATGTAGACCCCTGATATTTATAAAATTCACATCTAGTGAATGCAGGGGTGCCTTGCTCCTTCTTCCGCCTCCAGCGCAATTGAGCGGGTTTGTGCCCTCCCCAGAGTACGCAGGGCTGCCTGAGCAAGATTGCTCAGGGGAGGATTCCCCTTCACA
Organism: Marasmia exigua; assembly: GCA_019059595.1. Classification (NCBI taxonomy): domain Eukaryota; kingdom Metazoa; phylum Arthropoda; class Insecta; order Lepidoptera; family Crambidae; genus Marasmia; species Marasmia exigua. The sequence goes on from CM032467.1 coordinate 1,229,249, forward strand.
TCGTGTGAAAGGACCTCCCTGGGTATTACTTAGCAAAACCGCTGACATATTGCTGGGGGGGATTGAAAGAAAGAAAGAAAAATTTATTATTTTGGATTGGGCCTCCGGCGCTCTCACAAACCAAACGAAACACAACAGCAGCATAGCTACCGTTATTTCACGTTGGTTTTATGTGAGAGGGTGGTGCTTCCCCGGTCGAGCCGGCCCATTCACGTGGTATATTAGTATATACACAACATGGCTCTACCACTACTAAACGTACCCGTTATCACGGCCACTCCCCACTTAAAGACGATGAGAGTGGTGCCCTGGTGTTTTTAGTCGGTAGGCCTCTGGCTGGCTTCTCGTTAGGAGAAGCCCCCGCCAGAGGAGAGTCCGACATAACCCGTCCGCTCCCAGGCAGACGGGTATGCGTAATGCATTTTCACCAGGGACAACAAAAAAAAAAGGTTAGGTTACGTTCCGTATTAACAACCGTGGATGTCCCGGAACGGGACGTTGACAGTTAATAACAAATATCGCTATAACGTGGAAGTCCCGCTCCGGGACGCAAAAAATGCTGACGATTGCGATTTTAAAATATGCCTTATTTTACGGTTTTTATTTTAACGTTTCATATTTTGACGTTTGAAAACCGGTAAGGGGCTTACAATGAGCTTTTTCGACAGTTATTTAGGACATCTGTGGTACAAAAAAAACGAAAAGTCTTTGAGAGAATCTGTGACTGATTCTACGAATTTTTCTGCCTGTATCTGCTATTGAGAGCGGCCGATTGTAAGATAATTTGTGTGTTTTGGCGATTTTTTGGCATTCAAGACATGGAACAGTAAGTAATGTTTGATTTTATTTACATAAATGTGTATTTTCTTCACATTTTTAGGTCAAAAACAGCTTTTGATCCAACGTCCAAGCCATTCGACAAAATTGTCTTTCGATTTAATTTTGTCATATTTGATTGAAAACATTATTCTAAGATTGAAAACTTATTAAATCCCTAAAGAATTCTTGTACATAGATCACTATTTAGTGAAATTTAATCAGATTATGACCAAATGCATGTATTTTAGTAGTAAATGCGAATTTTTTTACCTTAAATGCATGAAGGCGCTCGTAAATCCCGCTCCGGGACTCTCCACGGAAGGCAGTTTGGCATCACGAAATGGTTGCAGGCTAAGCTAACATGGATAGGACTTACTCGTGATTTTTTTTTGTACTTAGTGTTTTTTTTTCTTATTACAGTTGTGTTTTTTTTGAGTTAGTTGTCAGTTATTTGAGTGAGTTCTACTATTGGATTCGGTGCCGTAGTCAAAATTATTAGGCTGATGTGATATTAATTGACTATGTATCATTTTTCAGAGGCATGGCAGAGTCAGAGCAGAGGGCGAAACGGCGTCGTTATCTGTAAGTTTTCTTTGTTTTAAAATAGGTAGGTATGTACGACATAAATTATTATTATTATTAGCGTTGAATTAAATATCGTTTTCCTTTTTAGAGTCCCTTCGTCCTTTAGCGGTCGAGGCCGAGCGATGAACGACGATGAAATCAGTCGCCTCGTTAATTATGGTAAGTCTGTATCAATGATAAAGTCTGACGTCACAATGCATTTGACGTCAGACTTTATCATTGATTAATCCTCTTATTTTGTATTCACAGCACTTACAAATCGTCATACCTATTTTGAAGAGTTTTGAAAACTATTTATTTTAGGTATGTATAATATACATGTGATTACATAATATATTATATTTGTATCTCATGATAGGTGGCAGACGAACAGATGGATCACCTGATGGTAAACAAATGCCCCCGCCCATGGACCATTGGAGTTACAAGTGAGCCTGCCTACTTTTGAAACCCCTTTTTCCCCGGATTGAGCCCCCGGTACCCCCACTCACTTGACAAAACACAGCAAAGCTGCTTAACGCCGGTTTTTTGTGAGGTCGTGGTATCTCCGGTCCAGCCGACCCATTCGTGCCGAAGCGTGGCTCTCCCAACGGTATTATCATTGAAACCAGAACAAGTAACTTTATCTTTTCAGGCAGCGAAGAGGAGTCATCTGAAGGCGAAGGTGAATATGAGCAGGTGGCCCGGCCTGTGGTAGCTCGGGGAGACCGGATTTTTTTTGAGGAAGAGGAAGGGGATGTCCAGGAGAGATGCGTCAGCATTTCCTTCGATTGGCCTCCCCGACCCACGTCACCCGGTTCACAGACGCCCGCCTCACCGACGCCAGCTCCCCCAACAGCCGCCTTACCGTCGCCCGCGCCCGCCTTACCGTCGCCCGCGTCCGCCTTACCGTCACCCGCCTCGGAGGCTCCTGTGGGGCCTACCGATAAGTTTCGTTTTGATTGGAGAGCGTTTTCTCAACCTCAACCTGACCCTAGTTTGAGGCGAGAACGGTTCTCGAATATTAATTGTGGCCCAGTTGTCAAATTCACGACCCCACATGAAGCGTTTACCGCTATATGGGATCGCGAAATCATGGGGAAAATCGTCTATGAGACAAACAAATATGCACAGCAACTGACGACACTCATGCTCGAGAAGAGTTGCATCTGTCCCAATAGTAGGATTACACGGTGGCATGATACGTGCGTAGACGAGCTCTACGTGTATTTTGCCATTCGTTCTGGCTATGGGGGTGGTTGTCAAGGCCCGCCTTGAAGAGTACTGGAGTGCGTCGAAAGACGTGTTCAGTACTCCAGGTTTCTCGTCGACCATGGGTGTCGACCGGTTTGCATTACTATCCAGATGCCTGCACTTCAATGATAACGTCAATTGTGATCGGGCATTATTGACGGAACCCCAGGCCAAGTTATTTAAGATCCAGCCCATCTTGGATCATTTAAATAACAAGTTTTCGTCATTGTATAATCTTTCACAAAATCTCGTTCTTGACGAGAGCTTAACGATGTGGAAGGGATGGCTGGCGATGAAGCAATTCATCAGGAACAAGGCCGCATCCGTAGGGATTAAAACGTACGAGCTGTGCGAGTCCCAGACTGGGTATCTGTGGCGTTTGGAGGTCCACGCAGGCCAAGACGCCAGCCCACAGCCTACTGAGGACGTGACGCCACTGTCGGATGTAGTCCCGACTCTTGTCCTCCGCATCCTCGACGGTCTTGAACATCGCGGTCACACCGTCTGGATGGACAATTATTATAATTCTCCGGCACTTGCGCGAGAACTGAAGACTCGAGGGTTCGACTGCGTGGGTACGCTCCGAACTAACCGCAAGTTGGTGCCCACGGAACTGGGCATCCCAAAAAAGGACATGTCCGTCGGCCAAATCTTTGGTTGCACCTCGGGAGATGTAGATCTCATGGTGTGGAGGGATAAAAACCGTGTGGCTTTTGTTTCTACATACCATGGGCTAGCTACTGTGAGATGTGGCGATGAAGTAAAGCCGACTGTAGTCGCCGACTACAATGTTTGTATGGGTGGGGTGGATCGCAAGGACCAGCAGCTTGCGATGTTCCCCATTGAAAGGAAGCGTAACTTAGTTTGGTACAAAAAGCTGTTCAAACGGCTTTTAAATGTAAGTGTGCTAAACGCACACATTCTTACACACTCAAAGTCGCACCGTGGATTCCGCAAAACCCTAATCCACGAGTTACTGGCAGCACACACGACACCGAAACCAATCACCCACCAACTACCAACCGACACCACACAGATACACTGCCCGGCGCAGTACGTAATAAACGAAAAACAAAATCGACTCAAACGCCAATGCGCCGTTTGTAAAAAACGAGTTGGCACATACTGCAAAGCGTGCAACGTTGCGATGTGTGCATTTACATGCTTTGAGCCCTATCACGCGTCACTTTGGGTGCACTAAAACACACATTGCAACGTTGCATGCTTAACACACACACACACACATATTTTTGGTCGTTTGAACAGTTAGTAAGTAAGTAGGTAGACAGTGTCCTTTTGTAAGTAAGTGAGTAGGTAAGGAAGTTAGCTAAGTTCCGATGGTCTACCAGTGTAAGTGAGTAAGTAAGTTACATGCTCGTACGTTTGTAAGTAAGTAGGTAAGTAGTAGCCCCGTCGGGTAGCTCTGTCAAGAAGCAGGTCTTTTTCATTTAGACGAGCAAGGGGGTCATCAGATGGTAATGAAGCACCACCGCTCATGAACAACCGCGAAGTACGTAGTACGTACGTAAGTAAGTGAACTGCTGTGAAGAGGAGTTCCTTTTATATTTTTATTAATTAGACGAGCAAGCGTGTTACCTGATGGTAGGTATTCAGTGCCGCCCATGAACAACCTGAGGTTTTATGAAAGATTAAAGGGTTCTGTCAGCGATGCACAATATCACAGTTAGCGTTGGAGGAGAGGAGAAAGCACGTAAATTGAGGGGGGGTGGGGTGGGAATGGGTTTAAGGGGTTGGGTGGGGAGGGGTTTGAGGGTAGGGATATTATAGGTTTGGAGGGGAGGGATGGGGCGTTTGGGAGAATTAGTTGCTTAATTTACGTGCTATCTTTAAAATGTTTGGTATCTGGGTAGTTTTTTTTTGTTTTGTAGGGCTGCCAGCAATAAATCGTAGCTGTCGGTTTAGTATCTTTTTTATACGAAATTAGATCGTAGGCAACGGTACTGAACCCTTTACAAAACCACTAACGATAAGTGACCTATATATATATTATCTGGTCGGTATCGAAATACATGATTTAAATAAAGTCGTTAATAAGAGTTACCTAATGGAAAAATAAAAAAAGTGCACAATATAATAAATTCCTAAAAAAAACCTTTTTTTTTACTCACTAACAAAAACGTAAAACAAAAAACCTCAAATTATAGTTAGTATGTCATGACATAATTTATTTTATTTGAAAAAGTCTTATCCATACTATGTAGCCGTCATGGATCAGAAATGTGAATTGGTCACTATGATTATGACCTTACCTTTTGATATTTCTCTATGAAACAAGTCGTTTTTTTTAATGTAATCAATCTTTAGTCAAATGAAAATCCTAAAAATGATATTATTATCGTGGTTGTATCTAAATGTTCTGCAAAATATTAGTTTTATTGACACAGTGTTCTATGGACCAATTCATACTAAAATATGTTGTTTGTAACTATGTGTTATTATTTACACTAGTTTGGAAACATAATGAAATTATTGAAAAAAAAACCACTTTGTCTCTGATGTAAATAATGTAATAATATCTAGTGTAATATGAGACCCACTTAAGAGACTTTTGAAGTAGGTCTTTCTTGAAACCAAATTTTAAAAACACTAGTAGTATAAAAAAATGTATTGAAACATCTTCTTTGTCGTATTTATTTTAAAATATATGTAATAAATTTTGAAAATAAAGCAATATATGATAGGTACATCAGTCTTTTATTTTTTTATTAATCAGCAAATATGAGTCGACCATGTAAGTAACCCTTAACTTTTCTCAGAGTACAGTTGCAATTCAATTCAAAATCAGGTGAAGTGTGAGTAATTACTTGAAGAAATATGTGTTATCAACAAAAATAATGTTAATAATACATATAATCAAGCAGATTCAGCGAAAATTGGGTTTTTATAAACCTCTGCCACAAAATTACCCCTGTCCGTGGAGCGTCCCTGAGCGGGACCCACGAGATATGTTTAGCTATGCACGAGACCTCAAAAAATTAAATTTGACAGTTGGCAGTATTCCACATACGGTAGGTATATCAGCATATCGCCTCTTGCGCATAGGTAGGTACTTACGTTCCGTATTATATTGTCTCATGCTGAACCACGCTGAGATCATTGTATGTGTATAAGTAGCCCAGAGTATTATTATCTTCCTCTATGGTGTAGCCTATTTATCCGAGACGTAGGCATAGGCAACTGGCATTCTGTGTCAATAAATTTTGTACTTTGTACATAATATGTACACATAAAAAATATACACAATAATAATATAATAATAATAATATGTGTATATTTCGGGTATAACCCGTTGGTTATGCCCGAAATAATGTGTATAGTAGGTGTAAATGTTTTTTTTTTTTTTAGCACGAAGTACAATTTACGAAAACTAAAACAATTCATGTAAGTAGTAGCCTGTTTAACGCGCGGGCAGTGTTCTGTAGTTTCAACATTTTTAGCTGTTGTTTTTTACTTTGGCAGGTATACTAACAGGGACTTCTTGGAAACCTGTGAAGTTGGGCTTACTAAATCCTACCAACTGATTAATTTTGCACTCGATTCGCGTTCATCGTTCTCGGGAAAGCACCAGAATTTTAACTCTTTCCACCTTATTCCGAGATCCTTGATTCTAAATCGCGATCTGAGGTTATTACCGTACTAAATGTCATGTTATCCCGTTCCAGCACGCAATGTTTAAAGGGGTCGCACGAATTTTGTTCCGGGACAATTCTTAGTTCTTGGTTTGTTGTAATAAGGGGGTTTGGGATTACATACAAAGTTATGTATGTAGGCATGTACTTAACACCAAAATGTTTATAGGTATAGTACCAGTACATTAGGTTTGTTCCTTTGTAAGTACCTACATGACGCATGGATATCAACAGGGGGTACAATGGTAGAGAAATGTAATAAATACCTAGAGACCTAACGGTGCAGTTTAGACTTTTAAAACAGCTGTTTAAAACTTAAACAAGTGACACTATTTTATACTTAGTTGATGTCATCAAGTAAGGTTTTATTTAGAAGTCGATAAACTCCGTCAAGTTTTATTTTCAGCACACTACTTTTCTAAGACGGCCCGTTTGGATGTGGTAGTGAACGCTGCCTCTGGTGTAAGCGTTGTGGGTTCGATCCCCACACAGTACAAACATTTGTGTGCATAAACACATCTGTTTGTATTGGTCTGGGTGTTTTCCATGTATTCATGTATTTATTTACAAAAGAAAAGTACTTATTAAATGTATATTATTTGTTTCCGCGCGTTTGATTCCACTGTTGGTTCTGATATCCGTAACACAGATGCTTGAGCTACCTATCTCTATATATTATTATTATTTCTTCGGTCTCAAATCGGTAGGTAGTTTTTTTGACAGCACCTACCGGTTGTTTGCTGTCATATAAGAATATGCTAGACAAGGTTAAATGTAAGTAAATTATTTTTCACGGCTCATTTGGAAGTTAAAGTTAAGGCTATAAATGCTTATTATGCGCAACACGAAGAACCGAACCGGTACGAGGAGACGTGAACAAAGGCTTTTATTGTAAAAATTATGTAACATGACACGTGGTTGAAGTGTTGGGGCTTTTTTATGTCATAGATGCATAGAATTATGTTATAATTCTATGGATATATAGTAAACGAGCAAACGGATCGCCTTATGATAGGCAATTGCCGCCTCCCAGAGGTGTCCCTGTCACAATACCAATGGAGTCACAAGAGCGCTGCTAACCATTTAACCACCTTTCCTCCACGATTGGGCCTCCGGTTCCCTCACTCAGCGAAACACAGCAAGCAGTAGGTACTTCACGTTGGTTTTAGGTAGTTAATACTTTGTTTCATTTTTCAAAATAGCGACCATATAAGAATCTTTCAGAAAGCGTCGATTCGAATCACCCCCCTTTATTGATAATGAGCCGTACTGGAAATATTTGCATTTTTTTTAGACTTCTCAAATGAATCTGAAAAATATACTTATATGATTCCATACAAAATAAAACAGACAAATTCACTTAAATACAAATTTATTTGTGGCGTTATTCATATCCTAGGTAAATCTAAATACACTAAACATCCACAGAAATAATACACCTTAATACAGATACAGTCTGTCGCATAAAGCACAAGTATAGGAATGCCCTACTAGTCAGTTTAGTGATAAGTTCGTCACTGCGTAAAAAAACTAAATTAATCCAAAAACAGTTCAGACTATTATATTGAGAACCCGGGTTATAACGAGCAGGTTGGTGAAAAATTTACGTCGCCGCCTTCAAGCCATAAGGGATCGCATAAGCATGTGAACTTCAAACTATACTCTGTAAAACATATATGTACATGGAACTAGAAAAAACGTCACAGAGTGTGAAAGGGATCCAACCAGTCCTAAACGATACGGGTGCGGTAGAGAAGGAACGTCGCCCAGCACGTCACCCCAGTACAAACGGCTTCGCGCAGTTTTTTAAGTATGGCTTTCTATGAAAAGGCACAGTCTGTTAGGGTGCATGTCTATGGTAAAATAATTCGCTTAAGGTGACGGGTAGGGCACACTAGCGACGTCTATCGATTTTAATATTTAGCTACTAAACCTGTATTTTTTTAACAATTTCGGGGTTACAACCTCTCGGATGTTGGGTCCGTTTTTGTACGCGAAAAATTGATTCACGCCAAAGGTGGCCGCTTTTGGCGTAAATAATTCTCACAACATCTCATACGTTGACCTGATTCCGTACTAAGTAGCTTAAGCACTTGTGTTACAGATATCAGACAACAGAGGAACACAAATATATACTTAAGTACATATATTACACCCAGACACTGAACAAACACAAGTGTTCATCGCACGGATGTTTTTCCAGGGTGGGGATCGAACCCACGACCTTTGGCGTAAGAGGCAGGGTCACTACCAATTGCGCCATCCGGTCAGTCCAATTGCCAAATTAAAATCGATTGGCGTCGCTTGTGTGCCCTACCCGTCACCTTAATTAGAATGACAGATGTAACTTGGCCTTTATTTCTATGAAGTTTTAAGGTTCATTTAAACAAATTTTATTACTATAGACCTAAACATAATTTTTTGTGACACCAATAGCTGTCATTCTAATCAAGCTAAATTATAATAAATAAGCCTAGTAACTTATACAGGCTAATTGATTGTGCCCTTATGTGGTAGAAATACCGGCAACACGTACCAAACGGTTAAAATGTACATTCATGTTGCGTACAGCTAAGGAATGGAACTCTCTGCCGGAAGATGTGTTCCCAGAACGCTATGATCTGAACTTATTCAAGAAAAGAGTGAATAGGCTGTTACTAAACAGGCATGATCCATCCTCGGCCACATCATCACTTACCATCAGGTGAGATTGTGGCCAAATGTCTGGCTATTTTAATAAAAAAAAATCTTTTTGAAGCCCGCGTGCTTAAATACGTCCCGTTGGCTTGAAACCCGACATCTTAAATATTAATTAACGTAGAACCAAAATACTTTTGTGACCACATATTACAATTTCACATACTAGGGAGGTACATACAATGGGACATAGAAATTGGTATGAAAATTCCATACCACAGTGAAGTCTTGGAAGAGAAAATTAGTTGTAGTAATATAGGATGCCTAATGTGTTGTTTTTACATCAGAAATTGAATTAGTTAAGCAAATAATTGCAGTAGGTTTATATTGTATTGTGTTAATGATAAATTCATTTTAGTAAAACAACCACAATTTGTCAAATTTCTTTAACCGATTGCTACCTCCACAATACCAATCGAGGAAATTTGATAGATTTTAGTTATGTGGTTGTCTTTACATTTATTTTCACATTACACGGATAGGTGTTGATATTACAGATTTTATGGCCACAGTACTGGCAACATGCTAAAATAAAAACTAAGCTAACTTAATTTTTTCAGTTTTCACATTACGAAGTTATAATTGGGAGGTAATGGTAACGCTACTAAAATACTACCTACCTATGAATTCAATTTTCTTATGACTTCATAATACTTCGGTCCCATCAAAAGTCATAAAAAGATTTAAACTGCTTCAGTAGCATTCCTTTACACCCTCTGAAGATACCATCATCTAAGTTCACCTTACATTCAAGATAATATTTATAAATCACATATCCAGCACTAAGTTGGATGCACACAGAATTCTTAAAGACTAAACACTACATTTATATTAGATCTAACACAAACTAAGCCAAACTAATAGTCATAGAATATTTTCCATGAAATTAAAAACGCATACAAGTAGGCATATTGTTTCCATTTAAACAATTAGTATGACATAGTCATTCATTGATGAAATGCAGACCAATTTTTAATAATTTTAATTTACTGCATCCATTTAATGACACTCACTTCAAAAATATGTTAAATTAACAATCCTGTTTTTTCTGTACATTTTGGACGACCGCATTACTAATCCGATTAGAAACTTCTTCAGTTCACAAGGTTTATGCACAGCAAAAAATTAAAAAGAAAGTTGTGTGTAATAATTACAAAGAAAAAATATTGTTATTAAGAACCATACATATTCAGACGCCCTGTTGGTCTAGTGGTTTAAGTACCGGGTCGTGATGTCGGGGTCCTGGGTTCGATTCCCGGGTCGAGCGAAAAGTATGTTTCGAATTTTTCGAACATAGCTCGGGTTTGTGATCACCAATCCGCATTTGGCAAGCGTGATGATTAAGCCTAATCCCATCATAGTAGCAATGACTTGATTTCTATGATGGAGGCCTTTGCCCTGCAGTGGGACAGTTTATAGGCTGATTCTTTACATATTCAGTATAAAGATACTCTATATTATTTTATATAAAAGAATGCTAGGATAGATTATGATCTTGATCACTCAAAAGAAGATGTTCACAAGTAACATTAACTAATGATTTTTTACTGAAACTATATATTTTCAAAAGAAACAATTCGCACCCCCAGTGGAAAATAAGCATAAGAGATCTTACTTCGAACCATCGATTATATCATATTTGGAAAGTATGTTTAAAGATACATATGTTGAATTTCTTTCATTAATTCGCAAAATTAAAGCACAATATGAAAAAAGTTCACCATATGTATCCTTCAACATTCTTTTTAAATATGATAAAATCGATGGTTCGAAGTAAGATCACTTATAAATTTTCCACTGGGGGGTGCGAATTTATCATATTGTAGGAAAATCACCAACTAAGATTAAAAAGCCAATATTAAAATAATTGGTTAATTAATACAGGTACGCTATCTTCGCAGTCGCTTTTTCTTTGATAAGATAAAAAAAGTTTTTATTCTTTTCTAATAATTTGTTCGTAAAAGTCCTAAAGGGAGGTCGCCCACGGCAACTTTCTGTAGCGATGGTGTCGCGCGTCCGCATCGATACAGCCGCGAAGAGGTCGCTAGCTGTGTGTCTTGGGCTCAGATTCTGATGCGATACAAACGCGATACTGTTTGCGTCGCTACAAAAGGTCGTCAAAATTGCAGACTGGGCCCATACAACCGCAAAGTGTGCCCTAAAGAATAAGCCTTGACATACGTGAACTTTATAGGAATCTTAACAACATTTAGAATTTACTTCATATATTTTAAATATGTTTTTTTTTTTCACAAAATGCTAACAACTTTTTTAAAGAATAGATGAACATTAAAAATAATGTTGCTTTTTACCGATACGTCTTGTATCTTTGTCTATATCATAAAACTAAAAAAAAATATGAAACCACTGCATCATAGCTTAAACTTTAATTTTGAAGTTATTTACATCTCAAAATATAGATGGTAATGTTAAATGATGATGCTAGAGATCAATAGGAGACGCACGAATGATCTTAATATTACGACCATTAATATTTTATTATACATTTAGTGACAATTGGCATGAGTTCGTGTTCGCCCAGCAAACGGATACCACTGACCGTAGCCTCCGTCAATAGTTACAATACCCAGAGATATGCAATGATCGGAGTAGGTACAGCTATTTTTGGTACTTGCGATTTTTTCAAATAATATGGACATGCCTGGAATCCCGGGATTAAAGATATACTTTATACTCTTAACAGTTATTTTCGTTTATACACACGCGCATTAATATCAGAATTACGAACTTATTCATAAACGCTTTGTGATACCATGTTAATTAAAAAAGTTCTATTTGTTCTTTCGAAATCAAGATACGTACCTACGTTAGATAGGAAGGCACAAACTGTAAATAAATAGGTTGGTATCGAACGTTTATGGGTAAGCCCTTTCATGATTCAAATGCGTTAAATTTTGAACTCTAATATAAAAAAAATATTTATTTTAATCCCAGGATCATAGTCAGAATCCCGGGGCATGTCCATATTAACATCTATATTTGCGGTCAATGAACCCAAATAGCTCTACCTACTCCGATCATTGGAGAAAAGCAATAAGTTACATTTCAAATGACATGTAACTCATTATTTCGTCCGTTAAATCCCACATTAGCGTTTCTATCTACACAATATCCATTATCATATTAAAAGTGTAATGCGAAGAGAACAGACATTTATTTGTTTACCCTTAGGCTCTTCGCCCACGGAGACTTTTTTTAGCGATGCAAACGCGCGTGTACTAAACGCGACAGCATCGCTACTAACGCGTGTTAGTCGCGTTTGCAACGCGCTACTGCATTGCAACTGTATCGATGCAAACGCGCGACTGTGTCGGACGACATCGGGGGAGTGAAAAACCGAGCTTCAGTGTAACAGTTACCATAAAACCTTTTTTATGCTCTCAGTCAAAATTGAAAAAATAATAATGTGTCAAGAAAAAACGCAGGTGGCGTTACTCAATCGCGTTTGCATCGAGACAGAAGCGCGACAGTATCGCGTTTATATCGCGCCTGAATCCGAACCCAGGACACACAGCTAGCGACCGCTTCGCGGCTGTATCGATGCAGACGCGCGACTCCATTGCTACTGCTTCGCTACAAAAAGTCGCCGTGAGCGAGGTACCTTAGCTGGTTTTGAGGATCTAAAATACCCCAAAAACGTTTCACATCTGCAGTCTAAACTGGCACTATAGACTGAAGCACAATCGTAAACTGAAAACCGTGGCTATATAGGTTGATTTTTGGCCCCCAACACCAGTTAAAGGTTAAATCCCAAAGAATAACCAACTCAGCAACTCAAGAGCATAAGCTCTATTTTCCTAAATATGAAAACGCAAGTCACAGTCGAGAAATAAAAAGTGATTAGCTATACAATTACTACGATTAGACGCACCAGCTCACATCTGCGGCAGGAACTCGATGGGGGTGGCGAACTTGAAGTCCTCGGGGAACAATTTGGCTGCGAACGGGTACATGAGCTTGTACGACTGGCGGATGGTGACGTCGGCCACGCCGGCGATGTCTCCGATCTCTTTCTGACTGCGTTTGTCCTCTGACGCCTGAAACACCAAGTCGAAAATGTACTTTTCATGCAAGCCAGCATAACTACGTCAGTTAACTAACACATATTTTTCGAAATTTACGTAAACAGAAGTGTCTGGTTCATATAGTGTTATGATTGACTTTCGCATGTGTGTAGGTACAAAATTATCATCCCAGTGTGCCATTCCCGGTTGCTTGGCTTGGCGTTCAGTTGGTCCGTGACCTAGGATTTGGGTAGTCTGGTAAAGAGTGTTATCGCGTGTGAAAAATCCGCTAGATGGCGTACTGTTGGACTGAGGTCCAACATCAATCAACCCTATTGGTTGTTTAGTTAGTCAAATTGACATTTGACAGATCACGTTTAAAAATAACCAATCACATTATATATGGACCTTACTCCTATAGTACTCCATCTAGTGGATTTTTCACACGCGAAAACCCTCATTACAACAAAGCGACTGCCATCTGACCTTAGCAACTCTAAAGGGAACCAATACCACTGGAATAATCATTAAAAACATGCAACATGCAGATTTTCTTATGATGTGTTCCCCCACCACCGAGCTAATTATTTTAACCATATGCACTTGCAAAATCCAGAGATGCATGCTCCCAGTATGAACATAAAATTTACAGCTTTAAATTTTGTGACACATACAAAAACCTAATTAATAAGATTTGTACAAAATCGTGCTAAGATTTTAATTCCATTACACTCATAAAAAGTATGCCTAAAATCTTGAGTGAAATACCTGTGAAGCCATATAAATAGCAGCCGCTGCAACCGAGATCGGGCTCCGTCCAGACACAATATCCAACTCTCCCGCTTTCCTAGCTATGTGCGTGGCAGCTCTTTGTACCGAGTTAGGCAGACCCAGGTTGGAGCAGAACCGAGACATAAAGTCTGCTGTTGTGATGAGATCCACGGATGTCTCTAGCGCCTTCAGTATGAGTTTGAAACACCGACCAATCTCTTTCTTGCTTATTTTGCTGACAGCGCAGATTTCTTTGAACGTACGAGGGACGCCTTCCTGCCGACACGCGATGTAGAGACACGCTGAGGCGATGGCATCGTTTGCTCTTCCCTTCAAATTTTTACCATCATGGACCTGAAACGTAAAGATTTTGTGGTGCAATGTGCCTGTGTCAGTACACTATTGGATTTAGGTCCGATGCATAAATATATAAGTATATTTAAAATATAGAACTGTTAAACTATTTTGTTTTAAGAAATATTTTTTACAATCCTGAAACAAATGCTACGAGTATCTTTATGGCTTCAGAAATGTCAGCATTTCCACATGGTAATAAATTTTCTTGATAATTTTCAATGCTCACAATCCCAAATGTAATGAAGTAATGATAATGAAAGTACTCACATATTCTGATGGTTAAATAAATGTGTCATAATTATGTTATCAATGTCGTGGTAACCATATTCATATTTATATTATGTGATCCCCTTTTATTTTAAACTAGTGGCTCCCGGCGAACTTCGTTCCACCGACTTTTTTTTTTTTTTTACTGTAGATAGGTAAGCGTTTGACCATATTTCACCTGATGGTAAGTGATAATATGGTCTAAGATGTAGCACGATTACCTAGAAGATACCTATTCACTCGCGCTTTGAAAACCCCCAAATTGTAGCCACTAGGGAACACCCCTTCAGGCAACTTTTTGTTTAATTTCTCACCTTTTAGACCTTCCCTGGACTACGACAAACATTTTAAGACTAAAACCAGCTCAATCGGACCAGCCGTTCTCGGGTATTAATCAGACTAACAAACATCAAATCATTTTTATTTATATAGATTTGATGGCAGAAAGGTAGAAATGCACATGATCTACAAGTCATTAATATCATTATACCCACAGATCAATTTCTACTTTCTTGCTGCTCTTAAAAAAAATATAGTGCTATCTATTCCAAAATGCATGACAGTAGAACAGTAAAATCCTAACAAAATTGGTTGTGTCCTTATAAAACCAGTAGGAAAAACAATATACAATCAAGGTACAAAATGATGAAGTGGTGTAAATTTTGCAACATTCACTGCATTCAGACCAAATGAATAAATAAAGCTGGCAGCATGTCAATATTATGTTAATCAGTGCAGAAAGTACTTGAAATATGTTAAATACCTTGTTGACATACCACACATTATAAATTAACATACATCTATATGTATACAACCTTGGTAAAAATAGTTAGCACCCACAAACAATGCTCATAATAACTCGAAAACGGCTGAATAAAAAGCCATTTTATATTTGTAAGATTTATCTTCTTCATCTTATTCGTTCGTGTGATTCCCGGTTGCGTCGAAAGTTGTCGCTGAGCCCAGGGTACGCTTAGACCATGATTCAATGGGGGGGTCTGATATTTACAATGAAGCGACTGCCGTCTGACCTTCGCAACCCTTAACAGGGGATCCAGACGAACTGAATCATGGTTACACGTTTCAGAAACTTTTTCTGAAACATGCAGGTTTCCTCACGATGTTTTCCCTCACCGCCAAGCAGATGGTAATTTTAGAAATACGCACATAGATTAGAAAAAACCATTGGAGCATGCTCGGATTCTAACCTCGACCACTTGCGTGGAAGGTGCGTTTGTATCTATTAAGCTACCATCGCTCTTGTAAGATTTATATCCCTTAGAAAATATTTAAAAAGTCAGAAAAACAAATTCATGATGTTTGAAGTTAACTGTAAGCCACTAGTGTAATATGAACAGAATATATATAAATAAATAGTTATTCAATTCCAGTTCACAACAGTTTAGTATATAGTTTGGATTACTTAATAAAACAAGAGATACATACCTGTTTGAATAAATTATTTGCTCTGTCAACAATAGTTTTAGGTAAGTTTATCCTGTCTGCCATAGTATTTATCTCCCTGAAGGCATTTATTAATGCTCTGTCTGTACTACTGATGTTTCTTCTGTTCTGGTACTTGGATACTCCGAAACTGTCAAAGGAAGCATCTCCGCGACCAGGTCCAATGATAGTGGAGAGATCTCCACCGGATAATAGAGGATTTTCTGGACCTCCCACACGGGATGGGTCAACTCCAGATTTCTCATTGCTGAATGTACGCCACTCTGAGCCTACATCTATAACTCTGAAAAGTATCAGAAAGTAGAATAAGATCTTGCATAATATGGCAAGTGGTAGATCAATAGGTACTTAAGGCTATTTAAAAAAAGAAAAACTTTGTCGGATTACAGTTTTACAATATAATTGGCAAGATGTTAAATGTTCACACAGTTTACATATTTATGCATACAATAATATAAAGTTATTCATTGCGACACCACACTTTTATGTCTGTAATTTATTTAAATAATTGAATGTCAAAATTGATAATAATAATAATTATGCAGTTTACAAAACTCATTGATAGTAAATACCTAAGTGTGTTTTGGTATGTCTTGTGTGTAACCTTAGCCCACTTAATACCATTATCAAAGTGGTACCAGCACCCTTTGTAATACTCAAACAAAGTATTTCACAGCTAAAATCTAATCAAACTATTTTAGTTTATTAGTTATATTAATATATACATGCGACAATTACTTGTCACATGTATTTTTTAATATAAGTAAGTGATTCTAAATCAAAAAATCAAAACCAAAAAATTCTTTATTGCTTAAGCTTGTACACAACACTTACAAATCGTCATACATTGAAGTAATTATAAGTATTTATGTAAAATGTATGTGTTAATAACATAGAAAATTAGATACTAATGGCAACATTATGTTGACTAGATTAAAAAGAGAACATTTGTTTTGCAGGGCATAATTTAACTCTCTTAAAAACCTCAATTTAGGTGTAATTGTTCACGGTAATATTCATTATTTAAGGATATGAACAAATAACTGCGAATACATAAACATTGCTAATATTTAATAAGGCACAAATTCTCACCACTGAAGGACAAGAGAAATCAGTACAAAATAATGCCTCCAAATGCAATAATTATACTACAGGCGATATACATATTTTTATTATGATATAATTGTTGTTATACTCTTCCGAAAGTATATAATAATACCACCTGCAACATTGTAAGTGTAGTAACCAGATACCATCGCCTGATTCTTACAACATTGCGAAAATTTCAGCCCAAGTCGCAACTTACCTGTCACCAACTACAAGCCCGCACTCCGAACATATCATGTCCCCAGCCCTGTAGTCTTCAATAAGGGGGGCATCGGGATGAGCATAGCACACCACTTTATTCGCCTCAATTCTAAAACCACAAAGAAAGTAGGTTCAAGTAATCCTCCAACAAGTAGAAATCGCACCATCAGGAATCGTTGTAGCCCTTCTATACACTTATTCGGCACCACCGACAACTTACGTAAAGCCATAGCGAATTTTAACGTTATTCTGCGGTACAATATTAAAATTACTTCATTACGAATGAAACAAGAATAAAAATAAATTAGGAAAACAGACCTCGACGTGCTCGCCATGATTGTCAAGTTGACATAGACAATAATTTTTTTTATGCGTCAAAACAAAATTTGGAGCTGGGTTACAGTCTTTTAGGTCACCATAGACACTTTAAAATTGTTAAAATTTGCTTCCCTGGTTATTTAAACATAAACATGTACCCATTCATGTGAAAAAATAATATACATTTACGTTTATAAATTTCTGTAAACAAAATTCAACAACAAAACATTAATGTAGGTGGTTTTTTAAGCGCTTGCCAAGAGATGGCGTAAGTAGTATTTCAGTAATGCTAATAAAATCAGCATGGGGCGCTAAGAACTATTTTGAAAATTGTTTTTAACAATAGAAATAACGTAGTATAGCCACATAATCAACCAAAATATACAATTTTGTCTTTAATGGATTCTCACCTTAAATACTTACTTACATTTTAAAGAAAGTAAAACTTACATCCATTCAGAAATGCAACAAAAATGTTTCATTCATAAAAAATATATAAAAAATATTTTAAAAAATCCACAACACACCCTTCTACTTACCTAGTGGGAGTTTTTCCCTAAAAATATCAAATCGCCATTAAAAAATATATAAAAAATATTTAAAAAAATCCACAACACACCCTTCTACTTACCTAGTGGCAGTTTTTCCCTAAAAATATCAAATCGCCATTTGGTCAATAAAAAATAATAATTGAAATTTAATGTTTCCTCTCTTATTTTTGTATGAAGAAAGAGTTCTACCTCAAGTCAGCAAATCAAAGAAGTCCCGTGATGAGCGCCACTTTTATATTTTTAAAGTATTATAATATAACGTCGTCAACACAGCTTTGTGAAC
This sequence comes from Marasmia exigua, assembly GCA_019059595.1. Lineage (NCBI taxonomy): Eukaryota > Metazoa > Arthropoda > Insecta > Lepidoptera > Crambidae > Marasmia > Marasmia exigua. The sequence goes on from CM032467.1 coordinate 1,247,577, forward strand.
ATGTCACAAGGACATAGACAAAAGTATCTTTTATCTTTTATTATATGTATAATCTATGGACAAAAGCACAGGGAATTTCAAATTTTAGTTCCGTGTTTTGACGCGAGACCGCTTTCGTGGCGCGGACCTCATTTATCTACTTTTTTACGTGAAATGTATTGAACAATTTTAATTATTGAAATTTCTAAAACTGAACCGCCTTTAACTTTAGATGAAATTACTCACATACAGGACCTAGCGCCACATGAATAAATTTATTTATTCACACATGTCACGCTACTAAAGTCATCTCCAACAAAATTCTGAGTATTCAGAAGAAACGTGACGAACAATTATACATCGTTAACTTTGCGCAACATCTATAATAATGGCATAATCGGCATCTGATTAAAAATTGCACTGATTTCGTCCAAAGCGGGTCAGTAGGTCAACAACTGCACTGCAATGATTCAGGCCTAAGCTGGTACACAAGTTGTAGTTACCAGGAAAGTCTTTTGACGTTTAGTAATAAAAGGTATGAGAAAATTGGGCAACCTTACTCGATTACTTACCTATTAACAGGTGGTGTTATCAGGAGGAAAAAAACACCCGTGTCCAACGCAAAGACCTTCATGTTGGGGATAATATCTACACATTCAGACGACCCGTTTGGAACAGTGGTAGTGAACGCTGCCTTTGGTCCAAGGGTTGCGGGTTCGATCCCCGCACAGTACAAACATTTGTGTGCATGAACATATCTGTTTGTATTGGTCTGGGTGTTTTCTATGTATTATAAGTATGTATTTACAAAAGAAAAGTATTATATGTATATATTTGTAATCCCACTGTTGATTCTGATATCCGTAACACTGGTGCTTGAGGTACCTATCTCGGAGTCAGATCAATGTATGTGATGTAAAATATTTATTTATTATTATATTTTATTAGCTTTGTATAATTTTCATCATTTCATTTTGCTGTAACTCTGTTGTGTGTGATTAATAAAATAAATAAATAAAAAGTAAAGTATCAGCCTATATACTGACTGACCGGATGGCGCAATTGGTAGTGACCCTGCCTCTTGCGCCAAAGGTTGTGGGTTCTATCCCCACCCTGGACAATCATTCGTGCGATGAACACTTGTGTTTGTTCGGTGTCTGGGTGTAATATATGTACTTAAGTATATATTTGTATTCCTCTGTTGTCTGATATCTGTAACACAAGTGCTTAAGCTACTTAGTACGGAATCAGGTCAACGTATGAGATGTTGTGAGAATTATTATATACTGACCCACTGCAGGGCAAAGGCCCTCCATCATAGAAATCAAGTCATCGCTACTATGATGGGATTAGGCTTAATCACCTCGCTTGCCTAATGCGAATTGGAGATCACAAATCCGAGCTATGTTCGAAAAATTCGAAACATACTTTTCGCTCGACCCGGGAATCAAACACAGGACCCCGAGATCACGGACCAACCAGGGAGATCCGCATGCAGAACGCACTACGATACACAAGGTGTTGGTGTCCAACCAAGCTTCTAAGTAGACGTACCAAGATCCGTATCTACAAAACCGTGATACGGCCCATTGTGAGGCTTGGACGCTGACACTAAAGGAGGAGAACAGGCCTGGTCGCCGAGTGGAATCTCGGACGAGTTCCTAGGCCTGATGGGAGTATGCAGCTTCCCAGAAATGCCGAGCCGAAAGAGCCCAATATAATCGGAGAAACAAAAGCTCATATCATCGTCATCATCATCGTCAGCCCATTTAAGTCCCCACTGCTGGGGCACGGGCCTCCCTCAATCACATGAGGGGTAATTGCCATACTCACCACGCTTGGCAGACGGGTTGGCGAGGGTTTTGATATAAATGCAGAGTTTTCCTTCTCTGGGTGCTGATGATCATGCCAGCAGCTTTACCTTAGTCGCCTTTTACGACACCTCGGTTAGAATGAGGGTGGCCTATTCTACTCTGCCGGGGACCACACGGCAAAGCTCATATACTTACTAAGATATGGCTGGGCCTCGCCGCCTTATTACAAATCGTGTACTAAGGATAGTCCCGGAACAAAACTCGTGCTAGCCCGTTTTAGCATTGTGTGTTAGAACGGGATGACATGCACTTTGGTACGGTAATAACTTTAGATCGTGATTTGTAATAAGGTGTACGCAGTTTTAATTCTATTGCAAAAGTCTTCGTTCAAACTTCAAACTCGCGGTACTACCCCTTAGGGTTTGAAAGTTCAAAAGTCACTTTTCATTCAAAACCCGTCAAACATCAATTTTAAGTTTTCTTCCTTTTTTTTTTCTTACAATACAGCTACTGAAAAATACAGCTGTTAAATAGTACTCTGTTCTAAAATTAGTTAAATAATACATCAGAAATTTAAATTGTCCACTACAAATTAATACGTTTAGTGTTGTGAGACAAAATACAAAAATAATGCGTATAAGGATGATTATTTTTGGTACTTATTAATTTAACTCAAGACTAAAGATTTTTTAAAAACTGTATTCTTATCATAGAAAATTTCGATATGGTAATAGTTACTATTGAATTTATTACAAGCTCTAACAATAAAACTATTTTTCCTGTAATTACGTTTTACATAAAGGAGTAGCAAACGTATTCTTATGCCGCGCGCTAGGTCTAGAACACTTATAAAACAATTTTCCTAACAAATAACTTTACTAATTAGCAAGCCCCCATACTGCATTTAACCCTCTATTTCACCCCTTCTAAGGATGATTTTCCAAAAACACGAATTTCTTTTTATTTCGAGCTATACGTATATGTAAATACCAATTTTTCATTTTCCATACAGACTTTAAGCCCCCTTTTCACCCCCTTATGGGTTAAATTTCCAAAAATGTTAAAACAACTTGTTCTTGGTTTAATATAAAAAGAACGAATAGCGAATTTCAAGATTTTTACTTTAAAATGGCAAAAAATCCTATACTGCATTTCACCCTGTATTTTACCCCCTTTAAACTTTTAAAGGGGGTAAAATCACCTGAGTTTCCAAAAAAAAAACAATTGAATTATTTTTTAATTCAAATTGTTAGTCTCAATACAATTTTTCACATTCCAATCATCAAAGATGGCAGACTTTCATACAAACTTTTAACCCCCTTTTTACCCCCTTAAGGGTTGAATCTTCAAAAATCCCTTCTTAGTGCCCACTTTTAATATAAAAGGAACTCCCTTTCCAAATTCCAAGTTTCTAGAGTAAGTAGTTTCGGCTGTGCGTGCATTCCTAGTCACTTAATACCTTGGTCACTCAGGTTCTCCTTTATATATATAGAAGATTTAGGATGGTCCTGAGACTCGACAGGAGAGCGTCGGCAAATCACCATAGCCAGATGGACCGACGTCATAAAAAGCTAGCTCGGCTCTACCTGGTTCAGGAACAGAGATAAATTGATCGCCTGCTGGCAGGCTGGATACTCTTTCTACTACCACCTTAAATCAATGTGTATTAAGGCAAATAAATAACTGTTTATGTTTATGTGATGTCGAAGAGACAGAGAAGAAAAACTCTGCATTTATATCAAAACCCTCGCCAACCCGTCTGTCAAGCGTGGTGAGTATGGCAATTACCCCTCATGTGATCGAGGGAGGCCCGTGCCCCAGCAGTGGGGACTTAAATGGGCTGATGATAATGATGACGATGATGTCGAAGAGGCTTGAAGAGGCCATACACGCTTCAGCAGGTAAACATAATGAAGGAGTTGTTATTTTAATCATAATGACGTTAGCTAGCACGTAAAGTCTTGAAACCAATTTTGAAACGCACGTGAAATCCTGAACGTGAGGCGTAACGTGCTGAAATATTGTAACTGGAGACGCGTGATGCAACGAACGACGTTCTGAGACGGAGACGAGTGAAGCCAGGAAACAACAATGTAGTCTACGCAAGGAAACGACGTCAAAAGTGTCGAAGTGTGTGTGTGTGACTCGCAAGAGGAAGTTCACGAGCTCCTTTCTTAATCGATACAACGAGGGAAGGATGGTGTAAGATGTGACTTGTGAACTAGGGATGTTATGGATATGAAATTTCGGTTACGGATTGGATACGGATATAGGAATGATTATTATACCGGATACGGTTACGGATACGGATAATAAATTATTTCGGATTATCCGTTAGTTTCGGTTACGGATATTATATTTTTAAGGAATTTTAAAAGTAAAATACTAATAGGTAATAAAGTAGCTTTATTTCGTTTTTGGCAGGAATTACAATCAGTCTGTGAGTAATTATTACAGCTATTTAAAATAAAAATAAATATAAATAATTATATTATATTGAGTATTATCTAAATTTTAGATGTTTTAGATCAAAAACACCTATCCGATACTATCCGAAACTTTCATTTCGGATACGGTTACGGTTACGGATGATTTTTTATATCGGATATCCGATAGTTTCGGTTACGGTTACGGAGCTCCCTAACACCTGTTGTGAACCCGCCCGAATATGATACGGGTTACCTTTTCTTCAATTGAACCTCACACCCAACGCAATCCTGTTACAGAGCAGCTGACGTCAACGACAGGCTACAGGGGAAACGTGAGCTGTGACGTGAATAGCCCTCACGTGCGCCCTCTGGGTGGATTAGGGTGGTGAAACGAAAGTTGCCTAACCACTCCATACAAATTGTTAATGAACAAACGCAGAACAGACTTTGTAGGAAACTTTCACAATGTTCCAAAAACCTTTGTTAACCATTAGAGTTTGCTTTGATTATGCTCTACAGTTTCTCAAATTATTTGTTTTTTTCACGAATGGCGAATTTGATTCAAAGCTGTTTCTTTGCTGGAGACAGTAACAAGTTTTCCCTTAATGTTTCGTTTAACTTCATTGTGTTTACCTGAGTCACAGCCTGAGCGCTCTACGTTGTTCTTTGCTTTACTGTACCTACTTACTTACCTATCTACGTTCCGATAGTGTATTCAAAAAGACTAGTGTTAGTGAAGTGACTCTCAGGCCCCAAGACCTCGTCGAGGCTTCTTTTTTGAAGTTCCTGCTGATGTGGATAGGTAAGCAAAATAATTTATCTTTTTCAACAAAAACCCCGAGTTTGGATACTGCTTTAGTGTATACTATATGTAACTATACTATATATGTAAGTAGCACAAAGCTACTGTGCCACAAAAACATGTACTAAATTTTTGGTTAAAACAATCTTTCGAAATTTATTCTTAAGTAAATAATGCAGTTAAAAACATACTTAAATTCTTACTTTGTGACTACGCTGTCCTTTCGGTCCGGCTAGATTGAGTGACGAGATCGTCACTCAATCTAGTCGGACATCGATTATTCGCAGATGCGAATAATCGATGTCGATGGTAGAATGGATGCGTCAGGTCCATTAAATTAGGCTTAGACAATTTACATTGTCTAAGGAATTAGGGGCGGCATCCTAAGTTAATAGTCAAGTCAAAGAAAAGGTGAAATTGCCAACATTGGGGGCGGCCTATGTTCAGCAGTAGACTGAGACAGGCTGATGATAATATGATAATGACAGAAAATCTAATTTAGTACACTTTGTATGGAAGAAATCGCTCAGTGATATATTTAAGCTGCCTTTTACGCACACATTAAAGTACCCATATAAAATCTGTCTTTCTTCAGTCGTTTCTCACACGGTCGGTGATAGATAATGATGTGGACAATATATCATGTACATTTAGCGCAAGAATAAAAATTATACCCACTTATTAGCTAATTAAGTTCTTGGACTTACATTTAGATAAAGATAAAGATTTCTTTATTGGCCACAGAACACAAATCAAACATGAGTGACAGAAATACACAAGTATGACAAATTCTGTAGCCAACAAGGCCCAAGGTCCGAAGCCGCTACAGCGCTGGAGAGCCCAATTCTCGGGATTTCGATATGAAAAAAACATGGCGGATATCACCTGAAAACCATACAAAAAAACTATGTTTTAGTGATATATGTCGTATGAAAAGAAATGTCACGAGCCCGAAAATTGGGCTCCTGGTTTTCAGGCGGAGCCTTGGGCGACATACGTGCACACATACATAACATACAACAGGAAGAAAGAAGAAAGACAAAACAAAGAAAAATAATAATAATAAAAAAAGCAAAACATTAATAACATAGGAAGAAAATAATAGTCTACAAGTATGTAAGATATAAGCGAAGCAACACATTTGGCATTTGGTCCGCACTTAGTTTTTTTTTCTTTGTGGACTCAATCACACGTTCAGCGACGCAATGATTCCGCCAATGTCAAGTGTTTAAAGAAACACGCAGCTTAAAATATTTTGACTTAGTAAAAAATGGAAGATTACTAAGGCGATTGTGGTTTACTGCATTCCCAAATGCGATCATTAGGTATCTACGAATAACGCAATCATTTCTGTCTCTTCAAACGAGTATCCTCAAACATTGCCTACTTATGTAAATCAGGTAAATTAATAACAACAACGACTATCCGTCAGTTTACCAATAGCTTAATGACCTTATTAGCAGATTTTGTAAGTTGTCGGAATGCGACACTGCCGTTCAAGCTATTGTTTGGACTGGCTTCAAAGTAGGTGTCAATTGCAGAACAAATACTATACGACCCACGGTGTCGATAGTGGGCACGCCTAGGGGTATATGCGCTAACTTCTAGGTATATAATACCACTACGTTCTACTCTCCCTAGGTACGGTACAGTGAATAAAAAGGTTCGTCACGGGTAGGGCACACTAGCGACGCCAATCGATTTTAATTTTTAGCTACTAAACCAGATCTATTTTTAACAATTTCGGGTACAAATGTTGGGTCCGTTTTTGTACGCGAAAAATTGATTCACGCTAAAAGTGGCCGCTTTTGGCGGTAATCAATTTTTCGCGTTTTAAGCTAAAAATCAAATTCGATTGGCGTCGCTAGTGTGCCCTACCCGTCACCTTAAAATATGTAGGTATGAAACCAACCTCATTCCACTAGTATTATTTTTATGCATTTATTTGTGTATAATGAACTGAGATTTGTGAGAAGACGCAAACACCGTGACGCCCCATGTTATTATTACAAAGTATAAATAAGATAAATGAATTAATTTTATTATGAGTTAGAGAAAATGTGGGAATGATTTGGGTTTGATAACGGGCTTGATTCCATAGGTGGCATTCCCACCATATAAAATGTATGCAGCTACACATCAAAGTATACAAAACTGTCCAATTTCTCCATTCGATTGTCACCTTAATGCCAAACACGTTCGGTTCAATATCAATTGAGGAATTTTGACGAATTGTAAATTATTTGATGTGTGGCTATTTGTACCTAGATGTTGGATTATAATAAGTATCAAAATCTGCCAAATTTTCTCTAATGAAATTAAACCAAATCCTGATTCCAAAACGCGGTCTAAGAAAAGTCTCGGAACAAAATTCGTGCCAGCCCCTTGTGTTGGAACGGGATGACGAGCTTTAGTACGGTAACAACATTAGATCGCGATTTATAATAAGGTGGAATACAGGGGATCTCTTTACTGTGGAACACAGGTATTTTATGAAGTTACAAACTACATCACAGTGCTTTACTGTGACCAACCTTATAAAGGCCATTAAAAAATAATGACAATTTAAATATACGAGTATATGTCAATTTCAACAAAAACAATAATTATTACAATATCAGTCCACATTTTTAGCCGACTTTAACAAAGGAGGAGGTTCTTAATTTGACACCTATATTTTTTTGTCTCATTAATATTCACTACAGGGTGTATCTGTGGACATTTACATCCCCTTAACCACGTGTTCTACCAATCATTCTGAACAACATTTTTTCTACGACTGTTTGAAATTAGTCGAATTGTATTTTCGAATCCCCATACTAAATGACCAAGTCATTTGACGGACTTTGTATGTGAAGCCGAAATTTTTTTATACGAATTTCCAAAAGTCATAGAAAAAATGTTGTTGAGAATGATATTGATAGAACACGTGGTTAAAGGGATGTAAATGTTCACAGATACACCCTATATAAAACCGCCTAAATTGTACATTCATCATCAGCCCATTTATGTCCCCACTGCTGGGGCACGGGCCTCCCTCAATCACATGAGGGGTAATTGCCATACTCACCACGCTAGGCAGACGGGTTGGCGAGGGTTTTGATATAAATGCAGAGTTTTCCTTCTCTGGGTGCTGATGATCATGCCAGCAGCTTTACCTTAGTCGCCTTTTACGACACCTCGGTAAGAGTGAGGGTGGCCTATTCTACTCTGCCGGGAATGGCCGGGAACCACACGGCCATTGTACATTGTATCTCTTTATACCTAGCTTTTAAGTTATGTGTGTTGCGCAATAAAGAGTATCGATCTATTAGTTAATAATACTACCTAAGCAGGTAAGGTGCTACGAATTATTAGCAATATTCTCAATAAAGCTGAGGCTCAAGTATTTATGTAGGCCTACGTTTTAATTAAATAGAATTGTTAAATGAGACGTAGGTTTTATCTAATTAATTCATAGGTATTTATGGCACTACCCACAAAGTTTTAAATCCATCGATCGCATGATAAGGCGACGGGTAGGGAACACTAGCGATGCCAAATGATTTAAATTGTTAGTTATTAAGCCGATTCAAATTTTAGCAAAATCAGAGCTCCAGTCTCTTGGTAAACACATAAACGATTTATTTAATGATTGTGCACTGCTTATTGGTAGGTTTTTATAGTCGAAAAATGGTTTATCGCCAAAAGCGGTCACTTAATTACGTTACGCCATTTTTCAAATGCAAAAACTGGAAGAAATATGAAATAAATAGTATAAGTACTTTCCGAGAGGCTGGGGCTTCGAAATTGTCAAAAAGAGATCCAGTTACTTGCTAACAATTTAAATCTATTGGCGTCGCTAGTGTGTCCTACCCGTTACCTTAAGTTAAACAGAGCTCAAAACTTTAGTTACTCTAATTTAGGCCTCAAAGTTAGATTATTGCTAATAACACCTTATTTGTAAATATTTCGAGCGAGCCCTAAAAGGGTCTGTTTCTCAAATCCTTTTACTATTAAAGTTGTAGGTATAGCGGTATATAGGCAATGTTGAACCTTATCACTGGGAGGTAAAGTCCATGACAGCGGTGTTGTACGTCGGTCCACTGGTTGCCCTTGGTGCGGCTGGTTTTAGTTACATTGTGACAAGTTTACTTTTGCAAAATTCGAGGGCAACTCGATACTCTCGGTGATGCCGGCCGTAGTTGGCCTCATCAGGTAACCTATTTGTACTGGGACTTCATTATCAACTCGCGATCATGTAATATTGTAGAAGCTACGTCAATTTAAGGTGACAGGTAGGGCACACTAGCGACGCCAATCGCTTATATTTTATAGCTATTAAACCGGATCTATTTTAAACAATTTCGGGGTTACAATCACTTATCTATGCTATTTATTATCGAGCCAGCCTATTCATGCCGAAGCGTTGCTCTCCCACCGTTGACTTTGACATTAATTTGATAATAGATTGGAAACATTTACAGATTGGGGTGCATTGACATGTGGCTGTTCGTTCAAATTATACTTTGTTACACTTTCTACACAAAAAACAAAATGTATGTAACCTACCTACTTTTTTACGCAAGTTTAGCTTTACTCATCATTTACATCAACATTCAGCAAAACTGGGTATTAAACAAAAATCATTAGGTAACTCTAATGTGAAAACTACGTGTTAGTCTTTCTTTTTTTATTATTTATTAATAATATGGCTCTACCCACAGATTTAATAAGCTCTACCCGATGAAAACTCACCAAATGTCAAGCCACTTATTGAGAATAAGTGGATAGTCATACCTTTATTCAAATCTGGAGAAAGGAGTGACCCGTCTAACTTTAGGCCATTGTCCATATTCCCAGCACTCAGTAAAATATTCGAAAAAATATATTTACTAAATTTTTGTCTCATTTAAATATTAATAAATTACTGCATGGAAAACAGTGTGACTTTACTAAAGGAAAAGCCGCTACTGATTTTTTTTTTATTGCTTATAGTAGGTAGACGAGCTTGCGGCCCATCTGATGGTAAACAGTAACCGCCGCTCATAGACATCAACAATGCCGGAGCACAGTCATGCCGCTGCCTACCGTGAGAGAAGAACTCTTTTCAAACCTCGTTTAAAAAAGGACATGTCATAGCGATCAGGGAACACCGCGGCTGGAAGGTCATTCCAGAGTTTGCACGAGCGCGGAAAAAAGGAGCGCTGGAAACGAAGAGTTCTGGAAGGGATTGGTTCCAGGTAGTATTGGTGAAGTTTGCCGCGGCGTCTAGTCGTGCGATTGTAGAATGGTGACCCTGGTATGATATTAAACAGCTCCAAAGAGCACTCTCCATGGAAGAGCCTATAGAAGAGGCAAAGAGAGCCAAAATCTCTTCGCGACTCCAATGACTCCAATGACTCCAATTTGTCCGTGAGATTAGGGATCCCCGACAATCCGGACAGCTCGTCTCTGCAAGGCGTCAAATGGGTCAAGCTGATATTTAGGGGCGCTTGCCCAAAGATGGGAGCAGTACTCCATGTGGGGACATGTGTACTGATGCAGGAGTTACTCTTATCAAACATGTTTTTGATGCGTGGGAGAAAAAGCAGGATGCAATAGGTGTTTTCTGTGATTTGTCGAAAGCATTTGATTGCGTTAATCATAAAATACTATTGACGAAGTTACGGCATTACGATGTATTGAATAACGCACTTGATATGTTTCAATCTTATTTGTCTGATAGAATTCAAAAGGTTAATGTTAATGGAATCGACTCTTCTGGCGCTTTTGTCTTAATGGGAGTGCCCCAGGGCTCAATATTGGGGCCTTTGTTGTCCTTAATATACGTAAATGACCTACCATACTGTACGAAAGATCTATGTGAAATTAGTGTTTTTTGCTGACGACACTTCCTTGCTTTTTAAGGTTGATAGATATAAAGAATCAATTGACGACGTAAATGATACTCTCATACAGGCATTGCACTGGTTAACGACTAAGACGTTACTTCTTAACTCAAAGAAAACTAAATGTGTAAAATTCACCATGCCAAATGTAAGGCAGGTCAATACTAGTATCAAGATGAACAACGAATCTATTCAAATCATTAATTCCACAGTTTTTCTCGGTATAACTATAGATGCAAAATTGCAGTGGGGTCCCCATATTGCTGCCTTGTGCAGAAGACTAAGTTCCGCTGCTTATGCAGTAAGAAAAATTAGGCGTCTGACTGATGACGGCAAGACTGGTCTAAATCAACTATTTCCACAGCTTGATGTCATATGGTTTACTGTTTTGGAGGTCTGCTGCTGACCTACAAACTATTTTTGTATTACAAAAAAGGGCCATCCGCGCTGTATACAGCCTTAGATCACGTGACTCAGTTCGTTGCACGGTTAAAATAAATATTTTAACCGTGGCTTCCCAATTTATCCTTGACTGCATTATGTATGTACGTAAGAACTTGCCTTTATTCCCACTAGTTCCATTGAACAGTTCCACCGTAGAACTAATTTGCACACTTTTCTAAAAAAGTCCGATAGTCGTAGTCTTAACACCAGAAATAAACATAGGCTTGCCGTCCCGGTCCTCAGACTTCATAAAATCGGTGACATATTAATTTGTTGGCTTTTTAGGATTATTATTTAGATATTTAATAAGCTACCACAAAATCTCATTAACCTATTACTGGATAAGTTTAAGTCTCATATTAAAACCTGCCTAATGAAGAAAGGTTAGGTACTATTAGTGTACAAGAATATTTAAATGATAATGATTCTTGGTCATGTTAATTATTATTAATCTTTTGAATTGTTATTAATAGTATTCTATTAAATTTCATAATTGTATATTTTTTTCTCTTCTCAATTTGAAACTCTGTAATCATCAATATTTGAAAAGAGTAACTACTGAGTTTCTTGGTGTCTTCTCAGTAGAAATCGACATTCCAAACCAGCTGTAGATATTCCTACCTATTTTGACATTCATAAGTTTTCTGTGTGGACCTAAATTGAATAAATATTTTTTTATCTTTATTTTTATCTTTTAGTCAACAGTCGAAGTCAGTCAAAGTCACAGTCACTCAATAAAACGCCGGTGATACACGTTTTACCTACGAATTCAGCGGATATCACTCTAAAAGCAATCGCGGGTTTAAGGACTTTATCAGGTCCAAGCAAGTTGTAACGAGACAACTCACTAGACACACAATAGCAGTGTTAAAAAAGATACAATCCAACGATTTTAATATTAGCATCACTTTGCGGCACGTCACTGCACAAATAAAGTTTAAGATACATCTCGCCCGTGTAAAAACTGATCTTCGGCTCAAATGTCCACTATTAAAGACCAAATTTGTACACTAAAAGCCACTAGACACTTATTTAAAACTTTTGAATGGCATCAGCTTTCTTTAAAATATGTACAAGAGATAAATGATTAACCAAATAATCATAAGCGACGGGACACGACTCCTGCACAACACGCGTCCTAGTCAAACATCCTCTCACACAGGTGTACCGACTACCGAGAACAGAGGTACACCCCGTACCTACAACGAAACCTTCCCGTACCGAACGATAATATTTTTTAAGGTGACGGGTAAGGCACACTAGCGACGCCAATTGATTTAAATTGTTAGCAACTAAACCGGATATCTTTTTTACAATTTCGAAGCTGCAGCCTCACGGAAAACACTTATACTATTTATTTAATACTTATTGGGTCTGCTTTTGTGCTCGAAATTTGAATTACAGCCAAATACGGCCACCTATGGCGTTCATCCAAATTTAGAGTGCAAAAACAGATCAAAAAGTAAGTAGTGCACAATTATTAAATAAATATTAGATATAAATCTTTGCTCAGAGACTCCCGCTCCGAAATTTTTAGAAATAGATCCGGTTTAGTAGCTAACAATTTAAATCGATTAGTGTCGCTAGGGCTACCTAGTCCCTTTAACCCTCGACGAAAAATCGACGGGGTGGTATAAGTTTGACGTGTCTGTCTGTGTGTGTGTATGTGACATCGTATCTCCCGAACGGATGAACCGATTTTGATTATGTTTTTCTTTTTTTGAATGGTCAATTGATCGGGAGTTTTCTTAGCTATGTTAGATGGAAATTGATCCAAGATGGCCGCCGCCACAAAATGTCGGATTAACATATTGTATGACAACCCCCCTCGATTATAAGGGTTTGAGTATTAGAATACAATATACATTATAAAAAATTTTCAAATCCAAGATGCCCCCCCAAGAAAAAATGTTCATACGTAGCACAGTCAACAGTTTAAATTTATTTTTTAAAGTTTTGTCGGGGTTTTTTATAATAATATACTCTTGCGTCGCACGGGCCCGTGTGAAAGGAACGTGAACTCAAATTTTAACTGTCGTGAATCCGTTTCGTTGTAGGCCCTTAGGGTAGCGTACCCTTCGATAATGCTGTGACCAAGTCGTTACGCGTCAATATTGACTCACCTTTTTAATAATAAATATCCGCTTCCTTCATTAGAGAAATACTGTAGCTCAGTCGATAATACCTTCTGAACGAGAGCTTTTATCTAGGTTCGAATCCGAGCACGCACCTCTGCATTTTTAAGTTTGTGAGTACTGAATAGTTATTTACGGGATTGCTACCATGTCGTACCTTATTTTTGAGTATCCGATATTTCGGCGCTGTTGCAAGCGCCATGGTCACGGAGTAACTCCGTAGTTACTTTGAAAGTAAATGTGCATATTCATGTTACCAATAGTTTTATAATGTCCGCATGGTAAGTACCGAAATATCTTCTTCTTAGTTTGTAGTGAGTACAGTCAGCGACATGGACATTGACCACACCCATTCTTTATGAATATTCCTCGATTGCGTACAAAGCGCTTTTCCTCCTCCTTCGTGATGCGCACTGCCAAGGAGTGGAACGCCCTGCGCCGGCGTCTGTTTTTTCCCAGTGAATACAACCTCAATATTTTCAAAGCTAGAGTGAATAGGCTACTATTGGGTAAGCTCGCTCCATCGTAGGTTTTCTCTTAACTGAGTTCAGTGTGAAGCCAAGAGCAACCCATCTTCAATCAAAACCGAGCTAGCCCGCAATGCCTGATCTGGTCAAACCGACACACAAGGGGAGAGCCACGCTTCGGCATGAATGGGCCGGCTCGACCGGAGTAATACCACGTCCTCACCGAAAATCGGCGTGAAGCAGTACATGCGCTGTGATTCGCTGCGTGAGTGAGGGTACCGAAGCTCAATCCAGGGGAAGGGGAGTTAAAAGGGTAAGCACCGCACTTGGGACACCACTGGTGTTGCAGATGTCCATGGGCGGCGGTAATCGCTTACCATCAGGTGATCCATCGGCTCATCTGCCGCTTATATATAAAAAAAACAGGTGGCGCAAGTTTCAAGGAGGTAAAGATGAACACGCTCAGGAATGGGAGAGGTAAACCAGGAAGCCGCAGCCGGCCGACCACAAGTACCACACCACAACCAGCCGATACAACGATATAGACCGATACAACCAGTATAGGAAATAGGAGGGGAAAGATTAGTTTTGTGGGTTGGCGTTTTTGGGCCATCTAGCCTTTGCCTATGTTGAGCCAGGTATCTTAATGGGGGAGCGCCCTGTGGCTAGGGGGCGTTTAAGAATACTGCCAAGGTTTTCCCGGCCTGTCGTAATAGACTTTCGGAGTACGTGAGCGAACCCACTGCTGGGGGTGGCTTGCTCAGCATACGACTCCGCGGAGGACGACGTTACCTGGTGTCCTGGTAGGTCGTACAGCGTCGAAGGGCTGTATTGCGCCAGATAGGGGTGAAGCGGCGAGCGCGATTAGCGTTACGGTCTAGTCCCGAGTGTGGGGTTCCCGACCGCGATTGCGCTGAGATGGACAGCCCGGCTTTAGATAGATAGTTTGAGTCCCACACACCACCTTGCTCCCTACATGTAGCAAGGTGACGGCTATGACAGTTTCCCTTGGGAAAAAAAAGGTTTCTTGATGGGGTTTGATATCAGTCTTGGTGGGTGGACTTGTCAATTACCTACGCTGTCCGTTTCTACAATTTTGAAGATTTCTTTGGCTGTAAATAAAATATAGCACTGTCTCAAACATAAAGTCGGTTTTAAGTCCAAAAAACTATATGTACCGACAGCCACATTACAATAATTACTAGAATCTGTAAAAAATCCGCAATTGATATCGAACTGAATTCATCTTATATAAATCGAGATCTAAAATTATTTGCGTACTAAAGCTCATGTCATCCCTTTCCAACACGCAATGTTAAAAGGGGCTGGCACTAATTTAGTTCCAGGACTATCCTTAGTTCTCGCAATTTGTGTTTGACAGTTTTGTATACTTTGATGTGTGGCTAGTATTTGTTTTCAACAAAATCCGCTTCGCATTACACACGTGACTACGGTCTTCAATTTATGTAGTTAATAAGAATATTCTTGCTCAAAAACCGCCTTAAATGCCAAAAGTGTGCAATGAAAAAAATCGAGTATGGAACGAAGTTCACCTTGAAGAAAAATGTAAAATACTTACTTAGATATATAATACCTAATTTGCATGCACAGTAGGTATAATTTGACAAGTTACCTACATGAATTAATTTTAACGTATTTTATGGAATTTAATAAACCTACCTACATAGGCGAGGAGTCAGGCTTTACGAATCTGTTTCAGAAGGCTCACCTACTGCAATACTGGCATCACTGCTTTCTTCCTTAGGGCCGAGTTCACCAACTTTTCAAACAACAGGAGCCCAATTCTCGTGCTCCTGACATTTATTTTCATACTACATATATCACTAAAACATAGTTTTTTTGTATTCTGGTGATATCCGACATGTTTTAAAAATGTCACGAGCACGAGAATTGGGCTCCAGATATTGTCACACTTTAGCTGTGCTTTAACAATACTAATCAATCAGTTGTTAAAGTAGGTACGGTTAAAGTGTGATTGCCGTCGCGAGGAAACTCAGGAAACCTACAGGTTTCTAAACTGTAGATAGTAAAAAAATGTTATAGGAGTAAAAGTGAACGTGGACTGAACTAAACTGAACGATGGACCAAGATATCGCTTTATTGTAATTACGAAACTCCCCCAAATCTTGAGTCATGACCGTACTAGTCTAGTCTCGGCAGTGGGGTTTCCGACCGCGATTGCGCGGAGATGGACACCCCAGGGGTTTTAGTTAGGGTTTGAGTCCCACACACCACCTTGTTCCCTACATGTAGCAAGGTGACGGCCATGATGGTTTCCCCTGCGGCCCTGGGAAAAAAAAATGATCGAAGCTTACCCTCCAAAGCGATAGATTTGGACACGACTTGGAATGAGACGCTGATGGAAGTAAAGACACAGTAGGTATTACAAGAACTTTCAGTTCTTGTTATACTGCAACTGTGGTCAAACTGGTAAAGGCATGAGCACGCGCCAAATAGCGAAAAACGGGAACAGTCTTTGTTAGGTCACCAGTCCACATTACTCATACCAGTAGCTGCGACTGATATATTAAAATCACGAGTCAAATGACAAAAAATTAAGAGCCTTATGTGACTCATTAGGATGCGCGGAAGGCGCAGACGCCGATAACAAATGACTCATAAACTATCGTGACAGTTATCTTAATGTTACACTCATGATATTTGTCAATAATTGGTTATCTGTGACGTGTTCTTGTTAATACATATAATAAATAAAAAATATATAAAAAAAATGCGTTTATTTCACAAAATCTTTTACAAGTACGTCCCAGGGGGCTTCCCAAAAAGTTATCAAAGCGATACATGTGTTGGGATAAATTGTTTTAAACTTTAATGGTCACTTACATTAGAATAGTTATCGGAAACTCAAAAATAAGGTACATGGTAGAAATCCAATAAATAACTTTTCTAATTGTGTTGGGATAGCCTCGCTCGTTATTACCATAATAACTAAGATTTAAACAATGTGGTATTTACTTTAAACTTGGTAGGAAATAATTAAGCAAACATATTCTAAGGGCAACCTGTTAAGTACAGGTTGTCCTTAGAATTGTTATTAAACCTAAATGAGTGTTGTGTGTGTGATAAAATTCCCATACTTACCACTGTTAGTACGTAGGTAGGTACAACACCTCCCATTTACAGAGAGGTCTTTATGTCACCGGCAAATTGTAATACCTACAGTTAAAAGCAATTAAGATTCTGATTGTGATACTTGTTTCAGCAAATAATAGATTTTTTTTTCTCTCATTTTTTTCTTTGTTATGTCTTTTTTTTTTGCATGTATGTGTGTGTGCATGTACGTCGCCAAGACTCCGCCTGAAAACCAGCGCAGCAGCGGCTTCGGCCACTGCAGCGAAATAATGCTGACGTTGGGCCTTGTTGGCTACAAAAATTGTCCTGTTTGTGTATTATGTCACTCGTGTTTAACACGTTAAGTGCGAAGCGAGGCCTAAATCACCCCTGATGCAACTTCCCTGTGGTGCGGCAAGCAAAAAAGTGAATTTCTCTGTCGTGCGAATGGCATAGCTTTGGTTTGGTCCAGTGTAGGAAAGAGATAAATATATATTTGAGATCACTAATGGTTCCGGACTCGGTGGTGTACCTACCTTGGTACCGGATGTCTTAGGCCTCGTGCCGCACTGAATTAATATAATTTTAATGCAGTGCGGAACGAAAACGTCCCATATCCCCCCTGACCTCGTACCGCACTCAACGCGAGCTTCCCGCGACCAGTGTTGTACATCACGTCGATTGGAGAGCACGTCCTTTTACAGCGCCGAACATGTCTAAACGATGTCGGAAGAAGTTAATTTTAAAAAACCCAGAAACAGAGCCAAAACAGGTAAATTTTTAATGAAAAAATCTTCAGTAAGTACCTAGTTTTTTCTTATCTTGGTAGCTATGTACCTAAAGTAAGTGTAAGATATTATTACTTAAGTATACTCGAAAAGGGTGAAAAAGGAGAAGATGTGTTGGTTGTTATCAAAAACTACGCACATTTTTACCATCTCGTGAAGCTGATAAAAAATCTAAAAAGATTTTGACTCAGTGCACTCAGTGCAAAAAATCTTATTGTCTACCCTGTTTCAATGAAAAACACTCATAAATAAGTACAACAGTATTTATTATTTTTTTATTTATTTGACAACAGTATTTATTTATTAACAGTATATATTGAGATTTTTATAAAAAAAGTATATTGATACTGATTTTTTTAATGTTAATTCAAGTTCTAATAAGTGTATTTTTAAAGCCCGAGGCAGAATAAATAGGACAGTTTCTTTTCTACTTCTGGTTGCCTTTTTTTTCTATTTTGTGAACCACATTAAGATTTTCATATACAAATAGAAAGATAAACCTTATGCATAAACCGTAGTCCATTATTTTCCGATAATAAGTCTGTAATAGGTGCCTCTTAATGGTATAGAATGGAACGCTTCGTGCGCGAGTCCGACTCGCACTTGGCCGGTTTTTTTTTCTTTATGGCGCCTTCAAGCACAATTTAGATTATTTAAATATTTGATAGCTTTGTGTTGTTTTGCCAGGTTTTGCCCTTAAAACGATCTAATGAGATATAATTGATCAAAATCGGTCAAGTCGTTGCGTAGTTAAGACAACGTCGATATTATTTTTCCCATCACTAATCGCAGCGAAATTTTGCCCTATTTCAGTGCGTTACGAGATGTATAAGATCCCATATTTTGTTTTGCTAATAATTCCTAAACTAGCCATCCGATCCCGGGGCGACGGTGGATAGGGTTCATCAATTCACTGTCTGTATCAATAAGGACCAAAATTCTCATTTATCTTTGATTTCGGCCCAGAAAATGGATTTTAGTCTGTAAAAGGAGGTGGGGTCTAATAGACCGCGTGTCGTTCTAACGTCTGGTCACGGTACGGGCCGAGGAACTACCTCGTGCCGCAGGAACGGAAAGTATGCAAAAATTGGTGCCGCAGCTAACGTGTTAAATTTGTGTTCTGTGGCCAATAAACAAATCTTTATCTTTTAATAAAAAATGAGCTTAGAGTCTACTACTTTGACTTTGGCAAGTCCATTACAAGTCTGATTATTTCAGACTCGCGTGCTATTTCAATAACGTTTAAGTTAGATAAACTGCAAATGGTCACAATCAGATTTAGAAATGTTACTGCAACATCACTTTCCATTTACAAAATCTCCCGAACAGTCGCTCTTTGCAACATCCTACCATGTTATACTGACATCCTATCAAACTTGTACCACCCTTTTTTTTATGTAAATAGGTAGGCAGACGAACGGACGGATCACCTGATGGTAAGCAATAGCCGCCGCCCATGGACACCCGCGACACCAGTGGAGTCACAAGTGCGCTGCCAACCTTTAAACTCCCCTATTCCCCGGATTAGGCCTCCGGTACCCTCACTCACGCAGCGAAACACAGCACAGTGTTGCTTCACGCCTATTTTCTGTAATGCCGTGGTATCACTTCAGTCGAGCCGGCCCATTCATGCAGAAGGGTGGCTCTCCCACGATAAACAGGCCCTTGACAGCGAACAGATCAAGGATCATTACACGTTCAGAATCATTAGGTACTTGAAGTAGGCTAGTATCATAATATCTGTGAAGTAGGAAAATTTCCGAAACGTACTGGTTTTCCTTCAGCGCTGTCGAGAATAGTGGGAGAAATACGCACATAGATAGAACTCCAAAGGTGAAGTCCTGAAGTAAAGGTTACTTCATCATCATTTCAGCCAATAGACGTACCCTGCTGGACATAGGCTTCACCCAATGTTCTTTACACATATCGGTCCTGTGCCGCCCGCATCCAATGGATTCCCGCAACCTTCACCAGATCGTCGGTCCACATTGTGGGGGCCTGCTACGGCTGCGACTTTCTGTACATGGCCTCCACTCGAGGACCTTTCCGCCCCAACGGCCGTCTATTCTCCTCGCTATGTACCCTGCCCATTGCCACTTGAGACATGCAATCCTTTAGGCTGCCTGTGACCTTAGTTCTCCTGCGGATCTCATCATTTCTGCTACGATCACGCAAAGAGACTCCGAGCATAGCCCTCTCCATTGCTCTCTGGGTGACTTTGAACCTCCTTAATCGGCACATTGTAAGTGGCCACGGTGCGGTTCCGTATGTCATCACTGGCAACACACACGCATTAAAGACTTTCGTCTTGAGACATTGCGGTAGATAGGCCGAAAATATGCTGCGTAGTTTTCCGAACGATGCCCAGCGGAGTTGTATTCGTCGATCGACCTCTTTCTGGAAGTTGGATTTACCAAGCTGAACTTTTTGTTTGAGGTATGTTTTTGAAAGGTAACTTACGTCCTCCTATACGAAAGGCGCATACGCTTTTCCAAGTTACACTTACTAAAAGTTAAAGGTTATTTCTAGATGATCGGCGTGAACACAAAGACGCATTAATTAATTAATTTTTTATTCGTCTACTTCACACCTAATTAACGCGCAACTTATTTCGTTTTGGTTCGCGAAACTGTTTTCGGGTTTGCGTTTCGATTTCGACGCTAATAGGGGTCATTTAGCAACACATCGTTCATTCGCAACATTTCATAACAGTGAAATTCATAATAGGCTGCCAAGTGGCAATGCCAACTCACTGGCCGCTGTCAAGGACAATCGATTACATCTATATGCCTACTCGATTTGTCTATAAAGAAATAGATGCTGACTGTGAAATTACTTATAATAGTAATCATTTCTTTTTCAAACCAATAAAGTGGCAAAAGTAGTCGCAAGTCGCAACCGTTAGATACTTTGACGCTTTACTTACAGAGTAATAGACTAATAGAATGTAATAAAAAATAAAGTTTAAAGACTAAAACCCGACTACCAAAAAATCATGCTCTCACGTTAAATTGACTACAGCGCCCTCTAGGGGACTTAGAGTAGGTATGGAACTAAAAAAAAATGTTTGCTTTACGGTACCGTATAGGGTATCAAATGAAAGAGCTTTTTATCACATTTCAAATATGTCATTTAATAAAAATAAAGTTTAAAAACTAAAACCCGACTACCAAAAAACACGCTCTAAAAAGTACGAAACAAGAAAAAATTCTCTGCTGAAATTATTATGCCGTATCGCCGTGGTGGTATGGCACATTGATTTTATTTTATTATTATAATGAATCTGTTTTGCAACAATAGGTTGCATACGACCACCGCAATACGGCATAATAATTTCAGCAGAGATATTTTTCTTCAGCAGAGATATCTTTCTAGAGCGTGTTTTTTGGTAGTCGAGTTTTAATTTTTAAACTTTATTTTTATTTAACATTTTTTTAGTTATGTAAATCAAATTACATATTTGAAATGTGCTAAAAAAGCTCTTTCATTTGAACTTCCTTTTTTTTTGATGACCCAGTGAAAATGCACCTTATGCACACAGTTCTCCTCCGGGTTAGGTCTCTGCTAATCAGAGACCACTGGTGGTGGTCTGCTCTCTGGTCATTTAAAACTATCTATAAGATTATTTTTATTTTATTTATAGATAGATATATAGATAGATGTACTTTATTGCACAAAATACACAACTTAAGTACTAGGCATTACAGAAATTTTGTGTACAATTTCGGCGGTCTTATCGCTGAAAGCGATTTCTACCAGACAACCTTCGGTTTATGTTATGTATTAATATATAAAATATGTTTATTTCTGCCAATTTCAATTTCATTTGTTAAGCTGCTTTGCACTGCCTTCCCCGAATACGATATTTCTTTCCTCTACCTAAAGGTTGTCTGGAAGAAATCGCTACAACCAATAAGACCGCCTTATTGTACTGTCTGTTGTTGTTGTATCATGCTTGTATTTTCTTTTTGTGCAATAAAGAATATCTATCTATCTATCTATCTAAGTCCCCTAGAGGGCGCTGTAGTTAATTTAACGTGACGTCATGTCGCCTATAACCAGAAGACAATCAAGACGCTTCTAACGACACCTCATTTGTTCAACTATGACTCCTGGTTTAGAAGTTATGAAAGAACAGATGAATAACCATACATACATACATACATACAAGTCAAAATCATGACCCTCCTTTTTGCTTCGCCGTAGTCGGGTAAAAAATAATAGATAGATAGATAGATATACTTTATTGCACAAAAAAAACACAACTTAATAAAACTAGGCATTACAGAAACTTAATTGTACAATTTCGGCGGTCTTATCGCTGGAAGTGATTTCTACCAGACAAGCTGCCTTTGCCTGAGCAAAGGACGTTTGATAGTAGAGAAGGGTAGGTGGTGCAATATTGAAAAGGTAAATAAAAGTGAACTGTATATATATCTTATTAAAATATTTATAATGCTAATACATAAATAAACACAATAATAAATTCTAATAAATAAATATGTTATATACTAATAATAATAAATAAATAGATAGGTAGGTACATGACAGTAGGTACCTAGTTTGTCCAAACATGATATTATATGTTGTAATCAGGTTGTAATCAGTTTTAACCTGACAACAATCAGACTCAGACAGAGAAACGAAACGAACGAATGACGTGAAAAAACCTACAAAATAAATTACGTACCTTGTAGGTATATGCTCGATATGCCCATTAAAGTATACCCTACAAGTATACATAGGTTACTGAAGTAGGTACAATCGACAAAGTTCCCGGTAGACCGCGTTCCGATCTTAAATTATTGGGATAAGGTCTAAAATTGCTCTGCCGGGACCTTTGTCGATTTATAATAAACGATGGCACTCTTCAGAAATAAAGTTTTTATTTGCTTTCATGTTATCAATTGTTGTATCATATTTCAACAGAGAGATAGATTTAACATATTGAAGATAGAATAATAAAATTGAAATAGTCAGGATTCCAATCTAAGGTTTCCCTTGTACCGACTATATTACATATATTGTATACCTACTTGAGCCGTGTGGTCCCCGGCAGAGTAGAATAGGCCACCCTCAATCTTACCGAGGTGTCGTAAAAGGCGACTAAGGTAAAGCTGCGGGCATGACCATCAGCACCCAGGGAAGGAAAACTCTGCATTTATATCAAAACCCTCGCCAACCCGTCTGCCAAGCGTGGTGAGTATGGAAATTAACCCTCATGTGATTGAGGGAGGCCCGTGCCCCAGCAGTGGGGACTTAAATGGGCTG
The DNA here is from genome assembly GCA_019059595.1 of Marasmia exigua. NCBI lineage: Eukaryota > Metazoa > Arthropoda > Insecta > Lepidoptera > Crambidae > Marasmia > Marasmia exigua. The sequence continues at coordinate 1,270,669 of CM032467.1, forward strand.
ACGATGATACCTACTTGTGCCACCAGTATTAGGAATATCTACCGACTTGTCTCTTTTGTACCTTGAGCCAACATTCTCGGGATTTTGATATGAAAAAACATGGCGCATGTCGCATGACAACTAAACAAATAACTATGTTTTTGCGATATGTACCGTATGATAACAACATATACGTCACGAGAATTTGGGTTCCCAGTTCAGGCCAGGGGGTGTGGGTGTGGTTCAGGCACACACAGACGCACACTGCCCTTCGAAACCAGAGGGCCTAATTTAAAGCAAACGTTACGACAGAATCTCAGTTTCCCTCTCTTTCACACGCGCTGTGTGTCACTTTTGTTTGGATGCGACAGGTATATTCTCGTCCGTTACGGGACGGTTTTAAAGGTGACGGGTTGGGCACACTAGCGACGCCAATCGATTTTAATTTTTACCGGATCTATTTTAAACAATTTCGGGGTTACAACCTCTCGGAAAACACTTATACTATTTATTAAATAACCGACAGGTTGTAACCCCGAAATTGTTTAAAATATATCCCTTTTAGTAGCTAAAAATTTAAATAGATTGACGTCGCTAGTGTGCCCTACCCGTCACCTTAAAGATTTGTTAAAAATAGAACGAACAACGAATTAGCTAAATTGTTTTCATGTTAACCTAACCACATACCTACCTACCGCATTAGAACCAAGTATTTCGCGTAGTTTGAACACCTTATGAAATAAATATATTGCACAACTCTGTCGCTTCAACGATTTCAAATACTGCATACAATTTTGAAATTGTTGGTATTTATTTAGTATGCTTATTCGTAAGAGTTAGAAATAGTTAAGACTTGTCAAAAAAAAAAAAAATATATTTCACAACATCACATACATTGATTTGACTCCGAGATAGGTAGCTCAAGCACCTGTGTTACGGATATCAGAATCAACAGTGGGATTACAATATATACATATAATACTTTACTTTTGTAAATACATAATTATAATACATAGAAAACACCTAAACCAATACAAACATACATGTTCATGCACATAAATAAATAAAATAATAAAAAGAAAGTAATCATTACCTATGTCCAGAGATAGCGACAGCCAATATAGATCTATCTGACTGATCTGATCAGCTCTTACCGTGGGAGAGCCACGCTTCGGCACGAATGGGCCAGCTTGACCGGAGTGATACCACGGCCTCATAGAACCTGCGTGAAGCAGCACTGTGCTGTGTTCCGCTGCGTGAGTGAGGGTACGAAGGCCTATTCCGGGGGAAAAGAGGGTTTAAGGTTGGCAGCGCACTTGGGACTAAACTGGTGTCGTGGTTGTCCATGGGCGGCGGCAATCGCTTACCATCAGGTGATATGCCACCTATCACATAATGTCTCGTCTGCCACCTATCACATAAAAAAAGATCTAATGACGTAACTTACAGTACAACCTGTGCGGATAAAGAATGGGATCAGAAATGGCGGCGCATCTATCCACTTCTCGCTCGCACACTATTTGCGTCTATACTCGCACCCCACGAGTGCGAGTAAAGACGCAAATAGTGTGCGAGCGAGAAGTGAATAGATGCGCCACCATTTCTGATCCCATTCTTTATCCGCACAGGTAGTAAGTATAATAAATCTTCATTGGTAGATGCAGATAGTAACGAGCCCAGATCCCGTGCACGTGACATTTATTATCATACGACATATATATCACTTAAACATAGTTTTTTTGTACGGTTTTTAGGTGATATCCGCCATGTTTTCAAAATATCAGAAGCCCAAGAATTGGGCACCTGGTGTACAGTCAACTACAAAAATATGTATACACTTTTGGACCTTGTCACAATATTTACCTATAAGAAAGTAGAGGTCTACTTTCTTATATTATATATTGTGACAACATCCTAAAGTGTATACATTTGGAGTTGACTGTACTACATTCTGTCAAATTTCCTCAGACACTTGGTGTATGATGCCTAGTCCGGCCCGATGGCACATACATAAGACGCCTCTATACTCAAAGGGTTGTGTGTTCGATTACCGCCCTGGACAAACATTCTTTTTTGTACCATAAGAATATTGTTTATTTAGATGGTAACCATAAGAAATGGTTTTATAACTATGGTGAGAATAAACGCTATATTTATTAGGTATTATTCATGATATGAGCTATGTAAATGTGTAGGTAAGTTGTATTTGTTAAGTTTTTGGTGGTTGATCTACGAATACATATAAAATGTACTTTCGTTGATTCTGATACCCAAACTTTATCGGTTCCAAACAGAATTTGCTCCGGTAATGACTTTTGGGTCAATGTTGTGATTTTGTAGGTCATTATTTAATATTTCGATAGATCTCTACAACTTATTGCATACTTGTACTATACGAATTCATTATCTGGGAATTCGTTTTTAGGAATTTTCGGTACAAACGGAAACAATAGATAAGTAAAGTAGTTAGGTACATCTTAGCTATTGTTTTTGTTGGTTTTTCAAATAAGTTAGTTAGGTTAGGGCCTTATACCCTGTGGCTAGGGGCGTTTAAGAATACTGGCAAGGTTTTCCCGGCCTGTCGTAAGAAGCGACTAAACGGGCTTTCGGAGTACGTGAGCGTATCCACTACTGGGGAGTGGCTTGCTCAGCAGACTTCGCGAGGGACGACGACATTACTGGGTGTCCTGGTAGGTCGTGCAGCGTTGAAGGGCTGTATTACGTCAGATAGGGGTGAAGCGGCGTGCGCGATTAGCGGTACGGTCTAGTCCCGGCTGTGGGGTTTCCGACCGCGATAGCGCCGAGATGGACACCCCAGGGGTTTTAGTTAGGGTTTGAGTCCCACACACCACCTTGTTCCCTACATGTAGCAAGGTGATGGTTTTCCCTGGGAAAAAAAAGGCCTTACTTGGTTTTTTAAAATAATCGCACTTATCTTTTTATTCGCATTTTATATTAAATGTCGCACTAACGGCATATAACAGCTATCCATAAACAACAAAATAATTAGGTACAGCAATGTAATTCTACCTACAACTTAACATTGCTCGAATTGGCACCCGCACAGACTTCCAAATAAACCAAGAATTCCTCTCTAAATTGATCCAAAAGCTTTTGTCTTTCCAAAGGATTTCCAACCATAAATCTAGGTCTTTAAGACCTGAAACTGATCCTTCACGCAGTGCAGTTTTCCTTGGACATTTAGGCTCGGAATACTTAATAGTACTGATTTAGGTTCACCAAGCTGGTGACCTTAGTTGAAATGCATAGCTGATGCAAGAGTGCTGAATTTTTATGCCTAGTACCTACACCTTGTTCATAATTTGCTTCCATAGCTTTTGTATCAAATTTGAACAGATTTGAGGAAGATTGAACCATGGCAACTAAGTAGATAATAAGAACGCGCCATCCATAGAGTCGTGGTTTGAATCCGAGCATGCACCTCATGTGCACGACTAGCTCGGCGGTGAGGGAAAACATCTTGAGGAAACCTGCACGTCTCGGGTAGTATCTCAAAAAATCGTGGACACTTACCTACCGTCTAACATAGCAACCTTAACCTGAACCCTTAGACATAGGACTCAAAATTGAGATTGACTCAAGATTGATATAATGATTCGATTCTGCATAACGTATTCATTTATTAGTACATAATATTGTGTTTATTTATGTATTAGCATTATATGTATATATATATAGGGCACACTAGCGACGCTAATGGATTTTAATTTTAGCTACCAAACCGGTTTGGGGTTGCTTATTACTAGATATAAGATTAAGAGACGACCCGATTGGAACAGTGGTAGTGAACGCTGCGTCTGATACAAGGGTTGCGGGTTCGATCCCCGCACAGTACAAACATTTGTGTGCATGAACATGTTTGTTTGTATTGGTCTGGGTGTTTGCTATGTATTGTAAGTATGTATTTACAAAAGAAAAGTATTACATGTATATATTTGTAATCCCACTGTTGATTCTGATATCCGTAACACAGGTGCTTGAGCTACCTATCTCGGAGTCAGATCAATGTATGTGATGTTGTGAAATATTTATTAAAAAAAAAAGACGAATGAGGCATCTTTAAAATTAAACCTAGAGATAATAACTTTGTTACCTACCGGCGTAACTCCTTATGTTGCAAATGATACACGTTTACGCGTCATGCGCGTGACATTGACACGACAAGGTAACCTTTGCTGAATAATGACGGAAGTCAGGCGGTAACCTTAGTATTAAAACGAGAGATGTGACATTGTGAGTGTGACTCGACGTGACTTTAACTTCCTACTTGATATTACGACCGCACAGCCTTACCACCTTTTACGTGTCGACTTGTAGGTAA